>OX465438.1:2428125-3113092 GCA_950005045.1 Agrotis exclamationis
GTTTTTCCCAGTTTAAAGAATGTGGACACTATTTAATATATTTACACACTTACTCTTAACAGGGGTAACAGCTCCCTCCAACCTCAGATCGAAGTTCTCAGGCAGTTCCTCCGCCAGATCTTCGATCTCAGAAACGGTGTGAGGGAAAGGCAGCACATCAGCATATATATGGTCAGAGACAAAGGTGCCGGTCAGATAGCTCAGCTCATCGTCAGTTTTGTCGGAGAATTCATTCAGCTTAACCCTGAAGCCAAGGTTCTTGCGGTTGTGTTCCTCGACCATCCTGGATTTTGAAGTTATTAGTAAAAGAAGTAATTATGTATATTAGAATTTTGGAAATAATTGATCAATACGAGGTTCTCGCTACAAGAAGATATATTATGAATATAATGCGGTTTTCATATTCAGGATAATTACTCAACTACGTTAGACGTTCGGTTTACAAAGAGTGGAGTTAACGAAGTTTAAGCTGAAAACTTAACTTTAAAAAAAGGCGCGGCGGTGGTGTTGAAGTCGCTTTACTACACTTCCTGGAAAAGACAGAAATCCTACCTCCAGTTCTCTTCAAAGATCCTCTTCCTCATCTGGTGTTCCTTATCATGGTACTGCTTGCCGTGGTGGTTGGTGTACAGTTCGAAGGCCTGGTCCAGCTCGATCGGAATGTCAGGGTGTAAGAACTTCAAGTCTTTGTGGAAATCCTTGCCGAAAGGCATCCAATCACAATCGTCCTCTGAAATTATGATATAAAATGACAAAAATCATAAACAATGTGTGTAGAAATATGATGAAAGAGGAATGAGGCAATGACGCCTATAGTAGCCGTGGTTGGAATAGGCCTACCCATGAAGGTGTTGATTATGGAGGTGATAGTTAGAGAGGCTTAGTTTATAAATGCCCAATTTGTAAAATGCCTAGCTACGAATGCCTGATTCTTAAAATGGCCAATTCACAAAAGGAGTAATTCTAAGAAATGTATAAACAAGGGATTTTTCAAAACAACAACTAAAAAGTGAATTTGAAAATTACCGTCTTCAACAGTGAGGTCTTCCTCAGAGACTGTGTCGGTGTAGTCGAAATAATTCACGATTACGTGGGAATCCAACTCGCCCAGCTCAAAGTTGTAAGCCTTGGTGACTTGCCTGCAGGGAAAGAATGTTTTGTAGGTCACTTATACATACACACATAAGCTCACGTCTTCTTCCCATGAAGATAGGCAGAAACTACAGAACGCTACCTGCTACGTTCCTTGCATACTTCTTTTGCCTCATCCACATACATACATCTAGTCATACAAGCATGCCAATTGCGAGTACTATACGAGCAAGCCTTTTATTACGACCACTTATTTTATCTGTAATTTGTTTGGACAAACATTCCAAGAAAAAATCACTAAGGTTCACTACAGATGCATTCTTTCATTGGCTTGGTGCCAACCGTATTGGTGGGACAACGTGCCATTAAGTTCTTAGTGGTTGGTACCACTAAGAACTTAAAGGCACTTTGCCCCACCAATTACGGTAAGTAAGTACGTCCACGTTCACAGATGTAGTCATCCAGTCAACTCCTTTTTTTGGTGTGGTAAAATCATAAAATGAGCCCTCCCGCCCTCGGTAGAGCGGAGAGAGCTGTCAGACTTTTACTGACATAAAATCTACCCGTTCCTTCAAACGCTTTTTACGATCCAGGGCCTCTAAAACCTACGGAGGCACTGTCAGATTGCTGTTAGCTCCTTGAAGCGCATGTGGAACGTGGAACTCTACGCGCCATCGATCCGGGCTTGTTCCTTGACGGCCGGCGAGCTACCCACCAATCGTCTTCTAAATATAATAGTAAAATCACTCACTGAACAGGCAGATCAACGCCGGAGTCGGTCTTGAAGACGTAGAGGGTCGTCTCCCGGACCAGCTTTTCTCCGAACTGATCGGTGCTGGACCAGACGTCCACCTCCTTGTCGTACAGGGTCATGGTTTGACCTGGGAATGGATAGAACCTTTACAAGATGCAAGGGAATCAAGTTCAGCTTTACTGACGAAACCAACTGTCAACCTGCGATCATGGCGCTCGCATCGGGAGCTTAAATAATTCACAATCACGGAAGATACAAATCTCATGCATAAGTGATAGTATAAGTTTAATCTCACTCGCAATGCGAAGCTTTGCGCATGAGAAAATAAAAGCCGCATGCCAGCGTTTGTATAATAATTTAGCTAGGCGCTGATATCGCTGCGGTGCGGTGACCACACCGCTTTAGTAATATATTATGATGGTGACGCACTGCTCACTACTATTTATGGCAACGCCTGATGGAAGTGGACAGATTATTGGAGGCCATAAGATAAGATATTTAGTAGGTCCACCCAGGGTGCCGAAGGAAAATACCACTCCTACGAACTGGAGACCCTTGCCGTAGTTAAAGCCCTCCAAAACATTCGCCACTATGTGGTTGGTCTGAAATTTGTGGTGGTAACAGACTGTAGGCCAAGAACCACGTCTACTCTGCTATATACCCAAAGGGCACAGACTTAGTCTTTTGAGAGTATTTCACGACGAGCACGAACACATTAACGTAGAGAAGACCCTTGACCTTATCCTAAGACATTTTTTGTTTCCCGGACTCAGGCCTTTTGTTAGCAAATATATAGCCCACTGTCTCGTGTGTGTATCGCATAAGAGAGTTCCTCGGGCTCCTTTGCAAACAATCACTTCGTGGGAAAAACCCAATACACCGTTCCACACTGTTCACGTGGACGCCCTAGTGTCTTAAGGGTACAAAGTCGTTTTACTCATCGTCGACGCTTTTACCAAATATATCCTTCTCTACCCAATTCTTAGACAAGATGCTTGTGAGTTAAAACGTGTTGTTTCTCAAACTATTTCTTTGTTTGGAGTGCCTAAGCTTATGGTCACTGACAAGGGACGAATGTTGGAGTCTAGTGAGTTCGTGACTTGGGTAGATTACAGACAAACTTATGAACTATTTGAAAGAACGATGAATTAATTAATTGGCTGAAGACGAATGGAACTTGATGAGAGGCTGAACGCTCTTATAGAAGTTGCTTGAATGGCTTCTAATAAAATTTTGTTTACAGATGAAGATACTGATGACGACTCTGAACAAACGGAGTCTTCTGCTGTTGTCGACCCGTCGTCTCGACCCGTTGGCGAAGTGGAGGCCACACAAGGAGTCTGTGTCGAGGACGACACCTCGTCAGGAGAGGCCGTGTAAGGAGAATCCTCTCTTACGGTGTCTACCCCCTACCTCGCCTATAAAAGCAAGGTGCTGGGAAAGGTGCTGGGCTAGTTCGATCCTTTTTGCTGCTCTGCGCTCGGACTGGACGGACGTGTGAATCATCAGCTAGTCGCAAGGTTACGTAAGCCATTTGAGTCTTGTAAAAAGATGATAGAGTGACATTTTGTTTAGTGGATTTTAAGTGTTAGGGCTCCCGCACACGGGCCACAACCACAAAACGCCGCCACCGGCATATTTCTTGTAGTTTTCATACATTTTATATGGACTCGCTGCACATGGTAGACGCCGGTGGCCGACACAAGCTACAATCGTCGCTGCTCGCATCTTGTGGCCCGTACCGGCCACTAAACGCCGACACAAAACGCCGCCACACGTCACTCGTGCGATTCCGCACCCCTCTCTCTCTTACTTACTTAGTAATGCATTGGTTAAAATAAAAAAAGCAGCAGCCAGCGACCACAAGTGTCAGCCACCGGCCACAAGTGGCTGTCGCGCGCTTCAGCTTCTCTGTGGCCGCTTCTAGCTTCTCGTGGCGGCGTTTTGTGGTTGTGGCCAGTGGCCCGTGTGCGGCGACACTTAGTGAATTGTGTCGATTGAGATTTAATTAAATTGTAATTGTGTAGTAAAAAAAATGGTTCTTTTGTTGTAATTTGTTTTTTATGATTTCCCGCTTCTGAAGCTTATAATACATACATACTTTGCTCGTTTAATATAATAGCCGGATTACGCAACGACCAGCGGATGTGAAACCGCAGGGAACAGTAATTAGTAGCATAGAAAAGAAAGATACCTGTAAAAGTAAGCTCAGACACGTCAGGAAGAAAGTCGATCTGTTCATCCTCGGAGAACCGCCAGACGCACAGCACCTCGTTGGTGACCTCCTCAGTGGTGACTGGATGTCTCTGGAAGTAACTCGCAGTGTTATTTGAGTCGTTTAGCACGTGCAATTCGGGTTAGCGCAGTGGCTGCGCTATTGGACTGCTGCTCAGCGTGTCTCGGGTTCGATTCCCGCACGGAACCTTGTATGACATACAAGTAGTTGTTCTGGGTCTGGGTGTTTGGGTATGTGAGTTTAAATGGTATTCTGTGGTGTGGGGCAACGTTTACACATTTTCATTGACCTGAATCTGATACAGGTACCCACTAGTGATGTTGCGAATGTCTGATTTTACACATTCGCGAGTGCGAATGCGGATGCGAATATTAAATTTCAATATTCGCGAATGCGAATGCAAATATTGACTTACTTCAAATAAAACGCGCTTAAAATTATAGATACCTAGGTTTAACATTTCATGTCAGACATATTTAAACCGAACATTGCCAAGTCGATAAAGTTGAATGAATGAAGTTAGTCACATAAAATTTATTCAACAAGTTTAGACTGTAGCTAGATTCCTTTATACATTTTACCGGAATAGGCATGGGCAAAGATGAAGAATTTATTAAAAACATTTTGAATATTTTTTGTTGTCTGAAAAAAGAAGCTGATGTAACGTTGCACAGACCTGTTATTTCTGCAGGGTTAGGCAGTATTTTCCTAATTGTTCACCCACATTCCGCTAGTAATGTTTGACAATTGATAATGGGCGAGTCTATTACTGTTGCGGCTTGTAGCCTCACGGTTATAGAAAACTACATCACATTGATCAGCGACTGTTTGCTATGTAATTTTATAAGGCGTTAGCGCAATCTGCTGTTCCTTTGAAACTTGTATTGGCTGTGCCACTCCGCTACCGACGTTATAACTGTACGCACGATTTTAAATTAAACAATTTTTTTATGTACTTGGACTTTAATTAGCCCCAATGTATTTTTTTTTTTTTTTTGCGTGGTAAAATCATCAAATGAGTCCTCCCACCCCGGGCAGGGCGGGAGGGACTGTCAGACTTGTACTGACTAAAATCCACGGTGTCCTTCAATAGCCCGTTATGTCCCGGGGTCACGGTAATGAGATAAGTCCCGCGACCAGCCCCAATGTATAGTCAAAATATACAATTACTATCGACTGAGCAAATATTCAGCGCCGTTACTGTTACTAAAAAATCCTGAAGGAAACCCAATATGACTTCTCGACCTGGACTGATGGACCAACAAGGCAATCAATATTTTCATGACGTTTATTAGGAAACGTGTCTTAATTGATTTTTCCAATGCATTCATATTGAAGTCTCCTCCTATATTAATGTCTTTTTACTATGTTTTAGGGATAATCTAAGGTTATTTGTAAGTATTTCGACGAATTGCCAATCCAAAGTCTGCAAAATGTGATGGGAAAGTTGGAATCAGCTGTGAACGCAACACACGGGTGAACCAACTCAAAGAGCAATTAAATTCATTATGTGGACAAAAAAATGATTATTTTTTTTTAATTACTCGTTTTTTTTTTGGAATAGGTATTTTTGGTTTTTGATACCGAGTACGTACACGAAATTCCTGCAGTTAATTTTTTAACACCTATACTAAAACGGATAGGGATGGTCTTACCACATAACTGGCGCCAGTGTCCCCGTAGTACCATTTCTGATTAGCACCACCGTAGAAGTCAATGCGGGAACGATTCACCTCTGCATCGTACCTGCGACAAGAAAGATTTTTAATTATTTTTTAAACGCAATAACGCATGCGACGCTATCGCAAGCAAGAAATAACAAGCCAGCTTGCAAAGTTTCAGCTTGCAAGTGTGAGTTGCGATGGCCTAGTTGATAAGGCGTCTGGACTACTTATTCAGAAGACGCGGGTTCGAATCCCACTTGCAACTGCATTTTTTCTTTCCCCAAAAATCATCTTTAAAAAAGATTTTGTAGACAAAAAAGTTAATAGACTTCAAAAGCAAACACAAAAAAGTGGCAACATGTCTTCTAGGGCATGCGGGCGGCGAGTAAAGGGCAACTCGCCGCCCGACCATGGACCATGCCCGGGTCGACGGCGCGTTGTGTTCCACGCGCGCCTCAAAGAGCGTCAGCACGATGACGGGGCCCCGCCCAAGAGGGCCAAAGCCTGCCGGGGTCGCGGGACTTATCTCATTACCGTGACCCCGGAACATAAAAGGCTATTGAAGGACACCGTGGATTTTAGTCAGTACAAGTCTGACAGTCCCTCCCGCCCTGCCCGGGGTGGGAGGACTCATTTGATGATTTTACCACGCTAAAAAAAAAAAAAAAAAAAAAAACATGTCTTCTAGCGGAAGTTAATGGCTTTTTCTTTTATTTTTTTCATAGTCTTTGGCTACTTTTTGTGTATGTTTTTGAAGTCAGTTTCTTTAAAAAAAGTTTTTAGTTATGATATTTAACAAAAGTTCTGGTCCGAGGCATGAAACAATGCTCGCGTATATTGTTTCGTGCCTCGAACAAAAAAACAATAACTTACCAGATTTCGAAGGTTTCTTTCAACGATGATTTAAAATTGAGCTTCTCCCCCTTGAAGTGGTATTTGCTCGGCCAAATTATTTCATTTTCGTCTTCTCCTGTACAAACAATATTTTTATAAAATTGCTAGTGCTGTGAAAAAGGTAGGAAAAAAACTAGAAAAATGTCTACTCACACAATAATATAATTATGTTTTTATTTACAATTTGGGGAAATACATATACTTACATCAGCCTTTTTCCAAAAATCTCCCTAAAAAACTTCCATCGCCTATTTAATGAAAGATGAAAGTTTTTAACAAAAAATAAAATTCTCAGCCTTTGGGAAATCTGATCTGGCTCAAAGGTTGTTATCAAATATAAAAATACATAGTTACTAAGTTGCGATGACGGCGAAAGATCGGCCTGTGCGGCTGTAATGATTAAGCCACGAGTTCCTCAATGATGACAATAACACATAGAAAAAAAATAACAATAATAACCCTTCTTTAAGCGCAGTCAGGTAAAAAAAGAATACTTACGTAATAAAGTGTAGCCTGAAGCCAAAGTGATGTATAGAAACAAAACTAAAGTGGCGGGAAACGCCGCCATTTTGAATCTCTAATGATGGATTGACATGATTATTGCGAAATTCGACATTTTATAGCAAAAAAGTGCCAATAAGGGCTCGTACACACTAGAAGGTTACTGGGGAGAAATAATTAGATAGCTCTACAGTAAAAATCTATTAGAAATAGAACTGAGCCCTTATCACGAGTTTTCACTATTTTACTTTACAGCGTCTTCCCAGTATTTACCGCGTTTCTTTTGACGTAAACCAGAGGCGCTGTTCCATTTTTCCATACAAGTACGCTGACGCTGTTTTGTTTACATATTACTTGCAGTATTAATGTCACTTATGATAAGAATCACGTTTTGTTACCAGTACCCTGAGCACGAGTTTTCACTCTTTTACTTTACAGCGTCTTTTCAGTATTTACAGCGTTTATTGTATGAAAAAATGGAACAGCGCCTCTGGTGTACGAAGAAGGAACTAATTTTTTCCTTGAAAATTGTCAATTTGAAATTGTCAAAGTTCCAGTTTACTTTACGTCTCAAATACTGAAAACTCGTGCTCAGGGTATTGTACCCTTTTTTTTTTTAGCGTGGTAAAATCATCAAATGAGTCCTCCCACCCCGGGCAGGGCGGAAGGGACTTGTACTGACTAAAATCCACGGTGTCCTTCAATAGCCCTTTATGTTCCGGGGTCACGGTAATGAGATAAGTCCCGCGACCCCGGCAGGCTTTGGCCCTCTACAGAGGGGGCCCCGTCATTATGCTGACGCTCTTTGAGGCGCGCGTGGAACACAACGCGCCGTCGACCCGGGCATGGTCCATGGTCGGGCAGCGAGTTGCCCTTTACTCGCCGCCCGCATGCCCGCGCCTACGGTGGCCGGAGATCGTCTTGCGACGTCCGTCGCCGTGGGCGTCCACCACTGCGGATGGGGCGGAGGGAGGACACTGTCCTCTCTCTCACGCGGCCCGCCTCCTCCTTCGCGAGCATGACTGCTTCGCAGAAGGAGGCGACCGCTTCCCACTCCGTCTCGCCCCGCAGCATGGCCGCGACCAATGCCGGGCGCGAGAGGTCTCCGCCTATCGCCGCCGTGAGGACACGTCGGTGCTCTGCCCAAGCGGGGCAGTCTTGCACCGTATGCTCTACTGTGTCCTCCGGGCGATCTTCGCAGTGGTGACACCCAGGCGTTTCCTCCTTTCTCCTTACCTCCCGAAACTTCCGTGTCCGGTGAGGACCTGCGTCATGCGGTTGGTTAGGACGCCGTGACTCCTATCCAGCCACTCCTCAAAGAGGGGTCTTACCGCCGCGATTGCGGCGTGCCCGAGGGTATTGTACCCTTAGCACGAGTTTCCACTATTTTACTTTACAGCGTATTCCCAGTATTTACAGGGTTTCTTGTATAGAAATATGGAACAGTGCCTCTGGTGTGCGAAGAAGGAACTAATTTTTTCCTTGAAAATTGTCAATTCGAAGTTGTCAAAGTTCCAGTTTACTTTACGTCTCAAATACTGAAAACTCGTGCTCAGGGTACAGGTTTCTTTTGCATTTGTTACTTTTCTTTTCATTGTAACCAAAACGTCACTTTGGTAGTCTTCCCTCAGTTTATGGCTTGTTTCTCAAAAACCCTTCTTGTATTTATCTTTTAATGTTCAAGATTGTCCGTGAAAAAACTATCGATTTAAGACTATAAGAATGACCTTAATACTCTGAAACAGTACAAAGTTATTAAAGAAATACGTCAAAAAATATATTTAAAATGCACTTCCTGTAATGTTGGAAAACTTGCAGAAGTGACCCTTTGTTCCCAAAGGTGCGATAGGTATTTGTATGTGTGATTACAAGTAGTTGTTCAGGGTCGGACACTTTGTGATACACACAACCTACGAAACAGGCGAAATTCGTATTAAATTAACCATAAAGTTACTGATAAATAGATTATAACGTTTAAGCTGATAAAGCGAAGTAACTTCTACATTATTTTTTTGTGTAAGTCACGATTAGTGTAAACACGCCCTTACTGCATCAATCTATCATTTTATTTAAATTACAAGATAAAAGTCACAATTAGCAATATTTGAGCTAATTTAGGCAGTAGTTAGGTTTAAACTAACATTGATATCATTAGACTGATAATTTTAATTAAATCAATGTTAGGTAGCTAAGTTTAGTTGACTATTATCGCGTTGTTTTTCAAAATTGGGTGAGCAGAACAGGTCCTCTAATAATGAATGATCAAATTAATTAAATCTCTATTCTGCTGGGCCTACACTTAGGCCTGGATAAATAGTCGTTACTAAGTCAAAGCCAAGCCTAAGTCAGTGCTTGGGGACGTCAAATGTCAATAATTTTCATGGAAATATCTGACATTTGACGTAGTCAACCACTGCCTGCTTAACCCTAGAAAGATAATCATTTTGTGTAGTACGGAAAAGATACTCATGCGTAAAATTTACGCATGTGTTTTGATTAGCTGTAGATTGAGTTTTATTGCTTACTTTCAATAAAATCGTATGTTATATATATTTACACATATATTAGAATAATTAAGAAGGCAGATAATTTATTAATAATTATTTATTTATTTAAAAAAACAGAAACTTTAATCTTCCGCTCTAAATCAACAATTTTGTTTAACACTTACTCTTTCATATCAAAACTAATTTTTATTTTATATAATCAGCGTTTTTATAGCACAAAATAAACAACTAGAATATCTTATATACATTAGGAACATTTAGTTATATAAAACTCTGTTACAAACAGCTTTAGCACATATCAAAGTTATGCTCACGACATAGTGTTTTTTTTTACATTTTTGCCCTTCGCTTCATTATAAAAAGGCAAAAAGGGCTGTTCTTCTTGTAACTCATCCATAAAAGCTTCTTTTATGTCGCTCTGGACGTCATCTTCACTTTCATGGTCCCCTGCTTCTCTGTTGGTATCCTCACAGGGATTATGGTCTTCGTCCAAGTTCTCCCCATTACATTTACTCCCCATTGTTTTATATTTTTGCTTCAATATCTTTATAAAGAAACTGATAATATTAATAATGATATACACCTATAATATGATAAAAAAAATTAAAAAATATATACACGTCGAAATCATAAAAGTTACATAAAAGATAATCATGTGTAATTTTGACGCACTCAGTCGTTATATTTCAAAATCGGTTACACTTACCTTCTTGAAACTTGCGCCATACTGCAGCTTTCAGCGACTAATGAGATGTCCTAAGCGCACAGCTATGCATTCGCGCTATTTAGAAAGACAGAGCTATATTTCGCAAATGCATGCGTAAATTTTACGCAGACTATCTTTCTAGGGTTAAAGTCTAGGATGTCATACCCAATGTGTAGATGAGTCTAATGCCATCAACCGGCAAAAATTAATTACAGATAGACAAACTGTTTAACACTGTCTGTCCTGGGACTCCAGGACCTCAAACTCACCGGCAACAATTACGATCACTGTACTAATTGCCTACCCTTTTCCCAACTACACACATCAAAAGTGTCTAGGGATCAAGCATTTTTATGCGGATTTCTTGAGATTGAGATGTGGCTTTGTAATAAATTTATGATTTTATAAATTTATATGGATCCTTTTTGGTGCATTTCATAATTTGAATCAGGAACTGTGAATCAAAGTAAAAGATGAAAATCAGCTGTCAATATTTTCCCTATAAAAACATACAACGCATTGAAGACATTATTAGTGCTACTGTTTCCCTACTACTGATTAAAACCAACGTTATTATGGAGCGGCGACGTCATTTAAGCAGGGAAGAAATGCTCAGAGCCGTGGGAATGATAGAAGCTGGTTCCCGGCAACGTACTGTGGCTTTAGCTCTCAATACAAGTCAGAGTGTTATCAGTCGACTTTGGACACGTTACCGAAGCACTGGTACCGTGGCTGAGCGCCATGGAGGACGGTATCGCTGCACCACACGGAGACAAGACCGATACATTCAAATCTTAACTCGAAGAGCTCCAACAATAACCGCCATGATGTTAGCCGTGAGGCTTCATCACTCTTCAGGGAACTTAATTAGCGACCAAACAGTCAGAAACCGCTTGCATGAAGTAAACCTTCATTCCCGAAGACCGCTACTGGTACCACCTATAGCAATGCACAATCGTAGGATTCGATATCAATGGGCTCTTGAACACAGAAATTGGGCAGAAGAACAATGGCGTTTCGTGTGCTTTTCTGATGAGTCTCGTTTCGGTATGAGACCGGATACAAGACGTATACGACACTGGAGAACCCCTGGACGCCAACAGCGATTAAAATCCTGCCAGGAAGTCCATCCTTATAGTGGTGGAACCATCATGGTATGGGCGGGTATTTGGATCGGCGGAAGAACTGAGTTGATTTGGATCAGAGGCAACCTCAACGCTCAAATTTATGCTGAGACGATTGTATCAGACGTCATCGTTCCTCTACAAGTGCAAATCGGTCCCTTATTTCAGTTAATGCATGATAATGCACGACCGCACACCGCAAGAGTTGTAAGACAGACTCTCGCCGCAGCTAACATCAATGTCCTTCCGTGGCCTGCTCAGTCGCCAGACTTGAATCCGATTGAGCATGCATGGGATATGCTACAGAGAAGAGCTCTGCCGAATATGGAGGGTATCCAGTCGCAAGAAGACCTTTTTTTGTTGTTGCAACGAACATGGGCGGCCATTCCACAGCGTGATTTGGATGAACTCATTTTGAGTATGCCAAACCGATGTTCTTGTGTTGTTAGTGTTCGCGGTAGAAACACGGATTATTAATTGTTTAAGTTACCCAATAAAATTTTAAAGAAAACTGTTATTTCAGTCTTTTTTTCGAACTTTTGTGTTAGTGGTTCAAATGTCAAAAATCCCTTTATTAGGAAAATGGCAAATTTCTTTAGTAATGCAAAGGTGACTTGGTTTATCGTTACTGTGACAAACGAAAACACTTTATTTGATGAATCCTTAAAGAAAATTTTAATTAATATCAATCAGGAGAAAAGTTATTGCAAAAATATATGTTGATCCCTAGACACTTTTGATGTGTGTATATTGTGGTCAGCTTCCAGTCGAACCAGATGTAGCTGAATATCAGTATTTTTAACCGACTTCAAAAAAAGGAGGAGATTCTCAATTCGGTCGGTATGTTTTTTTTTTTTTTTTATGTATGTACACCGATTACTCCGAGGTTTCCGGTCCGATTAGTGTAATTCTTTTTTTGTTCGATGCAGTATACTTGCAGTCTGGTCCCATAAAAATCATCCAATATGGTTCAGTACTTTTTATTTTGTGAGCATTTTTATTGATGGATGATGAGATGATTTTTACTTTTTTGAGTGTTTGTTACGCGATTACTTCGCCAATTGGGGACCGATTTTCAAAATTCTTTTTTTGTTGTACGAGGAATAGTTCACTTTAGGGAACACTGCAAGTTTCATCAAAATCGGTTCAGCAGTTTTTGATAGGGAATTTTATTAGCTTATTGTGTACAAGAGCGATGTTAATACCAGTGCTAAGGATTACCAAATTCTAGTGCACATGTAAGAAATGATGTATTTGACAAGAATTTGGGTTGAATATTTAAACTAAAAAGAGTAAAATAAAAAACTTTAAAAAAAAAAAAATTAACCGCCTTCAAAAACAACCACAAAAAAGGGTAAAATAACCTACAAAATAACTTTTCTTTCGGAAGTCGGTGGCATAAAAGACAACGAAATAAAAAAAACAAAGCCACCTACTTCCGAAAGAAAAGTTATTTTGTAGGTTATTTTACCCTTTTTTGTGGTTGTTTTTGAAGGCTGTTAATTTTTTTTTTTTTAAGTTTTTACATGGAGCGACTGCCTATCGGACCTCCACAACCCAGTAACTGGGCAATACGATATCCCATAAGATTCGTTGTCAAGCTTTTAGAGCCTCTGATTAATAGTAACGAACGACTGTCAAAAATCTACAAATGACAGCCTTTGTTTACGTGCTTCCGAGGCACGGAGGAAACTCGCTATGACAGATGGTCACCCATCCACAGAACAAGCTCGGCAAGCGCGACTTAACAATAGTAAGTATCAAAATGATAACGTTATTCACTGTGTAAACTATAACCTTGGCCACATAATAAGGCTGCTTACGTTAGAAAATAAGTAGCGTGATGATATCGCAACGTAAGTACTCACATGTTGCAAGATGGCCGCGACAACGACCACGTTCGTTGTCTTTGTTTTACGATAATAAACGAGTGTATATTAAATTTAATTCTTAATAGTTATTTATGATACTAGTGCTATAAGTTGGTTTTTACAAACGAGTAGACGAATGTAACTTACTACTTACCATAGTCACGAGTTATTTGTATGACCTATGTTTGTTTGTGTATGTGAGTTTCTACAGGAGAAATTCCTAGTGAGCTTATTGTGAATTAACATATTTCAAAGACACTAATTCCCTTGATAATCTCATGATCTGACTAATAGGAGATACATTATCCCTCCGACAAAAACATTCAATCTGAAAGTTAAAATTTATTAGGGTCATACGCCCAAACAGCTTATTACCATAATAATCGACCCACAAATCTAAAAGAAGTCAATAAACTTGTACATAGTGGGACAATATGAGTCACTTGGCATCCATATACATAAGAGTACGTCATTGTTATATGTACAGTCAATGACCAAAATGATACACCTTGCATCTTTCAACAGTGATTTCCTTCAACTATTGTCATGTTTTTATAAACATAGTATTTTGAATCCTAATTTAACTAATCCCTATCCTTATAAATGCGAAATTGAGTTTGTAACACTTTCACATCGGTAAAACAGACACACCTAAATCACTGAACCGATTTTGACGAATCTTGCTACAGAGATAGATTAGATCAAGGTCTCATAGAGTCTATAAAAATAAAAAGTATAAGCCGTGTACGCCTTTTTTTGCATAAAACTTGAGAGGATATGGAAAAATGAATGAATGGTGAATTGTATGAAACTTCTTATTATTAGAAATATTATTAGTCAATGCGTCGTGTGATTATACGTAGATCAGCAATAAGAATAGATTGTAAAATGATTAATAACTCGAGCGAAGCCGCGGGTAAACGCTAGTTTACGTATAAAAGTGTCATTGTCTTGTGTACATAATGCCAAAACCAGCAAGCGTTGACTTACGAACCCACCTACTACTAATCTGTGTGTTGTTTGGTTCATCCTGACTCATTCATTCATTGATGTTACTCGACTCGATATTAGGACGAGGCCACATTATCGCCTACTTAGTTTATCGATACAGACAAAAGGTAGCAACGCTACAGTTGTGATTCGACACGCTCGCTGGAGTGACGAACTGTGAATGGCTGTGGAAGCTACAGTTACATTTTCAATCGAAAAGCGTATGCATGCAAAACAGTCTCACAAAAGCATCGATGCTGAATCAAAATAGTTGCACGTTGCCAATGACCAATGACAAACAATAGCAACTACGACGCCCGCTCACGAAAATTCAATAAATTTATTACTTCCAATCAGTAAATTGATTGGAAAATTACCAACTAATTCACTTTACCAATAACAATTAGGTTATTTAATAATGGCAGCCATTCCAGCAGTAGTGCGGCCACATTCAACTCTAAACCATGAATGAAGATTCTGGTTCTTCTCCATAAACAGCACATTCATGCACCTATCCTCTGACATTCCACAAGTGTCTTTGATTTTATGTGAAAAATATATTTTTGAGTTGAATTCAATTGTGAATCATGCTGTGAGTCACCGCGAAATAATATGCGGAGGAAACATTTAATTCTGGTAGGTGTCGCGTCGCAATTGCAAGTCGCATCGCCCGAGGTCGTGTACGCAGCCTAACAGCGCAGTTTTTATATCAAAACAGATAACGGTTGTCCCAGCTGATGTACAAACATCCGATCTGGGACGGAGAGCGGTTCTCCATAGTATTTAAAGCTAAAACTCTTTCATTTTTGTATTAAATTCACTATGGAGGTAGCCATGAATATTTTGGTGAGTGAGATTGTGTTTTGAAGTGGAATTCGTGGACTAAATCAATATCTTTTTGCCAGATCTAGTATTGTATTGAAACTGTAGTATATCGGTGTTCAAATTGTTTTTGTTTAATATCATAAAATTCAGCTATAACAGATGTTTCACGTACGCGTGTGTTTTCTGGATTCCATTCGGCTTACCTACTCGTATTTCATAAAAATACGTCTAATTTACTTGTAGAATTAGGATATGGACTATCACAAAGCAAAAGGTCTGCCTGGTCAACAATCTAAAACTTTAGGTACATGAAACAGTCGGAGCTAACAAAATCGCTTCCTGCCTCTGTACGCTTAGATCTTTCAAAATACGCAACGGATTTTCATATTTTTTTAACAATAGAGTGATTTTGTATTGCACCCTTGCCTTATTGAAATTAAGCATTATTTTAATATTTTATGGATACACAAATATAACAATAATGTATCTAAGTAAACAATCATCTTTGTCAACAAAAATCAATTAGTAGGTATTAGGTAGCTACATTCCTCTCTATAATCGGAAGATAATCTCTCATGTGTGAGAAAAGTATGGATAACGCTAATTAAGTCTTGATTAACTTTTTGGCTGACTCATTAGGAATCAAAGACAATACATCGAATAATTGATGCAATTAGCAAAAAAAACTACCTACGGTTTTCGTGTGAACATCTTATTATTCTGTCTGTCAATTTAATAGATGTGTCTTCATAATAATTTCCCATGGAAAAACGGAAAAACCAGGATTTTCCAGTAGGTATGTTCAATGGATTTTTCATTCCTTTTGCCGATGCCCGGAAAGTGGAACTCTAGGAAATGGTTCCCACCCACCACAAAAATGATCTCTGCAACACAACCAGTTACTGGGTTAACACGATACTCTATATTCTTCCTAATTTTCATTACGTAAATTGAAGTACTTTATAAGGATAATCACCTATTAATAATAGTAAATAATGTTATCAGTGTGAGTAATATCCGCTAAAAACTCATGCTCGTGTTTATTTGATGATTAGAACCGTGGCGGGGTTGAGATTGTTTAGTGACGGTACTCTCTTATTCATCGACATTTTTTCCTTTTACGCTACTGTTATCATGTTGATGGATGGAGAGGACGAGGAAAGCCAAAGAAAAGATGGATGGATTGTCTAAGGAATGATATGAAAGAAAAAGGAGTGAATGATACTGTGACGTCTGATAGGGGAGAATGGAAGAAGAAAACGTGTTGCGCCGACCCCAAATAGAATGGGATAAGGGCAGGAAGAAGAAGAAGAAGAAGACGCTACTGTTATCATTTGCGACGAATTTACCGATGAATCTGAACGCGATCAGCTCAGCTAGGCTAAACGCGTTCTTAGCTGAGTTCTGTCAGTAGGTATAAGTAGATTACTTTAAATCTTAGAAATTGTGTGGAAACGCTCTTTAATTCTTGTTAGATAGGTACCGTGGCAGTATCTCCCCAGAAAAACCACAACTCGGCAACTTTCACGGCAAATTCGCCAATAATAATTTAGTAGGTTCGAAGCAAAATTGGCTGGGATAAACGTACAGACAAATCCACCAGTGATCGAAAGGCGCTCCCTCACCGCGAGCATTCACCTGTAATGTACGTTACAGATTCGAACATTCGAGGGTTTCTCAAAGTGGGGTACGTGAACCCCTAGGGTTTCGCCATTCGACGGCAGGGGGTTCACGACAAGATTTAAGTAATGGTGTCCAAAATAACTCCTAAAATTGAATCTATTTGCGTCAAGAAACAAGCACACCCATCACATTAACATATTACATACACACATGATTTTTCTTTTGGCACTTTATTTGTTACCTTTTATTACCTTTTACTCAAATAAAAACCTTTTTTCTTTGGAGAGGGGGGGGGTTAATTCGTTTGTTAGGTGTTCGCTGTCACCTGGAAATTTTAACAGGGGTTCGTGGAGCCGAAAGTTTGAGAAACCCTGTAGAGCATCAATGCTAATTTTGTAAGTTGGGATGTCAAATCATAGACCACCTAAGAGTGTCTAATATTTTTTTCTTTTCTCTTCCAGCTAGCCATCATCGGCCTCACCGCCACCTTCCACTTCTCCTCACCAGCTCCGGCAGACTACCTTCAAGAATACGAGCTATCCATGCTGAACAAGCTGCACAAACCCTGGTTCACGCCAGACAAGCCTGCAGAGTACCCTCGAAAAGGGGAGTATCCTTGCAAGGGAGGGATCTGTAAAGCGAAGGGTCAGAGTGAATGTGAAGATTGCCAGTATGCTAAGCCTTTGAGGATTTAATTCAAATTATTTATTTTAGGAAAATTGAGGCCACTTTTTCACGATTTTGTAACGTAAACTGGAACTTTGACGTTAATTTTATAGAAAAAAAAATAGTTCCATGAAAATACGAGTAGTAACACTAGAGGCGTTTTGTCATTTTCCATAAAATAAACGCAGTACCTAAATACTTCAAGTACGGTGTAAATAATATACAGAAATCTTGTGATAAATCCTCTGGATCCAAGAGTAAGGCCTAGGCCGCACTACGGGTAAACCGCTGTGGTTTTTAATCGCGTGAATTTGTGCCCCTAGAAAACTAATACAAGCGGCCGCACCTGCGGTTTTTTCCCGCGACTGATTTTAAAACCGTGATTTGCTACAAAATGCTTGCGGGTAAAAGCCGCGGCAAAACTGTAAGGCTTCTCCTCACTCGCACGCAAATCACGGCGCGAATCGCGACGCGAAGCGCGGCGCGAATTGAAGCAAGACCTGCCAACAGTCCACACTCACAGTGGTTCGCGCCGGACTCACAGTATAGTTCGCGCTAAACACAACCATCTGTGACAATTGCTACGGAGCGACTGAGCTGCCCGCGAATGTAGAGTCTTGTCGCGTTCGCGCCGCGCTTCGCGCCTGCGAGCCCTTTGTCGCGGGACAAAAAACCGACAACTTTCGGGGAACACAGCGCGAACAAGCCGCGAAGCCACGAAGAATATGCGAATCGGATCTACACTCATGTTACGCGGGTGCTTCGCGGCTTCGCGCGCGTAACGCGCGCGAGTGTGTAGACGGCTTACAGAATTTAGTCGACGCGCACGCACTGGCGTTAACCGCGGGCGGTTTTTTGGTCAGTATTCGACCGATCGGTAGAGTCGTTTCGCGATTTTTAATCGTAGTGTGTGCGTCTCAAGCGGGTTCGCGGTTGTAGCGATTAATCGCTTGCTGAAAAAAATCGTAGTGCGGCCTCAGCCTTAGTGTACAACAAAATGGTGATTAAAAAGAAAAAGCTAGATAGAGATAGCGAGAAAAGAGACTCTATGCTAAATCTTGCCTTTACCCCAAATAGTATCCACACGATATACATATATATATTTTTAATTATTTTGTAATTCATAATTATTTATTACTTAATTAAGACTGAAATTAATTTTAAACGATAACAAGTGTGCTAAGAGGAAAACAATTATGAATTCAAATTATTTCAATAAATAAATGCTACCATAACTTATTAGTATTGTGTTTAATTTATCTACCAATTTGCCTGGTCCAATTATACACATTTGTATTGAAAATAACTTAGATGTGTCACTAAGTCAGAAATAGTGGTTGGATTAAATTTTATGCTTATTGCAACAATTTATTATCATCCTTGTTGTCTTATTTTTGGTTTTTATTCTTGTTCGATATTTGATATTGTGAAAAATGTGTGAACCAATGTGAACTTGATAAAACATTGTTTTATTCAGTTTAAATAGAATTCTTGTTTAATCTGATCTCAATATTTATATTGTTGATAAACCTGATTCTGGTGCAAGTTGACCTACAACCTTTGCGAAACTAGATCCATAGTATGTTGTAAAACTACCTTCACTAAAGTGCACTGAAGTTGCTATACATCTTATATCGACTTATCATCAGGAGTGTATGCCAGCCATTCTCAAAGTGTGTTCTCCGCGAAAATAATAGTAGACTATCTCTTCGATCAAATCTTATATCAACCGATTGATGAAGAAGTCGGTCAAAAATAAGAAACACTTTCATACATCCCATTGATTTATTTCTTCTTTTAATAAAGTAAACACTCAAGCGCATCACACACGGTTAAGATACTATATATCGCTGGCCATACTAGTCAATAGACCGTCACACACGACGAAGATAATAATATATTTCATATTTTCGTATCTTAAGATAGAGAGCGATATTCGCTTAAGATAAAAATATTATAGTAGGTATCGTATCTACGTCGTCTGTGATGGCCTAAGATATGTTAACATTTTAAGATAAAATATTATAGTATCTTAGCCGTGTGTGATGCGCTTCACTTTGTAACAGTTTCTTTTGGGGTTTCGTCAAAAATTTCGCGTTTCTAAAGGGTTCCGAAACTAAAAAAGTTTGAGAACCACTGTCCTAAACAGTTACACCTAGATTAGACAGTACCTATGGTCTATACGGTATAATCATCATCAGCGTGTAATGGGCGACTCGCTGTCCGACCATGGACCATGCCCGTGTCGTCGGCGCGTTGTGTTCCACGCGCGCCTCATGGAGTATCAGCATGATGACGGGGCCCCCCTCTAGAGGGCCAAAGCCTGCCGGGGTCGCGGGACTTATCTCATAACCGTGACCCCAGAACATAAAGGGCTATTGAAGGACACCGTGGATTTTAGTCAGTACAAGTCGGACAGCCCCTCCCGCCCTGCCCGGGGTGGTGACGGGGTGTGACTCATTTGATGATTTTACCACGAAAAAAAAAAACCTATAGCAGTCCATTGCTGGACATAGGTTTCTCTATTTTTTAGCTGGTATGCGTCTGAACTTGAACCAGTACTTAGTTCCTTGTATTAGCGTGTTCAGCCAAAAAATCCTCATCTCTTAAAAATTAAGCAGATAGTATTACCCAGTTGTTGGATGTGGAGGCCAGATCAGTTGTTTCATGGAAAATACTGTTATTAACCTGTGTCCGAGTCTATTGGGATCCTATCATAGTCTGTATTTCCCGACAGCTATAACCTTGTGGTCTTCAAGTCAAGAGTGAACAGGTTACTTCTAGACAAGCGTGCTTCACCGTCGACCACATCTTTTTATTTTATTTTATTTATTTGGGATGAGGGCCAGGCCTGCCGGGGTCGCGGTACTTATCTCATTACCGTGACCCCAGAACATAAAGGGCTATTGAAGGACACCGTGGATTTTAGTCAGTACGAGTCTGACAGTAATCGGTGGGAGGACTCATTTGATGATTTTACCACGATAAAAAAAAAATCAAAAAAATACATGTATAAGTATGGCATTTTTAATTTTTTAAGCAGAGACAGAAAAGAATCATCACACCTTCGCTTACCATTAGGTAAGATAGTGGTAAGATAGTGATCAAAAGCGCACCTATCAATTTTAAAAAATGGGATTAGGTTAATGATAAGGTAAGAGCAGAAAAGTGGAGATTAGCACAAAACACCACCTACAGGATATTCAAAAATACAAAAGAAAAATCAACGGACTCAGAAAAATAAAACGGCATATTTTCCGAGAAAGAAAAGTCCCTTCACGATGTCTGTAGTTGACGTTATACGAAAATAACATTTGCATAATAAAGTAGTTTATACGAGTAAGTTTACCTTCCCTACCGTATTCAACGTAAGTATGTGATAAAAGGTTCGGTTTTATAGTAAATCATGTTAGATCATAGACATAATAATCCTATGGACTGGAAATACCTACACCAAAAACGTGTATGCCTACAAGTTCGCTGGTCCCATAAAATGGCGGCCAATGCTAGGGTTGTGCCAATCAAGAAACATTGTGTTAGTGTAACGAGTATCGATACCAGTATCCCTAGTACTTTTAGGATTACATAATAGTATTACGACTAGATACCATGATTGAATTATAATTCATGTAGTTACGTAAAAATAATGTTTTCACATTTGCGTTATCGCTTGTAATTAAATATTATATATTTATGTGTTAGCGTTAATTTGTTCCCACACTGTTCCCACACATTAATGGGTCAACTGCAATGGTGCCTCCATTACGGTAGACGGTTCCTTTATTTATTTATTTATTTAAACTTCATGTACATAAAGTGGTACAAGGGCGGACTTAATGCCACAAGGCATTCTCTACCAGTCAACCTTTGGGTTAAATAAGAGAATATAACTTAATAATAACTATTATGACTAGACTTGAAAAGAAAAAGAAGAGAGCTATTTATTGTGACTTAAATAGAGGTTACGTAATTTTTTTTTAAGTGAAATCGCTTTCAGCTTTTTTAATGCTAAAGGGTAGCGCGTTCCAGAGTCTTATAGTTGCTATAGCGAAAGAATTAGACATAAAACCGGTGCGGTGTGAAGGAATTTGGAGAAGTAGTTTTTTGGAAGCTCGAAGGTTACAACTATGAGAACTGCCCAACACTTTAAATTGAGTTTTTAAATAATCAGGAGCACGTGGATCGTTCATAATCTTGAAAAGCATGCAGAGAGATCTGAGGGATCTCCTGAGTCGGATAGGCAACCATTTAAGCTGAGAACGGAAAGAAGAAATGTGATCATATTTATGAAGGCCAAAAACGAAGCGAATACAGTTATTGAGAAGTCGATCCAATTTGTTAAGAAGTTCTTGGGATAGATCAGAATAACAAACATCAGCATAGTCAATAATGGGAAGCACAAGTGACTGGACAAGAATGAGTTTGGTGCTAGATGGGAGGAAATGCTTGAATCTATAGAGAGACCGCAGCGAGGACTTTATTACACTAGATTGTTCCTCTATTACAGTAAATGTACAAGAAACACCAGATTCTTGAGTGTTGCTTGTTTCACAGAATACAAATGAATCTGGAAGTTGTTTTTTATTGGATGTTTTATTGGATGTCTGAAAAAAAATGAAAGACACATTACTATCTATATAACTTCTTAGTCTAAAAAACCAGGCTGTTATTTAACAATAATTTTAATACACACTTACCGAAAATATTGTAGGTACAGAGTTCTTATGTAACCTAATAACATCAAGTGTTCTGTTAAAACATTTTTATTCAAAGTGAAGTGAACATATAAGCCAGTCTTTACTTCGTGGACTAATATTTTCCACATCGATAGAGTCCAACCACTTTTTCTTCAATCTTTAATTTTTGGGAAACCTGTAAATGATTAGTATTTTTGTATCAATATATCATTTGGTAACAGTTTCAGTGTAACGAAGGACTAGTATCGGGAACTATTACAGCAACGGTACAACACTATTATTATTGTAAACAAACGAACGAAAATAAGAAATGAAAAATATTGTCTGTAGGACGGAAATAAACCCAAATATTAATACTCTAACCATGAAAACAAGGTCACATAGCGATTTCTTTACCGAAATTGTTCTATTTCATGTAGTTTTGCATGAAAACGTGTTACTAACCTGTACAAAGTCAATTCAGGCTGATTTTTCTTTTTCCTGGCTTGACAAGACACAATGGAACATCCAGGCATGTTGAATTACTGTTTCTTAATGGTAACACGCACTTTTAAAAGAAAACACTCCGTAATTTACTCAAAAATCTAAATTCAACAAAAAGTAAACAACTATTTGACAGCAGAACTACCACGAAACTCGGCCCATAAAATGGCGAAATGGGCACGTTTCTGTAACTGTGGGAAATATCCCAACAAAATATTCCATTTTGAGCAACAACCGAAATATTGTTGTCTCTTTTGTCAAATATGATTACTGCATTAGAAAGAAAGAGACAAACCAATATTTCACTCTCTGTCTCATGTTTGACTCATATTTGTTTAAGCAAAATGTATGTATAGAACATCGGGGCGTCTCCATATACTTTCATCTCAATGTGTTAGATAGGTAGGAACTTTTTGCACACTTCGAACTTCTTTGACGGTTTTTGTTGATACTGTAATTTTGTTTACATTCAGGTTTAAAACAGAAATAATACATGATCGCATGTGTTATATGGTTTTGAAGAATGATTAGACAGTAGAATAAGTACCTTAAATAGCTACATCCATTTTAACCCGTTAGTGTAATAACAATAAGAGATGAACGTATTTCCATCAAGCGGTCAGGAATCCATGCTTCGTCGCAGCTACTGAAATTATTTTTAAGGAAAAAACCAATAACACTTTATCGGACAAATGGTATCGCCAAAAACCTCATACCCAGCAGTGGTCCTTGTATAGTGATCGAGTAATAGATCAATGACATAGGCAGTGAGAAATAATTACAGGTAAGTAAAAAAATACCAACTTTGTATTTTGTTGTAACAATGAAAACTTACCAGTCTTGTAAAATACGACAACCATAGGCACAACAATAACACAAGTAATCCCTACGTGTAACAAAAAAAAATGAAGGACAAACATTTTAATGGCGACTATCTCTAAGATTACCTATCGCAAAAAAATTCTTAGTTTTTCACAACAACATACTTACTCCACGGTCCTTAGGTACCACTCCGGCCAGTGCCGAAGAGGCTGTTTAAGCGCGCGGCCGTTGCATAAAACAACGACAATAAAAAAAAAAAAACATTACTTACGCGCCAAAATTAGCATGAAAGATAAAAAAGTTTATGTCAAACATTATAAAAGTAAACAGAAAGTATTATTTTGGTCACGTGAAGTACATTTTAATTAATATTTTAATTAGGACAGAAATAAAAGCGAGTGTTTTATTAAAGTTTGTTTGTGAAAATGTTAGAGGTTGTGTTTCGTGCCAGTGTTTTCTTGTTTATGGTTTCGTGTTCTAGTGTGGCGGATGACCATAGAGCAGAACTTGGATACCCAGCTGGATTGATGTCTATTTGTACGTATCATTTTTCAAGTTTCTTTCATCATCAACAATCTGATTATGTTACCTATGTTTGCATAAGAGGCTCAAGTTAATATCGAATTATTCGGAATTTTCTCTAAAGGTTCACTGGCTTGTACCCAAATCTTTAATAAAATGATAAGTGTCTAAAATCTATGTCTGCAATCTTTTACATACCTAACCAAAACATGACTTATTACGCCAATGTCAAAGTCTACGACTGTCTAAACTAGCTACCGTAACCCCGGAACATAAATGGCAACTCTAGGATCACGGTGGATTTTAGTCAGTACGAAGTCTGACAGTTCCTTCCGCTTTATCTAGGGCAGGAGGACTCATTTGATGATTTTCCCAATAAAAAAAAACGAATCGTTATACAACATCACGCTACGGCTAATTGCAGAGGTCGCGGGACTGTCTTATCAGGTAACCGTGGCCCCGGAACGTAAAGAACAATTAAAGGAACACGGTGGATTTTAGTCAGTACAGTCTGACAGTCCCTCTCGTCCTGCCCGGGGTGGGAAGAAACATTTGATGATTTTACCACGTAAAAAAGAAACACCAATGGGACCCGAGCAGCAAGGGTAAAACCACGGGAAAGTTATAGATATAAAGAGGCGGTTCCGCGACGGAAGGCGGAAGGCGTTAGACCCTCTGTGCTGACAGCTTTTTGAGGCGCGCATGGAACACAACGCGCCGTCGACCTACCTCGATAAATACCTACACTATCCAAAACAAAAATATTTTCTATTCGAACGCATCTAGTTCATGCGATCATCATCATCATCATCATCATCTCAGCCATAGGACGTCCACTGCTGAAAATAGGCCTCCCCTTTAAATCTCCACATATACCGGTTGGAAGCGACCTGCATCCAGCGTCTTCCGGCGACCTTTATAAGGTCGTCTGTCCACCTCGTTGGTGGACGTCCTACGCTGCGCTTGCTAGTCCGCGGTCTCCACTCTAGCACTTTTCGACTTCATCGGCCATCTGCTCTGCGAGCAATATGGCCTGCCCATTACCACTTCAGCTTGCTAATCCGGTGGGCTATATCGGTGACTAGTTCGTCTACGGATCTCCTCATTTCGATGCGATAAGTGCGTTCAATCAAACAAACAAAACTCATCAGCTTTATAATATAAGTACAGATTCATTCACATTCTTTACTGAACAATACGACACCGCAACCTTCAGTATACCACCAAAACTTTCTTGGCTTAGCGACAAGATGCCATATAAAATAAAAAGGTTTGCCAATCAACACACAATGATTGGCTAGACGCCAATTTATGACCACCATACTAAAATAAGGAAGTGTAACTTAGTAAAACTTGTGGTAACTAGCATTTTTCCGTAAATTCGATGAAATTTTGACGTCTTTACTCCCAAAGAACGTAGTAACCTGACAAGTAGCATAGTAATTGTACTTGAACAATTAAATAATTATTTTTAAAGTTATTCACAAGACAGATAAGTTCATTACCTAAATCCGCTGTGCTATACAAACAATAAAAATGATCCGTCGGCGTCTGTGCGCAGCAACGACCATTTATATCTAGACGCCTCATGCACGATCTGACTAACGAAAATTATTCTGTCAAGTCGCTGAGGTACGACGTAAGCGAGGGGGACGGGGTACTGCGTTCTGATTGGCTAACGGGGACGGGGTACTGCGTTCTGATTGGCTAACTCAAGGTCAGTGCGACGAGGGGACTCACAGGAGTGGTCGAGTCACGACGGTTATAAGACTTTTTTACCTAATGTGTTGACAGACATCGGTCGCCTGTGATTAGGAGTCTAGATATAAATGGTCGTTGGTGCGCAGGAACACCAGTTTCTTCTGGGTGAGCTCTTCTTAGTTCTTAGGCTTATAATCTTAGGTTAGGTCTCAAATATTTGTATGACCTAAGTACCTACAAGTAATTGTTCCGGGTCTGGGCGTTTGTGTATGTGAGTTTATTATGTTTGTAAACGAACCCACGACACACACGACATTCCTAGTCTGAAAATCTATGCTTCTAAGGCTCCTGGACCGGATTGAGGCCAAGAGCCTGTTAGATAGATAAGCCAACATTGTTCCCACTACTAGGACACAGGCCTCCTCTCTTTGTGAGGACATCCTCTTATATCTATAGAGTAGATTATAATGCACCACATAAGGCGTTTTCAAGTTGGTATACGTATAATTATGTCAGATGTCTTCGATTTTTTAGTTCTAGGACATGCAAATTTCCTTAATTAAGGAAGTTATTTTATCTTCAATATTATTATATCCACTTAATAATTAATTATTTATTATCTTCGCGCAATAATGGCTGATGAAAGGAAGCGCACTGCCGATCTATCCGCCGTAGATTAACAATTTACCTCTTACTTTGTAAAACGTTTTTGCTTTCGACATATTGTGCGCTAAGATATTGATAGGTTGCCATTTTGAATACATAATTACTTATAGGTTATAGGCTTTATGAGTTATTGCAGCCAGCAGCAGCCAGTATTAACTTTTGAGATGTTTAATCTTTATGTTAGCTGTAAAATTCTTGTACTCCACTCTTTCGCTATTTTGTGTAGGTACGAGTACCTGTATAACAAACGCACGCGGGGTTGCATCAGATTGCAGTAACAATGACCCACTGACCCGAAACGTAAAGGGCTATTGAAGGAACACGTGGATTTTAATCAGTACGAGTCATATAATCTCTTTGCTCCACCCCGGGGTTGGAGGACTCATTAGATGATTTTACCACGTAGGTAAAAAACGGCCATGTCGGCATTTTTGAGGCGAAGAGGGAATTAAGGAAATCAGTCCCATTGATTCATTTTTTCAAAAACACATGCGGTGAACGGATTCCTGGCAGGTAGAGTTTTCCAATCCGAGAAACCACCGTGTATATCGAAACAATAGGTCTTAAAATAAATCATATAAGGCAGCTACTGTCTAAATTAAGAATAACAATCGAAGGATTTGTGAACTCGTATTCTGTTCATATATAACGTTGACATTGACCTCCGAACGTTTGAAAACAGGAAAACAATAGCTTTAGTACGAATTTAAGGAGGATTGCCATTTATCTTAGTCAATGATTTTCATTGCTTTGTATAACGTCATCCTTAGGAAGGATCCATGATCTATACTATCTATAGATGTTTGTAACAGAGAGGTATCCAACCTCTTCTGTTCCTTCAACCTCTTTACTGTAAGTTCTTTTTATTGTTTTAATATTTTTTTAAAAAATTCATGTTTCGAATTTTCAATGTGTCACTGCGTGGCCTTCAATTCTTTTCTAGGACTTCAATTTTTACCACGGCTCCGACAGCATGTGCTGTGTGTAACTTTACTCTCTCATTTTACAATAAACTAAGTATTTATTAAACTCCGTTGTGTCTTTTAAAACTGCTACACAACCAGTACGACTCGAGTACTACGAGCTCCAAATCCAGCTACCTCTCGGAGGACGATGTTGTGTGATGTCTCGGTGGACATAAACCCTGGACCCATAGCCGGCTTTGCCTTCGTGGCCGCTAACTTCGACGGCATCCTTGGCATAGCATCCTTGGTAGCAGCATCTCGGTGGACGGCGTGAGACCCCTGCTCTACCCCTAAAGGTGGCGTAACGCTACATGTTTAGATGAGTCGCGGGACTGTCTCACCGGGAAACCGTGACCCTGGAACGTAAGGGCTGTGACGGATCACCGTGGATTTTAGTCAGCACAAGACTGACAGTCCCTCCTGCCCTGGGTGGGAGGACTCATTTGATGACTTCACCAAGTTTAAAAAAAATACTATCTTTATTTACAGTTATATTACAAAGCTGAAGAGGTTTTTTGTTTGATTGATCGCGCTAATCTCAAGAACGTCTGGTTCAAATTGAAAAAATATTTTCTGTCGCGCATAGTCTACTTATCAAGGAAGCGTCCTATATGCTTTATTTAACATCACGCTATGACCAATTGCAGAGGGGATCAGCTAGTAAAGCAGATCCTTCTTGTCTCAATGGAGTTGTTATTATTAGCCTGAACTGTCCCACTGCTGGGCAAAGGCCTCCCTCCATTCCTTCCAACTTTCACGACTTTGCGCCACCTCTTTCCAATTCTCAAGGAAGACATCCAGTTCGTCCCGCCATCTCCTTCGAGGTCTACCGCGGCCCCGCATCGCTGTTTCAGGGCACCAATCATGAGCTTTGCGTGCCCACATCTCGTTCGGCATGCGGCAGACATGTCCTGCCCAGTCCCATTTAAGTTGGGCAGACTTTTGAGCCACGTCAATGTATTGAACAATTTTACACCCGGTTCTTTAAGCAGTCTCTATTAGAGCCAAAAAGCGTTGAAGGCTAAAATATCGAGAGAGCTGCTTTTAAACGGCTTTTTTAATTTTTAGGATATTTCATACGACCGTATTTCGATCCATAGTCGTGAGAGTAATATGGCATATCTCTGCTAGTTGGGTAATTGTCCGCTATGTTTTGATTTCAATCACGTAGCATTACTAACAGAATAGTAATTTGTATCAGTACAGACTAAACTTAGTGTTGTTATTTCCATATGTAATCTACAGTGTCACTATTAGGTACTAGAAAATCAATTGTTCCAAACTCGTTCATTTATTTCTTGTCGTGATTACATAGAAGCCAACGACACAGTTAGATGATCACCGCAGGTGGTCGGGCTTTCAGTTGATCACGCTTGGCATCAAGCTCAAGGCGTTGCTGTAGGTAATTCAAAATCAATTGGGTGCATCAGTCCAACTAGTCCAGCTGGTAGAAACGCGTCTAAAACAAGGTATGAGGTTTGGCGGGAACAGCTCAGACCACCTGATGACTTTATCGAGCCTTCTAAAAGCCTTCCACCTGGTCACGCGTTGCCGTGGTCGACTTGGAAGTCGCTTAAAAGACTGCGAACCCAGGTCGGCCGCAGCAAAGATAACCTCCACAGATGGGGATCCACTGACGGCTCAGACTATATGCGACGTGTCCCCACAGACAATAGCTCACCTTCTCTCCTGTACCGCAAGTCCTGTCACGTGTACACTTGACGACCTTATGACTGCATCAGTGAGCGGGGTTCGCGTAGCTGAATTTTGGGCTAAACAAAATATATAAAATCATTTGCCATCGACACGCTAAGAAGAAGAAAATCAATTGCCCGCAATGTGTAAGGATCTTCACAAAGAAGATTAAAGAAGATATAAGATAAGAAGAGAGAAGAAGAAGCGAGCACACGAAAAACAACAACAACAGAGTTGAAACAATCGTTTTGGTCGAAATCTGTCGGATCTCATTATCATCACTTAAAATCTATAACAATTTCACGTACATTTTTCGGGATTATGAGTTGTAAATCAAAACGATTGGAAGCAATGATAACATAAACGCGAGCTAAAGTTTCAGACAGACTTAGGTAACATAATAAATGCTCCTTGAGTGTCTGTCCCATTCCATTTCAAGCCACAGCTCTTATGTACTCATTGCAGTGCGGTAACGCGTTACATTTTAAAGACAAGCAATCTTCTTAAACGAAAGAAAATGCGGTTTTAGTAGACGTAGGAATTAGATTAGACGACTCTTTTTTCCGGTTTCACTAATATTAAGCAACGCTCAAATGAATGCACATTGTACGTGCCAAATTAAAAGCATAAGCGCCAAGATTTAGAATTCCAACAGAGTAATGATATTGAGGCACTGGTTTATCTGGAAACAGGCATTCATTTTTTTTAACTTGATCAATATAACCTGGCTTATTTTGAAAAAACTCGCCTAAGAAGTTTCCACCAACAAGCGTAAAACCTATGTCATCATCATCATCATCATCCACAGCCCGTCTTCACCCACTGCTGGGTATAGGCCTCTCTTTGCTTGTGCCAAGCTCCTATGTAGATAGACATAATTTGAAGATGATCCGTTCAGCTATTTAGGCTTGAAAAGGTAGCAAGCAAACAAACAAGCAAACTTACTTTCGCATTTATAGTATTAGTTAGGGAGATAGGATTAGGATGTGCCCATTTTCTATTCCGCAAGCTTAATATAAAACATCTCATACCTAGACCGAGGATAGCTGAGATAAAATGAATTCAGAAGCTTGCAAGAATGAAAGTAGCCTATGCAGCTTAAGCAACAGATGTTATTGTTTATTTGATCCATTTTTTTCCAGGTCCTGGCTCCACAAAGCCGGCAGTGATTCCCAAGAGCCAGCTGAAATACTTATCATTCGTGGTGCAAGGCAATGGACGCAGCAGGCAGAAGTACTCTTACTGGAACGCCAGGAATATTGCTAAAGATCCCAGGATTAATTTTAAAAGGTATGGAAGCTGTAACATCTCAAGTTTTACCGGAAATTGTTTGATTAAAATCCTTTAAATTCGGAAACAGAAACCAGTAGCCCCGTTGCCTTCTATCATGACGATTGTCTACAATTACATTTTTTTTTTTTTTTCCTTATTATTCGTCAAGAAGATATAACCTTTCAGAATGACCATATTATTTCAGAATGAATAAACTATACGTGTAGGCTACCAAGACTTCTACTAACATAATAATAAACCTTTCCAGGAGGACGCTACTGGTTGCCATCGGTTACCTGGACAGCCCCAACCTGCCGATCTCAGCAATGTTCGCCAATGAGTACGAGGATCGAGGGTATAACGTCATTATCGTGGACAATCAGAGATTTGCTACTGTGCACTATCATTTGTGAGTAGAACATATTCTTCTTCGTCTTCTTGCTGTTGTCGTCTTTAAGTCTGGCCGACCGGTAAGTTCCTCGAAGCTGCTAGAAAGAAGTAACGTGAAAGCTATCTATATCTATCATTTAGAAGAAGTCTTGGAAAGTGCCGTTCTCAAATACGCCATCACTGAGCCTTGATCTTTAGTGTCTAATCTTCTGTATGGGACAAATGGAAAAACATTTAGAATGGTCTGCAAAAGACCTTCATTGGCCGATTAGATTATAATACTAAAAAGACCACTTCCACTAAAAGATGTTGGTCTTTTATTCCTTAACATATTATACTTGATCATCATAAATTAAACTGACTTTTTTCGTTTTCTTTATCAGGAAGAGATTTCATGTCATGCTAATACAATCTGCCCTTCATTTCTAACAAATGTGCTGTCAGTGTTTTAACGCAGTTTCTAACGTTTGGTGTATCTTTAATTTCAGGGCAACCCGGCTGATGCGTCCAGTAGGCAAACACGTCGCAGAAGTCCTGGTTCAGCTCACACAATACGGCCTAGACCCCTCCAAACTGGAACTCCTGGGTTTCAGCCTAGGCTGCCACACAGCCAGCTTCGCAGCCAAACACTTCTACACAATGACAGGCCGAAATATATCCACCATCTCCGCTTTAGAACCTTCAGGACCATGCTTCAGGAATTTAGGACCAAAAGATAGGCTCGATGCTTCGGATGCAGATTTCGTCCAAGTGATACATACGAACATAGACGGCTATGGCATGGCTACTCCAATGGGCCATGTGGATATTTACGTCAATGGAGGGGAGTACCAACCTTCAGACATCAGCATTTACCCTTGCACGACAACTTGCAGTCATTTTAGAGTCCTACCGTTGTGGGTTTCAGCTTTGAAGAATCCCAGAAAATTCATAGGGATGAAGTGTAAGGATATCCAGCAGGCAAGAGATTCTGGGTGTTATAGTAACTCCCCCATGGAAACTATTGTCATGGGTTTGGGTATAGATATAAGGAAGAGGGGTATTTTCTACTTAGCAACCACGATGGAGTACCCTTTCTATTTGGGGGCGAAAGGGTTGAAAGAAGAGAACGTTTATTGGAAAAAATTGACTGATGTAAACAATGGGGATGAGACGGAGATTTATACGTAGTATTTTCCCACGTTTTTATACACTCACTTTTCTTGTTTGTTTGTTTGTATGTTTGTTTGTTTGTTTGTCGTTCCGGTTGGACTTTTGCAACTCAATTTTGAGGCACTTCCCGATAAGCTAGCAGGCTGAAATTTTGCACACGCTCTGAGTTCTGATGACAATGCATGATTAGCTAAGAAACGTCATAACAAATCCAATATGGCGGCCTCCCCAAGATGGCGGACTGGCTGTTTGAAATCCACCCCTATGATATGGGTATCAAATGAAAGGGTTTGCTGTCAGGAGTACGAAAACAATAGTCACGTGACTTAAATCCAATATGGCGGACGTCCAAGATGGCAGACAGGCTATTAGAAATGCACCCCTATGATATGGATATCAAATGAAAGGGTTTGCTGTCAGGAATACTAAAAAAATTGTCGCGTGACTTAAATCCAATATGGCGGACGTCCAAAATGGCTGACAGGCTATTTGAAATGCACCCCTAAGATATGGATATCAAATGAAAGGGTTTGCTGTCAGGAGTACGAAAAAAATAGTCGCGTGACTTAAATCCAATATGGCGGACGTCCAAGATGGCAGACAGGCTATTTGAAATGCACCCCTAAGATATGGATATCAAATGAAAGGGTTTGCTGTCAGGAGTACGAAAAAAATAGTCACGAGACTTAAATCCAATATGGCGGACGTCCAAGATGGCAGACTGGCTGTTTGAAATCCACCCCCATGATATGGGTATCAAATGAAAAGGTTTGCTGTCAGGAATACGAAAAATATAGTCATGTGACTTAAATCCCATATGGCGGACGTCCAAGATGGCGGACAGGCTTTGAGGCACTTCCTGATAAGCTAGCAGGCGGAAATTTTCAGGGTAGCTTCAAACCCGATGAACAAAGATAAAAATAATAAAATAATTAATAGATTTTAAAAAATCTAAAAACCCACGTTTTAAAATGTCCTAAAAATAAGAAAATAACCCTACGGGGCTGAGAGAGGGGCCACTCAAAACGTGGGGGCGTATCTTTGCAAGTTACACCCACGATCTATTACACGTCATGTAAATATATCCCATAAATAATCCCTTAAATAATATACGCCCCCACGTTTTGAGTGGCCCCTCTCTCAGCCCCGTAGGGTTATTTTCTTATTTTTAGGACATTTTAAAACGTGGGTTTTTAGATTTTTTAAAATCTATTTTATTGTACAAATTAGCATTTTTATTTAAAGAATAGAACTGTATTTCATTGACTTTTTCTGATAGTAGAAGTGGTTGTAAAATGAAAAGCTAGCTGGCTAGCAATAACAAAAGGATGGGGCTGGGTGCCCATAGCACCAATTATGTGGGAAAGAGAAATTTATAATAAGAATGAAGACCACAAAATTATTAAATATAAAGACCCTAGATTTTTGAAATCAGGGACCATTTTCTTGAAGAAACCATTTGGTTCCAGAAAATATTGGCGACAGAATCATTATTTTCTCTAATTGTTAAGAAGCCAATTTTACCATGAATGAATAAGATGAAAGCGTCTATTTCAAACCACCACATTATACTTGACAAGCGATCTAAATAAAACACGTTATGTATGTAATTCAATGTTATCATGTCACTCACAGATGCCTCATGTTGATTTCGATACAACTGTATGACATTACCGCATAACAAAGGTACACACATTAGATTACACATCATAGAGAGGTAGTTACTGTGGGCTAAAATAGACTGCCATTGTGAAATATTTTAAAGTTGTTCCTTCATCTTTCTTGTGTAGGTTTGGAAATACATTCCAAAGTGCGTGCTTTGAAATAGTTTAAGCTACTCCATACCTTGTGTTTAGGACACCTACTAGAATCTAAGAACTGTTCAGGTCAGGCCAGGAATAGTTCGAGTGAGGGAACGAAATAGCGCTAGACGACTTGTATAGTTTCTTTCCCACACTGGAAGTACTCTGGCTTTAAGACGACATGTGATTCTGCGAAGCAGTCATGCTCGCGAAGGAGGAGGCGAGCCGCGTGAGGGAGAGGATAGCGTCCTCCCTCCACCCCAGCCGCAGTGGTAGATTTCCACGGCGTCGGACGTCGGCAGACGATCTCCGGCCACCGTAGGCGCGGGCATGCGGGCGGCGAGTAATGGGCGACTCGCTGTCCGACCATGGACCATGCCCGAGTCGACGGCGCGTTGTGTTCCACGCGCGCCTCAACGAGCGTCAGCATGATGACGGGGCCCCCCTCTAGAGGGCCAAAGCCTGCCGGGGTCGCGGGACTTATCTCATTACCGTGACCCCGGAATATAAAGGGCTATTGAAGGACGCCGTGGATTTTAGTCAGTACAAGTCTGACAGTCCCGCCCTGCCCTGGGTGGGAGGACTCGTTTGATGATTTTACCACGATAAAAAAAAGAAGTCATGTGAGGACACCTGATCAGTGGCCAGCATTAGGTACTTGCTAATGTTAGAAACGAAGAAACAAAGCTAATGTTAGTTAGCCTTTCTTGCTTCAAACTGGACTGAACAAAAATTGAGTATTTTTGACGCTTTAATAAAAATCTAGGTACTTGACACTAATATATTTTGTTATTTATGAAATAATCTGTACCTATTTATTATTTAAATTTTTTAAGTCTCTAAATTTGGTTTAAGTACAAAAAGTATTAACTAACTAGGTATTTACTCGTTACGTAAATATAGTGTATGTCTAAATAATAGGAAATTACCTAATAAATGTTTTCGAAAATCACGTAATGTTTTTTAATATTAATCCAAAATCAAACTACTTCGAAGAATTTGCTATACCTACGTTATGTGCGCGAAGACAGCGCGTCATGCCTAGTGATCATTATTTGGGGATATAAGATCTGCCAATTCTTGCCCAAAATATATTTTCGGCTTGTTTTTCATTAAAATATAAATAAAACCTAAGAAATACTTATCTGTGATGCATGTTAAAGGTAGTTGACTCGTAATGGGGAAGCCAGTCAAAGAAAATGTAGATGGCGTGACCATAGCTAAGTCCTCGTCCGACCAATGAGGTAGTACTATTTTGAAGTACTTATAAGATTTGAACCAATGACGATGCTTGGAACTAGCTATACTAGCTGTTTTCTTCGTTCACTGTACTAGCGCCATTCGTTACCCAGTTGCCATCCCATTCACTCCGCAGGTGTCCCCAGTTAGTTCACATTTCTGTCACAACGCGCGCTGCGATCGATTTCATAGTCTCCACTATCTACTTGACCCATGCTTCAAGTGTGCACCAGCAGGTTATTGTATTGCCGTTTAAACAAAACCTGTTGAATGTTTCCAATCACACACACAAAATAGGTTTGGAACGATCCCCTGATAGATGGGCCGACGAACTTACTGAGTCACTTGAGTCAGTTCGATAGTTCGGAGGTACTTAGTGCAGGAAGTGAAAATTCTGGGTTCTATAGGCATAATCCTCCTGCCTGTTTCGGCCACGGCGGCCAATCTCAGTAGAGATTACGGTAGCAACTTAAAAGAAACCTATGTCCAACGGTGGGCAAGGTGTGATAGAGAGCAGAGGAGTAAGTACCAAACACACTTAAGTAATACCTACCTACACTTCCATTTTGGCAATTACCTACGTATATTGTATTTCAGCGAATTGCCACATAATGCTGAATTCAATTTAAAAATAGAAAAAAGCGTTCCCAAATGTGTGCCCTAGGTTTACCAGACCCGAAATTAAATCTTCCTGACAAAATCCCTGACTTAGCAATAACATTCCTGGCATTTGCATCAGTAATATTTTAAGGTAGATGGGTATGCAAAAAAAAATGTGTACTTAACTACAATAATCCGGGCGCGACGCGCGACAAGCTTGATATTTTACGCAAGGTGCGGTGCGGTTAGAGCTTTCTAGAAAAAGAAGTATTAAGTAATAACTGTTTCTATATTTTGAAAAATCCTGACAATTCACAATTTCCCTGTATCCCTGACAGAGAGATGAAATTCCTGACCCTAGCCCTCCCAGACCGGGGCCGTCCACATCTATCCGCTGCTAGCCACATTCTTCAAAATTTAAACAGTAAAGTTCCATGTCATAGGGGGTAAGTACGTATGAAGGTGTTCGAGTAAGTGGTAGTCGCTACCTACCTCTAATATTCATGCAGATTATTATTCAGAAAGCTTTATAATGTTTAGGTACTTAATCTAGCCTTCCGTCGAAATGTCGTCATAGCATAGCACTATAAATCTAATGAATATGATGCCTAATTTAAGCCCTTCCCAGGCCTTGAAAGCCCTACCTTCTGCAATAACTAACGATAATACAGTAGTTAAAACTTACTATCTTATAGGTCATCAAAACATTGGTTTGAAACAAGTAAGTAAATAGTCACGAAATGTGTCGTCTCGAGATGCTGATGTTATCAAGACCAAGATTGTTAGTATCTGTCTGATGAGTTTATCTTCAGATTCGTGACTTAAGCTTTCAACAAAATGCACATGCACACACATCATGGGATGTTGCAGTTTACTTACTTATCAGCTAGGTGCTTAAATACTTTTCATTGAAAGAATGAATAAACAACAGGGACAACTTTTATTTTAATGATACAATTTTAAAGTGCTGTAATTTACGAATTAATTATTGCAGTAGCAGATTACTATGTAAACACTAAGTATGGTTTATTAGCAACACACTTTGTTGCCGCAATGTATAAAATTACATGGTATTAAAATAATATTACTATGTGATTTCAGAACGCAACTTTGTCATGAAAATTGTAATTTATGAACGCAACTTCAATAATATGGACTAGAAATAATGTTGCTAACAAATAAAATTTCCCGTAAACGAAGATCTCAGGTTGAAACCAAAATTAAGGACCTATGTCAATTTAAAAAAATAATTCAAATTGTTCCAACATTTCAGAAATTTTAAATAAAATTGTTATCATTGGGCGTCAAACTTTGCTTCATAGATATATGTTTACGTAGCTTAGACTCTAAGCCTTAGATCAATGACGTAAGTGTGTAGAAGTACCTACGATGTACAGAGCGTAAAGTATTCTCCGTAAGCTTCTTAAGTATTAACAATTCATAATTAATATAGGAATGAAAAATAAATGACAAGAAAAAAAAAAAACGAAGTAGATGTATTATTCCTAAGTGGGAACTTTGAAGTTAAATTCTGGTCACACTAAACGCACAAACGTCAAATTGCCGCAATGACGCAAGCAGTTGACATGAAAGAAGGGGAAAATCCTTGACGATCTTTTCTTCAATCTTTCAAAATGGTGTTTCATACTAGCGAGTTTCTTTCTAAATTATATCAATTATTACTAAAATGAACTGTAAATTGTTTGTGTAATAAGTGAACACCATTAATTACTTTAAATAAAAATTCTTTGTGATAATATAAATTAGCGAATTTTGTGTGTGAAAAAAAATTCTGATCGGCGATATCCAAAATCAATTACAACTGTGATGTTTGTGTTCTGACTGTTATTTAGAGTGTATTACGTAAGTATATTGCATATTTTTGTTATTAAACACGTTTGTTGCGGGTTGACAGTGCCAAGTTTTACGTATGTGCTAGTGGTATAATTTTTAAATAGATCGAATTTTGTCGCGGAAGACACCCCTTTTTGTGGCAATTTTGGCGGCATTAGTGTTTAATATGAAGTTGATTACAGTTTTATGAGTGTCTGTTGCGGAATAAAACCTGTTTGGTGGTATCATTGAAGGCTGGCGCTCTGTGTACTTAGCAACGAGTTTCCAATAAGTTGGGAAGCCGTATTATTTCCTACCACGGCCCGACTTGGCATTGAGAACATTTTTGATATAGTAATGTAAATGATGAAGCTTTATTCATAGAAAAATCAATTCAGGTCATTGATTTTTTCTTCATTACTAATTTATCAATGTCCATTATAATTTATAGTTAGCCAGTTACATGTTCTATGGCTAAATAGAAATAAGTATTATAGGTACCAAAACAAAATCTATTAAAACATATTATGGTTGGAAAGTTGCCAGGAAAATAAATTATTTCAATCGGAAATATTTTATTAAGCATTTCAAAATAACATCAAAGTGGTCTAAATATAAATGAACTGGGATTAATTTGTGATGCTTAAGCTGTGATTGCTCACAATTTTATTTGAAATTCCACATGAATGAATGAATTAACTCAAATTTTTTCTAAAAATATTTACATTGAATCAAAAAATCTTTATTTCTAATAAGCTACCCAATGGATGCGGTTCACAGTATTAGTGGCCAGTACCTTACTCAAGAAAAAAAAAGAAACTCACAAACTACTCTAATTTGTTAAATTATAATTCACTGATCAGTTATACCAGGCTTGGGTTTTCTTATAAAAATCTTTACACCTGGGGTCAGTGTGACATTATTGGTATTGCACAGTAAATTTTTATATTATATCATTGATGATTCTCCGATTATTATTTAGGTAACAGTCCTACAGAATAAATCCATACATTACTTAAAAATACCATTGTAATTTACAGTCCAACCACTTAAAATTCGTGTCATGGTCTTTTTACAACAGATGTAACAAGGAAGTGTACAAACACTACTTAATCTATGTATTAGCTGAAGGTCGTTTAAAGCTATAGCAAAGACTTGGACCTTGGACTTAAGTACGAGTATTAAATAAAATAGTGCTAATTGGTTAACGTGTTTATTATTCAAAAGTCACATATTTTTTTATCAATCTCGTAGAATTTGGACTATGGTGTGTCATGGTTCCTGGTCGACATAGTCAGCATTGCTCTGCAAGAAGTTACAGAAACTTCCTACTGTGTAGTCTTCATAATTTTTTTTTTCCTGTTCATTTCTTCCTGCCTCCCTCAAACAGGGTTTCCTGTCTGCAAGATGTATTTTCGCAGTCTACCATGTCCATTCTGTCTCCGGTGAATATAAGGAATGCAAAGTCACTGCATTCAATTAAACTGTAGCCATGATTAACCCCACAAGGCTGGCAAAGTCCTCTAAAGGAGTACTGAAGGCTCAAAATTAAAAATAGACAATTTATCCTGGTTTTGCAAGGTGCATTTTAAAACTAAAATAAATTCTGCATAACTCGCTGATAATAAAGCTTTGTGAAGATGTAAGAACATTAAACATAATAGGTATTTGAATTTATTACAAACATATTATACAAAATATCAAACATTTGAAAAGCTGCTTGTGCTAAAAAATGCAAAGAAAAATAAGCCTTACTAACTATAGGCGTATCTACTAAGGCTTATTATTCCCTATTCCCTTTTCTCCAGTTGTGCCTTTTTTACTTAAGGCGGCAGAATAATTCATCTATTACAATACCGAATTCACACACAATTGAAATAAATAACATGAAATATTCAAAAATTATGCAAACAAAACTCGTTGAATATGTTCATTGTTTTTATGTTCTTGTGAATGAGTCAATCTGTGTAATCCTGTCTATTTTGAATGATGACTTGTTATTAACATCTACTACACAGCTAGAATGATAATTTCATTTATAGTGATATCAACTGATTTACAAGGTAAACTACTTGAGTAGTATCCTCAAAAATACATTGTCAGATTGTCTTAAAAGGAGACAGCAGCTTTGGAACGGAAAGGGTAACTGAAGGTATAAATGTTGTTTATTTTTCAGTCAAGTCTGAAAGTGCCTCCCGCTCCATCCAGAGCAGCTAATGTCTCATCTGTTTGATTGTAGGTTTTCCAACACAAGAAAAGAGTTGAGTGTTAATATATCCCATGTGATAATAATATACTGGTGTTCAACTAAAGCAATTAGAATGGTGGCTGACCGCAACAAAATTTAGAAAACGCAGTAAAAATTATTAAGTTATGACCGGGCAAACTTCGTACCGCCTCACCTTTTAAACCTTCCCTGGACTTCCATAAGTAATATTCAAAACCAAAATGAGCCAAATCGGCCCAGACGTTCTCGAGTTTTAGCGAGACTAACAAACAGCAATTGATTTTTATATATAAGATTAAAATGACAAGGTAATTTTGGCCTTGAATCTGTCGTTCACGCTTAGATTACTTAAGATTTTAAATATTAACACAGATTGTTGACAACAAATACAAAAAGACTTCAATAATTTATGCGGATACGTAATTTATTACAAATTATGCAGTTCATTAATTAGTTTGATACCGTTGACATGTAAATGTGTTTTATATTGCTATAATTGTTGCCTGTGATTTCATACCTGCTGCTCGTTTCCTATTAGTCGGAGCGTGATGTTATTTAGCCTATAGCCTTCCTCGATAAATAGACTATCCAACATAAATATATTTTTTCACTTCGAACCAGTAGTTCCTGAGGTTAGCCCGTTCAACCTAACAAAACTCTTCAGCTTTATAATTTTAGTATAGATTTATGTGTATGTTTACTGGTAGTCAGTCAATTCACAGCAATCAAGAGTTTCCCAAAGAGATAGAGACGTTTAGAACATGTCCCGATATAAGCCATTGTGTGAACCACTCAGGCCACTTATGCCCAACAATGACCAACACCTGACTACACTATTGCTCAATTTACAAATAATAGCAAAAGTATTCAACCGACTACACAATGAAATCTATTTGAATAATGCGCATTTTCTGTAACACTACGTGTCATTTCAGCGAATGCCAGAATTTAACGCAGTGGTATTTTAAACTGTCGATACTGGGCTGAACGTTAGAAATCCAATAGCACGGCTTGCTAAGACAATTATTCAGGTGTCCCATATTCGTTTGCCTATAGAATTCGGGCAAACGACCAAATAGACCAAAAAGAGTACGCCCGCCCGTTTTCAGACACCCGAATACGAGCTAACGACCATCTTGTGCCTCGTCTCAACTGTTTTGGGGTAACTTTAATATTTTTTATGTAGTGACTGCCTATCTGACCTCTGACCTGATTCAGGTCTACAGCGGGCACTACCGGCAGCTTCAATGTCGCGGTTGGCTTGCACCAAGGGTCGGCTCTCAGCCCGTACCTCTTCCTGATGATAATGGATTCTCTGACGTCGGACATCCAGGAAGAGGTCCCCTGGTGCATGCTCTTTTGCCGATGACATTGTGCTGAGATTGGAGGTGTGGTGGCAAAGACTGGAGAACGTTGGCCTGAAATTAAGCAGAACTAAAACAGAATATCTGTTTTGCGATTTTTGCGGTCTCTCCAGCCCTGTGCCCATTACTCTTGCAGGAACGCCCATACCAGTCGGTTCCGACTTTCGGTACCTCGGGTCGCTTGTCCAAGGAGACGGCGATGTAGACCGGGACATAACACACCGTAGAATGGGATAATGGTGGGAAAAAGAAGAAGACTGCCTATCTGACCTCTACAACCCAGTTAAATACTGGTTAATACGATTGCTATACCCCTTGGTAAGCCTGTTTAACAGACTTTCGAGTCATTGACCAAAGTGTAATTGTGACATTATTCCTAACTAACATTAACCTACTTCAAGTTTTATTATCTTTTACGATCAAATAGCTAAGTCAAATAATACATGAACTGCCTTTCTATTGTATTCAAGTCTTTATGGCTTTTCAGCTACTACTTATTTTTAATTAAGTTGCCGGGTTTCAGCATCAACCTTGTTGAATGGATAATCTTTTCACCTCGCCGTTAGCTGTTAACCTAGCTTCTGTAAAACGAGGGATTGAAGTAAAATTATGTTCATTCAATATTTTCTTTACTGCATAGCTGGGTTATATGTAAATAAGAAAGTAATTCTGGCTGTACGAATACCTTCTCACCTTCCCACAATAATTCCGCTATAACAGCTGAACGAATTTCGCTGTGAGAACAAAGATAGACTAGGAATTTGAAGATATTATATATTAGACTATTTGGAAATAATGTGGAAGCCTTGTCCCCAAAAAAATAAAATTATTAGGAACGGGATGTCAATATCTTCATTCCCAGTTAAAAAGGGGATCTTTCGAGTAGAAGGGCGTGCGTCCCATGATAGGCCACTACTGGCCGTGTAGTTGTTGAGTTTTTCTATTTAAGCTCTTAACTCGCGGAGAACTCGATTACGATGCAGGATTTTGTTGATTGTTGTCCTTTATTTGTATCATAAATAGCGTTATAAGACTATTATCTGGACTAGGACATATACTTTTTATCCCGCGACAGTATATTCTCACGAGATACTTTCCGATCTCCACAAGACCGAAGATTCAGGCAAAAACTAGTCTATAATAAGATGATCTGGGTTCTTGGCAGCCTAATATCCCGCTTTTTAGTCAACAACTCAACGTGTTCAATATTACAATATCCGCACATCCAACTCTAGTATATTTAGTTTGTCAAACAGTGTACCTAATGAAAAAAGCCGTTCTTGGCATAAATCCTAATCCTGAGATTAGTCTGGATGTGAAAGACACTGCTACGGGATTACATAAACTCACGCCTTCGTCTCATGGAGATAGGCAGAAACTACAGAGGGCCACCTTTTTTTATCGTGTTAAAATCATCAAATGAGTCCTCCCACCCAGGGCAAGGCGGGAGGGACTATCAGACTCGTACTGACTAAATCCACGGTCTCTTTCAATAGCCCTTTACGTGATAAGTCCCACAACCCTGGCAGGTTTTGGTCCTCTAGAGGGGGCCCCGGCGGCCCCGTCATTATGCTGACACTCTTTGAGGCGCGCTTGGAACACAACGCGCCGTCGACCCGGGCATGGTCCATGGTTGGACAGCGAGTCGCCCATTACTCGCCGCCCGCATGCCCACAGAGGGACACCTGCTACAATTATAAGATACTCCTTTCGCCTCATCCACATTCATATATCTGGTTATACAAGCACGCCGATTGCGGATACTACGCACTCGGCCTTACCGAAGCACTTCACCAATAAGGTCAGTGTAGGTCTTCCTAGAGAATCTCCTGCTGTTGTTTCCATCCACCTCTGCCTTATTCTCTTTGGCTAGGAGATTGTTAGCCTTTATTTTTACGAGCCATTATCTGGCAAGCAGAATGTGTCACACCGTTTACCTTAAGCCTGTCCGAATGTGCTATTTTCCTCAAAAGATGGTATTTTACCCTAATATGCGTAGGCCTTACGTGACCTGACCAAAATTAAGTTTGGAGTTAAAGCAGGGATTCCCAGCATGACGTTGATAAAGGAAAATACGTCAGGAAACCTGGACTTACTTAATCAATGAGTCAAAAGCCATTTCAGAAGCCTATGGATTCGCAACATCCTCACTTAAAAAAAAATAAAATGTTTTTTTAAACAGAAACAAATGTATAATCCATTGATCGTAAAGAAAACCTCGAAATTTTCTGATAGGCTGCGTCTTCCTGCTAAAGTATGCTTGCTTGCGGAAGTACTAGTTACATAAAATCAGGTGTTGATGATATCATCCAAAGATACAGAAATACTGTTGACCATTCCGAATTAAGTATCTGTATCGTAACTGCGATGCTAACATAATATCTACTGCAGGCACAGTAACCGGTTTCTACAATCACACGCCATATTTAGAGCTAAGTTTTTTTTCTACGTCCTTTTTTTAATGATTTTTCATCCTATTGTTTAGATCGAAGAACAACGCCAACGTCGAGCGAAGTCTAATCGACTAAATTTAAGATGTTGAGACTTAAAGTTTTTACGTTAACTTTTAATATCACAAAGCAGTTTTTCGACTTTAATTAATGACTTTCCGTTCTACGGGGACGATAGTGACCACACTTACGAGTATCAGCGAAAAAATCAGCACGTAATAAAAGAGACAAAGACTTCGTTCGTCTTGTCTTAGTTGGTAAGAAGCGACTCTACACCATGCCAAAATAAAACTGATAAAATTGTGATCGGTACAAACGGACCCGCATAGCCACTGCCGCAAGGCGTCACTTCCTAATGCTTACTGTGGTATGTGTGCGGCCCATCAAAAAATAGACTTCATTGAATCATGTCTTCCTGCGGACGCTGTAAATGGCGACAAAATGATCAATTTGTTTAAACTGAGCGACAGAATACACCTGGAAACATTACAAGAGCACTACACGACACTTACAGACGACATTTTGGAAGTGAAACCTATGTCGCTGAACCAAGAGTCGAAAATTCAACAGCATTCAGCTACAGCAATGTTTTGAGTTGCCGCCTAAGGTTAGCCAAAGCGAGCGTAAATCCAATTACCAATTCATTCGTCTCCTAGACGTAGTAATTTAAACTTCCAGATCTAATGGTCGCCTTTGAAGGTAAATTAGTAAGTTCCTAGAATTCTCGCCACAAAAACTTTTTGCGGACCCAAAATGGAGTCTAAATGTTGTCATGATAAAAATAAAATATAGATGCTTCGTTGTTCTTGGGAGTGTTATTGACATTTTCCATCAGGAATTCCTCAGTAGCAGTCACAGAGTTTGAACTTCTTCCCGGTTGATGGCAATCGATCCCTAAATGGGGCTTTAAAATTACTGGCAAAATGTGAGTGTACTTATGGTTTACCCACATTTCGCATTATGTTTGTCCCAGGTTCACATCTACCCCATCCTTCGGGGATTAAAGACGAGATGATGTTCAAAAAGCTTATTACATACTGAAAAGCCTAGTTCGAAAGATAAGTAAATCCACATCAGCAAAAGTAACTCGAAATCTCTGTTACGTTTTTACGTCTACGGCTAATCGGGTTTCGGCGTGTGGCACGTAGCTAGGCAATACCTACCTATCATAGGACATGAATAGGATTTTGTCGCAATAGTACGTTCCCGTGAGACACGATATCCCAAAATAAATTCGTTACCCCAAACATTTGTGCTCATTGAATGTAAATTGAGAAATTGCTGGGACCCGGGAAAGTTTGCGATTTTATATTTGGTCCCGTACTAACCCCTTCTTTGCGGGGTGTTAAATCATCTAATGAGTCTTCCTGTTGAAGCGGAGAGGAGTGTCAGACTTGATTGGCTTAAAAGCTCTTCCTTCAGTTGCCCTTAGGGCTGCGGTAACATTTTAAGATAGTCCCGCGAGTCGCGACCCTGGTAGGCGTTTTACGCCATCAGTTTACCGACAGCTTCTTGAAGCGCGCATAGAACACGACGCGACGTAGTCTCGTGACTGGTTATTTGATCGGACGACAAGCTAATCTCACTGCAACTCCTAAAAATTTCTGAAAAAAAATACCTTTTATATTGAGATCTAAATTATCATTACATTGGAAGCGCATGTTTCAAAACTCATTTCCTTTCTATTGGACTTCGCAGTTTCTATTATACAACTGTCTCGTATCGTTCAGTTCTTATTCTTAGCCGTTGAATCTTTCAAATTGTCGTCTATTATCCGATACATATCTCTCTCCTCTCCTGTATTGCGTCCGATCGGGCTATGGGAATGGAAGAAGACTGGAAAAGAGTGTGCATGTGCATTTGTGTCTGTGCATAAACTTATGTACAGCACAGTAAAGCACATCGACGGTTAGAAAGAGATCATTGGCTGGTTTCGGCTTCGTAGAGGCCTATTTCTGTCACACTCTACCTAAGTGACGTTTGTCGCTGATTCGTCATTGTGGTTGGTTAATTCTACGTGCGACAGAGATGCCGCTCTACGAAGCTGATATAAATTATCTCTTTTATCGCCAAGTCGATGGCTATTGAAGACTGCCCATGATAGCCAAAAACAACCAGTAGGTAGGCCTACTGACACACATAAGCTCTGTATTTATGTCAGAACACATGCGCACGATCAGTTCATTGACAGGATTTAAACACTCATTCATCGCCATACTGCAAAAACAGATTCGAAACTAATAAATTACAACATTCCAAAAGGAACACTGACACTTCTATAATAAGACACTTATTTCAACAAATCGTTAGTACTGCATGATAAAAAACGTTTAAAACGATATTTTAAATAGTCGTCCTTGAAATGTTTGGACAATCACTTCGCTGCGTACTAAATTGTAGTTATTTTAAAGATTGGTGTTGCCACATTAAAATATTACGTGCTCCAAAAGTTATTTAGTTAGCTCGGTGCGCAAATAATTGCGGGAAATGAACCATTATTTTTGTTTGGGATCGATTTACTAACCTTTTACTACTTGTAAGTACATATTAATGCTAGGAATTTATTGTGATTTTGATAAATTACCTACTAGTGTTGTTAGGTTTTTTATTAAGAAATGTTACAGACATCATTTTTTTTAAGTGGTAAAGTCATGAAATAAGTCCCCTCTACCTAGGTGGAGCGGAAAGGACTGTCAGACTCTTCCCTGTTCTTTCGGTTGCTCTTTGCGTTTCAGGATGTCCTTTAAAATGGTCCCGCTAGTGTCAAGCATCTTGACTACTATTAAAAACCGGCCAAGTGCGTGTTGGACTCGCCCATGAAGGGTTCCGTAGCAGCAAGCATAGATTAGAGATATAATTATATTAAGATTAGTAAGTAATAATTATACACAAACAATAAAAATAACTTTGTTTTTCATAGTATTTGTATGAATGGCAAAGTTATATTTGCGGTTTTTGAAAATGTACTATATCTCAAAAACTGCTAACTGTATCTCATCCAAACCAATTTTCGTTGGTAGTTTTGGTTGAGGTCTACATTATATATTTTTTTTTAGTTTTATCATTCTCTTATTTTAGAAGTTACGGGGGGGGGGGACACTTTTTACCACTTTGGAAGTGTCTCTCGCGCAAACTGTTCAGTTTAGAAAAAAATGATGTTAGTAACCTCAATATCATTTTTAAAGACCTATTCATAGATACCCCACACGTATGGGTTTGGTGAAAAATTTTTTTTTGAGTTTCAATTCTAAGTATGGGGGGCACCCCCAAAATTTGTTTTGTTTTGATTTTTGTGTGAAAATCCTAATGCGGTTCACATAATACATCTTTCTACCAAGTTTCAACAGGATAGCTCTTATACTTTCGACAAAAAGTGGCTGTGACATACACGGACAGACAGACAGACAGACAGACATGACGAATCTATAAGGGTTCCGTTTTTGCCATTTGGCTACGGAACCCTAAAAATGTATGGTTTTTCGTAGATTTACGCCTAAATCTCTTTCAATTTCATGAATTTCGAAAGTGAGATACTTGGGACCCTGGATGCATAAAACATGAAGATAAAAACGAGGAAAGCAGCAGGCAAAAGTCAGTGCTTAAATAAATAAGTACTTTACCACTAGGCACACATTTTGCGTTCATAGAAAAACCTTTTACTCAATCAAACCTTTTTCAGGACTGGCGTAATTACCGTATGTTTCTGATGTCGCCTGACATTTACGCCCGCATGACGTATAACATAACCCTAAGCTAATAGGATGAACTTTAACCTTTGCAAATTAATCCCTCCTAAGGTATATGAAGGAGTTTCTCTAATCCGAGCTCCAGAGCAAATATTATTTCATTTTAATCTTCGTTATTTCAAGAGGTGCGAGGCAGCCACGGAAAACGGCCACTTAGCAGTATTCCTTATTATTCAGTTCGTGAATGAATAGCCAATGACGTTGCTTGAAATGCACGAAGTGAATCGTTAGGAATCTACACAAATATTACAAAGACGAAAGATTTGTATGAGTGTATGCTCATGATCTGAGAGTGTATGTTTGTAATAGGTGCGTCCCACAGAGGGCGCAGCCTCGCGAGGCATTTCCCGCGCGAAGCAGCTCGGTTGGTGTTGGTGTGGACGTGTCTCGGGCGAGACAAGTGAAAGCGCTGGCGCTGCTGCGGTCGAGCGACCGAGCGCCCGGGCCATCCAGTGTCGGCTTTTGTTTTGCTCGCGTATATTGTTTGGTGCCTCGGTTGAAAAACAATAGACGCGTCCACACAGAGTGAGCAGCCTCGCTTGTCAGTTTCCTCGCGCAGCAAATGCCTCGCGAGGCTGCGCGCTCTGTGTGGACGCACCTATTGAATAATCTCAAAAACTAGTGTGCCCATTTCAAAAATTTTTTCGCCATTAGAGAAAGCTACATTGACCCTTCATTCCGGCGATCCGATCTGAACCCGTGGGATCTTTGTAAACTCTGGATGTCCATATGTGCTTTCCCACCGCTGACGTCGGATCAGATCGCATTGCAACATCGTTGCATGCAGTTCCAGCCTGTCCCTTGTTGTTCTCCCCAGAGTCGCCCTAAGCCGAGGTTCGTACCCCACAGGAGGTGCCCTTAGCGTGTGGTCGCCATTGACTTATACAGTATGGACAGGCCCTGCCGAACAACGAAAATGGCACCAGTTATTTGGCCCGCCGTGTACAGTCTGTCTATGAAATCATGAAAATCGATGAGGGCGCTGCGGTTGTTTTCGACTCGTTATCTAATAGACAGACTGTAACAAGGCCCGCAGCCAATCACGGAGCTGACGTTCCGGGCTGAAGCAACTCTCGTAGTAACGACGTAACTTTGTACGAACGTCATTTTAAGTTTGTAAAAAAGAGTATGTATTACAAACTTAGTGCAAGTCTTTTTGAATATAATTCTTTATTATAAGGGTGAGAGTGTTTGGCAATTGAGTGAATTCCTTGAAATGGATGACACTAGACCTAATTTGCAACAATTTTAGCCCCGACAATATGTATAAACCCGTTACATCTATCTAGGATTTTTGTGTAAAGAATCTATGCACAAATTTTCAAAACTTTATCATGAAAAATCACAAAGTTATAAGCGTGCTATGTTAGGGCGATCTCACCGTAGTTGCCCGCGAAATTTTTTTTTTTTTTTTGCAATTTACATAAGTATCAGTGACAAGTTGTGACTTGATGAAAATATGTTTCGCGACAATAACAAATAAACTTTAAATATAAGAATGATCAAAACATTCGCTCCATTCTCAGAAAATTTGAATTTCGCGGGTTACTACGTAGGAATCACCTGTAAACTGGTTGTCTGTTTAAATCAATGTTCAAAAACGTACGAACGAATTATAGCAATAAGTTGTTGAAATTCATTTATTTTACTCTTACGTTTTTTTACAACATTCTTAATTCCGATTAAAAATCATGTAGGTACGCTCTTACAAGATCACGTCGTCAATTTATGCAACGCTACTGGATCGTAGTTCGTATGGGTTATCATAGATGGCGCTTTTTTTTGTTGTACTGAAGAATTTTGTGTCAAATGTTCTGAAGGGCGTATCCTTACTTTTGAAATCATTGGTGGTCGCTTAGTTTTTAATCTAGTTTGGAAGCCCCTAGATTCTAGGAAGGCATACCTCAGGATTGCCGGTTCAGCAGCAAAAAACCTCTAGGTTGACTTGCAAGATGACATTAAATAAAAAAAAAACCACAGCACGGTATTCACTGTAGCTCCACTCGCCTGAGTGCTTCAAAGGTCAATAATAACAAAACACACTGTTTATTTGTCGTAATTAATTATCGATCGACATCGCCACGTTATCTTTCTGCTAATTTAACAAACGTGATTGAACAAGACACTGGATGCAGTCATGTTATCAGTAGATAATGCCATGTTATCGCTACTTGGTTTGCTTACAGGAAGGTATGTGTAAGTGGAACATGCTATGCATTTTATAATGAAACGAAAAATGTGTTTTGGAGAATACGAGACATTTTTTACTGTCTGAGCTAATTAGCAAAAAGTATTTAGGAGCACAGGGCTTGTGGTTTCTGCCTAGCTAAATCCACTGCGGTGGTGATCTTTCGTCTTTGGGGAGAAGACATTGAATTTGGAATTCCTACCTTTTAATAACCATCTTTATGGTCATAATCCGCACATTGACGGTGGCATCGTATCTTCTTAAAAGACTTATCCGGAAGCCCTTCGGGCACATGCCTGAGAAGATTTGAAAGGGATCTCCCCTGAGCCTCACTGTGCAACGCACAGCAGCACGTGAACACTGTACCGCAGTCCACAAGTCGTCTGTTAAAATTAAATTACAATAGGTGACTGTAACCGCAAACCTAGCAATAGTAGTTTGCGGTCTTTGATTGCCTTCAGAATTGCCCTAATTGCCCTACTTCAGAGCTCATACAGAGGATTGACCGATAAAGGATATTCACTGCATGTTTGTAATTGAAAACTGGATTTATGTCAGTTTTTCCCACGTTTTTATACACTCACTTTTCTTGTTTGTTTGTTTGTTTGTCGTTCCGGTTGGACTTTTGCAACTCAATTTTGAGGCACTTTCCGATAAGCTAGCAGGCTGAAATTTTGTACACGCTTTGAGTTCTGATGACAATACATGACTAGATATGAAACGTTATAACAAATCCAATATGGCGGCCTCCCCAAGATGGCGGACTAGCTGTTTGAAACCCACCCCTATGATATGGGTATTAAATGAAAGGGTTTGCTGTCAGGAATACGAAAAAAATAGTCACGTGACTTAAATCCAATATGGCGGACGTCCAAGATGGCAGACAGGCTATTTGAAATGCGACCCTATGATATGGATATCAAATGAAAGGGTTTACTATCAGGAGTACGAAAAAATAGACACGTGACCTAAATCCAATATGGCGGACGTCCAAGATGGTAGACTGGCTGTTTGAAATCCACCCCCATGATATGGGTATCACATGAAATGGTTTGCTGTCAGGAATACGAAAAAAATAGTCATGTGACTTAAATCCAATATGGCGACGTCCAAGATGGCGGACAGGCTTTGAGGCACTTCCCAATAAGCTAGCAGGCTGAAATTTTCAGTGTAGCTTCAAACCCAATGAACAATGAAAAAATCTAAAAACCCACGTTTTTAAATGTCCTAAAAATAAGAAAATAATTCTACGGGGCTGAGAGAGGGGCCACTCAAAACGTGGGGGCGTATCTTTGCAAGTTACACCCACGATCTATACACGTCATGTAAATATAACCCATAAATAATCCCTTAAAAATATACGCCCCCACGTTTTGAGTGGGCCCTCTCTCAGCCCCGTAGGGTTATTTTCTTATTTTTAGGACGTTTAAAAACGTGGGTTTTTAGATTTTTTAAATCTATTAATTTCTCTTTGCTATGCTTCCGTTCTAAGGTAACGAAGATAATTATTATGAAGAAAGTATTTTCTTCTTTAGGCCAAGGCAGAGGCCTGTGGACTCCTGAAGGCGTGACATCATATAGTGAGAAAGAAAAGAGTTTCTACTTCTTCAAAATAAATACCAGTTAAGAAGTCACAACTAAATATATGCCAGTCTTAGTTACTGCTTAAGAAGGTGCCTAAAAGTCCTCGCCACGGCAACTCAACAAAAATTACATTGCAGGGCGACTCTCCATTTCTCCGAGCAACCTCGGCAGCACATCGTTCTACGGCATTTACCAAGATAATTATTTTATAGTACAAACTTCAAACCTTGACATTTCCAAGATTTATTAGCAGGCTTCTTTTTTAAAATAAATAAGAGGCATCGTATTTAATGAAGACATATTTTAAAAAGACATTACATTTGCTTCTGACAAGATGGCAAAACGCACTTAAGGAGATTGCGGTTAAATGACTTTTTGATGCTGCTAATTAAATTATCTCCCAACAGTGAAATGTCATAGCATTTTACTACTCAAAATGATGAACAGAAAACACATTATTTAGCATAGACTAAGACAAAATGATCTACAAGATTCGGAAAACAAATATTTATTCGTTTTAAAACTAAATGCGTGAAATAGATTCAGTTCAGCAAAAAATGCTTGGCTAGAACCTGGAGCAATGTCGTCACGGATGTAAATATACAATTAGCAAGTCATCGTCACTAACCTACCTAATTCAATTTTGTACATAAACAGTACATGTCGAGATTATCTTCGCATTATCTGACGGATTAGTTATCTAAAGCCTACTTTAATAAAGCACTCAACGTTTTGAGTGATATCACTCAAGTCCCTGTCAAAGTAATAATGTTCCTCAAAAAGGTTTTTTATGAATCAAATCAGTTTCTGAGAAGTGTTCTGTTACCAATAAGATGGGAAGATTACTAATCCGCAGTCCTTGATCTGAAATAAAGTCATTTACTTAAGTTTTTTTGTATAAAACTTCGTTGGTTTTGTCCCTTTCGTCCCGCAATTTTCTAGTAAAAAGTCTACCACTTCACCTTTTGGCTTTATCAGGGCGTCACATATTGAACCATATTAAACCTGGATTGAAATGATAGTAAGAGGCCGTTGATCGGCATTGGGATATTATAGGCAGGTGGTAGTAGTAATTAAAATATAACCCATAGTATAATGGGGAAATTAATATCCTCCATCTACTTCTAAAGTCTTAAATTTCACAGCCTGTTTCCACAAGATAACATTTTGGTAAGCATTAAAACATCATCTATATAGAATTCTGGTATAATACTAGACTATTCCATACCACTTACATCTCGACGATACACTTGGGAATTGAGGAGAAGTTCTAGATTAACTTAATATTACTCCTAGGAGTACTATGATCGTCCTAGATGCATCCTAAATAATTCTAGATTGGATTGACTTAAGTTTTGGTTTAATAGAGAATTCTAACGGATCTATTGACTCAACTGTACTTATGAGACCATTGTCACCGTCTTGCTATGATCTTATTATCTTGGGTCGACTCCTTCCATTCTACCCTATCATTTAACTACGGTAGGCCCAATCGTGGTTCCAAATACTCTCATGTCTTTTAATGGTAGCAGCCCAAGTTGCATTCCAAAGAGGTGGGGACATTAATTCATCAAATGACGAAATCGTCATCGATCAAACTTCAAAAACTTATCTGAAGTGGACTGGTTAAATTCTAGGTCTTCAGGCCAAATTCTTATCTACGGCTACCCTTGATACCCCCTCTCAAGATTGCCTGAGACCGCCACCTAATTTAGGAAAGCAGCCTACCCAGGTGTGTGCCTTCCCCATACACTCGAAAAATCAATTTAATATATTATCATTAGAATAATGCCCAGGCCTGCAACTTCTCCTTTTTAAAGAAATGATAATTATCGACACTTCAAAACTTAGCGCTCCAAAAATTGATACTCCCGACATTATCGATATTGATGGCCTGTCGCCAGAGACAATGGACGAATGAGGTTTTTGTTTCATCTCAATTGGTATTTAAGCACAAAAGGATGTTGCTGTCTTTCCTCTTGACTTAACCTTGAAGATTCTTTGAAACGACCTTCGAGAAAAAGAAAAATATTTTATCGTTAATTCAGGACTATAAGGATCATAAGAAGTGGCGTTATATGGTTTGACGGCACTGGTGGCGCAGAGGCTAAGCTATAATTAGGATCTGGCAATAGCCAGTGGCATAGGTCACATACATGAACATAGTAATTATGTATATAACTTTTAATGTTTGTAAACGCACCCACAAAGCAGAAGAATAATTAAAATAAAAACTACCCTCATGGGAAAAAGACGTGTGTTTATGTCATTGTTTGTATGAAGTGTCTAATAAGGAAAAAAAGATAAGGCAATGATAATGCTAACGTACTCTATGCCCATAAACGAAGATAAATTTTGTACAGAATGCCAACTAACTTCTTGCACTATCAAATTCCTTGCTAGTACTCTAAGAGGGTAGATACGATAGGATCTCGGTTTGGTTGAGCGTCCGGCATACAAAATAGTATCCAAAATCCACGTTTAAATTTTCCCGTGTAATCCACCTACTGGGCCCCCGGATTACGGCTTGGTCCCATTCACAGAGAGGAAACCCGTGTTCCAGGACAGAGAACATTATAAGCTGATTATGTTTGTAGGCTTTTTTCGTTTACTATGTGTTTCTTTGCGACTTTGCGCCATATTGTGATCTCCTCCATGCTTTTCCAATTTAAACATGCTCTTAAATATACAATAATCATTTGAAAATTACATTTACAAGATTATAACGATAGTAAATATTTGTAAAATTTATTTTCACGTAAATGTACGAGTATATGTTACACGTTGTTATGCTATTTTTTATCGTCACCATATGGCGGTAAGGTCGTCCTATTATTATGTAAAACGCACAATAATTGGAGGTATGGTTGTAAGCGCGACAGTTGAAGTTATGCTCCTGGGTTCAATTTTCATGCCGGGTAGTGATTGGCTTTTTTCATCAGCAATTTCTGGAGCCTGGATTTGTACTCGGATGATTTCAATAAATTCGTCCCTATTACTTAGGACTTAAACAAAACTGACTAAATATGAACTTAAAGGCGTTTTGTCATTTCTATAAACGTATTTTCTCGTACTTTCGCCCTAGCACAGAATACTTAATAGTACTACAGAAGTCCCACTCCAAAAAAAAATTAAACAAATGTAAAATCTGTGTACGAGAGAATAAAGTACATTTTAAGTGGCAGCCGTACCGCCCACCTACTTTTATAATAGCCTAAACTTCCCGTGCGCAAGCAAAAATGTACTGAATGATTACGCGCGAGAGTTTATTTTGGTTTATCTGACGCCAACGACATTAAAAGGTTACTATGGGTCAAGCCCAACAGGGTTGCGACTTGCGAGTTTAGGCAGAAATAGGTAGGAACCTATGCGTATTTTATGCATTTGTTAAATTACTTTTTGTCATCGATTACTACATACCTACATTATTGATTGTTAGCACAGAATGTTAATAGTAGGTACCTGCGGCACCTTACGTGAGGAATGATATTTTTAATAATATTATCTTTTCTACCTATTATTGTTATATTTTTGAACATTACGTCTTACAAATAATAAAAAAAAGAATAATATTTAAAAGATTTTTATCGTTTATGGCAAAATAGCCAGTCCTTATTATTTTGCACTCAACCTAGTAACCGACCAATTACTATCGCATACTGTCACAGGCCCCGCGTTGCGTGTCTTTGTAGGTAGGTAAAAAAGTCGCGCAGCGAATTACGATAGCTGACCTTGAATGCGTAGTGTGGCCATTTTCTGAGTTAGAACTTTTAAACAACAACGCAAACATCTTTCTACTTCTACCGATCTTAATTCTTAGTACTCAGCTTAAGGTGAGTGAGAGTGTCGTCTTTTTATCTTGGTCGTCTAGTAGGCTCACCCCCCCCCCTCCACTTAGTATCTCGCCTCATTTCCAAACTTGTAACCTACCTAATCATGATCAATTAAACCAATACTTCACAAGCAGGGAGATAATTTTGTTCATCATTACTAAATATGTAAGTACTTTATTTTTTTTCTTCATAATAATATTGTTTTATTAATTTCCCAAAAGCACCTAAAGCAAGAAACTTGTGCGTAACTACACGTAACGTAACAAAAATATTAAGGAGACGGAGCGCGTGCACAACGGGTGGCGCGTGGCAGCCGTAGTGAATGGGCCACGACATAATGGCCCCGCAACTACTTGCAGTTTTATGCCTACACCGCGGAGTGAGACAGGCCTGGCCCTAGTGTGGATGACGTCGTTAGCCCCAGAACTCTATTCAATCTATTATTCACGAATACCTCTAACATTAGGTGCATGCAACGTATCATTGTTTCCCTTCGCCGCTGTAATATTACCAGTTTCTTCATGGTTTTCCTCGAATGACGTCTATTTCATTAATTGTTTTTCCCGCTCATCAGTCTAATAAGGAAGATTGTGTGATTTTGGGGATCCCTACGAGATCTGAGCTTGGACTAGTACCTATTGATTGCCAAATCATGCCGAGGATTTGCTGTAAGTTGCGTATTTGGTTTAAGCATTCCAATACTGTTTTTCTCAGCATTACATCAGGTTGAATGGTAGCCTTTAGTATTGAGGACTAAGCCTGCGTTATGACTTTATACGTCGGCTTTCATGTATAAAGAGGTCGGTAAACTGGTAAGCTACTTTAAGGTCGTTATCTAATAGGTGATAGGTCCAATATAGGAACTAGTAAAAACTAGTAGAAGTATAACGAGATTATGTAATTTGGAATAATTCACATTTATATGGAGAAGTGCTATATTTTTCACATTTGTGGTCGATTTTTGGCCATTGCACACTGGACGATCACTAGTAAATCTAAATATCGATCCATCAAAGTTTCTGGAAACTAAGAAAATATATTTAGTTGACTTTGCAACGGATTCCTCTTAGATCTCCTTTTAGAACTGACGATTTGGATTTGCCAAAATTCTAAAAAGGTATTTAAAGATCACTTTTGGTGTCCAATGTTTTGTTCTCAAATGTCTGTAAAATTCAGTAGACATGTGCTTACATTCCTTTTGCGTCCTCCCCGAAGGCTCGCCCGTTGATTTATTAATGTGTCTTAGAAATGGGAACATTTCTTTGGCGACCTACAATTTTGTGTCTTTTTTTGGCATAGCCTTTCCACGCTACATATCCGATAGTGTGGTAGATAGCATCAAACTGAACATTTATCTTCCTTGGGACCAACAATGTAATCGTGAAAAGATGTTGGCTCTCCCATAAATTAGTTAAAATAGGTAATTGCAATTTTGAATGCCTTATCTCACGACAAGCAAGCAATGGCGTCTTTTTCAAAAGGTTTAATCTGAAACCATACTTGAATATGTCCACTATAAAATTAAAAGTCAGTTATTTAAATTACGTAGATAATCAGCACTTTATGAACGTCATTTAGAGAGAAAAATCTCGTATCGGAATAAACTCTCCAGCAACTAATCTACCGCTGCCTTCATTTTATACAAAGATGGACGCCGTATTATGCTACAGAAACGGTCAGTGGATAAACGGAACGCATCAGTGAATGGCGAGAGAGAATCTCCCGAAAACTGTCGCAGCCTTGACCCAAATACCCGGTCTTTATGTTGAGACACGCCAGCTCTGGCTATCAGGCAAAGCAAAGAGACTCGATAAGAATGTTCTTTTCATAGTACGGCATAGAATTTGATAAGAGGTTTTATGAAACATTTTGGGATTGATGCAGGAGGGTGCTATTTCTAGACGCCAGATGGCGAAGATAAGTATGTCAAGAAACACGACAAATTGATCAAAGGTGTTGTCCACGCAAAAAGTCAAAAATATGGGTCTCTGTGAGGGTCTCTAAATGAAATAGCTGTTTAAGGGAGTGTACAAATTGATTTACTATTTATTTATTTAGCAATAGGCTCGCGTTTCACATTTGCCTCGCCTGATGATAAGCGATGATGTGGTCGCCGCGACGGTGAAATACGCTTGCCTCGCGTCCAAACAAAAAGCCCAAAATATTGGCCGTTGATCGAAATAGTACGAATCCCATCACACAGGCATGACTAATGAGCCCACACCTGATTTTGTTTATACAAACCGACGAACACTGTCAATTAATGTGTCGTGATCCCTTAACTGAACGCATACCGTCTACCAAATTTGGAATACGTCAAAATAGAGCGTTTGCCCAAGGTGACAAAGTTAGCCAAAATTTAAACGGTTTCGTTCTATACTTAGTTATATTTGAAAAGGCTTTACTTTCAGTTTCTCAGTCAATCACGCTATAACAACAACAAAAGATTCATAATTCTATTATTTTTAGCTCAACCTTGATTCACACCTTAGATTTGACCTAGTGTACAACCATCCCCGCAGGTTTCGACGGCAAACACGACGCCAGACGATGATGTCACTGTCATGACATAATTGCACGACTCACATCGCGTGATATAATGAACAAAGTTCGTCTATACAATGGGTAAACTGTGGCAGTAAGATGGGGAAAGGAAATAATGGCGCTGATTCAGTGTTGAAAACATTTTCAGTTACAGGAAGGTATGTCTCGACACGTAAAGACTTACAAGATTTGATTGCTAGATCTGTTCGCACAAAAATAAATTGATCCGTCTATGTCATCGTCGATGTAAACCATTATGTTGTCTATAAACTTTAAGAAGTGGTATTTGAGAAAAATAAAATGTAATGGATAAGCACAAAAAATACTACAGAGAAGAGATACATCATGAGTAGCATTAACATGGACTGTATTTTCTACCTGTTGCCATCAGTAATACCGGGATAAACGTTACTGCCTTGCCGCTATGAGCGGTGACTTAGCGCGGGGCGGCGAGCAGTAAGATGAAATGAATAGAAATGTTTGAAACACGCCACTACGCGCCGCCATTGGCGATTTCGCGTACTTACAAAGTAACTAATGTCTTATTCGCGCCACCTGTCGCCCTACTCACCGCTTAGACCAAAGTTGTGTTTATCGAGACTTTAAGCTATCTCAGAGCTAAATTCTCAAGATTCATTCGGCTGTTCTGACGTGATTGAGTAGGCAACGAATATCCGTGTATCGTTTCAAACATCCAAACTTTCGACTTTAAAATATAAAAAAAAAAACAAATGTGACCAGTGGATAACTGAGCAACGGGATTGGAACGCAGTACCACAGTCATTTCATTCCGAAGGTTTTTACGAGAACGAAAAGAGTAGGATTTCATTAGAAAATATTAGATCTGGAACCCGATTCCTAAGTCGGAAAAAGTGTTATCTGAATTCCATTAGGAATTTTTCATATCTCGGAGTCTGGATTTGTGCTCGGTTAATGACAATTCCGGACTCGCCATCCATTCCTAAAATCTATTACTTGTTACAGTAGTGGTGGCCCAGTAATATCAGCCCGAATTACAAAATGTAGGTCGTGGGTGCGAACCCAGTCAGGCGCATTACTTTGTGTAATTTATTTCATCACCACTGCTGTCAAAACGGTGAAGGAAAACATCGTGAGGAAACCGGCATGTCCTAGGCTAGCATCTACCAGTCCGCACTGGACCCTCGTCATAGATTATGGCCCACTCCCTCTCAAAAAAATTGGTCCATCCATTTCGAAATAACCACCAATACTGTGACACGAGATTTTTATAATTATAATAGAATCTTTAATCCTTGAGGTTAACAGCCTAATAAATCACGACAATGTTAGTGGAGCAATAAATATCAGTTAGATCAATTTGCGCCCAACATACTACAAATATCTGCTTCCACTAGCTACACTAGCTATACATATTATATCCAAGCGACAATTCAGTTCCCTTGTCCATCCGCTTCCTACACGCTCCCCTCCGGCGAACTTCCCGACAATATTCGGTTCTCAGCGGAGAAACTGTTTTTGAAGCATTCGATGAAGCGAATCATCTCCATATTCGTCTCGAAAATGTACTGAGAAACAAGATTTGGCTGCGGCTTCGCTTCTTTCTCTATTATTTATCGAAAGACTAGATTTTGCCTACGGCGTCGCTTCATTTTCTAATACGATTTAAGTAATTTTTTTCGACTTTGCCGTCATGCTTTTTTGTGACAAGAAAAAATCGACAGCAGAATTTGAACCAGCGATCTTCCAATTCAGTATAATATAGGTATTCGAAATTTCAAACGCTCTTACCAGCCGAGCTATCGCAGTGTTGCCCGAAATCTTTTGCATTCCACGGAAACCTTAATTAAATAAACTTCCCAAAAGCATAGATATTCTTTTGAGGTTTTTATCATTCAGATATTCCAAATGGTTTTAAAGTTAGAGAATTTAATTGCCATCTCTAGGCATGTGTTGGATATAAAAAAAATATCGAAAAATGGTCGTAACTTTGAGCCTTAAGAAGTAGCACCATATATAATAATATGTCTCAGAGGTAAAAAGATTGGAAATTACCTCTCCCGTGCCCTGTTATGATGCATGAATGTGAGTGGTCCACACTTCACGGGACACCCTTTCATTTTCATTTTAATGGGAATGAATGAAAACAAATTGGAATCGAATCAGTATTTCCCAAGATTACTCCCTAACTTCAAACTTGCACAACATTCTTCGAAATATTAGTAAGTAGATCAATCTGGAGTTAACGATAAAATGTTTAGCGAAATTTATCATATGGAAGCCTTACCGATAGTGAATAATAAGCTGCTATAGCATTATGCTAATGCTCCGTGAACTTTGACTTATAATGCAAAGTGCTTCCTTACAATTCTCTCCTCCGTACCTTGGAATACTAAGTGAAACTTCGTTTATTACTGCTTTGATAGCTTCTCGGCTTTTGCACTTCGACTCATTGATCGTCTTGCCTCAGGTACCATACTTCAATCGGAATTGAAAACTTTGAATTTTTATTCAAATTCTATCTGTTGAACCGTCATCATTATTCTTCTGGGAGACTTGTTCAGTATTCCTACAACGACTGTCAATTGACATCTTTTCGGTAGCTTATATCAATCTGACTTCACATTTCCACTATAAGGGCCAGTCGCATAGTGGCAAATCATAGAGACTTTGTTGCCCCGTCGAGTGCTATGACATTCACGATATATGGGAGTGCGCTCGTTACGGTGACGAATAGTGGCCAGTATCCAAGTGACAAAAAGTCACCACGTCAAAAAGTTTTCTATGAGTATCAGCTCCAAATTTTCGTTGTGTCACTTTTTCTCTTTGTCAAAATGTTAGTTGCTCAGCTGACTCTGATGAACTTATCAAGTCACAAACTACTCATTTATAAGTCAGTAACTTCCACACTCAATTGCGTGCCGCTCTTTACGTGGCTGCCATAGTTCGCAGACCTAGACTCAATAGTCTGGGCCCTGACTCCTCAGCCATGACCTTTCTGTCACCAGTAGCCTTGCTGGGCTATTGACTGCGGTATATTACGTGCGTCGTATCTTGATCTTTATGTTGATTGTTTTTTTAGAATGTATATTTTCGTGAATTGAAATTTAGATTTGTTTGGTAATTCTGGAGCCAACTCATACCCAGTCTAAGCCAACACTCCTAGGGAATTCTACTTTACTTTTCTAAGGTAGTCTACGGATATAAATAATTTTGTAGCATGGAGATAAAATTGGTCATGCGACATGTGTAGTATTACATAGAGCGACCAACGTATCTGACCCTCAAAACCCAAATGTAATTGTATCATAATCGTGAAAAAAATCAGTCGAATTGTAAAGAAATAACCATGAAATTACTTTGTCTATTCTTGGTAGAAGAGAGATAGAATTGGTCATGCTACGCGTACTGGGGTATAGAAAGACTGAAAAAATAAAGAAAATGTAAAAATACTCCCCCCAAACAGTTTGCCAGACTACCTATTCATCAGTATTTCCTCAAGATGAGTAATTCACGTGTTAGCAAGATAATAACAGATAAGGCTTATGTTTTTATTGATATCCTTGGATAATAACTTCGATAACGCTGATACTGTTTTTATTTTAGTACATCAAACATCAGTACAATGCAGGTATCAGAGCTGATACTGTGTCGATATTTTTTCGCAATTTAGTGATAAAAAAGAAATGTGTGATTTTGTGATAAAAATGGACTTAGGGTCTTTTTAAATGATTTTTAGGTAGATGATTTATTAAGAAAACCACAAGTGGTCAAAATTAAAACTATTAGTGAAAATGAAATGTTAATTTAGATAAAAGTGCTGTGAACAATGAAAGTGAAAAACCCGTTCAGTCTTACCCGAATAGGTATAATTCAATTTATATTACGACCTTATCTTTTTAGTTGTTTATCGACTGCCTCGTACGTCTTTCTACACGTAAAAAATTTTGGTCTCTGGTTTGATTCCTAGTTCGGGTGAAGTGTTACTGACTTTTTACTAAAATCATGCCCGGTAGAAAATCGAACATAATAATATCCTCTCTTTGCCAAGACCGAACACATTTTAAATTTAAAAAAAAAGATCGGTTATGGCAGAGTATAAAAATTTAGAATGGATGGAGAGGAAGAGGAAAGTCAAAGAAACGATGAATTGTCTAAGGAATGATATGAAAGAAAAAGGAGTAAATGATACTGTGACGCTTGATAGGGGAGAATGAGAGAAAAAAAAACGTGTTGCGCCGTCCCTAAGTAAAATGGGATAAGGGCAGGACGATGTTGATGATCAGGGCATATGGAACGTAATCACATCTATTAGGCACATCTTTGCCTAAGCCATAGGATTATAAGCTTTATGTTATAGGTACTCGAATTCACCCCAGTGCATACATCGTCAATATATTATGAAAGTCTATAAGCCACCCCATTTATTGAAGGCTGTAGTGATTAATGTTAGGTATAGAGCGGCCATTGGGTCATCGATTTTCGGTTGGCAATTTCGTAGACGTTTCATAAGAATTATGTTGATTATAGGAAAGTTTAGCGTGGATTTATAGCTTTATAGACTTCATGTGCCAAATAATTTGGGTTTGAATAAAGTCAAGACTATTTTTATTGGTTTTCTCTTGGTTTTCTCTCTTTATCTACTGCCGAATGTAGGAAGCTTCTAGATTCTCCAAATATTAGAATGAACGAAAACAATATCATCTAATTTCACAACAAATAACTAATTGATATTGTTAAAAAAATACAGTGCGATACCATATTTTAATTTCTCACAATTCAAAGGTTGTCTATTAACAAAACCGTAGAATAAGCAATGTTATTAAACAGTTTTGTATCAAATAAAGTATTTTCTATCTAACTAATGCATACCGTGCTTTCTTGCTTTGTAGGAAATTGTTACATGAGTCTATAAGTCTATTGGGCTATTGCTTCTTATATATCTTTGGATGGTATTTAAAAGTACTTCAATTTATTCCCATGTTCCACCAAATATACTGAATGTGCACCAAAATATGTTAATTAAAATATGTCATAACGAGCATCTATTTAACAACTGACACCAATTAATGTCCAATGTAGCTTAGTAGTAAAGTAGCAGGTCGACGGAGTCTGAGTGGTTTAAAAAAAAAATAACCACGAAGAGGATGGCGGGGTCTTTCAGACCCCGCCATCCTCTTCTAACCTAAATTGTCCGAGTCGGGGTACCAGCGAGTCCCGAGCTCGCTTCGCTCGCTCTTAGAACTGCAGTCCATCATCAAATTTTATGTAACATTCAGGAAAATTTGGTGCACAATCAATATTTTTGGTGAACACAAAAATATTATCCTATATCTTTGTATCGAAGTGATCAATTGGTGTTGCGGCGATTAAATAAAATTTAAAAAATATCAGTCATATCTGTGCCATTATCAGCACCGATTAGTGATTCATTTTTTCAATGTAGGCATCTCTTTCTATTATCTAATATAATAAACAAAGCTTGCGGCTGGCTGAACCAAGACCTCTCACGACTTCTATGTTATAACGTATAAGTGTGTGCGCAATCACAGATGCTTACTATCCAGTATAGAAAATCAAACCCCAACCCATTGTAACGTTATCCCAATAGGAACTTCTGAGTAGCAGCACGAAAATTGGCGGTATGATACTCCAGTGCATCGGAAAACACGTTTACAAATTATTTTACGTCTTGGGGCTTGGCTACTGTGGTTTTATACAAAAGCCATGTCGTGAGGAACTGAGCAGACATCCGTCGTGGGAATGCCGCTCCGTACCCACGCAACTTTCCGAATTCCCCTGATTTTAGCCCTGATACCCCAAATGTAAAAAAACATCCAGCTTCTATCATTCTATCATACCTACCCGGACCTAGGATACACCCTTGGCGAATCACATGACTAGACACGTGAAGTGTTTACATTATTAACAATACTATCGCAATAAATGATATTGTTATCGTGTATTTGCTTTACAACCGGCGGCCTACTTTATTCTTGTAACAGTTGTTACTGCAATATGGCGCATTGCTAAATCTAGGACTCATTAGGAGTTTCCGACGAAATATAGAATGAATATGAAATTGTAATTTTAAGTTTTGCGGAAAGAAAATTCTTAGTTTTAAGTTGGAATAGAAAAGTATGACTTAGTATACGCAAAATTATACTTTAGAGGTCTTCGGTGCGAACTCCACCAACTGTAGTTGTACTATTTAGATGCACCCTGCGCAAATAATTTTATTTTGTCCTACAGCCTAAAGTATGCACTGGCGCTAACTTACCGTAATTTTAACCTCTCTTTCCACTCCACTGCCAAGTTAAGTAGACTTTAAAAGATCCATAGGACTTTCAGAAACATAAACTCTGGTTAAGAAAGTCTCAAAAACGCAATCGGACGAACATAATCTTTAATCGCTGATACCACTACAGTCACTTTAACCAAGCCTGTCTTTGCCTTGTCTTTTAAAGAAAACTTTGAGATTATTGTGTATCAGAAGATTTTGTTTTTCTGTTATTGGCTAACCCTAAATATAGAGCAATGTCTTTATGGAGGGTACGTAGCTGTAGGCAATCATTATGCTTTACTTATCTTTGCAAGATTACGAAGGATCTGCGAGCTAGTGTCAGTATACCTATCTAGTCAATATAATGTATGTACCCGATTTCTGAATGCCAAACCAAAAGTTACGTAGGTAGTTGCTTGTTGGATACTATTATTATTCCTGCTTGTTGCTGTTTTTATTATTCGAAGAGATAATCATGTTGTTTATAGAAACCAGTTGTGTGATAACTTTCTGGTCTCTTATTGTAACTGAGATGTCAAGACGACTTACTGCTGCTGTTCCAGGTACCTTCGAAATTGTACCTGATTTGATGTCACCACTGTGGACCTCCCCCTTATCCTTCTAAATACTCTTCTTCTGAATCAGCCATAACAGTGCGTTTCTAGTTCTTCACGCCACCACTTTTTGGGCCGGCTTCGACGGCGCCGTCCATTCTGAGACACCCATAGCTTGTATAATTTTCTAGCGGTCGTTATTACTTTGTCCTTTACGCGACCGTGCCAGTTTTGGTTGGTCTGACTAAGATTCAAATGCACTTAAAGATATTCCACTTTTAATTTTCTGATCAGACGCTACATCTTCCGTTTTGGCAATAGTCACATAGTCGACCGCATATTGGTGGTTACTTTGACCTTAACGTTGACCTAACGTAGTTCAGCATTTCAATCGAAAACGCTAGCCAATAGGTACCTGTTTCATACCATTGACTGGCCTTCTGTACAAAATACTTACTGCGAAAGTAAAAGCCATTTAACAAAACAGTAAAACTGACTGACAAATCCAGGATGCATAAGACATTCGTGTATTTATGAATCGCATTTCCGCTATTGTCTTTGTCCCTTAACAACACATTATAATGATCAATACTAACAGCATAGTTAATTTTATGACTCCTAGAGTGATCGGTGATCTCAGCCATAATAAGTGGAGGTTACATAATCATGTCTGTAACTCAGTATGTTCGATTATAGACTTACAGATGGTAAGTAGGCCAGTAAACAGGCACTTTTGAACTGAACAAGACATCATATTGAAGTTACAGTCCCAATCACAAGAAATGATAATTGTACTGAACGAAATATATTTTAATGTAACTTTCAATGTTTGTAAACGCACACACGACACAGAAATTCATAGTGTGGCAACATTTAAAAAAACGAAAATACAGTAGTAGTTGCCCATTCTAAAGCGTAGATCCCTATGGAGAAGAACGGGCAAGACACTTTATTTGGATCATAAATATTATGAACTAAATTTTCTCCAATAAACCGCACTGGGCACGCGTGTCGGATTTCAGTATATTCTCTCTGACGCAGAAAAGGCTAAGTCCCAGAAGTGGGAACATGATTATGCTGATAATAATTTATACATTACTTGTTGTGCCACACAGTTTCACTCACTATTTGTGCGGCTCCTTGGGGTTGTAGCGTGATTTTAAATAGGCACGAGAAAAGAATTTCCTGAGATTATCTCTACGAACAAACTCTTCAAGTACTCTTTTAAAAATAAATGAATAGGTATATCGAATTTTGATAGCTTTCGAAATATTTGTTTCTATTACTTTTCTGTAAAAATAAATGGTCCATTGATAGTCCAATTATGAATCATGGAATACCTATCGGCTGTGAAATCCAGCCAACAAAGTTTGTTGGCACAATCCAACGTCCCATGTCAGATACCAGAGAAATTAAGACATTGTTCCTTTATCGATTAACCTGTTGCGTATTCAAATAATCCATGATTAAGTGTGCAGACGTATCTAATAGATTTTCTAACAATCTGTTTATCAACTAACCATTTGGTGGTGACATCACTATCAAAGAGGGTTAGATTTCTCTGAAGCTTATCGTACCATCTTGTCTGACTTTTCGAATAAAGGAGATTGTTTTCAGAAAGAAAAAAAAAGAATTAATTTTTGAATAAGATACTGGCCAAAAATGTTTCGGGCGCCCAAAATTAAGGGTCGGGCATAAACTAAACAGTTTACAGTCAATTGATTTTTAAGGTCACATTTTTTAGTTAGGGACTTCTATACAAATGTATATGCCAGTCCCACCGGACCTTATAACGTAGTAACGACACAAACTTGATTAAGCTCTATTTAGCACCGGAGTTAGGTGTTGACAAAATTCAATAAAACATCGTACATATTAATGTCTAGAGCTCTCTTACTAATCTCTTAGCCTCTTCATACTCGTACACAACGCGACGTTAGACTCCGATACCTTACGACTCTGGTGTACTGAAACGCGTCAATGTATACCAAAGTCGTAACGTATCAGAGACTTGTGAGTCTTCAAACTTGATTACCTCCTAAAACTACATTTTGACTGTCAGTGTGTCAGGCTTTTAGCCAGAACATTGTCTTTCGTAATGGCAGATAATCAGTATGAGCTACTTATCCCACTTAATCAGCTTTAAAGATTAATGGTCCATTAGTTAATACTGTTTTTTCTTCTATTCCAGCTGAATTAAGATGGTTACTTTTGGGCGCGTGTAGCGGCGGCAAAGTCATGAATCAAGGAGGACTCAAGAATGTCGTCACAGAGCCGACGCGCCTCGAGAACAAACGTGAGTTGATTACGCATATATTCTAGACCTAATTTGTGTAGCCTGTCTGTATTCAGGCTTCTTAAGGCTTTTTCAATTTATTCCAAGCCAGCATCGTATTATTTGAATAACGACCAGGCCCTGTAGCCATGTTACAAACGATAAACGCAAACGCTGAGTAGGCTTTAATAGATTTTCAACTTTATGTCCTTAGGTATAACGTTGAAGATCTAGTGAAGATTGCTTATCGTTTTCGATCATTCCTATCGCTAACGCTCAGAAATCTTAAATGAATATTCAACTATAGGCTCTCAGCTATGAAGTTGAAAATCTATTGGGAAGTATTGCGATTATCATTTGCGACTTGTTGTGACTTGGCTAGGGGGGCAGAAGTATCTGACTATCTATGTTACACCTGGCACCGCCTGCTTGGAGCTCAGAAATTTTGAAAGGCCCGCAATGGCCACAATCATGAAATTGGTCTATTTCAACGCCCTAATCGTCTTCCTCTTAGAGTATTGATGGCAATCTAAATAATGTTGGCCCAGAACTGGTCTTCGAGTTTGGCCCCTTTGGAAGCGGCCATCAGTTCCGACAGGGCACGCAGGATACGATATGTCCTATCGTAGTGGGTGACCACCACGTTTATACTAAAAGAACAGAGTCAATTATAAATCTTCACTAGAGCCGGATTTCTTTGATTCGGTCAATCGATTCACCTGCCGGATTCCGATTCCAATAGTTATTCTACGAGGAAACCATTTATGAATTTTTCTCAATGTATACCTATACATATTGCTTGTTATTTGGGGGTCGAAATCCCCCCCCCCCTCCTTCAAATGGCAGCCATTTTTGTTTTTTTTTGATAGCCTTGTGATTTAAATGTACAGACCGAAATCGGACACAGTGTACCGCTTTTTAGCCCCAATAGATGTAGCTTCAGTATTACCCTTTTGACTAGGCCGAAGAATCCATAAATAAAATGCCTTCATCCTTTTTACTATCGCGTCCACAATTCTCTAGCATCAACACATCTAAACCTATAATTTTCTTGCCGGGGTCGCGGGACATACGTATACCGCTACTCCGGTACACAAAAGGGATACAGAAGGACACCGTGGATTTTAGTCAGTACAAGTCTGACAGTCCCTCCCACCCTGACCGGGGCTGGGAGGACTCATTTGATGATTTCAACACGAAAAAAAAAAATTAATAACATAAATTCCATTTCTGCCAAGGAGACATTTCATCACGTCAGTCATGGTGAATTCAAATTGTAGTATATTATCAGCACGCTTGTTACTTCTGTTGGGTAAACAGCTACTTAACTCATCGTGCAGTTGTGTGAGAAATAAGTGGTATTTGGGGTCATAACTTGCGAGGTTATGGAAATTGCTAATCCAAAATCGTCCGTATGCAGTAGTGGGTAGATGTGGTGTTTCTCTAGTACTATGTTACTTTGGATATCCCACATTTCCATTTTCATTCCCATATTGACACAATGTCCGGGGGGCCTTGTGTTCCACGCGCGCCTTAAAGAGTGTCAGCATTATGACGGGGCCCCCTTTAGAGGGCCAAAGCCTGCCGGGGTCGCGGGGTTCACGAATTACCGTGACCCCGGAACGTAAATGGCTATTGAAGGACACCGTGGATTTTAGTCAGTACGAGTCTGACAGTCCCTCCCGCCCTGCCCTGGGTGGGAGAACTCGTTTGATCATTTTAGCGTGCTAAAAAGAAAAAATATATTTACACAATGTCAGTGAAATTATTATCATTTCATATAATATTTCAGTAGTAATGTGTTTTTTTTGGAGCTTCTTGAAGTCATTACAGCCTCTTTTAGCAAGGAATACAGGAAATAAAACATGGTGGGTCTTCACCCCAACAAAAGAATAGGTTGAATTCTGGGCAAGTGTGCTTGGCAATCGCGAGCCTATAGCTAAATGCCAAAGAAGAGGCATTAGCATACTGTTCCATTATAATGCTTCTCATAATCAGGTCATGTGAAAAATTATGAACGTTTTGGTTCGAACTCCTCCGCAGGCATTAAGGTGAATGCTCCAGGGTAGCCCGCGAAATTCAAAATTTCTTGGGTTTTTTGCAATTTGCAGGCCAGTGCTAGGTTGTATGTTGATTAAAATATTGATCGCGACTGTAAGACGTATGTAGTTACAGAATTATTATCATCAAAATCATCAATACAACGCTCTAAGTTCATAAAGCTTCAGGAATAACTTTTTATGTTATTTTTTTGTTCCTGAAGCTTTATGAACTTGGAGGGTTGTATTGGTGATTTTGATGATTATAATTCTGTAACTATATACGTCTTACAGTCGATGAATATGATGAGTATGAATGTTGATGGATGGAGAGGAAGAGGAAGGCCAAAGAAAAGACGGATGGATTGTCTTAGGAATTATATAAAAGAAAAAGGAGTAAATGATACTGTGACGTCTGATAGGGGAGAATGGAAGAAGAAAACGTGTTGCGCCGACCCCAAGTAGAATGGGATAAGGGCAGGAAAAAGAAAGAGGGTAATCTCCGGAAGTAATGAACCGATTTTAAAAATTGTTTCACTGGTAGAAAGCTACATTATTCATGAGTGCTATAGGCTATAAATTATAAAGATATCATGTATATTTTACCGCCCAACGAAGTGGGCACGGGTCAGCTAGTTATCTATACTTCTAATATTATAAAGCTGAAAAGTTTGTTTGTTTGAAAGCGCTAATCTGAGGAACTACTGTTTCGAATTGAAAAATTATTTTCATGTTGGATAGTCTATTTATCGAGGAAGGCTATAGGCTATATAACATCACGCTACGACCTAAAGGAGCCGAGCAGCAGGGTGTGAAGCCGTGGGGAACTGCTTGAGATTATAAAGGACCTGTTGTCAGCGCCTTCACCCGCTACAAACAAGAAAATTAACTCACGGGTACATAAAATCGGTATAAAAACTATCCTATGTCTTAATCCAGGTTATAAACTATCTGTGTAACTAATTTCAACCAAATCCGTTTAGTAGTTTTTGTGTGAAAAAGGAACAAACATCGATACATCCTCACAAGCTTTCACGTTTAATATTAGTAAGAAAAGATAGTAGAAGTAAGATTAGGGTTCAATCTTCTGGGAATTGATCGCGGGCAGTGTTATTGGGTGTTTTTTTTTCATCAAGTATTTCTCAGTACTTATCAGCCACGGAGTTCAAATTTGTACCCAGTTATTGGCAAAAGCCTCCTATTATATGTGACTCAAACATAAATATGGGTGTAGGGCATACGGACGGCGAGTATTGGTTGACTTGCCGTCCGATTATAGACAATGCTAAAGTCAACGGCGTCTCGTGTTCCATGTGAGCCTCAAAGAGTTGTTAGAAATCTGACGGAGCCCCCCTTAGAGGGCCGTCTGCCGGGGTCGCGGGACTTTCTCATCGGGTAACCGTGACCCTGTAACGTAAAGGGCTATTGAAGGATCACCGTGGATTATAGTCAAATCCGACAGTGGGTGGAGACTCAGTTGATGAATTTACCACGATAAAAAAAAACATGTGTGTACCGAATTTCCACATAATTGCGCAAACAAATTACTCTCAACTGCGTTAAGACTCCCTTTGCACCGATAACCATTAAAAAAAATTACAATGATAATAACCAACAAGGGGTGAAGCGGGGTCGCGTCAGCCCACGAAGGAGTTGGCGGAATGAATTCGATAGATTCCGTCCGAACTGGAAGGAGGGAGCGCGGATTCGCGAGAAGTGGAAGGAGTAGGACAGAGGAGGCTAAAAAAAATATCCAACAAAAATATGATTGCAAATATTTTAAAATGACACCATCTGTTTATCTCAGGCGCTGTCGTAACCAATGTTGATACAAGTTGATCAAACAAACGCCGACGATGGAGATTGCTTCTGTTATTAACTGTCGCGCGAAATCGTTAATGAACTTTACGGTTTGTGTTATATTAACTTGGTTTCATTACGTGTTTATGAGGTGCATTGAACTTTGTGCATAATATTGGTAAAGTGACGCATACACATACATTAAAAAAAATTGAGATCACTAGCATAACCTGATAGCCTGCCGGGGTCGCGGGACTTATCTCATTACCGTGACCCCGGAATATAAAGGGCTATTGAAGGACACCGTGGATTTTAGTCAGTACAAGTCTGACAGTCCCTCCCGCCCTGCCCGGGGTGGGAGGACTCATTTGATGATTTTACCACGCAAAAAAAAAAAAAAAGCTGAAGACTGGTTGAACGCACTAATCTTAGGAACTGTTGGATATAAATATTTTTGTGTGGGATAGCCTATTTATGGAGGAAGGCTATAGGCTATACATATAACATCACTCTAAGACCAAAAGGAGCCGAGCAGCAGGTGAAATCACGGAGAACACTTTGTAAAATAAAATATAATAAAAAAGCTTTGTTTTGCCTTCAAACAGCTGTATACCCCTAACTTTTGGAGGTCAGCGATGTAATTACAAGCTCATAATACTTTTCAACTTTATCGGACACACACGTCCCAGTTTTTAAAGTCTGGGTGCCTTCCCATCTGGCGGCTGTCCAGCTCAGACCTTCGTCAAACGTATACGCAGTGGAACGTGACGTGTTTTTGAAACGGCCTGGTTCGTGGGGTCACCTTCCGTGGAAGATATTCAAGCCAAATAAAACACGCTTACTGCAAGTAAGCGTGTATTCAGCAGTTTTTTTGTATTTCATTGTTGGTCTCTTAGACCAAATCCTTGCTTTTTTTAGGGTTCCGTAGCCAAATGGCAAAAACGGAACCCTTATAGATTCGTCATGTCTGTCTGTCTGTCTGTCTGTCTGTCTGTCTGTCCGTGTATGTCACAGCCACTTTTTGTCGAAAGTATAAGAGCTATCCTGTTGAAACTTGGTAGAAAGATGTATTATGTGAACCGCATTAGGATTTTCACACAAAAATCAAAACAAAACAAATTTTGGGGGTGCCCCCCATACTTAGAATTGAAACTCAAAAAAAAATTTTTCACCAAACCCACACGTGTGGGGTATCTATGAATAGGTCTTTAAAAATGATATTGAGGTTACTAACATCATTTTTTTCTAAACTGAACAGTTTGCGCGAGAGACACTTCCAAAGTGGTAAAAAGTGTGTCCCCCCCCCCGTAACTTCTAAAATAAGAGAATGATAAAACTAAAAAAAATATACAATGTAGACCTCAACCAAAACTACCAACGAAAATTGGTTTGGATGAGATACAGTTAGCAGTTTTTGAGATATAGTACATTTTCAAAAACCGCAAATATAACTTTGCCATTCATACAAATACTATGAAAAACAAAGTTATTTTTATTGTTTGTGTATATTACTTACTAATCTCAATATAATTATATCTCTAATCTATGCTTGCTGCTACGGAACCCTTCATGGGCGAGTCCAACTCGCACTTGGCCGGTTTTTTTCTATTTTATAAACGGTAAAATTTTAAAACTCTCAACATATAAACAAAAGAACTTGAAACAGCTGAACTGATTCTGACAAAACATCACAAAAAAACCTGCTTTCAAATAAAAAAATACAAAATCAGATCGGTTCAATCGTTTAAGAGCTACGGTGGAACAGACAGAAAGAAGTACCAAACTTATAACAGCCCTATTTTTACGTCGTGGATTAAAGACATGTCTGAATAAAGAAAACGGCCTATGTAATAGATTTTGATCTAAGTACGAACTAAAAAGGATGAAAGAATCAATACTGCTGAAATAGGTCACCTTCAAAATCAACATTTATCTTGAAAAAATTAAATCGCCAAGTCACTCTTGTCTAGCAAAATAAAAGCAGTCTCATGCTCAAGGATACGATGGTAAAAAATAAGTCGTTCCGATTTGAAAACCGCTTCTAGACGGCATCGGCAGTTTTACTGACAGATCAGTTTTCGGAGGAAAAATTTAGTTTGAATAAATAACGTTGCTAACGATTACCTAAAAACTCAATTTCCGGATTTTGGTTCTGAGCTGATAAGAAAAAAATGGTGATACAAACTAAATCTGGCAAAGGACAATGGCGAAGCCTTAAAATGGGAAAAGAAAATCTGATCAGGAAAGTATTAATCCTCAGATTCTCTCTCTCTCACGATCAAAATCTAATTTTATTTAGTAGAAACTCGATTTAAACACGGTTTACGTATAGTGTTTATGTTTATTTGCTAAAACGTCACATTAGCAAATATGACTTAGAGCCGTCTTGGTTGGAGCAACAAGCCGCTCAACGGCTGGAGTGGAGGACTTTGGTAAAAAACTCCCTAATTTCGAATTACAGCGACACGTTGAGCTTGATGCAAAGCGTGACCAATTGAAAGCACGACCACCTGCGGCGACCAGTTATAATTACATCGATGGTGTGCTCACATGTCTACAATATGCGCGGATCTGCGCTAAAAAGATATGGATACATAAGCCATATGCGAGCGCCCGAACGGCAACTACAGCGGAGCTGAAGCAATTGCCCTGGCCGAAATCGATCGGATCGCATCATCATCATGTATAGTGTAATGGTCTTCCGCAGCCCTTTTAAAACCTTCATCTTCTTTTACAGGTGAACGACGTCGAGGCGCGGCTGGTCGTGCGGCAGCGTTGCGACGTGCGCCTTCCGACTCGGACTGCTCGGGGGAAACCGCCTCGCTGTCGGCCGATAGCGGCGACCGCGCCGTGCGACCGCCACCTCTGCCCGCACGCGCTGGGAAGAATAGGGGGTAAGAGATCATCACTGAAGCTTCGGGCAGCGACTAATCGCGACGGATGGGTGCCGCGAATAATCGCCGCGGTTGGAATTGATCATGTTCAATCTTAAAGCCGTTTTCTCCTATGTGTGGTATTTTTAAAGAACCCCCTCATGGGTCATTTATGGGTGCGGTACCTTATTTAGGGACACGGTAGACTCGCAGCGAATGCACTTGCAGCGATAAATCGCAGTATGTGACCGAAGCTTAAGACGAGAGCCGTGTACTGCTGTTTTAGGTCATATGGGAGTACGGCAGGAAAAATAGATAGTGATTAAGACTTCATCATCCAGTTTCAATGGATTGACTATACCATTACCACCCGTAGCATAGCGATAGCTACTGGAGTAGACTTGTTCTTGAATAGCAAGAATACTCTTCAGGCCAGGAAACGAAGACCTCCTCGGACTGCTCGGGAGAGACAAATGGGGCTGGGGCACACCAGAAGAAAATGTAAGACTTTATCATCCAGTGGTAATGGGTTGGCTATACCACCCGTATTACGGATAGCTTTTAGGGTCCTGACCGGCAAACGTAAAGAAGTACCCCTCAAGACTGCAAACAGTAAACTCGGTGTGGCGCGACGCTAGCGTGGCGTGTTCCTTGGCGTGCTTACTTACTGTGAACATAAATATGTAAGTCTTCACATAAAAACACGACACGCTACCGCCGTCGTCCCGCTAAACATCAACGTTAGCGGATACCTCCAGATGGTTGCCTTCCGATTGCTAGTGCTCAGAAGAGACAGCTTTGTTGTCGGCGGACAGCGATGACCGCGCCGTGATACCGACATTGCACCCGCAACCAGCACCTGCGGGTATGAATAACCGGTCTATTGAACTAGACCCCACAACCTGTAGGGTAGAGGTGTTCGCAGCATGGTTGGAAATAACTGGATGAGAATTACCGATAATCGAAAATTAGAGTGTGCGATAGTACAGCAGTGGAATGCTCAAAATTAAGTTTGATGTTATTAACTTTATAGGAAACTAGCTCTTTTGCAAGTTTTGTACAGGGTCGATAATATAACGTTTAAGTGTTAAATATACAGGTCAATCAACTTTACTATGTAATTTACTTCCGTAATGAATTAATTTAATCAATTAATTAAAACTTAAATTCCCAACAGTGACACAACATAATTATTATAAGTCGCACCTAAAAATAACAAAACAAGAGTAAAACCCATTGAATTTTTTTTTCTACACTTCCTCGAAAATTAACCGGGGGTCTAAAATCAGTTACTGAATTGATGAAAACGTTTTGCACATCGATGTCCGAACTGCTTATGTAAAATGTGACCTTTCTAAGTCTCCACAATTAACTTTAAAATTGAACTGATCCAATATTAACATGTTGGAACCTTTTTTAATTCGAAGACTGATGAGGGTCGCACGTGGAGGTTATTTTTAACGTGTAACATCGTTGGCTCACTATTACAAGGTTCTAAGTTAATTTTAATGAAGTTGAGTAATTTGACTTTTAAATTTTTGACTTTAGTAAAATGTATACATGTAGCCCTAATGCCCAAGTGACATTTTAATATCTTAATTTAGGACTACATAATGCTTTCTAGGAACAAAAAATTGGATATCGACTTTTCTACTCTGAAATATTACTGAAATTAAAATAACATAGAACTTTGTGATTGAAAAAATAATTATTTATTTATTTTAAACCAGAACTTAGGACTTTGTTCCTCTGAAATAAGTGAAAGAAATCATCATTTCAGCCCAGAATCACCCACTGCTGGGTACCTATAGTATAGGCCTCCCCTTTTTTTCATGTCAGAGTAGCATTAAAAAACATTATACCATTACATATCTTTATTTATCATAATAAGTATGCTTATTTAGACAAAATAAGTAACTAAAAGTTAAAAGACAATATTAAAAAGTTATGAGTCACATTTTATTTTCTGAATATTGCCTCATAGTACTCCTTGTCCAATGTAGGCATCCACCGATACATAGACCGTACATTGTCCGTTTTAGTCTTGCACAACACAGGTCTTTTTAATTGTTTTGGTTCAGTAAAAAAAATTGTGTTTACATTCCTTCGGGTATTCTGGGGTCTCAGATTAGCTACAGTGTATGATTCTGCAGTGTGTGAACATTTAAAACTCACTTCTAGTTGTGACTTCGTAAATCGAAGCTCTGTCACTTTGGAAAAAGGAACTAGTGAATATTTTAGCCCTGAACAGGCTTCTTGAAAATTAAAGAAATCTTTGCCACTCATTTGCATGATAGCATAGGGTTTAGCTGAATTTACCTGCAATAATAATCTCATGAGAGATACAGGTGAATAATATTCAGCCTTTAGGAGAACTCGATCAATACAGCTATGCACATTGTCAATTTCTTGAATGCAAGAATGTCCAGGTGTTGAAAATTTTAAGGTAATTTGTTCCAATGTAGAAAATTTATCAATAAGCTGTCTTAAAGCAAAGCTCATGATGCTGTTGCGGTTCTGTGGAACACAACTATCACTCCATAATATAATTGATGTGAAATGGGGGTTGTCAAGCAGAACCTGTGTCAAAATTTTGTATACTGCACTTGCTATATCATTTCCACTTCTTCCAGCAGTGTTCTCACTCCAAATGGCACAGTACACTTTTTTATTAGTAGAAAGATGGCCTGTCATGTTGTAAGTAGAAAATTTACTTTTGTAAAAAAAATTGCTTACTTCTGCCTTGGGACAAGATAAAACATTCTCTAGATCAAAACACAATACTGGAACAGTACCTTTTCTGTCTTTATCACGGTTTGACCTAGCAGTCATCTTTTCTGTTTTGTGCCTTTTTATCTTCTCTTGTAAATCTAATGTCAATGTATGTCCTTCTTTGTAATTTATATCAACCTCCTCACATAAATCACATCTGTCTTTTTTAGGTTTTTGAAAGTAGATATTGAAATCATTACAGAATATACGTCGATATACTTCTTGCTTAACTGGAAGCTTGTTCTTTTCTGAAATCCAGGCAATATACAGAGAATACATTTTTTTGATGGTCAAAAAGCGTTCTAAATACTCTCTAGAAGAGTCTTTCCTGCAATAATGTGATGGAACCCGGGGAAATGAATTAATGTGTTCCTTAACAAGCAGTCTATCTTCTTCAGCTGTGGCTCTTTTTGTATGTTTCCCTTGGTTACTGGGTACAGGAGTATTTGAGATATTATTCTTTGTTTTGTGTATATTATATATTGGTTTCTGGCTAATCGCTAAAGTATCACAGAAGAAATTCTTACACACTTTTATCTTCGCAGAGTTCACAGTGAAAAAAAACTGATAGCTGACTTTTTTCTTTGAATTTTCATCATTCTTTCCTTTGCGTCTCCTGTCAGGTTGTAAACAATTCGTATTATTCAACAAAAACATTCGTTTTTCTTCTGAAGATAATTTATAATAATTAGTAAAAATTGATAACTGTTCATCAGCAGTAATCTTTTGGCTACATTTAAACACACATTTATTTAGACAATCCTTGCTTTTTCTTATCTCCTTTGCCGGCATTAGCTTCTTTCGACTAGACACGTATTCTAACCCCTTATTTCTTGCATTTTTTCGTTTATTAACCTTCCATTCTTGTTCATTTCTCTGTCGCTTACGTGTTCTTTTTTTAGGTTGTGCTTCACATACATTTCCTTCATCAACGTTGGTGTGATTGTGTACAGATCTGAAAATAAAAGAACTATTTTAGTTCATGAAAATTATCAATTAAAAAACTTGAACTGTTTAGTATGAAATTGAAATGAACTCACCTCCTATCTTCGTCAGAATCTGTGGAACTCGTAGAACTTGAGGAGATACGACAAGGAGGTGATGGAGGCACGAAATCTTTATCTGCCACTGAGTCATCACTCGAATAGTCCGTAATTATACGCCGCTCATCCATTTTACACAAAATTGAAGGGATAACCGTTTTAAATGATATAATGACACAATAAACCCGTTGCATTAACCGCGAAATTGAGATGACTTTGACACTGACAGCTGACATAGAACTTTTGTCATAGACACGTTGATGTTTTTTCTTTAAGCAAAGTCCTATGTTTAACATAGAACCGTGTTATCGTAAAAATAAATAAAATCAAAACTGGATGGTTCTATGTTTAACATGGAACTTCGTTATTTCTTTGCGTAGTAAAAATTAAACATAGGACTACGGAAAATTGATATTTTGTAGTAAATAGTGCTGCCATCTAGTGCTTTGTTTTTTGAAAAGTGTGGGTAATGACACATAGAACCTTGTAGCATTCATATCTCAATAAGTGCTAAAATTGTAACATAGAACCTTGTAATAGTGATCCAACGACATGTTAATCCCGTTTCGAAATAAATGTAATCCTATGATCGCGATTTAGGAAGTTATCTAGTGATAGACGCAGTAAAAATATAATATAATATAATATTGTGCCACGTGCCAAATTTATGTATTGACAACTGAGCGATCCCAAACTTAATTATTTTGTGCTAAATTCAATTTATGTGTGACTTTTGACCTACGAGTATCGTTCGAATTCGAAAATAAAACAATAATTCAAGCGAATACTTAAATGAGTATCTGTAATTTCTTAAAAACTAAACAATCTGTTTAGTTTTTAAGAAATTACCTCCTTTATTATTCTGTAACAGACTTCAAAAAAGGCGGAGGTTCACAATTCGTTTGTATTTAAAACTAAAATGAATGTTTTTGTTTGCAGTCGTCGTCGGGGCAGTGAATGGGAGGTGCTAGAGGGTCTCAAAGACGGCCAGAGGTTCGAGAAGAGGCCTGACGTCTTCAACGGCTACCTGCACAAGAAAAGGAAATGGCCTCTCAAAGGGTGGCACAAGGTAACTCTATGCCTTCATTTGTAAAATCGCTAATAATTTTATGTTTTAAAGAAACACTTTAATGTCACACAGTTATTGTTACTATTTTTGCCCTTTACACAACAATAAAATCGATAAAGATACTATTTACCATAGTTTGGCCACACAATGGGCGGTCTTTATAGCTAAAAGCGTCTTTCCAGACAATCTTTGGCTACCACTGCCTTTTTATGGCCTAAGCAATCTTGTTTTCTGGTTACTGCTCACCATTTACCAATCCGTATCCGCTACATCGCTTGACCTAGACACAGCTCCTAAAACAGTTATATCTCCTTTTTTCAGCGTTTCTTCGTGGTAGACGGCGGCATACTAGTCTACGCTCGTTCCCCAACAGACGTAGCGCGCGGCCGACTACACGGCTCCGTGGACGTCGGCCTTTCAGTCATATCTGCTAAGGCGAGAAGACGACGCATCGACATAGATGCCGACGAGTTCATATACCATCTGCGAGCGAAGACACCCGATGTCTTCCGAACGTGGTTGAATGTTCTCAAGGCTCATAGGTCAGTATTTGAAAATGTAACGGTCGTTTTACGAAGTTGGCCGAGGTTTGCCGAATTGCTCAGATGTATCAATTAGAGCGAGGAGACGACGTATCGACATAGATGCCGACGAATTCATACATCATCTGCGAGCGAAGACAACCAATATCTTCCGAACGTGGTTGAATGTACAGACGCCAGCATATCAACCTACCTCAATCTGTCAAATTTCTTTAGTAGATTTTGAACCTTATCACAATAGTGGAAGGTTCATATTATTCGACTGGTAAAATATGAAAAATTCGGCTAGGTTGACCTGCTGGCGTCTGTACTCAAAGCACATAGGTCTGTATTTGAAAATGTAACGGTCGTTTTGCCGAACTTTGCCGAATTGCCTAGATGTATCGATTTAGACGAGGAAACAACGCTCGACATAAATGCCGACGAGTGAATACGCCCGATGTCGTCCGACCGTAGTTGAGTATACTCACAAGTATTTGAACAAGAAAAGATCGTATTTTCCGGAGTTAGACGAAGATTGGCGAAATTCACAAAGGCGAGTCGGACACATATTAATTGTTAAGTTCACAAATCACTGCAGAACTATTTGATCTTAATTTTGAAACCACTACTACTAATTTTCAATTACCTTTCCCCAGGTTATACCGCCAACACTTGCTAACATTCGGTGCGCGGGAGTCGGTGCCAAAGATTCACGCCCCTCTCGATGACCTGCCGGCCACGGACAACTCGTCTCGTAAGTCTATTGTTATAATAATAATCCTATTTTTATAATATTATTATTTGCTGTGAAGCATGCGTATGATGATAGATTAGATGATGATGATTTTTGGGAATGTTTTGAAGATGCTGTGTGAATCATGTTAAAGGAATGAGTAAACCTTTTTTCGCTAAACTGAGTTTGATGAAAGTATCTATAGGGGTACCAAAACTTTATAAAGTGGGTATTAAAATGTATTGTGATAGAAATTTATTTCATTTTTTATAGCGAAGGCTAGATCATCTTTTACTCTTCAGAATATGCTGTATAAATTTACAGACTGGTGCATAGGAACCGAATTAATTATTGAACACTACTAACGGTTAAGCTAAAGCGTGGCCACAGACTACAGCCAATTTAAACCATATCTTCCCGAAAAGAAAGCTAAACCACGTACTTACGCCGATATCTAGCAAATGAAAGTGGCAAGTGCACTCACTGCTCATGAATCGCATTTATGTGTGCGTGCGTTTCTTAGCTTCTGAACCCTTGAATAACCCTTTTTCTAAAATCCTTCCTAATCTTTCAATCCCCTTCCCCTCCCAAAGGTACGTCTCACGACAGCCAGGAATCTTCCACATTAAGTACAAGTGAGGACTTTCCCATGCCAAAAACCAAAAAAAAATCAATCAACGGAATATGCAACAACAACTTTTGTGTCTGCCACCCCTCAAAACAATCCAAAATCTTTGACGGATACTTAAAAGATTTGTTGAAAAGTCACAGGAGTCTGTGCTCTATGAATTGTGTCGCCAGATTTACACAAGAAGATTTAACATGCAGGAAATCTCCCACACTTTCTCCTGGTAGCACGGATGCTGAGAAACAAATACACAGTACGGACCTTGATATCAATTCTATAAGAACTATTGAGACTGTTTTAGAAGAGGAAATCCTTAGAGAGTTCTCACCCATATTGCCTGACGCAAAACGACCAATATTCCTTGAAAAAATCGAGCCTACAACGGCTTATTTCTTTTTCGCACCTACAAATTCTCCAATGAAAAAGAGCAAGAAATCTACGAATTTAGTAAAGTATAGAAACGAACTTTCTGAGCCAACTTTACAAAAGCCTTTTAGTAAGTGTATGTTGCTGGGGAAGTATAAGATGAAAGTATCGCGGCAGTCGGATACTGATAGAAGCATAGACTGTGCGGTAGCCTGCGACCCTGTCAAACAAGAGAGTAACGAAGTTCAAGTCACTATACTCGATAAAAAGGCCCTACAAGACGCCACGACAACTTCAGATTATGATGTCATCACGGAAAAGCTACTATGCTCCATTTTCCAAAATCACAAAAACATTACTACTGCTAGAGCCGAGTATTATGTCAAACAAGTAGTAAAAGACTTGTACGACTTCAAATTTCAAGACGTGCATCCAGTGAAGGCACTTTTTAGGAGCCTGCTGGAATTCTGGCTAAAAAACACTTCTGTGGAACCGGTCAAAACTGCGATGAGACAGTGCCAGTCAATCGACGCACAGTCAAATATGTACTTTACGAAAGATCAAAATCTGTCGAGTGTGTTCATCAGTACCGTGCCTAAACAAACTCAGTTTCACGGCATCAGCGAGATGACGGTCCAGTATAAGAAAACGCAGCCTATACCAAATACGTCAACGAGGGTATTACAGGACGAAGTCATCGCACCATTTATGCCTCAGAGCCCCACATGCCACACGGACAGCTTTGAGAAAGAAAGACGCATACAAGAACTCGAAAGATTGCTTAAAAACACAGTTTACATTTGCGAAACCATCAGAAATGATTCTAGCAAACAGAAAGATATCAAAACTACTAAAGCCCTGATAGACAACATAGGAAAGGCTTCCTCCAACAAGTCAAGGATGGATGATCATGCTGAAGTTAACAATGATACTTCTAACTCTTCTACTGAACAGATAAAAGATACTATCAACCACCTTATTAGTGAGACTGCGATACCTCCTGATGTTGCCAAGGAGTTTTTGGGCGCGTATTTGGACGTGCTACGCAAAGATGAGAGTAAAAGCACAACTGTCAGCCAAGACAGTGAATCTAGTGAACGATCGATTACATCCAAAATTTCCAACCAAGGGTTTTCATGCGAAGTTCAGACGGAATCTTTCGCAAAAAAAGTGTCTAAAAGTGTCATCACTATCCACCCCACAGAGCCTGGCAAGCCAGCTGAAGATGTGAAATCCGTAGATCCAGGACAAATGTATCTTAAAGATATTCTTGACAAAATAACAACTATATTCTCTAAAGTAAAGCGTTTGGATGAAAAGAGTAGAGACTATGAAATGCAAAACGAAAATAATAAAACCTCTGTTTTTGAAGAGAAAAAACACAAGGATGAATTGGGAAGACCTGTCAGGGAGTATCTCGCGAAGAATCTAATCTACGAAAATTTTGACGAAAACGCGGTTGTAATAGATCTTACTAAATTCGATTTGGAGCATATTTCCATGTTCAGTGACCCGGCTATTCAAGGCATTATGTCTATGACTATTAAACTTAAAGAAAAGCCTGTTACCATAGGCGAGTCAAAACGCACACACTTGAAGTTACAATTCGCAGAATCTCAACACCTGAAAAAAGAATCCATTAAAGAGTATGCCGTGGATGATAACTGGATAAAATATATTCAGCCTATAGATACGAAATCTAACGAGATATTCCAAAAGAAAGTCAAAAGTCCCAAGAATGCTACAAATGCTTTTATTGATTGCCCGAAACAGTTTGATTTGAAACCTTACTCGAGTAGTAGCGATGCAACTTCTAAGGCTTACAAGGTGATGCACGAAAGCGAACACTCCTTCGACCTATCATTTAACAGCAGTAACTGTTTTCGAAATGATCAGATCATACGACAGTCTTTCGAAAACAAAGGTACACAATCGTGTTACATGATGTCATTCAGAAAGGATGTTTTAGCGCCAAAGTTTTCGAAAAAGAAAACGAGACCCAAAGAGTGTAGTCCAGTGTTACTGACTCCAAGAATTATATCCCCACACTCATCACCTGTATCCCACACTGAATTGTCAATATTCGAAAAGCCTACACGTCGGGTTATAGACGAAAAATTCATCCTGTTACTACTGGAAAATTTGGCACTACTATCGAAGAATATACCGAGTCTACACAAAGAAATCAACAACTTATTCACAAAATTGAGGAAAAAACATGAGAAACTTCTCAAAAACTGTGACAATATACAAGGCTTGAGTCTCTTAGGTAAAATTTATAACGAGGACATGAGTAGTCCTGATAAGAAAGACGCCAAAACTCAATGGAATGTTGTACCATGTCCTTGTATCGTAGCTAGCAAAGACATCGCTAACGATGAAAAGGCTGTCAACACATGCAGTTGCGAAAATATCAAACAAAAAGACAATTTGAGAGATGCAAACATCAGTGCTATAGATCTGACACTCCTGATGAATTCAGGGGTACAAACACTGTTTAAGAATGAAAACTCACTGATGACTAAGAGCAAACTTCCATCATTCACGGACACATCACTGATGACAACGATGGCGGAGACTGGGTCGATATTCAGTGATAATGTTCAAACTGTCGAGCAGTGTACTTCCAACTCTAACTGGTTCCGCAAAGCCTGTATGAAAGATTGTTCCATGAGCACAACCCTAAAGTGTATGCTCGAATGTAAGAACTACAACACACGCAAAATCATCCGTTTGCAACCAACACATCCTCCCAAAGGGCATGTGGTCAAAAAGAAAAAAGCTCCAAAAACGAGACATGAATTAGTTAAAGAAATGTCGCTTTTACCGCCAGCGTTTAAGGTCTCAACTCAATCGCAGACGGATAGGAAGATGATACGTTTTGTAAGGGAGAAGATGATGGTTAATGATTACAATGTGTACCAGCTGTTTCTTAGCAACAAGTTTCAAGTTAATAGGCCGGGTTCCCTGACTGAATCTACCATTGAAATGACCACTAGTGATGAATTGAAGACTTTGTATCGATGTTCAAGTGTTCCGTCATATGGTTCCGGTTAGACCTTTTGTTTAAAATGTAGTTTTTGGATGAATTTCTACGAAATTAACTGATCCCAAAGAAAAACAGCAAGCGATAAACGTTAACGGTCAGCAGTCTAATACATTTTCAACTTTATACCCTAGCGCATACAGTTGCAAATGTATTAAAGATTACAGAGCGTTTTGCTCGTCGTTTTTCCATTCGATAACGCTCAGTATTCTTTAAAATATTATCAACTTTATGCACTTGAGTATTCGGTTGAAAATCTACTAACTCCTGAGCGTTTACGCATATTTCGCGCGTTTGTCACCAGTGTTGGGGATCGTGTTCAATTTCTTTGGTGAAATCCGCTCTTACACATAATTATATAAAATGGGGTAAGTAATATATGATATAACTACAAAATCTCTAATATTTACAAGAGATAACAACTGAATATATAATTTTATTTGATATAACAATCTCTTAATATAATAAACGATTGACATAATTTTATAATGACTAATTTCTATAATCATAACAATCAATGAATATAAAATCGTTTTGTATACCACTCAAAAGACATAAAACTTATTTGGTCTAATTTTTTTTTCTTCCTGGTATGTAATCTAACTCTGATGTACCTAGTAATAGTACCACCTACCATGAATGCTCGACGGAGCCCCGCTTCGCGGGGCTCCTATTTCTGCGTGCAAGGTTTAAAGTAACCTAACACGAAGGGGATGGCGGGGTCTTTCAGACCCCGCCATCCCCTTCGAACCTAACCTCTCCGTGTCGGGGTGCCCCAAGTCCCGAGCTCGCTTCGCTCGCTCTTGGATACTAAATTTTTCTAATAACAATAGCATTCGTGAAGGCAAACAATCAAAGTCCAAAGGATAAGCCAAAGTCATCAAAGAAAATGGTTTAAAAGTTAAATTATATGTTTCAAACGTTATCATAATGATTTTCGCTTAAATAAACGTTATATCAAATAAAATTATATGAAATGAGTTTAAGAGTAACACAAACATTATGTGTAAAGAAATTATATCAATCGTTGGGTATCTCTCACGTTGATTATATCATGTGAACGTTATTGAAATGAAAATATATCAAATAACTTTATATGAAATGAGACGCACCCTATAAAATGTATTTTGAAGTAGTTAGAGATACACAAACCATAGTGTAGGTATTTGTTTTGGATTAGCTTGCTGGTAAAACGTTTTATTTGCCGACAGGTATCATAAAAGGTGATTTACACAAAATACATGAATTTGGTATAAAATAGAGTTTAGTATAGTTAAAAGCTATAGATATTAGTGCTTAGGATTACAAAATAATAAGTTATAAAATAGTAGAGAAAATTGTCTTAGAATATATTAGTACAATTTAGTTAGTATAGCAAGACGTGAAGTAATGTTCATAGTAACCGTATACTTGATTTTCTCAGAGTATCTGCATGAATTTTGTTTATTTTCCTACTGTATTGCTTTGAATAATTAACAGTACTTATACTTCGATCTGATGTTCTTGATCCTTTATTCGAGTAATCGATAACTCATATAATATAATGAGTTACTTAAATAGATAATTTATTAATTGTTCATTGCGGTACGCAATGAAAACTCGAGTGAATTTTTATTCACAATAAACCACAAAATTAAAAAAAAAATCTTCTGTCTTTAATAATATTTGCCGATTATCCGATAAGTGAATGCAAGTGAAACATTTCGCCTCGAGTAAAAAATGCCGAATGAATTTTATTATCACATATATATCATGAATTATAAAAAAGTGTAAAATGTAATGAAAAGACATCATCAACAGTACCCTGAAATGTGGAAAAACTGATATCGATAAAGTTTATATTAAAATAATCCTCCAAAATATAATGATCCTTATTATGATATGGCTAGATTTGTAAATACCGTACTGTTAGTTATTCATACAGTTTGTCTCATGCACCTTACCCCATGCAAGTATGTGATTGCAGTGTTATGGAATATATTGGCATATGAATGAATACTAAATAATAGTTGAAAGAGTAAAAATATTCACTTTATACCGACCAAACGGGCAGACAACAGAATTATGAGTAAAAACTTGAGCCAAAGGCTGCGTCAACATGCTGTCTAATATGAAAGAAGGAAAAAGTTTTCAAGAGAACTGTAGAAAAAAGAAAAAACAGTTCTCTCTCGTCTAAATAGTCTTACAAAAACTCCGCCATTGTGATGGATATCTAAATGCGATAAAAAAGAAAAAAAATCGTGTTTAGTCATTTGACTTTGCATGTCAGTCAACCATGAGCTATGAATCTCACTTTAGTGTTACGCTTCTTTTAAGCAACATTTTTTCACGCTTTCAAATCATGTCATTTGTTTTAAAGAGGCTGATTTATCAGCAGTTTTTGAAGGTCATATTTACATAAAAGCCCCCGACACTTCCTAGTGTTTTGGCTGGGAACAGCAACACAACACACCTGTCTGTAAAGTTAGAAAAAGAAAAACAGAATTTTACACAGTTAAATTAAATTGCTCGAATATTTTATCTCCTGAAAGCAAGCAGAGGTGCACTCACATATCACCAGTTACCACGTAAAGGCTTTGCACAATATATTCCAAAACGCTGGACCCCCTATCCCCCACATTGACGTGTCTGGTCTGTAGGGGTCATGAGCCCTGGCGGAGGTCCGATCAGGGGTCCACAAGCAGGCTTCGTGTCCGGCACGCCGGGAGGACGCCTCGCTGGATGGATTATAGGTATGTTGCACACCCACATGTTTGTTGAAGCCGAGTATTGATGGAGTCAAGAATTATTTTTTGTTTTTTTTTTTCATAGGTAATAAATTATTTTGTACAGAAAACTTGGGTCCTAAAAAGGTCACTTTTGCGAAAAATACTAATCATTGCGATAAAATTATTGGTCATCTAAATTCTGCTCTATTACTTGAGCAATAGAATCGAATATTTCATTTTATCGTAATTCATGTTACGATACCGCTGAAATAAATAATAATTTTTAGACTCCTGTGAATACATTACATTAAAACTATTTTTTGATTAAACCACATAGTTTAAATCACAAGTAAAATTTGAGAACCCTTAAATTAACAGATTATTCTGTTTTACCTCAATAATTAACAACATGTTTAAAATGCACGGCTTCAACTACTAACTCCTTATAAAAATCTTTATTTCCAGGAAAGAATAATGTGGACATGTCTTTATAATAAATCTAAGTGTCAAATCTTAAATTTGAAACCTTTTCTTCTGGAATGTCACTGTTCTCTCATTCTTCCACTTCATATCAAATAGAATGAATGTTTGTAAACCTTATGCATGCCATGTAATATAAAAAAATAGCCATAATAATCTTGAGAAATGTCCCATTTCTTAAAGATTATTTTGAATGAAGCATGGTTATAGAGTTTGCATGTGTAAGTGTGCACATGCTTTGTAAGGTATTTGTTAGAGGCTAAATACTGCACAGTTTTGGATTTATTTGGATGGCATAGAGACTTCCATGCTGATCTAGTGATAGATTAAATTAGTATGCTTTGTGACATAGATTAGAGCGAGGTATAAAAAGGCACTAATACATCATGACGTGTTAAATCTTATAGAAGACAAGTTCTGACATTTCCAGTGCCTTTTTTTTTCTCGACATTTAATAAAATATTTTGATTTTGACAACAAAGGTTATGATTGTCATCTAAATACGGAATTGTCACGTTACAAAAAAAATTGGGCTTGCCAAGGCACCTTACTTGACATTTTCAGACATGCCTCCTCTGTATTTTACTCAGAATAATGATTACCCGACTACGTGACAACAAAAAAACAATCGAATTTTTGTGCGTATACTTTGTCATGTTTATTTATCATGTGGAAACAAGATTTTTATTCGTAAGATGTGCTGTCTAGGTAACGATAGTCATGAAATTAACGTTTTATTTTAAAGCATCCAGGAAAAATAAACGATTCAGGCTGTGATGACACTGATTTCTAAAGAAATGTCAGTTGCTTTGAAAGTTTTTCCTATTTAACGACATTAAGCAGAAGTAGCATTCGATTTTCAGAGAACAATCCCATTGTTTTTTAATTGCAGCTGTTTTGAAGCCTTTAATGAAACGAGAAAGAGGAGGTCTTTGACCAACTGTGGGATAGATTATTCCGTATACTGACAAAAAATGGCGCAAGAAGCACAACTTTGACAAATATTCTCATTGACCTCTATCATCAATCCACAGAGTCAGGTGGTCCTCTAGACTCTGCATCCCGCGAGCTGGGGCAGGCGCAGCTGTCAGTGCAGCAGCTGCAGCGGCTGCTGGATGCACTGGAACTGCAGCAGCAGTTACACCACGATACTGATGTAAGTGTGTTTGCAGGCGCCACTCAGATGCTGCACAATTTGAAACGTTAAGTGGACGTCTCAGAAGATATTTTTGCTTGCATTGATTTGTATCTTGATATGCCACGTCTGCGAAAAGAAGTCTAAAAATAAATTGGGAAATTGGTGAGTTTTCTGTGATGTTCTTAAAGTACGATGTTGAAAAAAATTCTGATCAACTGTTGTAACCATTCACGTAAATCAAATCTAAATAAAAACATGGAGAAGGCCTAAAAGTAATTACTTTAAGGCTGTGACTGTGTTCAAAATCATACAAATTATCAAAATTTGTACGATTTTGAACACAGTCTCATGAACTATGAAAATAAGGTTCCTTTTCTATTGAGCTAAGTATAACTTTGCACTCTGAATATTGTGTAAAAATGACTTTCAGTAATTTTATTTATCACTTCATATTTTCTTAATACTTGATTTTGTTAGAATCCGGTAAATCTTTGTTTATTTTTTTCAGGATTGTAGATAGAATTGTGATATTTCTTGATCTAATATTACAGGTCCGTGTACGTTTAACGAATTGATGTCCTATTTATGTGAAGTCCGTCAAATATTATTTATAGGAATGAAAACAAACTGTTAGTAAATTTTACTTGTTTCATTATATCCATTGCTGTCCATGACTCACGATTGAGTTTTCTGACTTTGCCGAGCACTTGCGGCTCTTATAATTTAAGTTCTGCTCAAATATGATTTGTAGCAGTTTGAAGTTGAAAAAATCAGAACAGGTAAATGTCACATTAGTTTCTATGATTCATTATAACATTTATCCCATGTATTTGTGAAAGAACAAGATCATTATTTTAAATCAGAAAACCCATTGTTAAATATTTTTTTTGTTCAAGCAAAAATATTAAGCTACGAGTATCTACGGGACCCCGTTAAAGAATATGGTCATACTTCAGATAAAATAATTTTCTAGAAGATGAGAAATCGTTTATTTTTATGCTTTTTTGTTTTTCTTTTCACCAGGTATCAATAGAAGGTGCCTCCCCCAGCGTGAAGAAAGACCGGCGCAAGTTCGGTCTCCGGAAGAAAAAGTCAAATAGTAAATGTGCCTCCGTGGAGCTACAAGCGTCGCACACGCATATAGACCCGTCCAGCTCACATATGGTAAGATAGATTAGTCAGTCTATATATGAAATCAGACTTACTGGATTATTATGTTTGTGGTCCCTTATGAATATTGGCGGGGAAAATGCACACTACACGGACTCATCAGTTTCTTGTATGGGCATGTGCCCACGCAGTTAAAAAGAGATCGTGCGGACGAATAATGGACATGCCAGACTGACAGCGCAATTCTACACTAGCAAACATTGCACAGACTTTTAGTTGCGAGGTCCGATGGGTATGTCTGTACTCTGCAGACTTGCCCGCGGGCATGTCTAAAAAGTGAATTCCCCGCGTATGATGATTGCCGAATTGTTACCTGGCCATTTGTGAGTTATAATGTTTACAGACGCTCTCTAAAAAAATAAAAACAGGCCATCGCAGAAGAAACAGAAATAGCGATATCTTTTCCAACCAACGTGATTGGTCGATTTTCAAACATCTTTCCGTTATTCTTGTGTAGTTCGCGAACGAAATAGTTCGAAAGAACTGCTCCCACAGATGAACTACCGAACTAGATCCTACATTTCCCGCTCCGTAGTTCATTAGTTCGTGACAAAATGAACGAGATTAACGTCGACTGAACTAAGATCGTCGCACGGGAGCGGGACAGCACTACACTATACGTACTCCCGTTCGCTCACCGATCATGCGCGCATCTCGTTTCGTACTTTCGTATTCGTACACTTTATTTTATATAAGTCCAATATTTTGCCAATATTGCACCAATATTTTATGCATATTAATTAAATAAGAGGTTCTCGCTGTTTTTTGGAGATCAAAAGTATTTCACATATTGTCGCATGCAGCAGGAACCGTATTATAACGAGTGAACGATTTGATCGGTCTAATACGAGCTAGGAGCCACAGACTACTAGGAGCTAACGAACTAGAAGAACGAACTAGTTCGTTTAAGAGCGGAGAACTAAACTGAGCGATCTCAGTTGTGAACTAGTATGCCCAAGACTACTTTCTGTATTACTGTAAACAAAGTTTTATATTATCAAAACTTTTATAGGCATTATCAGCCCTGACGGCACCTCCGTCCCCGGGCGGCGGTGCGTCCTCGATGCCCAACTCTGCTGCCTCGCTGCCCATAGGTAAGACACTTTATATTATATACCACATAGTCATATTTTATTTATATAAATATGTGTACGTGTGTGAGTGTTAGAATTCTGTGTGTGTTAGTTGCTTACTCATGCTAGTTCTTGAGGATTTGCACAGTAAAAGTATTCTTCCATTGAGCGCTTTCGCGATAAGGATGGGATCGGTAGTTTCATACATTTTAGGGGAAAAGAGCGAGAGAGGACTACTTACTGTTATCGTGAAAGTGCCCATTGGTGAGCTGAAACATTTATTTCAATCTAAAAAAATTCAAGCACTTTTGTCAAGGAGCTAATCAGTTGAAAATAGCTGCACGTTTGTTGAAGTAAATATTAGTTAGAGATAGTTTTAAGTTTATCCTTTTTCTATTGAAATCAGCCTCTAATAACATCTCCACATTGAGAGGCAAAATATGCACGGCTTATAGATGTGACATGTCAATTAAAAGTATTATAGACGAAAATTATTGCCTTCGAGGCCGAGTACAAGACTACTATTAAGACAAACAGACTGATATGTTAATAAAATGGTTTCATAGTCGCAAAAAGACTTCAATAACTTGACAAGAAATTGACAGGCCTGTTGGTCTAGTGGTTAGTGACCCTGACTGCTATGCCGGAGGTCGTGGGTTCGATTCCCACCCAGGACAAATGTTTGTGTGATGAGCACGATCATTTGTTCTGTGTCTGGGTGTAATTTATCCATAATATGTATGTATTTAGAAATATATAAGTATGTTTATCAGTTGTCTAGTACCCATAACACAAGCTCTGCTTAGCTTGGGACTAGATGGCGTTGTGTGATAGTTGTGGAATATTATTATTATTATTATATTAATAACTCAATCGCATCTTTATATTATTGCATAGTCCACATTTTTATGAAAAAAATAATGTTTGCCTTTTACTGTGCATATCCTCCAAAAAGAAAATGTATATTTGATGAAACATTTTATTTTTAGGAACCCCAAAACATCCACTCCTTGTTCCTTCCTAACCGAAACACCAAGAGAATAAACGGAATACATATTTACTAACAATCTACTTGTACATACCTATATTGTATACAAAATCATGTTTTTTTTTATTATTTATTATTGTGAAGTAAATTGTTCAAATAAAAGTTCGTATGTTTTTTTTGTTCACAAAAACAATAATTATTTTGAAACTTATGTCTTTGCAAGGATTTTACGAAATCGGTAAGTTTTGGGAATTGATGCGCGGCCTTGGCATGGCTCCAAATTAAAAAAAATGGCGCCTATCAATCACTTGCACGTTTGACATTGACATTTGACATTTGGCTAGGCATGTCAGGCTCTTCCCGTAGAATTGGTGCTCAAAGCCTTTCATCTCAGATTCATGAATAAAACATTATGCCTTAATAAAAACACTTTGTTGAATAATTATCAACTTTCACCTTAATACCGAGAGTTGATATTCCAACAGAGAAGTAATAATTAAGCATTAATGTAGGTATCGTCTAGTTTTGGTGTAAATGAAAAGCACGTACATTTATTAGTATTTAGTGGTTCAGACGAGTCTTTACGTTGTGACTAATTTGCTTTGTTGCTAACAAAATTTGAGAATGGCAAAGGTGCATTATAATTAAAACTTCTTTATTCATTATTAAGCTTCAGTTCAAGCCAAATTGTAATACTATCGCGCTGATTTGTTTATGTCCAACTAAAGCATGAGTTGATAAATGAAAATTAACAAGATAGAGAACAACTCATCATAATTATGTGCTTGTGCTGTTCTTGTATCCAGGATTTTAAGATAGAAAAATTGGCCTAACTATCGAATGACTAATTTCCATAATTATGACATACCTAGAGCTTGTTTACAAACTTAAGATATTGTATACAAGAGCCTTTTAAACGGTTTCGAACCAGGGCGCACGCTGACAGCATGCAAAGGGTTTGCGATGAAGTTTACGCTTAAATATTATAATTACTAGATCCAATTCCTAATGGAAGCGAAACCGCAACGACAATTTTTTTTCTTCTTAAAATCATGTCGTTGCTGTCTGTAATAGCTGTTACGGTCGCTTCTGATCGAAGTTGTACGTGCTTTTTAATTCAAATTACTTATAAACATTATCTAACCTACAGGCCTTAAAGTGTAACTTCTAAACCAATACCTATAACCCCATACTAATTAATCCTAGGGTACCCAGAAACATAACTCAATCACAAATCGCACAATCCAAAAAATAAAACATATTTCTAAATTCTCTTCTCTTCTCGTTACAGCGTTTCTTTCAACATTTCTGGCATCCACCTTAGTTCGTAAGACTGTTTTTATTTTACGTTTTTGGACCCCCTTTGTTCCCTATCGAGAACATCGCATTGTCTGTATATACAACGCTCACTTCGCTAGCTGTTAATAGTGCATGGTTTTAGCTGATGGAGCAATGGATGTGCCTCACTATAAGACGTGCTACGCCAGAGGTTCCCAAACACGCGCCGTAAGACACTTTGATCATTGGGCTTTCACATTGGACGATAATGGTACTAGTTATTGCATACATTTCTAGGAAAAATGAGCGAGAGCGGACGATACGTCAGTGTCGTGTCGTTACCGTATCGTCTAAAGTGAGAGCGCCCATTCGCGCCGGATCAAATTGCGTGGATCTATGAAACATTAATAAAACGCCAAGAAGAAAATGGTGTAATTTAACTCTCTTCCAGCCGCCTTAAAATTAGATTCACATGTTCCTATTTGGTGGATTTTTTAACCAGCTATCATCACCTAGGAAAGACCAACACATAAAGTAGGGTCACGAACCGAACCGAAAATGGTTTGGGAACCCCTATGTTACATATTATGTTCGGATCGACTTGATTGTGCAAAGCCGGTCGGCAATATTTCGATTTTGGCGTCTGGTCTATTTCGGAGCCGACCTAAACATTTTGTGAAGCCACATTCATACTTTCATAAGAGAGAAGTGTAGTAAAATCTGGTTTTGGAAAGGGTAAAATTCTGAATTTATTACTGGTTTTTCTAGAAAAATACGAAAGGCTTATTCATTTCATCTTTTTACGCTAAATCGCACGACAATTTATGAGTGAAAACATTTTTTTCCGCTTACATGGAATTTTACAGCGAATTTAACTCCTGTCCTGATTTGCATTTAAGAAATTTGAGATGAAGAGACAAACACTGATTTAATAGCAATCAAATACATCTACTCATTCAGGATTTCCATAAGTGACGTATTAAAATTAATCAAATTTTGACTTTTTGTCCTAATTCATAAGATTCAAAATCTATATACACAGCTAACCTTGACACTTATCTCTCGCTTTCCTCTATCATAGATAAACAGAATCTGAGATTATCAATGATCTGAATATATCTACATACAACATCCTAGTATATTTTGTTAAACCTTGCAATACCAACTTTACTTAGTCTAGATAAAGTCTATTTTAGAATGGAGTGTAAAATCTATATGGGTCGCTTTGTCATCGTAATATGCTAGTACTTTCCGTGATCTTAGAACATTGGTGATGTATTGCATATTGTGAAACAGTTTGTGAATATCAATGAAGATATTATTGGAATAAAATCAAAATATTATTAGAACAAAATAAAGTTAACAATCATTTATTTTATTTCGATAAACAGTGATCCATATTGTTGCATATTTTTTAGAGAATTTCTTTACTACATTAAAATTGCAAGCAAAAGATTAAAATACATCTGTTGTGTTACATTTCCTTGTTGAAAATAAAGTGGAAATATCAAAAATGTCTAAAGAAAGTGATGGTATATTTGTGCCTCTAGCCAGAATCATCTACCAATACATTGTGCAAGTGTTAAGAGAAGAAATGCATCGTTGCCGTGAGTCTATTATTTGTTATTTTTCTTGCTAGGATGTAGCAGGGCATTGTACAAAATGTAGATACACCTCTACTCCACTCGATGTAAAATCCCACAGTTGTAATATTAATCATTTAATATTTAGTGACTATTTTTCATTTTTATTTTGTCAACGGAATATAAACTTGAGTATGACTTATTAGTTAGCACTATCGTGTTCATTATGTTTGGATTAAATTAGACGGAACAAAAGCAAATGTAATACTAATACAATCATTATAATCTGTATACAAGATCCGTTCCTTTATACTTGCACCTCCCTGTCTATTGGTTTCCAATGACTGTCTTAGGCTTCCTTACTTTCTATGTAAGTCAACCTCATGATTTAGTATCAAAACTATTAAAATTGACTACTTTATTAGATTACTGATTTGCATTGAACGGGAAATATCGCAATATGAAGAGCAGACTTATACAAAAATTCACATGCTTCTGCATTAATGCTTGATCTTTTTAGAGCTCACTATGCTTGATATTAACTTGCTCACGGAAAATTAAGTCCTTTATCTTACACGATAAAGACATTTTTTTATATTTCCTTGCCTTCTTAAACTATGGTAGCTAACTCAGCAAATCACTTGTACTGCTTAAAGCCCTGCTAGGCTGCTTTTGCCTGCATCCTTAAAAAGCTATGACATGCCATTTTTAGGCACGAAAGTGTAGGGATTCCAATGTCTTGAGTTTTGGAGGCAACTTATTTTCAAACCGTATCAACGATAGCTTCTTATAATAAAGGTACTAGGGTTAATACACCAATCATAGTAAAAACATATCATCTATAAAAATGTTAATTTGAAAACAGCTCAGCAGACACCCTCATTTCAAAACCTTGTTGACGCATGTGTTGCTTCACAAATATAAGAAATGCTTCACTTTGATATCCCTAGAAAAAAAGAACCGTAAGTGACATTGAGCATGTTGTTGGATATACAACTTTCTTTGCTGGGCATAACGTTGCAAATCCTATAGCACGATCATTTCCCTTAAGGTTTTTAGAAGTTCCATCGTCTATGTCACAGTATTTCTTGAGTACATGTAATATACTTCATTCGATTTAGCTACTGCGTTATTTAGCCAAATCACTGTTGTAAATTGATGCCATAGTAACCAGTAACCCCATTATTATTTATTGAAAACTAACTCTTTCTCTACTTTGTAAAAAATTACTTAAAAGTTTCTACAAGGGTCTTTAAAATAAACTGCAATTTTGCCCCGGATGTTTGCCGAGTAATTGTGTTCTGCCTATCTGCAACTTGAAAAATGATTGATGCAAAATGATAGCTTGGTTCAGCTTTAATGAAAACATAAGCACGGTTAAACGGACAAATGGACGCGGTAGATAATGTACCGACTGACATATCTGCCAGTTACAACGTCCACAGCCGATCCACGATTTGGCCGAACTAAATTCAAGATGCAGAGGCCGGCCGCATTTGTGTAAAACTTTTCAGATGTAATGAAAACTTTTTAACACTGCCAGTATCACAGTGCGAAGCAGCAGCATTTCACCAAATCTTTCAATCTCTATCACAAACACAACCGTTCAAAAACCTTCACTCATTCCATTCAATCATTCACCGTTCATTAGTTCACTCAACGTTCTCTTGCAGCGTGCGCGGCTGCGCGGCCACAGTCCCTCCCTGCAGCTGAAACGTTGATCACGATGCAAGGACCTGCCTCCCTGACGAGTCTGACGCCTGATCATCAGCTGAGAGAAGACTTCACTGTACTGGCTAAGGATTTGGTTGCCAATTTGAAGACTGTTGTGTCTACTTTGGTGAGTTACTGATAGGTTTTCCATATTATTATATTGATAATAAGTGTAAAATACAGGATATGAATTTAATGGCTTGCATTCCAGCAGTAGGCAATGACTTTTTTCCATAGTTTGAGAGCAGTGTTTAATAAATAATCTCTACACTAACAGCTGGATGACTTTAGCTGGTGATCGAATTAAATGGCATGTGATTGGAAAAGCCTATGTCTAGCAGTGAACAGCTGTAGGCTGATGATGATGAGAAGTAATGCGCCCGCCATGATAACTCGTCAAATTGGATCCCCAATCCTCTTCATATAACATTCTCATCTTCTTATTGAATCTATCCATCCACTCAATGCTTAGTGGATTTATCCTCAGTTGCGTGACACTAGATCTGATCCTGGACATCCATGAACCATATCTAACCTGCCACTCAGACCAGTTCATTGGCCTAACTACACGCACGAATGATCTCGTGACAAGCCCTATGAGAACGCGCAAACAGGGGCGAGTATTCATAGTACGAACTTCCGACGTCAGAAGACAATGAGATGTCTACATCAACTTACTGATTACCAGTCCTAACCCTTACCCCATCTACCATAATCCATTCCTATTTTCCCCAGGTATGTGAACGCGGTCGTCTCCGCGCGGCTTTAGAAGCTGCTGAGACGGCGACAGCGCCCGGCGCGGTGGTGGCAGCTCTCAGAACTAACCTCAGCACGGCACTACAACAAAATTCCGGTGAGACTCGTTATACGTAATGTAGATAGGTTTCTGTAGACTTTTTGTAACTGAACATTATCAGCAGAGATGGCAAATGGACTAAGGTTTTGACCGAATAGTGGCCAGGGTTCGGCCAATGAAACCAGGGTCGTATAAAAGCCCGTTGGGTTGACGATTCGTCAAGATCGCGGGGAATATATGGATGAGAGACGCACAGAGCCGAGAGATATGGCAACAAAATGGAGAGGCCTATACCCAGCAGTGGTTGATCCCGGGCTGATATGATGATGATGATATTTTAGAAGTTCATGAAATAACTTAAGTGAAGTCATCAATCAATATTGATTGTAATAACAATTAAAACCATTAACATTTTCTTGGACTCAGATGGATAAAAGCAGTCAAAGATAACAAAAAATCGAATATGAGCCTTATACTTTTGTGATAAAGTTCAAAAGTGTTTAAAAAAAAATACGGGTCTATGTGTTTGTACTACTGTTTTGAAATAATCTTTTCAAACATTTTTTTCTTGAGCGAAAGCTCTGAAGTATGTGGTCATTCATATTTAAAAAAAAAATAGATTTATCAATGTTACTGCACGTCCATTAAAATATACACTGTCCCTTAATTATGATAAATTGAACCCTATCGTATAGCTCTAAAACCTAATTTCCATCAACTCACACAACAACCCATCATAAAATAAAAAAATTATGAATATCAACCCTATTCCATAAGCCTTAAAGCCTAATATCATTAGCCGCTAGTACAATCAGCAACGTCCTAACGTAAATAATGACGAGTGAAGTCTTCCGCACAGAGCTACGTTCGCGTCTCTCGCGGATACACGACGCGTCCGACCTCGCAGAGATATCGTCTGTAGGACCCAACTCGGATGCCGTAAGTGTAATATACAACCTTTTACGTACAGAAATAAGCTTTAATATACAATGTCTCTGGTTTCGGTTTGTACAAACTAAAGGGGAGGTAGATTGCTCAATTCTGTCAATAAAATTGTTGTAAATGTTGGGTCGGAACCCAACTCCTACTGAATGGTATTTTTAGTTTGTACAGATCGAAAGCGGTCACATTGTATTGTAAATATCAGCTAGTTTCGACTTTGTATAGAGCGGTAAACCTGTTACACATACCTATGTAACGTTTGTCACTGATTCATCGTTCAATGTAGTTTGTTAGTGCTTCGTGCGACAGAGATAGAGCGCTACGAAGCCGAAACTACCACTGACAGTTGATAAATGACTTTAAAAACTTTTTTTTATGTAAAAATGGGTTTGCTCTTGACCTTAGTCTAGGTCAGGAATGACTAAGACAAGGTCGACGATGGAGCGAGCTTACCCAGAAGAGGCCTGTTCACTCTAACTTTAAAGAGATTAGGGTTGTATGTATTCGGAAACACAGACGCAGGCAGAGAGTTCCACTCCTTCGCTGTCCGCATTACAAAAGACGTTTGGAAACGCTTAGTGCGAATTGGTGGTATAGCAATGAGGTAAGGATGGTAATTAACCCAATTTGCCGTGCGTCTAGATGTGCGATGATAGAAGGGGGCTGGTGGGATGAGGTCGTGGAGTTCTTGGGCACACTCTCCGAAGTACAATCTGTAGAAAACCGACAGGCAGGCAACTTTGCGTCGATGAGTCAAGCTATGGAGCTTGGCATAAAACTATGCTAATGTCCCTTTTTCACAACGTGTATCTTCTTTTTGTATGAAACACGTACCAGTGAAGAATCAACAGATCAATTTTATGGTGTTTCTGCCACTTTTAATACTCTTTATTTCTATGTATCACTATATCTCATACCTACTCTTGTTCCAGCTAAACCGTATGTCTCCGCAGGTGAATAACCGTCCGTTTCAGCAATCACTAAGCTATAGTTCTTCCTGCGTTTCCGCTTCCGAATTCTTCGATGCTGAAGAGCATGAGGACTTGAAGCCCACGGAAATTATAGCAGCGGATGAGGTGAGGGTTTGGTTTCTTATCTTTATTTTAAATCAGTAAAATTAAACGCAGAGAAATTAAACCATCACAAAACATATCTGCAGCCCCAATCATGTTTTCTTGTTCATTACTCGTATGTGGTAAGCCGTTGTTGGTTAGTTTCCATTATCTTTTTGCAGTTTTATTTTATTTATTCGGGAAAATAAACAGTTATAAAAATACAATATCAATGTACCTATAACCTACGACATTTTCCACAAAATTTCAAAGTTTTATAAGGCAGTGCGCTATTCTTAGCGATTAAAACAGAAAATTTGTTGGTACAGACAGTGAATCCAAACATAAACAGGCATGCAAACAACACCTTTTTACCTTTTTTACCTGACCTGTCACGTGCTTTATATGGGAGGAGGAGTATAAATCACATAATTATTAATTTCGGTGCAGGATCTAAGACAATTAAATTCATTATCCGTCACTTTGTCGACTTCATTATAGTCCAGTCAAAATAGACATTCCAGTTTGCATTAATTCCCAACAAGCTGAATTTTTGTGCAGGCCTTGGATGCGTCATTGGGTCAATCTTCAATATTTGAGACATCCGTTGAGGATAATGACGCCCGATCTTTTACTACTAGTGCAACCATCGACTGTCAAAAAACAAAAATATAAATTATTTTAATTTCATTTAACTTAGATGTAATGGATGGAGTCCTGAGTGTAGCGAGAGATTTAAGTTCCCCCAAGACTAAGACAGCATATCATCAATAAAATAGTGTCCCATTACATTCTCTCGATCAAAATATATTGTGGAGTATTCCTACTGGGGAAACCACGTTAAAAAAAAGCGCCATGTACTCCTACACTACCTCAGAGGTGGTGCGGAAATGTGTGCATATAGTCGAAAATAAGACTTTCCTGCGGTCTAAAGTCACGATATCTCGAAAGCGATGCTTTGTAGAAGAAAAGTGTTGAGGTCTTTTTTGTAGACAATTTTACGATCTACAAACTTTGTCGGAACCATTTTTCGATAGCTCTCGTTGTTTCAGAGATATACGCAAAGAACAATGGCCAGTCGCCGAACATGCTTGGACTAGAAAAATCTATCAAAACGACTCTTGATGCAACATGTATCATTTCATTCGTATAGATAAATATAACATAATAAGGTCGTCAGAATATTTTTTAAAGATGGGAGAATCAAGTAATTATTATGTATATTTGTTGAGGTTATTTTCATACTTTAACAATCTGTGGCATTCAGATTACGACATAGACATAGAGAATGAACTATGCATCATCATCTGTATCATGAATGACATTGGCCACACTCTACTCTAGAAAGAGAGAAAATAACAGTTATTATTAGCCCAATTTATCTTCCCTGTAAGACATAGAAAAAGACTGTCTTAGAGTCTGGCCAACGAAAGCTGTCCACGACCTATTTTCCAAACTTTTGATATGGCAATGTTTTTGGACTGTCAATATTGTCAAATCACTGAACTTTCATATAGGTGAAACATCTTGATACATTTGCACTTATTTACAAAATAATACATTTTTTTTCACGGTTTTTCTATTTTTTAAGTAATACTAACGGCGAAGACGAGGAAACAAAACTATACAGTATCAGGTGTAGAGTACTTAGAATCCGATTTCGATTATGTCTCGTAACCCCTGTGTTGTGTTGATTTAACTATTGTAACTTAACCTTGTCAAAGGTTTAAATAATTCCCTCAAATAAACGTTAATTAAAACACTTTTTTTTTATTCAACCTTTCGATATAATGTCGTGCCAGGAAAGTTGAGATGTAGACTTCAATGCATGCAGAAGTTAAAAATACCATAATTATCCTGAATTTGCTAGGGCATTATTAGATAATATTTTTATGGTTGTAATCTAACAATATGAAATACTGATATAAATAATATCCCTTATTGGTCTTGAATAATAACAAGTATCAACTCCGTTTTGGCAGCGTGTAGCCGGGGTTGTCATGCCTTGATTTTTTTGAATTTCCCGCTCTTTTGCGTGGACAGCTTTCGTTGGCCAGACTCTATGTGCCTTGTCTCTCACATGCTCAGCCCATTCTCTATGTCTATCTGTTAGGATTACTTAGGCAGACAACCACAGACTACAACGGCCTGCGCAATAGACATTTTTATTTACCTGTCAAAAATAGGGAGGGACGTAATCAATCAATATACGGAAGAATCGATTTGAGATGTTCTTTATTAGTTTTTATTAATTATTTAATTCATGGATTTAATTAATTATTTATGATGAACTAGCATCATATTCTATTAATGGCTGCGATTAGTTCAATAATCAATGTTGAGTTTATACGGTTCACATTGCCTGGGATTTATTTTCTAATAGGAAATAAAATCGACTAAGGCTCAAGAAAAAGCATGGACGTCTCTAGTCATGTAATAATTATTATTTAGACGTCTCTAGTGATGTATTAATAATTAAATCGGTTTTCTATATTTTCCCTGCTTTTAAAAATAAACTGTTGGTATCCGACAATTATATTAACAGTGCATTACATATTGGTGACAGTCTCATCTAGAGTCTAATTTTTTTTTTATTCTAGTCCAATATGACCGATGTTCTTTGTGACCTTTGAACTTGAATAAAAAACAATGCACAAGCGGAATCGATGGGGACTTTTGACATATCATTTGTAATGACGTATTCAAGGCCTGCACAAAAATTCAGCTTGTTGGGAATTAATGGAAACTGGAATCATAATTTAGTCTATTTTGACTGGACTATTATCCCAGTGCTTTTCTGGCAACCACCACTGTTAATTTTGTCGTTCAAGAGTTTCAGTACTTTGGGAATAGTGCAGTAGGATATTTCAGATTTCTGTTCCCCATATTTCCCATTGCTATAATTTTAGACAGTATCAATATTACATTACTTTATTACTTAATCATTTATTTCCAGTCCGGCGTCATCGAGTTAGAAGGCGGCGACTCCTCATCGGAAGCCGGTTCCCTCAGCAGTGAGGAAGGTTCAGCCAGCTCCGACAACTCTGATGGTGCGAGTGAGTCTGTGTTTGTGTGTGTAGATTCACTAACTGTTCGTGTATTAATAGCTAGCCCGGTTATTGAGGAGTATGTGAGTAGGTAGATTAGATGCTGTTAACCCAATGATTTCAAAAGGAAGGATACAACGACCATTTATATCTAGACGCCTCATGCACGATCTGACTAACGAAAATTATTCTGCCAAGTCGCTGAGGTACGACGTAAGCGAGGGGGACGGGGTACTGCGTTCTGATTGGCTAACTCAAGGTCCGTGCGACGAGGGGACTCACAGGAGTGGTCGAAACTAATACGAACTTAAGACTTTTTTGCCTAATGTGTTGACAGACATCGGTCGCCTGTGATTAGGAGTCTAGATATAAGTGGTCGTTGGAAGGATACGCCCCTCAGAACATTTTGCCTAAACCTTCTTCATAAAAGCAAATAGTAGCGCCATCTATGATAAATCATACGAACTACGTTCCTTAAATCGACGACGTAGACTGAGTTGATGGAGTTGCTTTGGCCCGGAACTGACAGCTGGGGGCCAAATAACTGGTGCCATTTTCGTTGTTTGGTTGGGCCTGTCCTTACGATATAAGTCAATGTGTTAACCTAGCTTTAGAAAACTCCTTTGTTGTGAAGCATCGTAATAATTTGTAGCAAAAATGTCAGTAGTTAACCCATACCCTAAACTTTTCTTTTACCTGCACTTCCCTCCGTTTTCTTTCTGTGTTTTTTTTTAATCTAGATATATCGACCATTAAATATATATCAATATTTACAGTCAGTATAGAGGCCTTGTCACAGCAGTGGGATAGTACAGGCTAATCAATAATAATGTACAGTCAGAGTCTATTATTTGACCCATTTTACAAAGAAAATGACGGGGTAGGTAGAGAAGAAGGAGTCATGACAATGACGCCGTCTAGCGTATTCGCATTCAAACGTTCACGGGAACTTAGATATTAAAGTTTCCATGCTACTTATTGTGTTGGGAAGTTTACCTAGATAAAAATATCAAAGCATTATTTCTTGGCACATGTTTTAACATGAGAAGATAAAATGTACAAAATATTTATCACTTATCGGCATACATGTACATTATTATTTATTGTTTGTTTATATTTTTCTTTAACGTCCATAGTAGGTACAACATCATTGAATTTAGAAACCCTTAGTTTGTCATTTTATTAAATGCACCCCAACGACAATTAAATCTAGACGCCTCATGCACGATTTGACTAACGAAAATTATTCTGCCAAGTCGCTGAGGTACGACGTAAGCGAGGGGGACGGGGTACTGCGTTCTGATTGGCTAACTCAAGGTCAGTGCGACGAGGGGACTCACAGGAGTGGTCGAAACTAATACGAATTTAAGACTTTTTTGCCTAATGTGTTGACAGACATCGGTCGTCTGTGATTAGGAGTCTAGATATAAATGGTCGTTGAATGCACCCCATTTTTGACCAAGTTTTCTTTCAAATAAAAATAGCTGTCTGCAAGCCGTTTGAGCCGATCCTATTAGAAGTTTATAGGGGAGGTCTATGTTCATCAGTAGACGTCTTACGACAGATGTGACGATGATGATAATGATGATGATGATGAGTGAGGCTGTCTTCCGCCAGTAGTGTCAGCGGAGCAGGTGACCCTGCGTGCGGAGCCAGGCAGCACGCCGGGCTGGCCGGGCGGACCGCCGGGCTGGTCACGACGGACACGGCTGCCGGCCACACGACCCACACCCGGCGGACCTAGTCTCTGGAACTTGCTCTACAAGAATATTGGCAAGGATTTGAGTCAGATATCCATGCCGGTTACGATTAATGAGCCCTTGAATATGTTGCAGGTAAGGAGTAGATTATTTTATGCAAACGTTTTGTTCAATTTTATAAGTTTTTTTTTTATATTTTTCTGAAGTATCAGTAATTTATTTAGTATCTTGACGCGGGGAATAGATGGATAAGAAACGCACTGAATCACCCAGGTAATATTTTTCCAAGTTGAACAAAGGACACCAAAGTTGTCCACCTTGTTCATCTGAGTGATATCACCTGGGTGAACAAAGTAGAATAAACCACAGAACCGATAGATATGGCAAAATAAGGAGGAAGCCTATTCCCAGCTGTGGGTGATCCCAGGCTGAAATGATGATGATGATCAATAATTGAATTTATTGTTAAAATGTCTTATCAATTAATGATTTATGATGCAAAAAAAAATATGTCAGTATAATTTGTTCGGTTTTCTTGAAAAAAAATAACACATCCTTGATGAGTTAATAAATTTGACTTAAACTTTTTTTTATACCATTCCTCGCTTAGGATTCAAATACTTGAATCACTTGCTACGCTCGTGATTCAATCATCATGGATAGTTGCATAATATACTGTTGTTTTATGACATAGCTAACTTATCTGATCAAAAAAAACTATATTCAGAACATTTAAAAAAAATCTCTTATTTACAAAATATTTAACACCAAACTCATTCCCACAGAGACTATGTGAAGAGCTAGAATACTCAGAACTCCTAGACTCGGCATCAGAATGCAAGAACGCAATAGAACGCATGGCACTGATAGCTGCGTTCGCGGTCAGTGCGTACGCGTCGTCGGCACACCGCGCTGCGTCCAAGCCTTTCAACCCACTTTTGGCGGAGACATACGAGTGCGTACGAGATGATAAGGGTTTCCGGTTTATTGCTGAGCAGGTTAGTATACCATCTACACACTAATATTATAGAAGAAAGAATTGTATGTTTGGGTGTGTGTGTATGTTTGCAATAATTAAACCCAAAAACTACTCTACCGATTTCATTTTTTTTACCGTATCAAAAGCTTTATATCATGTCCACCTGTGTGAACCCGGGACTAGTCTAACATACTTTAGAAGCCTCTAGAACGCTGCAGAACGTATGGCGCTAGTATAACCTTGTCAAAACCCTTCACTTTGATGCTTGCCGCGTTTAGTATCCGACCTCAGCAACCCAGTTACTGAGTAACAAAATATTCCTTAATAAGACTCGGTGTCAGACTTTCGGGCTTCTGGCTTCTCGTAACAACTGTTAAAAATCTTCTTGTTTGTTCTGACGAGACCACTGATTAAGTGTCTTGGTGAGTAAAGGAGCAGCAAGCGTTACTTAGACGGACGATGGACCAGCGGTGGACATTATTTACCAAGGACTCCTCGTGACTAAATAATAACAGCCACATGAGCGCACCCAATGAACTTGGAATAAAATAATTTTAATAACCTTTTCTTATAGGTCTCCCATCACCCGCCAATCTCAGCTTGTCACGCTGAGTCCAGCAAATGGTGCTTCTGGCAAGAAGCGCGCATCAAGACCAAGTTCTGGGGCAAGTCCATGGAGTTCCAGCCTACTGGCAGGGTGCATGTCAGGTTACTGAGCACCGGGGACCATTATAGCTGGAACAAGGTAACTAAATAGCTCGGAATTATACCTATGATTGAATAACAACGCTTTGTATACTTCATGTGGCCCTTCCCTTTTCAAAGTTACCTTAAATGAAAAGGGACCAATCGGCAAACTGATAAAACGCTTTACGATAAACTTCATTATCTGCCTGCCTTTTCCCAACAATATGGGGGTCGGCTTCCAGTCGAACCAGATGCAGCCGAATATCAGTATTTTACATGGAACGACTGCCTATCGGACCTCCACAACCCAGTAACTGGGCAATACGATACCCCATGGTAAGACTGGATGTCAGACTTTTAAGAGCTTCTGACTTATAGTAACGACTGTCAAAGATCTACAAATGACAGCCGGGATCAAAGGCTTTACGTGCTTTCCGAGGCACGGAGGAAACTCGCTATGACAGATGGTCACCCATCCACAGACCAACCTCGGTAAGCGTGGCATAACCTGGAAAATCGGCCTGTGCGACTGTAATTATTTAGCCACGAGCTCCTCCGAAGGAGTGGGCCACTTAAGGGTTTAAAAAAAACGTTATCTATTGAGAATAGAAAATTAATTAACTATAACTATGTTAAATACATAGCTAGATCATTGTACATAGCTAGATAGTTGTCAGGCAAAAATATTGATGAAAAACGGGTACTAATTGCGATTATTTTGTTCACAGGTGACGACATGCGTCCACAACTTGTTCGGCGGTCAGCGGTGGGTGGATCAGTACGGAGACATGCACATCACGTGCCATGGAACTGATATTACCTGCAAACTTAACTTTATTAAGGTACGATGATTATTTATAAGCGAAGACTACTTATTCTTTACTTTCTGTGTCATTGTTATAGATATCTTGTCTGTGACTCTGTGTATTATTTTTTGAAGATCCTAAATAAATAAATAAATTAAGAAGTGCAATAGACTACTACAAATACTGGCACGGTTCTTGAGCACTCGACGTAAGAGTGGGGATCGCTTTGCGCATCGTACACTTATCGACAAATGAAACGCACAATAAAACAAATAAAACGCACAAAACAACGAATCCCGAGTGGCGGCTATGACGCGATGCGCTACGGCACGCTACGCGGGCCAATCACTACACTTTCCCCGCCCCCTTCCTCACTTCATCTACCAAAGAGACCTAATAACTTACTTCTGCGCAGGTGAAGGTCAGCGCTCAAGATCCATGCCGGTAACTGTACAATAATTGTACCTGTATTGTATCAAAGTAACTTATTAATAATTGTAGCTACTAGTGGTCGAGGACTTAAAACGAAGCCTTTTTCGATCAATGAAGGCAAGGGTCTTGTTTTTCAGACAAAAACTTTTCTTCTTAATCAAGCAATAGAGCACTTTTCTTTGTCTTTCTTCAGCGTATCGTTGACGCACTCATCAAACATTATTTGTCTTAAAATTCAGCTGCGTAATATCTCATACTGACATGGTTACAAGGGCACTTTACGAGTTGGAAGTTGGTGGCTTTGTTTTTTATTTCATTGACTACTGCCACCGACTTCCGAAAGAAAAGTCATTTTAAACTTTTTTGTGTTTGATTTGAAGTCGGTTCTTTTTAAAAAAAAAGTTTTTTTTATGTTTATGAACTGAGAACTTACTCGTACTCGTATGTTGGGTGATATCATTAAATGAGTTCTCCAACAAAAGATGGAGCAGAAGAAACTTTTTAACGAAACTTTTTTATCGTGATAAAATCATCAAGTGAGTTCTCCCACCCAGGGCAGGGCAGGGGAGACTGTCAGACTTGTATTGACTAAAATTCACAGTGTCCTTCAATAGCCCTTTACTTTCCGGGGTCACGGTAATTCGTTAGTCCCGCGACCCTGGCAGGCTTTGGCCCTCTAAGGGCGCCCCGTCATTGTGCTGACACTTTGAGACGCGCGTGAACACAACGTGCCGTCGATCCGGGCATGGCCCATAGTCGGACAGCGAGTCGCCCAGATGCTTTGTATGCTGTACTAATGTAATATTTCCGTCCTCAGGCGAGCTCCTGGTCTAGCAGTCGTCATGAAGTGCGCGGCTTCGTGTCGGGTGCAGGTCAACGACTGCGGCTACAAGGTCGCTGGTCGGAAGCCCTGTATGCAGGAGACCCGCCCGCTGCACGCTGTCTATGGAGACCTGGTACGTTCCGCTTGTATGGTTTTTCTTTTTCATGGCAGCCAATGGGAAATGGATTAGTATTTTCGTTTTTTTTTTTAACTTTTTATCAATTACGCCGAGTGTAACAGAATAAGTGAAACATGCACCACGGTGAAACTAAAAAAAAACACTTCATGCGCAATTCAATGCGATGTTTTGTATTGAATTTTAGTGTAATTGTGGCGAAAAGGTGATGCGCTTATTTTAGTTACCAGTACCCTGAGCACGAGTTTTCAGTATTTGAGACGTAAAGTAAACTGGAACTTTGACAACTTTAAATTGACAATTTTCAAGGAAAAAATTAGTTCCTACTTCGCACACCAGAGGCGCTGTTCCATTTTTTCATACAAGAAACGCTGTAAATACTGGAAAGACGCTGTAAAGTAAAAGAGTGAAAACTCGTGCTAAGGGTACTGTTTATCTTCCTATTAACATTTCTTAGTATGTAATATTTGGCTAGACAATATTATTTACGATCGAATTGACACTTCGCAAGTGATTGATCCGTTCACGTGTAATTTGTGACTGCCGCTTCTAGATATTTCTAATACTTGAAGCATCGAAAATACTTGAATGTGATGGCTGTAATCTCATTTGCCTATTAGCTTAATTCGGTTTTAATTAATCCTAACCTGAATAAAGGCTGCGACTAATGTACTGGCCAAAAGGAATTCGGTATTAACTACGAAGGAGCTGCATAAAAAGCTCTTAAATTACTTGCCTATACTAATATAAGTATTTATTTTTTGTATGAATAAGTGGCAAAGAAGCAAGCGGAACTCGATGGTAAGTTTTCACGTAGACGTGTGTCATAGCATCTTGAACCATATTGTGCGAAAAATAACGCCGATTTTTGTACAGAACATCAAGAAAAAATGATTGATAAATGTTATTCAGCACGTGCATTGGCAAATGCAAACAAACAAAACATTAATGTGTAAATAACTATCATTGAAAAAAAAACAGACATTATGAAATTAACCAAACGGCACAAGAAAAAGATCTTTAGGTTCGATAAACACACAAAAAAATGTGTAAACTTTTTGTTAACTTATAAATTGTAGACAAAGAATGTATTTTAAACCCACATAGGAATAAACGACACTTTTAATAGCGACTAACTAACCACTGTGTACTTCAGATTTCTACGCAATAAATTCCATCACCACTTTGATAGCCAGTAATAAATACCCAACGACCATTTATATCTAGACGCCTCATGCACGATCTGACTAACGAAAATTTTCTGCCAAGTCGCTGAGGTACGACGTAAGCGAGGGGGACGGGGTACTGCGTTCTGATTGGCTAACTCAAGGTCAGTGCGACGAGGGGACTCACAGGAGTGGTCGAAACTAATATGCACTTATGACTTTTTTGCCTAATGTGTTGACAGACATCGATCGCCTGTGATTAGGAGTCTAGATATAAATGGTCTGTGTAAATACCTAATTGGTTGTCATACAGGTGCGATGCCTCCTGAACACGAGCTGTACTACGGATTCACGCGGTTTGCGATGGAACTCAACGAGATGGAGCCCGCCATGAGGGACACACTGCCACACACAGACACGAGACTCAGGTATGTACAGACAGTACCATTTCATACATAGAAGAGTTGGGAACGAGTTAATAAAAAAAGATAACTAAAATCTTGCAGCAATTTTCATAAAACCTCATTATCATTAGCCTATAAATGTTCCCACTGCTGGGAGACGGGCCTCCTCTCTGTGGCCCAGTGCGGGTTGGTGGATGTCACATATCTTCTTTTTGGTTCTAGTACATGCCGATTTCCTCACGATAATAATAATAATAATAAGGCAGAAAAGGATAAACAATTCAAGTATCTTGATCTGGCCCGCGAGGTTGTTGACATGTGGGACGTGAATACAGCAGTCATTGTGCCGATAGTCGTGTCTGCCAATGGCTTAATTGCCAAGAGCCTCGAACAACATCTGAGGAGGCTCTCGCTTGGCAGCTGGATCAGGCGCCTGATTCAGAAGGCAGTACTTCTGGACACGGCGCGTATTGTTAGGAGGTTCCTCTCTCAGGAGCCCTGACCACCGGCGGCCCGGACCCTGTTCCCGGTGCTGGTGAACTGCTATTTTTTATATTTTTAAATGTTTTTTATTTCTTTTTTGTAAAAATATTTAAAAATGTAACTTATAAGTAAAAAAAATGAATAAAGAAATAATAATAATAATAATATAATATTCCACAACTATCACACAACGCCATCTAGTCCCAAGCTAAGCAGAGCTTGTGTTATGGGTACTAGACAACTGATAAACATACTTATATATTTCTAAATACATACATATTATAGATAAATTACACCCAGACACAGAACAAATGATCGTGCTCATCACACAAACATTTGTCCTGGGTGGGAATCGAACCCACGACCTCCGGCATAGCAGTCAGGGTCACTAACCACTAGACCAACAGGCCAGTCATACGATGATTTCCGTCACCGTTTTGAGAGCAGTGGTGGTGAACACAAAGTAATGCGCATGGCTGGGTTCGAAACCACGACCTACAACTCGTAAGTCGTGGCCGATACCACTGGGCTACCACTGCTCACCACTATAAAACCTGCTTCGAAATAAAAAACCGCGTTCAAGTCGATTCAGGAGCTACGCTAACCTTTAGTACTCAAAAACGCACAGCAAACCCTTTTCAAAACGAAGCGAAGTATCAATCAGAAATATTGCTGAAAAGAATATGACCGCATATTCCTTTCAGCAATATTGCGAATATTTGTGGTCTTTTATGAAAATAATTTTCTAAACCTTGTTGCTAAATAATTACAGCCGCACAAGCCGATCTTCCGGGCTAAACCGCGCTTGCTGAGGTTGGTCTGTGGATGGGTGACCATCTATCATAGCGAGTCTCCTCCGTGCCTCGGAAATCTATGACAGTCGTTACTATTAGTCAGAAGCTCTAAAATTCTGACAACCAGTCTTACCATGAGGTATCGTATTACCCAGTGACTGGGTTGTGGAGGTCTGATAGGCAGTCGTTTCATGTAAAATACTGATATCCAACATCTGGTTCGACTGGAAGCCGACCCCAATATATACTCGTCAAAACAAAATAAGGGCCACTTTTTAAATTGCACTTTAAACAAGTATTGCTCTTATTCTGGATACATAATAAATACTAAATATCTTGTTATGGTTTCTTTCAAGTATTAATATTGTTTCTACTGCATAATTGGAAATTAATTACTTTTTTTTAGTTAGATATTTGAGATTACTTAGAATTTACGGTATGGTGTTTTTTAATTTTCAAACTTCTAACGGAGTTTTCTTTGACTAATACAGCAAGCAGGCTATAATGATCTTTCAATCTCATAATGTCATGTATTCGGAGACATATGGATGCAAAAACAGCCACTTGGGGTGTCACCTTAATCCAGGGGGTCCGTAGCCAGAAGAGAAAGGTTTAATGGTGGAATATTCCCAACGAGTGGTTCAAAATGCTTAAAACAGGTCTTAAAAGACGGGTAATATCACCAGACGCCGTGATCAAGGAAGAAAGTAAGTAAGTAAAGCCCAAGAAGACCATTAAGTTTGTTTAACCGCGCAAATAGAGCGAAAATCTACTGCGCGGACCGTACAAACTCCATTGCGTCGAGCTACAGGCACCCCTATAATTGAATACACTATTCCGAATCGACTCCATAAAGACTAACAATACTCAAGAATGTGCTTGGTTCGCCTCCAGATAACTGCAGCGTATGGTGCAAATCGTGAAACATTTGCGAAGGAGAAAATTTATTGAACTGTTTTTACTGGGCTTCATTGCTTTTTATTGATGACTGGTGGGTTATTTTTTATCAATAAAAACTGATTCATAAGAGTGTAGAGATTATCTAAACAACAGTTTTCAGATCCTTGCACTCTTAAAACAGACTCTTCTGGCGAGTTCTGAGTTATGCTCTGGGGCGGTTATCTCTATCATGCAAAACTGAGCTCGCACTTCTTAACGAGGGTGCTGTAACTCTTCAAAATTGCGTAGAGAATGCGGTGCAACTCCACATTATCCCATTCGCACAGCAAGAAATACCTGAGTTCTTCTTGAAGCAGGATAATGCTCGAGCGAACACGACGCGACTAACAGTGCACACATTCCCTTACGCTCGAATTACGATGTTACAGTGGACACTTCGGATTTTTACCTGAGTTCTATTGAGCATTTAAGAGATGAGTGAAAGAAGAGTGAAAAAGAAAGTAAAATTCCCATTAACACCTAGCTGGATCTCATAAATTGTCTGAAAACTTGGTGGTAGAGTATCCCAAAAGAAAATGTTCGGTATTTAATCCAGAGCATTCCACCTCCCATAAAATGAGCAGAACAGAGAGAACAGAGTTAAAAGAGCGCTTAAAAGAACATTTTGGAACATTAAAGACGTTATTTTTTCGATTTTTTTATTTTTTATGTAACTTGATACATTCCTGCAAGTCCTCACTTTTCAATAAATTTGGTTTATTTTAACGATTTATTGGAATACATATTTAATTTTCGTGTATTTCCATCTAAAACCATTAATATTAATCGGATTCAGTCATTATAAATAGTAACATTTAAACATTATTTAATAAATCGATAAAAACCAGGTGGCCCTTATTTTGTTTTGAGTAGTATAGTTGGGAAAAGGCCTGGCAGATGATGATTTTCTAAACTGTTTCCCCACAGGCCCGATCAGCGTGCACTAGAAGAAGGAGATGTGGATGCAGCAGAACAATTGAAGCACCAGCTGGAACAGTCACAAAGAGACAGACGTCGGGACAGCTCGCTACATCAAGCCGCTTGGTTCCGGTGAGTACGACATCGACAGAAAGAATATATGAATTAATTTTTAAAAGGAATATATTTTATGGAAATTAGGGCAAAACGGTTGTCGCAGTGGGTGAGAGATTAAATGCTGCGCAGCGTGTCGCGGGTTCGATCCCTGCTCGGAACAAATATTTGTATGATCTGCAAGTAGTTGTTTCTGGTCTGGGTGTTTGTGTATGTGAGCGTTTGTAAACGCATCCACGATACAGGAAGAAATTCCTAGTGTGGAGCAAGGCTTTTCTAAAAAATATAATTGTGAAACCTTTTGTTAACTACTTTGACTTTATTGGAGTAGCGACCCGCCAATTTATCAATCATTTCGTTAAAAAAATAAAGACACAACCATTCTACATTTTCTTGTAAAGAACATAAAATTTAACATTCTACGCATTTAATTCAATCCAAGATGTAATTTATAACTAACCGGTCCTCAAATGAAATTGCACATACTTTTTTCATACCACATGTAGTACGTAAAAAAATTGAAGTACAAAAGTTTGTTTGGTTGTTTGCAAATGATAAGCACTGATGTCGTCTGTTTTATTTCCAATCTCACGCTTAGTTATGAAGCATTTTTCGATCATCAACCAATTTCACATTCAATTATTTCTGTCCTATAACTGAGCGCTCTAATTAAAAAACCCTCCTGTATTATTCTGAACACCTAACAATGTGGTACTGAGTTAAAAGATGGTATCGAAGCTCTTTTATTTCAATATCTTCGGAATAATAATCTTCACAAACGGGAACCCTACTTTCCTAGAAGATGCTTTACAAGGGGACGCACCATATGACATCAAGAAGTTTTTAGAAGTGCTTTCAGAACAAGTTAATAACAATGTACCATCAGATCAACATGAAAAATATCACCAAAGATATAATCATAAGGATTTAACTTATACTGGTGATAAAATAAATGGCCAGTATAAAAATGAAGAATCACGCCAAGGTTTACTTGAAAAGAAGTCAAACTACCTTCAGAATCCAACCTTGAATAAATTGAATTTATTTCTTAGAAACAACAATGAACACAAAACTGTAGAAAGAGTAAGATGTGAGGCAAAATTGGGGACATGTACAGAAATATTATGGAATGATACAAATCCACTGACACTCAGTAACATGGAATATGGAAAGAAAGATGACAATATTGAGAAACAGCTCAATTCAGTAGTAACCAACAATGATGTTCTCAAATTCCTCAACAATGTTGACAAAACTTTGAAATTAGATGAAAGTGCTAACGTAGAAATGCGTTGCTATGGTAACGGTTGCAAAAATGACGATAATCACAATAGTAACACAGATGAAAACTTTATCAGAGATTATAATGACAATAATTATGACGAACATTTGCGTTGCAACGGGAAGAGTTGCAATATTAATAGAGAAAATGATAAGAATGATAGAGATAATCTGAGATGTTACGGAAACAAGTGCAATAGAAGAGGTAATCTAGATGATATTAGTAATAGAAACGTTTTAAACGGTTTTTACAAAGATATTGACCATATCTTGCGATCGAATAGTAATAATTATGATATAAATGTCATGGATACCTTAAGATGTATCGGTGACCGATGCAGCAGTGACAGAAATAATTACAGGGACGACAAATATAATAATAAAGGTGACAGAGGTAGATTACGATGCATTGGAGACCGATGCGGCATAAATAGAGATGGCGATGATAAAATGGTCAAAGAAAATGACGAAGGTAACAGATACGATGTCAGAGACGATAGATATAATATCGGTTATGACAGACAAAAGTTTCGATGCGTCGGCAATGGATGCGGCAGAAGTAGAGGTGATGACACATATTATGCAAGAGTAAGATATGATGATAAAGACGACAGAGGTAGGTTGCGATGCTTTGGCAACAGATGCGTCAGAATTAGGGATGATAGTGACAGAAACGGCAGATACATTGGCGGGGTTCACACGTACACTGACATAATTGATACCGGTTCCGAAGACGGCAATGTGATATGCTATGGAAACAGGTGTATAAAAAGTAGATCAAGGCAAGCTAGACATGAAATAATACCAAAACAATTGGAACCGAAATATTTTAATCTAACCGATCCAGTGGCAGCACATGTAGATAAACTATTTGGGATCGTGAAAAAAAGAATCGACCATCAATTGAATATAATACTGAGCAACACAAGAAATGCAGTGCTCCAACTTATAAAATGGCATTACAATAGAGCAGAAATACCACGCAGTCCAATTCCACGACCTTCGTAAGAAATCAGTACTTGAAAGAAACGAGTTAAATTAAATTTTATTGTGTCAAATAATTGGTTTACAATTCTTGTGTCCGGAATTTTCTTTTAGACAAATAATGCCTGTAGTAGAAGACTCCGCCCCTCCCTATTTTGTATAGCGTGATAATTAACACAATATATATTATTATTTTAATTTAAAAGTTTAGAGCATTCGTTCGTAGTATTTTTCATTTATTTAAATACATACATGTACTCCCATCATATCCAACCTAGAACACTCTAAAATTGTTCGCTACAGTGTTATTGCTACGGTGTTTACATTTTTTTAATGTATCTTCAATGGAAGCTTTGTCTGCAAGACAGGAAGACATTTGCATCCTTTTGCATTCATATAATAAACTTCTGAACCATGCAGTGTTTCTTTTATTTTATTTACTGAACTAACATAACCCAAGTCCTAACTGAATCCGTATTATAGAGTCACGGTCGCGGTCCCAAACTTTAACCTAGGAACTTAATTTTAATATCTAAGCTAGGCAAGCCGTTAAAAAATAAAATAACATCAAACTAAGCTCTGTCTTGCTGTTTGCTTCAATGGCTGAATCAGGGCGCAGGTTGATCGGCGCCGTTTAATAAAAGCCTGTGCTTTTTGTTGGAAGACTGATAAAGCTGTTTAGATGCGACAAATAAATTACTAGCTGCTGTTAGAGACTACGCCCACGTATATTTTTAAAATCGTCACACGGTAACTTAATTCCGAGATAAATGGTATTTTATGTGTCCGTCGACCAGATCTTAGCTCACCATCACGCGAGACGGTAGTCAAAGGCGAATATATGACAATTTAAAATTACACACACAAAAAAAACATCAAAGTCAAATCATTTATTTCATGGCCATCAAAGAGGCACTTTTAAACGTCGATTATTAAAATTGAAGGAAATGGGATGGGATTGATTCTACACCCATTCGAAAAGGTAGGTTGTATGAAGAAGAGTGGCCAAGAAACTCTATAATTATATCTCTCATCAAGATCGGTTCAGCCTCTCTAACGTAATTGAGTAAAAAAACCACCCACCCAAACTCTATATTATGCTAATTGTTACTCGTTATGACCTGGCCAAAGTACCCCAAAGAAACAAATATCTTTCTTCATTATAATTTAATTGTATTTGACAGAAAAACACTGGACGGCGGCGAAGAGACGTGGGTGTTCAACGGGGAGTACTGGAAGGCGCGCGAGGCAGGCTTCCCCGACGACGTCGCGCCGGCGATCTGGTGACCATGTCTACTTATACTTGTAAGTATAGCTATATGAAAGACAACCGACAGGGTACCACGATCGTCAGATGTACAGTTACCGGCATGGATATTGAGCGCTGATCTTCACCTGCGCAGAAGTGAGTTATTAGGTCCCTTTGGTAGATGAAGTGAGGAACGGGGGCGGGGAAAGTGTAGTGATTGGCCCGTTCTATCGTTGTTTTGTGCGTTTTATTTGTTTTATTGTGTGTTTCATTTGTCGATAAGTGTACGATGCGCAAAGCGATCCCCATTCTTACGCCGAGCGCTCAAGAACCGTGCCGGTATTTGTAATCACATTTATCCGAAACCTGTCCAATCCCGTCAGAAGTTAAACATTAGGCTGCGGTTCTGTTGAGGCGGAGCAGAGCGGAGAGCAATTCGCTAATCACATGGCATGAATGGAGAAGAGATATTAATTTCAAGCCATATAATTGGTGAATCGCTTTCCGCTCCGCCTCAGTGGAACCGCAGCCTAAAGCGAATTATGTCTATTCAAGAAAAAGGAAAAAAACCAAAAGGTCCCATTTCGGTTCGAAGGCCACTACTATTGCGCTGCATTAATAGCTACAAATCTAGAAAACGGGATCGGATCAAATCAATACCGAGTCAATACTTTTGACACTGCCAACACCAATTTTACAGCAACCGTTAATACAGCTAGCTATGATAACCTGCGCAGGTTATTAACTAAAACCTTCGATCATATAAAACAACTAGATACACAATCAGCGACAAAAAACGTCCTCACCAAAAGAATGACCAAATCAGAGATCGGTCATCCTTTTGGTTTAGTACTGTTCTAACGCTCGGAACGTAAACATGCCTCTGTGCTCGTTTAAAAAGTGCAAAAATCACTCTTCCAGGACCGAAAAAAAGGATGTAATTTCATTTTTTCAGTAAGTACTAACATTACCAATATTAATAACTATCACTGTACTATAAATACTGATATTTCGTTAAGAAATCGCCGTAAAACATTTATTTTAAAATTGACGAAATTATCAGCCGGGTTTATAAAGCACCTAAATTGAAAAGACTTTTACTAAACGTACAGTTCGTAGTGTCGCATGGCTACTTGATTTAGTCGGGTAACATGTGTTGATTCGAGTCGCGTTCGTAAAATTTAATAAGTTTTTATGACCGTTCTAAATCCAACTTTAACTCATTTGAATAAGGTTTAATTTCTTTTGGTATAATATGTTGGCCAGTTATGTTTCTTTCTGTTTTCTTTCTCTTTCTATTTTACGACCTACGTGAGGACAGTTTTTAGTTCGTTTTTGTACGGGATTGTGTATCTAGTTATTATTAATGATCGAAGACTAAAACAAGTTTTTTTTTACAATTAGTGATGTAACAAATAAATCGATATTCTTCTTTCATATCGATTATTACTTATTAGATTAGATTCCAAGGCCACGCTTATCAATATCAACACGGTTGGCGCAGTGGCTGAGCGATCAACTGCTGCGCAGCGTGTCGCGGGTTCGATTCCCGCACGGAACAAATATTTGTATGATCTACAAGTAGTTGTTTCGGGTCTGAGTGTTTGTGTATGTGAGTTTATATCTTTGTAAACGCACACCACGAAAACCACGGACTAGCAAGCGCAGCGTAGGACGTCCACCAACGAGGTGGACAGACGACCTTGTAAAGGTCGCCGGAAGACGCTGGATGCAGGTCGCTTCCAACCGGTATATGTGGAGATCTAAAGGGGAGGCCTATGTTCAGCAGTGGACGTCCTATGGCTGAGATGATGATGATGATGATGAAACGCACACACGATACAGGAAGAAATTCCTAGTGCGGGGCATCGTTTAAAAAAAAAACTCGATTTAATTATAAGGAAAAAAATACCAAATAACTAATATCCCCAATATGTTTTGTTCCAGCGTATACCGCAGTGCGAATGGCTCTGCTAGATGGTTGTGTCTCGCTTCCCGCTTAGCGTTAACTAGAGTTCTACTATAGCCTTTAATATCTGTTTGTTGTGAGGGCTAACTATAGTTTAATCACCGGTTTAATGATGGCGCTTAAAAATTTTGACAGTTGAGTTGAACGACTGGTTTTACTACCGCGAATGGATGAAAAGAAAGTTTTTAAATACTCTAGACCTTTCAAATATTTTACCTCTTATTTATAACTTATGTCAATGAGAATAAAGGTAATTGCAAAACTGGAGGTAAAATAATGAAAGATCAATAGGAACGTTTTTAAAATTCGTTCTGTCATCGGACTAAGCGCCATCTTCAGGAGTTTATTTAAACGATGTTTAAAGTTATGAGGCGTTTAAACGTCAATAAATGTATAGTTAAGGAGACGTTCGTTAATTAACTTTGAGTAACGCTTTAAATTAAACCCTTTGAAATCTTAATAGGTAAATTACGTAATGATGACATTCAAAACGGAGTGTATTAGAGTGAGATGACGGTATTTGATAATAACGTGTTAGAAAGAGAGAGAAAATGAGTGTTGTTTGCTGAATATTAAATCTAGACCATGTTTCTGAAAGCTTAATTTATTATTTGTAAATTGCTGGCTATACAAACCCATACGTATTGGTTGACTGAAATATTAACAGCCATCCATACTACGAGGAAGGTGACCTAAAAATAGTGATACAAACGGTGTCAAAGCTTGCAGGGGGACGTGGAACAAAAGACGGACGGACAAACTGAGGGACGCGACGCGACGCAACGCGGGGAGCGTACCGCGCTGCGTCGCGTCACGTCCCTCAGGACACTCGCGAGTGTTTGCACGACGTGTTTAAGGCGCTGTACCCAAGCTCTATGTAGGAAAGGTCGCGGGGGTGAAGCAGCTGCGCGCGGGGGCAAATTGTAAGAAAAAATGTAAGAAATTTTGCAGTTTTAACTTAATATTTAAACAATTACAGGTCTGAGTTAAAAAAAATAGATATGTCTTTAGTATATGAAATTTCTTCTGTTATAGTTACAAAAAATATAATGGTTACCGCTGAAAAAATTGAGAATTTCGAGACGAAAAATTTTTTTGTCGTGGTCATATTGACAATTTTTTTTTTCGTAGTTTTGGACCACTTTTGTGAATTGTTTTTATTAAAGTCTTTACTTTATACATTTGACTATACACTGTATTTTTTTCTGGCTTATGGCATGTATAGATACGGCTAACTTTGCGACGAAAAACAAGTCATTTACAGAGTGTTCGCTATGGGCAGCGTCTTAATACGAAACGGTGCACATCCCGCCCTGGTGGCCTACCATGACATCTTAAAGCGTGAGTAGTTCAGCTGTGGTGAGGCCACCTGCTCAACGCTCCACTCTGGCCGTACACTAAGCGAGTTTGCATCTACGCGATGCGACGCAATTAGACCGATTTCCACTACAACTGAAAATCATCCTTACCACTACGACATATGACATAAAACGTTATCTGCGGGTAGATGAATAACAAAACACGCTCGCCACGACGACGTAAGTTAGTCGAATTGCATCATTATATCGTAGTAGCAAGAACGTTTTTTGATTTTAGTTAGTAGAAATTGCAAATCGAATTGCTTTATAAGCAATTATAGAACGATTTCTTTTTCGACCTATTTTTACTCTCGGGCGCTATAAGAATGCACGACGTAAACGTCAAGTACATAAATACTTAGTGTCTAAACACACTATGCTGAAGTTACGCGACCGAAGTTCGGCGGCTGATTTTACGTGCCGACGTATTCGGCTGATATGACACACCATAAGTGCCGAACTTACGCGGCGGAAATTCGGCGCGGGCGGCTCCCTGCTGCTCCCCGCCCCCGGATCTTCGTCGGTAATCGAACCGAACTTCGGTCGCGTATAATGTGTGGTCACAGAATAAGTTGCCGTTGAACTTAAGCCCGACCGAAGTTAGGCTGTACGCTATGACGAGACGTAATTTCGGCATAGTGTGTCGTCAGTAATTCAAATAGCATTGTAGGCGTAATTGTGCCGAACTTCGGTCGCGTAACTTCGGCATAGTGTGTTTATACACTTAATGTCAAAATTTCTCACTAATATTGATGTAATATTTGAACTTAGGTATTAGCTTTCAGGAACATGGGAAAAGCCTTTGATTGCTCGTGATGAGAAAAAATGTAAGGATAGATTTATTTACGACATACGTAGCTATTTAATTGACAATGTTTTTAGTGGGGCGAAGGCTGATTTGGTCGAGAAATTGTGCGGAAAATTAAAATTTAATTTGAAAAAAAAGTTCAAAGTCGAGCGGCAAAATTGAATGTATGTAAATATACGGTTGGGCAAAAAGTTGCTCGGGTTATGAAAAGGGATGAGATATGAGCCGTCTTATATGTATGTATTCGCGTATTTTTCTAGATCATACAGCCTTAATGTGTAACAAAGTAGTTAATTTTAAGAATAATATTCGAAATATTATAAAAAATATGCGTCAGGTACCTGTAATCTGTCAAAGATATATTTATAAAGGTTTTTTACTTTAGATAATTTTCCTGCATCCAATATGAAACAGATTATACGAATATGAATTTGATTATAATAATATAACCGAATGAGAATAAGAGTTTCATGCAAATAAGAACCTAATGTTCTTACAATTTAAGTTGATATTCGTATGAAATTGCCTACTTAAAGTTACCAAATACAACAAATATCAGACAGTACAAATCAAACCCTCTATGAATATAACTTTGACAGAAGAATTTATTATACACATTGTGAGAAACAATTATTTTTATGAACAAAATGTTACTAACGGTCTTTTGTTTCAAGTATTGAAATATAATCTATTTCTCTTTTAATCTTATCATTAATTAAAGCCCTAAGGCCAAGATCTATAAACTTATATTAGCGCGCACGTCGAAATAAAATAAAGACGTAGACATCTCTATGCTTAAATCTTCAAAGCGAGGTTGGACTAACCTTTATTATAAATGAATTTAAAATGTATATTCTTAAAAGTAAGTGTGATCAAGCGTAACATACTAAAAGAAACTAACTTGCTTAAAAGGTTGATTTTTGTTTAAATTCGTTCTGTAACTCTGACAGTTAAGTACGTGCTAAGTAAAGTTCATAGATCTTGGCCTAAGAGATCAAAACAAAATATATGATGTATCCTTTGAGTCCCTATACGATATTTAACGAAGATATTATGTTACGGAACCCTTTTTTATTACTATTTGTTACTTTTGGCTAGGCACTACCTGTGAGGTATTTTTCTAACTAATAAATCATGTTGGGGTTTTCGGCCCCCGATTATTCACTTGGTAGAAAAAAAAATATGAATCAAAAGTCGCCATTTTATTTGAAGTCATGAAATTTTAGTCTTTTTTACACTGAAAGGGCCCACGGAACGATCCGTCAGTATGATCTAATGGGATATCGTGACGATAGCTGGGCTTTTTATACTATCTGCCGATGTCGTTTGCGAATACACACTACAGATCTGTGGTTCCAATCAGTCTAAACCGACGGATTGTACCGTATAAGAGGCCTTTTATTTAACCCCAGATTTTTCTTCACTGTGTCAATTATTTTATCATATTTTGTTTAATGGTATAAAAATAATTCTAATTTTGATTGTACAGTAAAATGGAATTTTATTTATGCATGAGGAAAACATAAATTAAGATAAGATAAAATTGTCGCGCATTGAAAACATTTTTGGCTGTGAGATGTTTCCATTTCCAAAAAAATATGTAAATCCTTTTTCTTTTAGAGTTTTTGTTTTTTACAACGTTACCACGATGAAAGTTACTATTTTGTATCATAATGAATTAAAATGAACTTAAAATTATGTATATTTTCATACAATAGCTACACTTATTTTTTGAAGTCACAAATTAATCCAAATAGATTCATTCTAAAATACTAAAATCTTAGTTAAAATGTTCTCGTCAATTAATATAGCGGAGAGAGTATGGTTGCACATAACGGGAGAGCATAATAAGTAAATAATTTGTTAAATAAATAAATCGTCGGCCTAATTCGTTAACCTGCTAAGTCCATTTTTGGCAAAATTGACTTTTTGATGCAGTTCGAAAATTCAGCCTAATATCTACCGTAGCATTTAAAAAATAACAGCGATATCAGCCTAAAAAGGTGACAAATGCTATGCCCGAAAAACTGCTTTCTTATCACTAGCCAATCTCCACAACGCAAACCTGCTAAATCCTGTTGAGGCCTCAGTTTTGCACTGACAACGTTCCCAAACTCACGTACCGTTTGGGGAAATTGATTATTTTATTTTATTGTTGTAATAATTAATTGATTGTGATACAGAAGCAGTAGTAAAACAATATTTAATAGCTGTCATTAATAATAATAAAATACTTAGGAGTACAACACATACTACAAGACAGACAACACATTAAAATAACGTATATTAAAACTATTACTGATAGTTTATGAAGAGTTTAGCATTTTTTATATCGTGGTAAAATCATCAAATGAGTCCTCCCACCCAAGGCAGGGAAGGAGGGACTGTCAGACTTGTACTGACTAAAATCCACAGTGTCCTTCAGTAGCCTTTACATTCCGGGGTCACGGTATTCGTAAGTCCCGCGACCCCGGCAGGCTTTGGTCCTCTAAGGGGGTCCAAAGCCGTCATTGTGCTGACACTCTTTGAGGCGCGCGTGGAACACAACTCGCCGTCGTCCCGGACATGGTCCATGGTCGGACAGAGAGTCGTCCATTACTCGGCGCCCGGATGCCCGCACCTACGGTGGCCGGAAATCGTCTTGCGACGTCCGACGCCGTGGGCGTCTACCACTGCGGCTAGGCTGTGAGGTGGACGCTGTACTCTCCCTTACGCGTCCTGCCTCCTCCTTCGCTAGCATGACTGCTTCGCAGAAGGAGCTGACTGCTTCCCATTCCGTCTCGCCCCGCAGCATTGCCTCGACCAATGCCGGGCGCGAGATCTTGCCGCCTATCGCCGTCGTGAGGACGCGGCGCGGCGGTGTTCTGCCCAAGCGGGGCAGTCCTGCACCGTATGCTCCACCGTGTCCTCCGGGCGATCTCGCAGTGGTGACACCCAGGCCTTTCTTCCTTCCCTATCCGACACAGGTACCTGCCGAAACTTCCGTGTCCGATGAGGACCTGCGTCAGGCAGTAGGTCAGGACGCCGTGACGCCTATCCAGCCTCCTCAAGGAGGGGTCTTACCGCTGCGATTGCAGCGTGCCCGGACCTTGGTTGCAACAGTCGCTCCCTCCATACTGCCCTGAGATCGCGCCGGAGCTCTTCCCTCCGCGCTTCGAGAAGTCGAAGCAGCGGGGGTTCGCCCCAGCGATGCGCCTCCAAGCGCCACTCATAGACGCGCTGGAGAGCCGTCGCCTACAGATCCCAGGGCAGTAATCCGGCAAGGAGGTTGGCCGATTCGCCGGTGATCGTGCGGTATCCTCGGATCATCTGTACAGCCATAAACCTCTGGCAGGAGGCGTTTGGCCCGCTGAGACTGGGCAGGAGTCGCCTGAGGGCGGCTGCTGCCAGGTTCAGCTTTGGGGCCAAATACAGGAAGTGCTCCCTGATGTTCCACTGGCTGTCGAGGACGAGTCCCAAGTACTTCATCGTTTTCCCGAAGTCGATGCGAACCCCTCCCACCGATGAAGAGTTCAGCTTAGATATTTTAATCCTGTTTCCTATTAAAGAAGACTGATTGTTAAATTTTTAATAATTAATATTTTGATTACTGATTGAATTCGTTTAACTGCACAGTTAAAATAATTATCTATACACCATTAATACCATTAATTTACCATACTAAAAAGTTAAAAAAACTGCTAAGTCCTCAACCAAATTGAAACTTCACTTCGAAAAACTGCTTAATTATTGTTTTCCTTAATTTTGTAAAATGTGTTTAGGTTTTGTCAGATATTATGTTTTTAAAATATCAAGAAAAAATATATACGCCAACGGGATTTTCAAAATTTTGATTGCTAAACTAATAAAGATATTATTCAGTTTTTTCTTCGTCCTGTAAACTTTGCAAAAACGTATTTAGCAGGTTAACGAATTAGGCCGACGAAATTTAAAAAACGCGTGGTTACGGGGTTATACGGGTTCGCGAAATTTAATAAAAGACAAACCATTTTTACTGTTAAAAAATATTGTGGTGAAGATGTCAGGCAGGTGGCATCTTATTAAAATTTAGAAAACAATAACAATATACCTATTAAAAAAAAACTTACTGTCATTGTGTAACACGTTTTAAGTAAATGTAAACTGTAACTAGTATACCACCACGTAAAAAGCAATTTACAAAACTAAATAATGAAAATGAAGACGCATAAAAAACAAAACTTACACCTGGCTTGCAAAACAAAAATAAAATTTATAATTTAGATCAATTGATTACTCATGCTATTAAAATTAGTATTTTACAAAAAGCGACTTAGCAAACATTTGGTACGAAAATGAGTTGTAAATAAAGTTATTTTTGGGAGAGAAAGAGAGTGTTCTTATATTTGCGCAGGCGCAATCACATCGCTTTAAATATTGCAAACGAAAGCTTATCGCCTGTGCAATTAACTACCATAAAAGGTCCGGAGGACTATTAAAAACAATTTATAGGTTTCACGCCGACATCTTCACCACGACACTTTCTTAGTAAAATTCTCAATACGTTGTATAAAGTATACATAAAGAGCTACGTCTATGTAAAATAGCGCTTCTATAACATATTATGTGAATGTCCTCTTCAGCTGTATGTGTCGTTGGCTAGTATTAGTCATATTTTGTATATAGGTAAAGTAATTATATTGGCCGTGGTCGACTTTCTCTAGTAAAGTAACCGATTCGTATTAGGTTACTCCCAGACCACAGTGTTTACAACTCGGGAAAGTTACAAACCTGTGAAGTAAGTCAAGAAATACAATATTTGTTATAAATCAGAAGAATTTCATTTATCAGAAATCATGGAAATAAAGTTGATTTTCGGTATTTCGGTAGAAGCGGTATTACAGCGGTAGATATACTGAAAAATCGTAAGTTCGAGTTCACTGGTTCCAACTAACTTAAATGGAAGTCACATAGTCACCTCTTCGCCAATTTAATTTTGTGTACATCATCGCAACTTTAAGGAGGACTCAAGTGCTCTGTCGGATCCGATATAATAGAAAATTGGATTGAATAAAAAAGAAATGCGAGGTATATTTACTAAAGAAAGCCTAACTAAAGATGGTCATTAGTTTTCATGAATTCCGAAACGATTTTGTGTCACATATTTTTTTTCGACTTTTACAAACGGTGTTAGCGAACTGCTCCCATCGATACTATTGATGGGACCAGGTTGCGTACCGGTTTTATTTATTTTTGTGCCAAGGTGTTTTTAATACCTTTATAAAAATTTTACTAAATTTTTTTTTTGTAAAAATTTGAATGAAAAAAAAAATGTGACACAAAAGCGTGTTTTTTTTAAATATTTTAGTTACCATACGGGTGTTTTGGTTGTTTTTGTATCTGTTTCCAGGTCACATTCACTAATTAAATTAAATTCATGAAAATGGTGTATAGTGTTTCGAATGTGGGTTGTAAAAAAATACGTTTTTAATTTAATCTGGTGGATAGTGTGAATCAGTACTTTAGTTAACTGAAGCTAAGTTATTCGTCGTATTAATATAAAAGCAATTACAAGTATAATTAAATAAAAAGTGTAATTAATTTATTAGGTAAAAAATAGGAAACAAAGTAAGTTTCATGCGCGAACGTAGAGTTGCCAACAACTAAAAAATGTAAATTGGGCATCGAAACTGCTTCGCGAATTTTTTTAAAGCTTTTAATAATAAAAAAAAATTATATCTATTACTGTAAAATGAAGAGAGGTATTACATAATTTGAATGTAAGTAAAATTCATTTTAGCTCCAAATTCTAATTCTATATGAAAATAAATAATTAACTTTGGTGTTATTCATATTTTTTAAGGTTTGGTCATATCGTTAACTCGTATCTATATAGATACGAGTTAACGATATGACCAAACCATATGCAGATGATATAAAATGAAATATTTGTGAAACCACCGTGTTCACACACTGTACTACAGTTATATTAAAGTTAAATACTCGTGTGATTATACCAAACTTCTAAAGAATAATGGAAAATTAATTGTTCAAGTTCGTTACCAAAAACACTGTAAACCATTTTCAAATACCTACTAACCAATTAATTGACAATAAAAATAATGTTTTGCAAATAAATATTATTGTTAAAACTAAATGTTACTATTAAGTTTAAAAGTAACGAAATCATTATTTTGACACTTGCCAATATTTTTTGCTTCTGTAGCAAAAATAAACTTAAAGAATAAAATTCACTTTTCCCCATTTTGAAGAAGGTAACTTTTGAATGCTTATAAATAATTGAATATAATGAGATAAGTCTAATAACGTAAAGTTTTTTACAAGCTTTTGTTTAATTATGAAATTATTTAAGGCCAAGAACAAATTAGTTTTTAAAATGTTTTTAGTTGTAACAGAGAATCTAGAAAATATTTTGACACCGTATCAATGCATTACAAGAGTCGATCATTTTATTAAAACTATACTGCTCTTTGTTTAACTTCGTCCACAGCCTCAAGCGATGCGATATGCTTCAAGAGACCGAAACACCACATAATAATATGTCGCATTAGTCGCGATGAATCGTGGCATGCTCTAAGGTACTTCTTTTATCAATTTCCCCCGCAATCGCTGTTGTTTGAGCGTACACCTCGTGGCCAAGGGTTAAGATTAAGATACAGACCTACAATTTCTTACAATTCAACTTTATATTACTTTTAATTATACCAAGAAAAAGCTGCAACCATTATTTTCTATAAAATGTATAAATGCGCAGTTTATAAACCTACGCTTCAATTATAATATTGTCATTGTGTTTTTAGAAGAAAATAATGTATTATAGCATAAGGTGTAATAATAATTATAATACTTACTGACCAGAACTAAATTCATTGCCCTCTTTTTGGGCTTCGCTGCAGTCGGGTAAAAAGGGACAATGCTGTTGATTTTTCTGGTCAGTGAAATAAATAAAAATAATTATAATTACTAAAAAACTAACAATTTTAATTATAAAATCGTGGCTAGTGAATTTTATGTATAGGGGGCTAGTGAAATGTTTTAAACACTAAAAGTACAATTTAAAATTCTCTTGTTATTATTGACTTAAGTTTTTTTTTTTTATAACTGTTTTTACTTGAATACAGAGTTTGTGACAGTTTTTTTTTTGTTACTATCTTGTGAATAAATATGTTGTTAACTCACTTTAAGGCAGTATAAAAATATATACCAGTGATATTTAAGATTTATTCAATTTATTCAATGTGACTAAGAAAGTGATGAGTATGAATGTTGATGGATGGCGAGGAAGAGGAAGGCCAAAGAAAAGATGGATGGATTGTCTAAGGAATGATATGAAAGAAAAAGGTGTAAATGATACTGTGACGTCTGATAGGGGAGAATGGAAGAAGAAAACGTGTTGCGCCGACCCCAAGTAGAATGGGATAAGGGCAGGAAGAAGAAGAAGAAGATTCAATTTGAATGTTGGTTATAATAGCATTGTTTTTTTACTGGACAAAATTATTTGCTGTTTAATTTTTTATGCAATGACAAGTTTTTGTATAAGTACTGCTTTAAAGTAAAATACGTCACAAATAACATTTTAACGCCGTAAATTGTACTCAATTCGGGCTGTCTTTTTTGTTTTTTTTTTACATGAAATCACTCTTAGTATTTTGTAATGTACTTAAATTTTAGTATATTATATTTATTTCTTTTGCTTTGTTATTATGGTGCATAGGCTTTATTTTATATGTTAATATATGAATAAAATTGTAAAAATCTCGTTCAAATGTTAATAAAATTTAGTCAAATTTAATTTTGGTTTTCTTTTGTTTTTCGATTTTTTTTTTTGGGTCGAACAAATAAATAGAATAGTAAGAATTTTGTAGTCAAAATATTTATAATAGAATCCACATGTGACTGTGTTAGTTTCGACGTTTCTAGAGTGTAAGACATGTTTTTTTACAGCTACGTATTACAAATTATTACGCAGTTTAAGTGCCTTTGCCTACCATTTCATTAAAATAATCATATTAATTTATTGGGGTATTTTGCAAACAATGCTTTATCATATATCCTTCTTAAGAGCTAATTTACAATAACACTGAATTATTGAAATGCGCCCTGTGTTGGATTTCCACCACTTAGCTCAGAGTTGAAATAAACTATTAAGCAACTCTTACGTATTCATTTATGTGTGGCGAAACGAATATTTGTAAGTTTTTTACTAACATGAGAAAAAACTTACAAATTAATATTCGTTTAATGACATACATAATGACATTACTTACATGAGAAAATACAGTTTTACGAAGAGTTGATCGTCCATGAATGTTGTTATATAAATCTTAATCTTTATTGTAAAAAACTATAATATGAATAAATTGGATCGTATTTCTTTATAATTATATCAAAGGTTCACAAAGTAAGTGTTGTAATAGATTATTTTTAGAAAAAAAAAATCACAAACTTAAAATTATTTGCAGTTAAGCCGGATTTACATTACGAAACTAGTTGCATGACAAGTTTTATGACACTAATTTGACCAGTAATTTCACGTGTAAACGTTCAGTTTTACAATGCATGCATTACTTTCACGTCACTGGAGTAGTTTCGTGCTATGCGCATATTTTTTGTAAAACTAATGTCATGCAACTAGTTTCGTAATGTAAATCCGGCTTTAATTATGTCACTGCTTTAAATGACTCTTTAGTCAATATGTATGTCAAATACTTTTCTCAGTCATCAAGGGGCGGATTATGTTTTAAAATATATGTATGTGTTTTGAATCCAAAAGCCATCAATAGTATGTGAAGTGGACTAGTCAGCTAATATATCTAGGCAACTGAAAGTTTATGGAACCTTTATCTTTTCTAATAATGTTCCTTCACGAATTTTTTATGCAAGTCCATTGAGATCACAGAAGTATTTAATACATTTAATATTCCTAATTACGTTTTTTGGGTTGCGGTGTAGTAATATTAAATTACACTTTAATGTTAAGCCATCGACAAATTACAAAGAGGCGCTTCCATAGTTAAATTATAAGTAAGTACATTACTAAGTTATTTATAATATAAATTGTTTTATTCAAGGTAATTATTAGGACAGGGTCTCCTATAATGCTTGGGACTTTTTGTAATGGAAGTCAATGTAAAAGAAAGAGAAAGCTAAATAATATTTTCTCTCCTTTAAAATTTTTCTTCTTTCAAATCTTTGTTAGCAATAATTGTGTAAAAAAATGTAGCGTAGGTATGTGACGCCAAACGACGAATGAATGTGTATATTTCTACTAAATCTTCAAATACTCAACTATATAACTATCTAAATTCATCAATGTAATATAATGATCACTTCAATTTGACGCTGACTGTACAATACATAATTTTACCGACTTCCATTACATACAAAAATAAACTTAATTATTCTTAATACGTAAGCTCTATTTTTCAACCAGGCTTGCTGCACCGCAATAATTTTACAGGCAGTACTGTCATCAACAATTACAAAGTTTGTATAAATAATTAAATAAAGCTTAATTATGAATAAATAAATTATGTAATTATAAGCTAACGCAGTGCTACGGTTGACAGTTGTTATGTGGTTCTGTTCTGTAGCTAATAATGATGAAATTATTAAAGGAAAATTCGATTTAATTGTGTTTTACTCTATTTTATAACTTTTCTCTAATTCCTTTTAGTGTCTAAACACACTATGCTGAAGTTACGCGACCGAAGTTCAGCACAATTACGCCTGCAATGCTATTTGAATTACTGACGACACACTATGCCAAAATTACGTCGCGTCATAGCGTACAGCCTAACTTCGGTCGGGCGTAAGTTCAGCGGCAACTTATTCTGTGACCACACATTATACGCGACCGAAGTTCGGTTCGATTACCGACGAAGATCCGGGGGCGGGGAGTAGCAGGGAGCCGCCCGCGCCACCCGCGCCGAATTTCCGCCGCGTAAGTTCGGCACTTATGGTGTGTCATATCAGCCAAATACGTCGGAACGTGAAATCAGTCGCCGAACTTCGGTCGCGTAACTTTGGCATAGTTTGTTTAGACACTTACACACACAATTTACGGCGCGTACACATAGAACGTCCGATTTTACAGGATCCTTTTTAACTGATCTGTCGTTACTTGAAGTAATATTCACACAGCATTTTTCAAATGCCTTGCTTGCCCACCGCACACCGCGCACCCCCGTGCGAAGCCTCGCGCGGTTTCGATCCGATAAAACTGCTCAGTATTTCCATTGTGTGTGGGATTTTTTATCGGATCCAGACAAATACATACGCTAATAACATACGTTTAAACGGACCTGTAAAACGATTGTCTGTGTACGCGCTCTTATATAAGGGCTCGTTTCCAACAAGCGTCCGTATCTACAGGATCGTTTTTAAACGGATCCGTCGCTGCTGGACGCTGCATTTACAATACCGTTTTTTACGGATTAGTAATGCTGTCTTGTGTATGAACTCGCTCATACACACGTTATCTCTGAATACAAACGTAACATACGGTATAGCGGTCCTGGAAAACGGACCTACCAATTCTAATTCTTTTTCATATTTACGAATAGTTAAAAAATGTATAAGTTTTTCCCACGTTTTTATACACTCACTTTTCTTGTTTGTTTGTTTGTCGTTCCGGTTGGACTTTTGCAACTCAATTTTGAGGCACTTCCCGATAAGCTAGCAGGCTGAAATTTTGTACACGCTTTGAGATCTGATGGATGACAATACATGACTGATGACTAGCTAAGAAACGTCATAACAAATCCAATATGGCGGCCTCCCCAAGCTGGCGGACTGGCTGTTTGAAACCCACCCCCATGATATGGGTATCATATGAAAGGGTTTGCTGTCAGAGATACGAAATAAATAGTCACGTGACTTAAATCCAATATGGCGGACGTTCAAGATGGCAGACAGACTATTTGAAATGCACCCCTACGATATGGATATCAAATGAAAGGGTTTGCTATCAGGAGTACGAAAAAAATAATCACGTGACTTAAATCCAATATGGCGGACGTCCAACATGGTAGACTGGCTGTTTGAAATCCACCCCCATGATATGGGTATCAAATGAAAGGGTTTGGTGTCAGGAATACGAAAAAATAGTCATGTGACTTAAATCCAATATGGCGGACGTCCAAGATGGCGGACAGGCTTTGAGGCACTTCCCGATAAGCTAGCAGGCTGAAATTTTCAGGGTAGCTTCAAACCCGATGAAAAATGATAAAAATAATAAAATAATTAATAGATTTAAAAAATCTAAAAACCCACGTTTTTAAATGTCCTAAAAATAAGAAAATAATCCTACGGGGCTGAGAGAGGGGCCACTCAAATCGTGGGGGCGTATCTTTGCAAGTTACACCCACGATCTATACACGTCATGTAAATAATAGGTTGGGGAAAAAGTTTCTTCGCATTTTTTAAGAAAATTCAAAACATTTTTTAATAAAGTTTATTTACATTTAACTAAAGTATGTAGGTACCATTTTGTTCGATAACTTTTTGCCATCTTGTAGGTAGGGACATGATCCCATTGCTATAGAAATTTTGGGACTTCTGGTCAAAATACCGCGACAAGTGGTTTTGGCAGTCCTCTCGTGATGTTAACCTGACACTGCCTAAAGAATTCTGAAGAGACCGAAACAGGTGGAAATCTGAAGGTGCAAGGTCAGGACTATACGGCGGATGCATTAACACCTCCCAGCCAAACTCTCTTAATTTTTGTTGGGTGGCTAAAGATGTGTGAGGTCTAGCGTTATCATGATGAAAAACCACACCCCTTCTGTTGATTAATTCCGGCCGCTTTCTTTCAACTTCTTGCTTTAATCTCATCAGTTGTTCGCAGTAGAGTTCAGAATCGATGGTCCTGCCTGGTGGTAACAGCTCATAATGAATAATGCCCTTCCAATCCCACCACACACACAGCATCACCTTGTTGCGAGTTAACCCGGGTTTCGCCACAGTCTGTGAAGCCTGACCGGCCTTTGACCACGACCTTTTTCGCACGTTCTTGTCATACGTGATCCACTTTTCATCACCAGTTATCAGCTTCTTCAAAAATGGTTCGGTTTCATTACGTCGTAATAAAGAATCACAAATGAGTACACGGTTCATTAGGTTTCTTTCAGTGAGCTCGTGAGGTACCCAAATGTCGAGCTTTTTTGTGTACCCAGTTTTTTTCAAATGCGCCAAAACTGTTTTGTGGTCAATTTCCAGTTCTTCAGCTACGTCGTAACTACTGATATGCCGATCTTGCTCCACTTTTTCAAAAATGGCATCCATTTTATCCGTAATAGGGCGACCAGAGCGACGTGCATCTTTGACATCAAAATTTCCGGATTGAAAACGCTTAAACCTCAGGCAAACCAAATTTGTGCTACTCTCACAGACACTACACTAGGTCCATAAACATCGCAAATTTTTTTCGTTTTGAGTGGCCCCTCTCTCAGCCCCGTAGGATTATTTTCTTATTTTTAGGACATTTAAAAACGTGGGTTTTTAGATTTTTTAAATCTATTAATTTTAACAACTGGCCTGTATTGAAATGTTGTAGTGAAGTGTCCACACCAAACGCTCATCAAGGTCCAGCCCTTAAAAGGCTTTGGCACAGCCAACCGAAAATTGGCCAAATAGGTAAATCATCTAAAGTGAGTTTATAAGCTAAGTTTTACTGCTCCATCGGTAGGAGGAAGACAAGAAATATCAAACGAAGGGTCTGAAAAGATTGCTGCTGCTTTCTGGATCTTTGGCGACATCAAATACAACTTTCCAAATGCGAAAAGGTAAAAATGGTTTATCCCAAAGTTACAGATTTTCAAGAGCGGATATCGAAAACTATAGAAGATATCGAAATGCTTATTGAATAAAATTTAAGGGATCTTATTTTGTTCATACTTACTGTGCCGCTAGGACGCATGGTTTCCGAGATTGCGAATAACCAAAAAATGTTACCTTCAAACCCCCCCCCCCTCCCCCACAGCTCAACAAGGGCTAGGGGCGGGGCCTAGGCAAAACAGTAAAAAATAGTGTTCCAAGACTTTATACATACCTTGTTTTGAGTATTCGTTGACTGGGATAAACTGTAAAGGCACTAGTGAATACAAAAAAAAGTAATTTTATGCAAGAAATAAACAAACGTCTAAAGGTTTTATATTTTAGAAACACTATCAAAATTCTGCGTCAAACAAAACGCTGGGCAACTTTCTTTTCGTTCGGAAAAAAAGACCACATTTATTGTATTTTAAAAATGATTTGTATGTTTGAATTTAATCAGTCGTTACTGATTTGAATGATTTTAACTGATTGATTACCTATATTTAAATGGCCAAACACTCATAAATGAACCAAATTCAATTAAAACTCTTTTTCTGATGACGTTTCATGTGGTTTCCGAACGAAAACATCCAATGATTTGGCAAGTTGGTGTTTCAGGAAAGTGCTGCTCTATCACTTCACTTTCTTTTTAGCGAAAGTAAACAATAAACCGCTTGTAATTATAGAAAATAAAGAATTTTACAGAATTTAATCACTACCAAATGTATTTGGGACGACAAGAAATTACCCAGAAATTGTGAACGCGAAAAACGGTGAGTGTTTTTTAAAGTTAGCGCTTATCCGATAAAGTCGGTTTCGATGGTCAAAAACCTTGTTTGTGTTGTAAATTGTCATGTTTTAGTATTATATAAGTTATCATGCTGTTGCTGAGAGTATTTAATACGTACATAAGTGTAATTAAACATCCTACTTATGTGGCAGGTGAATGACCTAAACGTTTTTGCTTGTTTGCTCTGTTTGTCGTATTTTTAGACATGAATTATTAATATTCTGTTAATAATGTAGGAAACAGCATCTATGGTACCACGTTTTCTATCGTATTATGAATGAAAATGATTAAAACTGCGATGGAAATCGTAACTGTATGTCTTCATGCCCCAGAAAACATTAATCATGTAAATAAATAAAGGCTTTAGTGTCTATATTAGTACTCGATGTCACAGAGGGCATCTGCTATCGAGACTGTCTTATCTAAACCACTTGCTTCACTGCATAAACCCAGCCCATAGATAGTGCTTACGGCTTACCTTATTGTTTCTGTTTAATATAACCTACCATATTTGTCTGTGTTCAAAACAGCATAAGAAGAAAACATTTTACAAAATTTCCTATTCTATTATTAAAAAGTTTCCATTTATTTTAGGTTTTAATTTATTTATAAATTAACAAAATAATCTAAACCAAATAGTAACAGGTTTCTTCAGGTGACCAGAGGGCTGGCCTATTCCTAGGCCAACAAATCAGCATTGCCATACAACGTGGCAATGCTGCCAGCGTTCTGGGCACTGTTCCCGTTGACAGTGATGTGGACATATTTTTTGACACCCTTTGAATGTTTTTTATTTTTTTGTACATATTACTAGTTAGTTTTTATTTATAGTTTGTATATAATTTTAGTACTTATTGTAGTATTTATAGTAACATGAAATATTTCTGGCATAAATTCATTTATTCAGATGCACCTTATAAAAATATTTTTCTATCACTTTATTCATTTAATTTACCTGATTTTCAAAATAAAGAATCCTTTATTGTTTTCACTGCCTCTACTTTTTTGCCAAAATTGCCATCTTCTGGTGCGAGGTTGAATAGGAATTTGTGACTTTGCATCACCTTCATTGTGCTAATTTTAAATTTAAAACAAATGCAAAATGAAAGTCATTTCCCTCCGTCATCTAACACTAAGTATAGTCACTTAAATTAGTGAATCCCACATATTATTTTGAAATAGTGCAGATATGTGTCTACAACAGTGTAAAAATCTACACTAAAATTAATTTGCAACGGCTCCCTTAAAATAAAAAGTATATGGTGGGGATTCCAATATCTTTATTTAAGAAACCCTTACTCAGATTGCAGTGAAGCCTTAAAATTAAAATATTCCCTCATTAACTTACTCTTTCAATATTCACTGACTATTAACTTGCCACAATAAAACTCATTAACATGTAATCTATGCAAGTATGCACTAATCACATACATCAATCAGTATTCAACATTATAATTGCAAATATGACTTCTCGTAAAAGATGGAGGAAAGTGATATTTTTCCATTTCTTTTTGTAGTACTGGGTATAGTCTTCACTAACTTTTTTTTTATCATGGAAAGTGTTAATTACGACTCATACCGTACATGCTTTTTTTAACATGGTTAAATCATCAAATGAGTCCTCCCACCTGGAGCAGGGCAGGAGGGACTGTCAGACTTGTACTGACTAAAATCCACGGTGTCCTTCAATGGCCCTTTATGTTCCGGGGTCACGGTAGCTGTTTAGTCCCGCGACCCGGGCATGGTCCACGGTCAGACAGCGAGTCGCCCATTACTCGCCGCCCCATGCCCACGCTCACGGTGGCCGGAGATCGTCTTGCGACGTCTGTCGCCGTGAGCGTCTGCCACTGCGGCTGGGCTGTGAAGTGGTCGCTGTCCTCTCCCTCACGCGTCCCGCCTGTTTCGCTAGCATGACTGCTTCGCAGAAGGAGGCGACCGCTTCCCATTGCGTCTCGCCCCGCAGCATAGCCTCGACCAATGACGGGTGCGAGAGGTCGCCGCCTATCGCCGTCGTGAGGACACGGCGGTGTTCTGCCCAAGCTGGGCAGTCCTGCACCGTATGCTCCACCGTGTATTATAGATGACCTAGCATTAAAGTAAAACCAGCCAGTGAGCATAATGCATTAGACCTAAGTCATTACCTTTTCCATACTCAACTCCATATTGCCATAACAACAGCATCAATAGGTCATAAAAATACATGTTTATGTCCATGTATTGTCTGTGATATCTTTTAAATGGTTTATTGTATTATTCTGAACGTTTTGTGCCAGTAATGTTTGAATAGTGAATTTGAGTACATGGGTTTGGTATACAAGGGGCCAGAAGGTGTGTTAATTCATTTTATCTGTTTTTTTAACATTTTAAAACCTTTGCATACAGGAAAAAGTTCATTCAAACTAATATTTTATTTTTGGAGTTCCAGAGTTTAGCTCAAATAAAAAACAAGCAGCTAACTTTTCACCTTTATTCTTTGAGTATAGTTGTGTACAATAGGCATTTATTATTATACAGAAATAAAAACTTAAACCAGATGACCAGATGTTCCTGATTAGAAAGGCAATAATCAGCACTTAACTTATTAATAAAACACTAATTTATTAATGTGTGAATCCCATGATATATTTTTTTCTTCCATTTCTAAATACATGGAACATATATTATTCTCTACACTATGGAACCATTTAAATTTCAATTAAGATAACCAACTTTGTTAAGCAACATTTATAATATAAAGTTATCTAACACTTTTAATAATAATAATAATAATAATTTATTTATACACACACAAGTTAGGTTACATGCAAACAACAATAGAAAAGACAATGAAAATTTAGATGACAGAGAGAAATACCCGTGGGCCCCAAACTAGGCTCAGCCTGTATCTTGGTGGCCCAATAGTAGCAGTAGGTAAAGCAGATTAAGTAGGTAGGCGAACGTTCAGTGTGTCACAGCACAGTCGGTTAAATTTTTAATTTGATTAAAAAAAAAAAGATTGTAAAATTTTAAATTTTAAACATTGATCACTAGAAAAAGAAGGAAAGACAATCATTACATAATACTAAAGAAAAATAAAATATGACAATCATTAGATAATACTCAATTACAATAACAATGCAATATTACAATAATATAATATATTTAAATACACGGATAGGAATATGAATTATGATTCAATAAATTAAATTAACATGATCGGTACATTATTAAAACATTATTAAAGAAGAACATTATTAAACATTAGTGATTAGTCGGAAGAGTGTAATTTTTGTGAATTTATGTGTGCCTGAAAGTATGTGAGTGTGCGTGTTTATGGGTGTGTGTGCGTGTGTGTGTGGATGTGTATAAAGTGGCAGGGAAAGAGCTTGTTACTTCATAGGGCACAGAATTATCTCTGTTGAATCGTAGGTCAGGGTTTTGAGCCATCGTTTTAAAATAAACTTAGCTTCGAGAATGTTGCCAGGGATCCTTAGAGTAGACTTGTTTATATGGTTAAATACACGAACGGGAAGAAAAAGTAAAAATCGGGAAGCAAACACGGATCTCACTCTTGGGATAGGGAGTCTGTCAGCTCCCACCCTCCCTCTTTGGGTATATGTGAAATGTCTCCCTGACACCGCAACAAGTCTAAGAAGAGATTTCAGGATGTAAAGCTGTCTGACAGACAAGACGTCTGCTTCTTTGTACAGTTCGTCTGTAGGGTACCGTCGTGGCTTTCCAAGGGAGACCTTAAGAACAGCCCGTTGAGCACGTTCGAGTTCAAGCATATAAGACTTAGCCGCGCCACCCCAGACGCCTATACAATATTGGAGCAATGACTGACAAAGAGCCAGAAACACTTTCCTACGTATATCTTTCGGGGCACTGGCACGTAGCGATTTCATTATATAGATGAATTTACGGACTCTTCTGGACAGTGTCGAGATATGTTCCTTGAAGGACAGGTTCTGGTCAATGGTAACGCCTAGATATTTTATTGATTGGACTCTGCTTATATTAGCTTTACAGCAGCAATCCGTGGCCCGACAGTTTATGTTGTGAATTTTAATTTGATTTATGTCCGGATAGGAGGGACGGCTGATGCAAAATGTTATGAATTTAGATTTTTCAACATTTAGTGTTAAGAGGTTTCTGTCGAGCCAGTCAGATATAGTACGCATGCCATTTTCTGCAGCGACTTTGGCATCCGCCCATGTGTTACCATGGAATATGATTGCTGTGTCGTCTGCGTAACAGATCATATCGGAGTGAGGGATAGTTAACCTCAAAATGTCATCCATGTACATGGTAAATAATGTGGGCCCGAGAACACTGCCCTGTGGCACGCCATATGAGACTGCAAGACTCTCGCTTACTTTGTCCCCGATCACAACATACTGGTGTCTATCCGTCAAGTAACTTGTAAACCAATCCCGAGCGATACCTCTTACGCCAAAGCAACCTAGCTTTTTCAGTAGTGTTGGAATAGAAACAGTGTCGAAAGCCCTGGCCATGTCAAGAAAAATACCAATTGACCGTTGCCCCAAATCTAACCTTGACGAGACAATATCAGTGAGGAGCCCTATGGCTTGCTCAGTAGACCGCCCACGTCTAAACCCGTATTGACGTCCATCCAGCAGGCTATGGTTCTCAAGAAAACTGATGAGACGGTTGTTTACGAGCTTCTCCAATATCTTTGATGTAACACAGAGCAGAGAGATAGGTCTATAGTTGTTAGGACAGTCTTTGGATCCGTTCTTATGAATCGGTGTAATAGCTGCCACCTTCCAGCAATTTGGAAAAGTACCCGTTGACATGCTAAGGTTACATATATGTGTCAGCGGAGTCAGTATGAACGGTTTAATGTGTTTGAGGAGAATTGGGCGGATCCCGTCCGAACCAGGAGCGCTATCGTCTTTCATGTCAGTTATGATATTGTCAATTTCTGCTTTGTCAGTGGGGTGAAAGAACAGGGAATCTTTGGATCGATTTACGAGGGCTGCATCATTGCAGAGTTTGTCTTCCGTGGTTTGTAGTCTGTCTAGGATTTTGAGTGCCAAGTGTTTACCGACCGATGCGAAATGGTTGTTGCAATTATTAATGGCTAAAGTACTATTTTCATCTGACTTTAGTAATTCCTGACTATCATTGGGCTTTTTGGGAAATGCACAAATGTCCTTAATAACACGCCAAAGCTTCTTTGGTTGGTTGCTGTGGCTTTCAAGCTCTTTCTTTTCATAATCCGCCTTTCGTTTATGAAGTATATCGTTACAGAAGTTTCTGTATCGTGTGTATGTGCGTTTCAACTCGAGATTTAATGGTTGCGATTTCACGTGAGCATGCAGCGAGTCCCGATGACGCATGCACCTAATCAAACCAGCAGTGACCCATGGCTTTAAGTTAATTTTTGAGCGGCTAATTTTAATTTTTTGCGTGTGTTTTTGTATGATTTCCGTTAAAGTTTTGTTGAACAGTAGCACTGCGTCATTTACATCTGTTGTGGACATGACTTCAGTCCAGTCGAGTTTGCTTACCTCTTCCGTGATTTTAGGGTAATCTATTTTTATTTTAAACCTGGCACGGGGCGGGTTTTTCACTTTCGATAGTTTTGTACCTAAAATAACAAGGTCATGGTCGGTTATCGATGAATTACAGACCAATCCCTGTGTCGAGCCTTTGGTTCTGATAAACGCATGGTCTAAACAAGCTTCTCCTCTGGTTGGTTTAGTTATTGACGGCAGTAGACCGTGTTCCGACAAAAGAGATTGATAAGCGATATGAGCAGCATTAGGGTTATTATCAAGCAAATTTATGTTAATGTCCCCTGTTACAATCACACACTGACTTCTGTTTAGACCGGTTAGTAAGTTTTCTAAAGAGTTTAGAAATCGATCAGTATTAACAAATGAGGGAGAGCGATAGATCCCTAGGAGTGTTACGCTAGTGTTAATTTCGACAGCAAGACAGTTTGCATCGTCAAACTCCGGTTCATAGACTGCCACTGAGTAGGTATCTCTCACGTATACAGTCACTCCACCGCTTTTATTGATAACTTTACGAGTGTAATAGCAGTTGTACCCTGGTAAGTGATTGACTGTTGAGTTATCGTTGAGCCAACACTCTGTTAGTACAATAACATCGAATTGGCAGTCGAAGCGGTGAAGCATCGTTATAAGCTCCGGAAAGTTTTTCTGTAGGCTCCTTATATTACAGGTTAGTATTTTAAAGTCGAGCTTGACTAATAACTCACCACACAGCTCTGGTCTATCAATAATGCGACAAGGAAGCGAAAGCGTTTCATCGATTTCGTCGGATAGTTCGACTTTATCCATTATCTAGCAATGGTGAGGAGATATACAGAAAAGAGTCATGGGAATTTGTTGTCGCTATAATGCCCGTGGAAAGGTGTCGGCTGGGTTGACCAGTGCTTTTGGAGAGTAAACGACTGTATGGCTGGTGTGAGTGAGAGTGCGAGTGGGTGTGTACTTTGTATGGTATTTTTTGTAATAACTGATGTGTAAATTGTATGTATGAATGTTGGTTTATGGTAATGAATGTGCTGAAGTGCTCTATAAATGTAAATAGTGGGAGGTAGAAAGTGTGAAGGTGGACATAAGTGTTACTCATAATAACTACAGTGGCAAATTTTGATCTGTAACAACCATCCGTGGTTAAAAAGCAACTTATTATTTCATATATAAAAGAGACATATTTAATGGTTACAGCACTATTAAAATGTTGAAAAATTACAATTCTTAGACATTGATACGTTGTACAGAAATTATTTATACAGAAATTAATTAGCTTGTACATTAAAGAGACATGAGTATAAAAATCTAGAAAACTTACAACTCTAAGACGTCGGAGCTTTTTGCGCAAATAGAGTTTACTTTGAAGCATCTGGAAAGGGAGGCGAGTTTAGGGGAGTCGGTCCAAGAATATGGTCTAGGTCTCTAGTGCATTTAATTTGCAATGCTGTCTTCCCTTCATCTTGACGTATGAGTATTTGGCCTCTGCTCGTCCAGCAAAATTTAAATCCAGCGGTGTTGGCTCGGGTTCTAGCTTCACGAAATAGGATCCGATTCTCTTTCGTGAGGTGTTCATTAATAAAAATTCTCCTGTTCGGGCCTTGAATTTCTATATCCTGGGATGACAGGTTGCGTCTACTTTTAGACGCTTTTATGAGTTCGTCTTTTTTTGCCCTACGCAGTAGTTTGACAATAATCGGCCGGGGGTAATTAGTTTCTGAGCCAGGCGCAGAGCCTCTCTTTAGCCCCGCACGCGCGGCCCAGTCGATGTCATCTACGGCTAATTTGATCCCCATTTTAGTTGCTGTGATAAGCGCAATGTGTTGAAGATTTTCGTTTTTAGTTTCTTCCACCCCTATAATCTCTATTTCATTCCTCATGGACGCCTGTGACTGCTGATTTAATTGGTCTTTTAATAGGCATATCGTAGCGTTCAATGCAGCAGCCTGAGTGGAGCTTTGCTCAAGCGCAGTGATACGTCCTTCAAAATGATCTAAACGGGCATTACATTTGTCCACCCCGTCGAACAATTTTGTTAATGTAGATTTGACCTCCGCCATGTCCGAGCGCAGAAGACGAATTTCTGTAACCAGCTCAGAAAATGATACTGAGCTTTCTAGGCCATCTCGGCTGGGTGAGCTAGACGCCATACGTTTGTAAGCGCGAGCCTGCATTACGACATGCGTCTCATTCAGCTCAGCAGTTTTAGCCGATGAGCAGACAGGCGTGTTACTATTGTCAGTCCGTGGAGCTTTAGCACGGCACGAAGGGCAAACCCAATTCTCAGATTGTTTTGGGGAGTCAGAGGTTACGTTGACACAAATAGGGTGGTATTTTTTCTCGCACAGAGTACAGTCTATCGATTTGCCTGAAGTAACGCTCTGTTTACAAGCCTCACAGTTTGTGTTCATTTTGAATACAAGCAAAAATAAAACTCACATTCGCAACAAAGGCGGTGACTCAGCCAGTTAGCACGGCGAGGAGCGCACGCCTTCAGTGTTTAGAGGTGCGTGATCAGTGAGCGAGCAGCAAAGCAACAGTCCGCATGCGTAGGAGCGACAGCGACAGCAATAGTGCGACGACGACGGTTAGACTGGTCGGCGCATGCGATGACTCACAAGAAACAAGCAGCTGATCACAGTTTACTTAATTTTGTTACACTTAATATTGTTATATCTTCTGTAATACGGGTCCGATTTTAATAAACACTGTCACAGAACACAGATCTTTTCATCAGCTTGATATTGGTGTAATTTTTGTGATTCTATAAACACTTTGAACTACTTAAATGAATATCAAATACGGAGAACAGGTGCTGTGCTGCACACACGAACGGGTCGGCCGTACGAATCCCACTTTGAACTTGAAATTTTACTATCAGTTATTAGATAGAAATTGTACAGACAAGATGCAGTTTAGATTAAAACCTAGTTCTAGGAGATGGGCAGCGAGACAAAGTATTATTATTTTTTATATTAGAATATATACACCGTGACTTTTTAGTCGTCTTACAAAAGTCGTCCACTTAATGTATCCGACCTAAAATACCTCTAGGCGAGTTTAATTTTTTTTAAATCGTTAATAATAATTTTTATTTACAACAATCTGTAGAGTATACCTACCCAGCACAATAGTCGGGTAGATCATTCCATTTCCATTTTCTATGATACAAGGGCGTTTTTAACTACGCCTTGCGTCATAATAACCAATTTAAGTTTTATTATTAATTTTTTCAAAACTCTTAAATACATATTTTTTTATTATAAACGTGTTCTAGTCATTGGATACATGAACTGGGCTGCTTTTGTAAGACGACTAAAAAGTCACGGTGTATAATAGTGTTGTGATTTGTTAGAATGTTTTTTTTTTCTGAAAAATGTTTCAATTTTCTATGAAAAGTTGTGCAATACTTGTGCAAAGGAAGTTGAAGTGATTGTTAAATTTAATGAAGTGTGCAAACTGCAAGTGAAGTAAAATTGAGAATTTGATAGAGCATTTTTTTTTTCATTTCTATACAAAAGCAGCAATTGGCAAAAACAATGGTTTGTTTAGAGTATATTGATGAATGGAAAACGGTATACGAATAGATCAAAAATTGTACCTGACATACCATTTCTGGTGCCACTTATAAATACTAGCTGGAAATCGTATTCAGTTATTTTTTCTTTCTTCAGATACTTTTGGAAGATATTTTCTCTGTTTATGAAATAACATGGTGCATAACTGAAGTAAGACATTTTAGTTACTTTCATTTCAAAAAGTAGTCTAGGGCAGGAGGGTTATGTTTTTTATAAGTCATTAAGTATAATCAAAATATTATCACAAAAAAAACATGATTTACCACATGTATAGACCATCTCGCCTATAATTAAATTGGTCATATTATCCACGCCTAGGACCTTGTATGTCCGGGTCGACGGCGCGTTGTGTTCCACGCGCGCCTCCAAGAGTGTCAGCGCAATGACGGGGCCCCCCATAGAGGGCCAAAACCTGCCGGGGTCGCGGGACTTACGAATTACCGTGACCTCGAAACGTAAAGAGCTATTAAGGACACTGTGGATTTTACAAGTCTGACAGACCCTCCCGCCCTGCCTTGGGTGAGAGGTCTCATTTGATGATTTTACCACGATAAAAAAGGTCCTTGGATGTACACAATTTTGTGGTCTTTTGACGTAAAGGACAATATAGAAATAGTCGTAAAATAAGACAGCCGATAGTTATATTCTCTCACTAAACCCCTCTTATTTCCCCCAGTTCGCACAATGTCGAACGCGTCAGTGAGTATAAAGTTCCGGAGTGGCCTGACGCCTTCGGACCCCGAGCAGCAGCCGGTGCTCATCGTGGGGCAGGCCGCCCACCTCAGTGCCTTGAACTGGGACGATGTCAGGTGTAAGCTTGAACCCAGAGTCAGTGAGGAGGTAAGGACTGAAGACTATTTGTTTTTGGTAGAGATAAAGTGCATTTATATATTTAGAATTGTTAAAATAATGAAACACTTTAAAAGATCAGTATTTTATAACCAATATTTCATTGTTTTTTGAAACAATTATATTATAGTCACATGCAGCACAACGAGAGCCGTGGTGTGTGTGTGTGTGTGTTTGTGATCAGTGATCCAATGGTGACGGCCCTGATTTACGTGTTAAAGGTTGTAGGTTCAAACCTTACCAGGCGCATTACTTTGTGTAATTTATTACATCACCACTGCTCTCAAAATGGTGATGTAAAATGGCAGTGAAACCGGCATCTACCAACCCATACTGGAGGAGGATTACAGCCCATTCCCACTCACAGTGAGATAGCTTGTGTCCCTGCAGTGGGAACAGCATAATTGATTTTGCTTATGCAATAAGCAAAACGACCTTAGTGTGATCAAAATGCGCCTTCCTGTAATCAAACTTTGTACCCTCAGGCATGGCTCCGCGGTCTACAATGCGTGACTTCATCCCCCGGTGACTCCGTCGAGTTGTGGCCGCGTGCCGTGTCCCTCGCGTCATTGCCAGCTCGCCGCTCCCGGCATGCCGCCCCGGCCAGAGGGCATGCCCTCGCCAAGATCGTACGGTCTACTCAACGGTCTACTGATGAGACCATCGTGGTAAGAATGCTAGACTGTGAACTGTGAATCCATGCCGTCATGTCGTTGTAAGCTCGCAAAATTCCCAGAGAAAATGAGACTTCGACAAAATTAAATAGATATTAAAATCCGTAAAATTAAAATATTATTTTTCTGAAATTGCACTGCTAATCAGCTTAGATCACTTTTTTAGTTATATTTTGTAACTTTAATTAAAAGATCGATCTCCCGTTATACGACCCAGGCAAAACATAAACCGGATAATGATACAAAGCTTCACGTTCTAACATATAATACTCGAACTTTACAAACAGAAGATCGGTTACTTGAGCTCGAGAATGCATTAAAAGCGATTAATTGGGATATAGTGGGGTTGGCAGAAGTAAGAAGAAACGGAGAAGAAACAATAGAAAGAGAAACCAGTATATTTTATTACTATGGACAGGCTGGAGGGCTCTATGGAGTGGGCTTTCTAGTGGCGAAAAAATGGAAAAACAATATTTTAGAGTTTATTTCATATTCAGATAGGATCGCAGTTTTAAAGTTTCAAATAACTAGTTCGAAAACATTGACCATAGTCCAAGTGTATGCTCCCACGTCATCACACCCTGACGCAGAAGTAGAGGAATTCTACGACTTACTCAATAAAGCGTGCGATGAACATCGAAGCACCTGGAATATTGTTCTAGGTGACTTCAACGCTAAGATAGGGCAAAAGACGGACATGGACAATGAGCTAATAATGGGACCCCATGGCTTGGGAAACAGAAACGAACGTGGTTCTCGACTGATCCAGTTCGCTTTCGGTCAAAATTTATGCATAGGCAACACCTTCTACTATAAGAAACAACAAAGGCGCTGGACATGGATCTCGCCAAATAACATAACAATGAACGAGATCGACTATATTTTGTCATCAAACATACAAATAATCAGTAATGTCCAAGTAATAAACCAATTTAAATTTAATTCTGATCATAGGCCCGTGCGCGCAGTAGTAAAACTAAATATTAAAATACACCGCAAAAAGTTATTTCAAAACAAAACCAGAAAGTTAAACAAAGAATCTCTTGTTACTTCTAAAAAAGAATTCAATTTAGCTCTAAGAAACAGTTTTGACCATTAAATGAAAACGAAGAAAAAAGTGTGGATACACAGTACAAATACATTTTAGATAGCATAGCCAAAGCCAGTAAAGTCGTAAAACAAAATAAAAATAGAACTAAAAAACTATCGGCAGAAACTCAGAAACTAATAGAAGAAAGGCAGGCTCTACTCACAACAAATAGAAATTTACAATGTAGGTTAAAAGATAAAGAAATCAAACGCAGCATTAGAAGAGATATCAGAGATTATAATAAAAAACTAATACAAACAGCACTAGAAAGGAACCGATCACTGAAAATAGCCAAGCAGGGAATCACCAACCATAAATCATGGATCACGTGTTTGAAGGACAGCAGAGGTGTAAAACAATTTAATAGGGATAAGATTCTGGAGATCTGCACAGAATTCTACAGGAGCCTATATTCCGATACAACTCATGTGCAACAAATATCTAATTATTCATGCTCCGAAAATATACCACCCATAACAGAGGTTGAGGTACGAAATGCATTAAGCACATTAAAATTTAACAGATCCTGCGGCGAAGATGGTATCAGCACCGAAGCCCTTCGAATGGGTGAACCATCGCTTCTTTTTCACCTTACACAATTGTTCAACGACATTCTTCATACCGGTGACCTTCCTTCAAATTTCTGCCATTCCAATATTATTCTACTCCACAAGAAAGGCGATAAATCCGATATTAATAACTACAGGCCAATAAGTCTTGTATCGCACATTTACAAAACCCTCATCAAAGTTATTGAAAAACGTATAGCTGGCCAATTAGATCTTAAACAACCACCAGAACAAGCAGGCTTTCGTCGAGGGCTATCCACCACTGACCACTTGCATACCATCAACCAAATAGTCGAGAAATACCAAGAATACAAAAACCCTTTGTATCTTGCATTTGTCGACTATACTAAAGCCTTTGACAGTATCACACATTCTGCCATATTTAATGCTCTTCAAAAACAACACATAGAACCCACTTATATACATCTATTGCGTAATATATACACCCATAGCACAGCTGCCATCAAGTTGGTCAGGTCAGGTCCAAAGTTCGAAATTCTCAGGGGAGTCAAACAGGGCGACCCGCTGTCTCCAAAGTTGTTCACCAGTACTCTGGAAGAAGTCTTTCAGACGCTGACAGACAAGTGGGAAGAGAGAGGGATTGTCGTCGGTCAAACGAAATTAACTAATCTTCGTTTCGCTGATGACATTGTCCTTTTCTCTCCCACAGCCACAGGACTAGAATGCATGCTACAAGACCTTAGCGATGCAAGCCTTGAGGTTGGACTGAAGATGAACATGTCAAAGACCAAGCTCATGACCAACAGCTCCAAAAGGAGAATTAACGTAGACGGGGAGAATATACAATATGTCCAAGAATATGTCTACTTGGGCCAAGTAATCTCTTTCCAGACAAGACAGAGAAATTACAAGACGAACAGAAAATGCCTGGAAGAGTTACTGGTCCATGAAGGAGGTTTTCAAGGGCACTCTGCCCATGTCTCTAAAAAGAAAACTTATGGACATGTGTATTCTCCCCATCTTGACCTACGGTGCACAAACTTGGTCTTTGACAAACACCCAAAAGTCCAAACTCAAGGTTTGCCAACGTGCTATGGAGCGCAGTATCTTAGGTGTTAAATTAACAGATCATGTTCGAAACACTACACTACGCTCCAAAACACAGATCATTGACGTGGCTCAAAAGGCTGCCCAACTTAAATGGGACTGGGCAGGACATGTCTGCCGCATGCCGAACGAGCTGTGGGCCCGCAAAGCTCAGGACTGGTGCCCTGAAACGGCGAGGCGGGGTCGAGGCAGACCGCGAAGGAGATGGCGGGACGAACTGGATGCCTTCCTTGAGAATTGGAAGGAAATGGCGCACAATCGAGACCGTTGGAAGGAATGGAGGGAGGCCTTTGCCCAGCAGTGGGACAGTACAGGCTAGTAATAATAATAATTAAAAACCCCTCTCCAATGTTTTATCCAGGAAAAAGATTCATTCATAACAAAACTATCCAGTAATAATAACTCAAGAGTTTCACTTTTTGCATAAAATTATAAGCAAAAATTCCAGAATTTGATATTTTCTTCCAAGTAGTGTTTTCAATACGGTAAAATTTAAATCGTATTCATCACACAACATTTTGACTAAGTCAAAAAATAAAACCATCTTTTCTTTAACAGCTGGTCTGCCGTAAACGCGACGCTCTAGCGAGCGCAGTGAGCATCGCTCGCTCATACCCACTGTTCCAAGCTCGCTCCGCCGCCACTCCGCTTAGCAACGGTCCCGCTCCACAGAACACCAGAGCTGTGTCTGTAGAGATACATTTACTAAAGGAGGATAAGCAAGGTGAGTGTGTTACGAGCTCGCTTCACTCAGCTCCGGGAAACGCAATAGGCCAAAATTCAAAGGGGGTTTCTTGATATGCTCACTCCATTGTCGACTTTGTCTGTGTCACCTCTGCCCTCTGACTAAAGTCAAGAGGAAATCCATCTTATATGAAATAAATATTTGATTGATTAACTTATCCTTACTATTTTTAATTCGTTGTTAGTTGAATGTAAGTAATTCGGCGTAAAGTTCCGCCGACCAGAGGCCTTTTCATGAGTTTTCACTTGTTGTGACGTAAATTAAACTGGAACTTTGACATTTAATTTCAAGGAAACAATTAGTTCCTTCTTCGTACACCAGAGGCGCTGTTCCATTTTTCCCACGTTTTTATACACTCACAATTCTTGTTTGTTTGTTTGTATGTTTGTTTGTTTGTCGTTCCGGTTGGACTTTTGCAACTCAATTTTGAGGCACTTCCCGATAAGCTAGCAGGCTGAAATTTTGTACACGCTTTGAGTTCTGATGACAATATATGACTAGCTAAGAAACGTCATAACAAATCCAATATGGCGGCCTCCCCAAGATGGCGGACTGGCTGTTTGAAACCCACCCCCATGATATGGGTATCAAATGAAAGGGTTTGCTGTCAGGAATACGAAAAAAATAGTCACGGGACTTAAATCCAATATGGCGGACGTCCAAGATGGTAGACAGGCTATTTGAAATGCACCCCTGTGATATGGATATCAAATGAAAGGGTTTGCTATCAGGAGTACGAAAAAAATAGTCACGTGACTGAAATCCAATATGGCGGACGTCCAAGATGGTAGACTGGCTGTTTGAAATCCACCCCCGTGATATGGGTATCAAATGAAAAGGTTTACTGTCAGGAATACGAAAAAAATAGTCATGTGGCTTATGCTAGGCTAGGCTATAATCCAATATGGCGGACGTCCAAGATGGCGGACAGGCTTTGGGGCACTTCCCGATAAGCTAGCAGGCTGAAATTTTCAGGGTAGCTTCAAACCCGATGAACAATGATAAAAATAATAAAATAATTAATAGATTTAAAAAATCTAAAAACCCACGTTTTTAAATGTCCTAAAAAGAAGAAAATAACCCTACGGGGCTGAGAGAGGGGCCACTCAAAACGTGGGGGCGTATCTTTGCAAGTTACACCTACGATCTCACGTCATGTAAATATATCCCATAAATAATCCCTTAAATAATATACGCCCCCACGTTTTGAGTGGCCCCTCTCTCAGCCCCGTAGGGTTATTTTCTTCTTTTTAGGACATTTAAAAACGTGGGTTTTTAGATTTTTTTTCCATACAAGAAACGCTGTGAATACTGGAAAGACGCTGTAAAGTAAAATAGTGAAAACTCGTGAAAAGGGCTCAGACGCTTCGTTAAGTCTAATGGGCTAAATAGAAAAACCCGAAAAGTCAGACTCACTCTACTTTCATATTACGTTGCAGGACTTTCCCTTTACTTATTCATATACTCTATAGATCTCAAAAAATAATAAGAAAATATATCAGAGAGTTGATTCTTGTTGAGACCTCATAAGGAAGTAAAAAAATTATATTTGGTTGTGACAAAATGCCACTTTCTTATATAAATAATTTTTTTTTGGTAATAGACTACCAAAAAAATAGAATGATATAATAAGCAATATAATTATGTATTATGACTGTAAAAAACTAAAGGCCTAATCAGATTTTTACAGTCATAATAATATTTCCTAAATCTACTGCAAACTTAAAAATATTGGTCAATCCAATCATCCCTCTCACACAATCCTCATCCAACCAGATGCTACTAGTTTCTTATAAAAGCCGTCTTTCAGACGGCGATGCAGAGGACGAAGGTATCGGTACCTTGGACCCAGCTCTATGTGACAACACACTGTCATCTGACGAGGTACAGACGTTGCAGGATGCTGCTGATGCCACCAGATTAGCTGCCAGGATTACTGACACACCGGCTAATTTGATGAATGTGGATAAGTTTATTGAGGTGAGATTTTGTGCTTTACCTGGCTTAAAATAGAGTTAACTTTTACATGAATACTTTCATTGTGCGCACAGCTAAAGAGTGGAATAGGCTATTTGACAGTATCAATAAATTATAAATCTAATTAATCCGTTATTTAGAGTTTTGAAAAATAACGGACACATATTTTTTCTTATGTAAAATCCTTGGGGTGCTAAGACAGGAAACCTCCACGTGCGCCCGTGGACTGGAGTTCCCTCTCGGATACGTCCGGGGGGAAGACCAGTTTTTCGGGCCGGTGCACCCTGGGATGCGGGCAAAAACTCTCCTTAGGCACTGTGTGCCTAAGGGGTTTCTTTGCCCGTATGCAAATAGCCTGTCGGGTGGACGCTCCAACGTGTGTCCCTCTGAACAGCAGAGGGCACAGCGGCGGAGCGGGCTTGCGGACGGTGAGTAATGGGTATGCTCGCCGTCCGACCAAGGACCAAGCCCGGGTCGGTGGCGCGTCGTGTTTCACGCGTCACCGACGGGGCCCCTTATGGGGCCAAATGCCTGCCGGGGTCGCGGATTTTTCTTAATCCAGGATACCGTGGCCCCGGAACGTAAAGGGCATCCGACGGAACACGGGTGGATTTTAGTCAGTAAGAGTCTGACAGTCCCTCCCGCCCCACCCAGGGCGGGAGGACTCATTTGATGATTTTACCACCCTAAAAAAAAAAAAAAAAAAAAAAAATGTAAAATCCTTCGATCATTAAAAACAACTAGATACACAATCAGCGACAAAAAACGTCCTCACCAAAAGAATGACCAAATCAGAGATCGGTCATCCTTTGTGTTTAGTACTGTTCTAACGCTCGGAACGTAAACATGCCTCCGTGCTCGTTTAAAAAGTGCAAAAATCACTCTTCCAGGACCGGAAAAAAGGATAGAATTTCATTTTTTCAGTAATTACTAATATTAACAATATATAATAACTATCACTGTACTATAAATACTGATATTTCGTAAAGAAATCGCTGTAAAACATTTATTTTAAAATTGACGAAATTATCAGCAGGGTTTACAAAGCACCTAAATTGAAAAGACTTTTACTAAACGTACAGTTCATATTGTCGCATGGCTACTTGATTTAGTCGGGTAACATGTGTTGATTCGAGTCGCGGTCGTAAATTTAATGTGTTTTTATGTCCGTTCTAAATCCGACTTTAACTCATTCAAATAAGGTTTAATTTCTTTTGGCATATATGTTGGCCAGTTATGTTTCTTTCTGTTTCCTTTCTATTTTACGAACCTACTTGAGGACAGTTTTAAGTTCGTTTTTGTACGGGATTGTGTATCTAGTTATTTTTAATGATCGAAGGTAAAATCAATGAATATTTACCAAGATGTAACACATCAAGACTCGAGAGTGGGGGCTCGTGACGTCAGAATTCAGTAAAAAATGTACTGAATTGTGACGTATTGGCAATTTTAAAAGCATCATATCTCCGTCAATTTTGGTTTGCGTAAAAAAAGAAAACATACGCGTCAAATATTATTTGATAATGTAACTGACGGACTAATTAGAATTTTTTAGTCAAATAGCCTATTATCTGCGAGAGTCTGTGTTTCCTGATAGCTACATTTTTGGGATTTTTAAGTCAGGAGTAAATAGGTTAGTTCTAGGCAAGCGTGTTTTATCGTCGACCACATCATTGCTTACCATCAGCCAAGGTGGTCTAATGTGAAACTTATCATAATAAAAATCTAGTATAGATTAATTATTTAATTTATAATTATAAACAATAGTTTTGGTCACTTGATCTATTTTAAGAATAGGAAGATACTATTCTGAAAATTTTGGTGAATTTTAATTTGCGTACAAAAACAATTAGACTCAGTACATTTGGAATTCCATGTTGGAATCAAAACCTCAACACGCAGCGAAACACGCAATTGCTCGGAGACTGCGCTAACAGTATTCTTATAATAATTGTCCGTGTCTATTTAAAAGCTTCGCATTAATGTTTTTTTTTTCTTAACAGGAAGCATGCAAAGTAGCAAAGGAGCTCGACATCTCCGAGCCAACAATCATCCGCGGCGAGGAGTTAAAGGCTCGCGGCATGGGAGGCCTATATGGTGTGGGCCGTGCGGCAGTGTGTCCTCCCGCCCTCGTAGTACTGTCGTACAACGCGCCAGGAGCCGCGGACAGTGTGGCCTGGGTCGGGAAGGGCATCGTGTACGACACCGGCGGACTCAGTATTAAGGCAAGGGTGAGTTTGTGGCTGATCATCATTGCTTTTTTCTGGTGTTTTTGGGTGGTTAAGGCGCGGAAGACCTAGTTCTCAAAATGGTAACCGGGTCTCAAAAAGACAAGTTCTCAAAATGGTAAATTCTCCAAAAGCCTGGTTCTCATATGACATATTTTCTAAAAACCTAATCTGTCAGTTTTTTGAGTGGTTTAGGCGCAGAAGGCCTAATCCTCAATATGGTAACCAGGTTGCAAAAGAAACAAGTTCTCACTGTGGCAAATTCTTAACAAACCTAATTCTTTAAGTATTAGATCTTCTGCGCCTTAACTTCGTGGGAGAAAGAGATGTTTAGGTACCCACACAACGTCAAATACATAAACTCATATCTCTTTCTTCCAATAGGATATACTGCATTCCTGCTACGATCCTTACATACTCCTTTCTCCTCATCCACGTTCATACATCTTGTCATACGAGCACGCCGGTTGCGAGAACTACACACCTAGTGGAATCAAAAATGTCATAAATCCAAAAACTAGTACAATAGGGTAGTTTCCAGGATCAAAATAATTACATTCTATTTAGTCCGTATTTTAGATCATAAAAAAATATTGGACACGTATTTTTTCTTTTTTCGATTAAACAAAAAATAACAAAGATATAGCCCATTAAAGTTACGTGTGACCCCGCGCGAAAAAACGCCACGCGGCGTGACGTCACACGTAACTTTAATAGGCTATATCTTTGTCAATTTTACTCGAATTTACAAATAAAAAAATACGTGTCCCTTATTTTTGAATAATCTAAAAGACGGACTAATTACATTTTTAGGGCAACTAGCCTATTATTGGTATTCTATAAATTGACCGAGTATGTCAATTAAAACAATGAGTTTTAATGAGAATTGTATGTGAATAATCTCAATTTTAAACAACAACAACAAAAAACAAGTTTCGTACTTTGAGACCAGTAGTAATATTTGGAAGATTTATGATCATTTCATTTCATTTTATGTGTTTGTCTGGATTGGCTAAATGAAAATTTAATTTTTTATTACGAGTATCATCAAATCATGTCATATGCATAACATTCATTATCATGGTGTACTGCTTACTAAATTGCAACTAAATCTAACTTTGTGGGTGATTTGTGTTATGTATTAAACTATGGCATGCCAAAAGGTGGACCCGGTGAATAAGTTATTAAAGATAATTATGCAACGCTAGCATTTGACCACTCTCCTGATCGTAAGCGAGGATTGGTCGACTGTGAAGTACATTTGCCAAGAAGTAATATTTCACTCTTTGACTATTTGCTGTTTATAAGTTTTAAAATCTCCCTATTACTTGGAAAGTCCTATAGTCACCGCCAAAATATAAACCTGTAATTAAGGTCATTGATCCTTAAAATGCATCCTTCGAATTTCATACTACCATCGTTCGAATTTCAAAATAAAATATAAGGTCAAGGTTGCCTCTTACCACGATACGTTTGGTTTGATCGTGTTACGACACTTTCTTTACATTTTTTCGAATGGTTTTGAAATATTGGAATACATTGGTACACGGGGGTCAACGAATTTTTTTCCTCTCTTATCTGGCGGAAACTATAATCGTATCTTCTTAACTAATATTATAAATGCGAAAGTAAGTTTGTTTGTCCGAAACATGAAATTTTCGGGGGTCTGTCTCACCAGGTAATCGTGGAACGTAAAGGGCTATTGTAGGATCACCGTGGATTTTAGTAAGTACAAGTCTGACAGCAATGGGTGGCAGGACTCTGAAGATTGTAGCGCATTAAAAAAAAACGTGAAATTTCGCAAATTCGTTGTCTGGGAATACGGAGAAAGACAGAGGGTACCTTTTATCTCGAAATAAAGTTTTGGTTCCCTAGAAAAACAACAATAACGTTCATTATTATAATAGATGGCGCCATATGTACGATCCGAATAGACCGCCAAATTCTAAATTTATCATCATCATCAGCCGGAAGACGTCCACTGCTGAACATAGGCCTCCCCCTTAGACCGCCACGCCGAACGACAATTCGCCACTTGCATCCATCGGTTACCCGCGACCCTCACGATGTCGTCGGTCCACCTAGTGGGAGGCCTACCTACGCTGCGTCTCGTCTAAATTCTAAATCAATGCCAGTGAATCCGCGTGTAAAAGCTAGTATATTATAATACACTGACAGTTTGAGTAATTTATGTGGCCTATGCAAATGTCCCTTCTTTAGTATTGTTCATCGTTGAGCTCCTTGCTTTATGTTGAGCTACACGATAATGGACAAATGCTTGCACTGGACAAACCACTCAAACTGAATAACGCAAAATAAATATCATCTAATATATAAAATTCTCGTGTCACAGTTTTCGATGCCATACTCCTCCGAAACGGCTTGACCGATTTTGATGAATTTTTTTGTGCTTATCCGGTATCTATGAGAATCGGCCAACATCTATTTTTCATCCCCCTAAATGTTAGGGGTAGTCCACCCCAAAATTTTTATTTTACTTTTTAGACAAAATTTTTAATTTCTATTTTTTATGGCAAAACAACGTTTGCCGGGTCAGCTAGTTTATCAATAAAATGCTAGTAAATTGCACCTCTACCTTGTAAAACAGGCTGTCATAACATTTAATTATCTGTTCCCCCAGGCCTCCATGGTAGGCATGAAGGGCGACTGTGGCGGTGCTGCAGCAGTGCTGGCCGCGTTCGCGCTGGCTGTCAAGTCCAGGCCGACCATCAACCTGCACGCTGTGCTGTGTCTCGCTGAGAATGCTGTGGGACCACTGGCCACCAGGTAACTATGAGTTGAATCGTTTGAGCGGTTTTACGGTAACGATGGAAGTATTTAGGTAGAAACTAGTCCAAGAGATGGCGCCACGTTACGGTAAAAATGTTCAAACGGAGAAGAAGATCCAGCTTCTGAGTGTGAGTTGCGGTAGCCTACTTATCCAAAAGACGCGGGTTCAAATTTCACTCGCAGCTGAATTTTTGTTTCTTCAAAAATCATCTTTACGATGCGCGTCGCATGCGTTTAGAAATAGTTAACTATGAGTTGGAAAACGTGAGGTAGTTTCCCTTTCGGGTGGAGGCGCCGCTATTTTTAACTTTTCAGTAAAACTGGGTTGGAAATAGAAAAGCCTTGGATCCTCAAGTATCATGAGACAAGGGCGGGAAGATCAAGGTCGACCTCCTAGAGGTCTTTGCAACAGCATCACAGGCTACCTATATCCTGCGGCGACGGCCGAGTGATTTACAATGATTCTACTGGCCTTACAATTTTTACTGTGTACTTTCGGTGCGCAGGAGTTTCAGTTTCTTCTGATGATGGAGGCCAAGAGAACTGGCAAGTGGAGTAAATATCTGTATGATCTGCTTTTAGTAGTTCACGGTCAATTAATCCCTTTTCTTACAGGTTTTCCTAGAGTGGGGTATTTAAAAAAAAAATTAAAAAGCAACAAACTCTTTGAAAATCTACAATCCAAGTAAGCAGAAAAGGATCCAATGGGCGCAACGTCACGAGATGTCCATTATTGTATATACCTTCACCAGAATGTATAGAAAACTTTTCTGAAAACTTTATTAAAATCGGTTCACCCAAACGTGAGATAATCGCGGACAAATACACATACATACGCAGAAACATACAGGGCGAATTGAGAACCTACTTTTTTTAAGTCGGTTAAAAATTAAAAAAAAAAACTTATTTTTCTCTATTACTTCCTCTTTTTAAATATGTCCTTACAATAATAATTTATCAAATTCCAGACCGGATGACATCCACACGCTGTATTCAGGCCGCACCGTTGAAATTAACAACACGGACGCTGAAGGTCGTCTAGTTCTTAGTGACGGTGTTGTGTACGCGTCCAGAGATCTGAAAGCTGAAACTATAGTAGATGTCGCCACCTTGACTGGAGCACAGGTATGTTGTTGTTGAATACTGTCATCATAAATTAATAAATACCGTGATGACTGTTAATGAATGTCGGTAACTTTGTATGCTGGTCCAAAAAATTTAAGTCGCTCAGCGATCTATGGAAAGGACCATACGTGGCGTTTCTCTGTGGGATCGAATTCGTAATGAAGTGATCAGACAGAACGAAAGTGGTCGACATAGTCTACAGAATAAGCAAGCTGAAGTGGCAATGGGCCGGCCATATTAGTCGTAGAAACGATGACCGTTGGGGTAGAGGTGTTCTTGAGTGGAGACCGCGAATTGGCAAACGTAAGGTGGGACGCCCTCAGGCAAGGTGGAGCGACGAACTTCGCAAGGTGGCCGGTAACTGCTGGATGAGAGTAGCTGGTGATCCAGTGAAATGGTGTGTGATTGAAGAGGCGTATGATCAGCACTGGACTGTTATAGGCTGATGATGATGATGATGACTTAGTATCTATTGTATTGAAGGGCTGGTATCCACAACTCCACCTCACATGCGGGTATTTTACGTGTGCGCATTGCGTATATTTAACGTGAGAAAGACTTTTCTTTTTGTTTTATTTATGGGTTTCAATAATTTTAGTGTTATCTTTTATTACATTTATCTACTCTCATATCGTTAAATTCAAAATACAAAACTCAAAAAGAGTTTATAATGACGTACTCTTTACACATAGTATATCGAAATGAAATTAAAAAAATAAATTATGACACTATTTCTCTAACAAAATAATGATATAATAATTATTTTTTTTTCATTACGATACAGATTACAGATCATAGATACATCCATTTGATATTTAACTGTGGCTGCGCGCGCTGTGGCCCATGCGCGGTGATAACGGGAATTTTGGCGGCATAATACTGTGTCAATCTTTATCTTTTATTTGATAAATTCGTGTTCAATGAAAGTAGATAAAGTAGTGTATGAAACTGTACATAACTAGGTATTATACACTCGTGTATAATACCCCTCATTATGTACCAGTTTCATAAACTACTATTTTAAACGAAGAAAATTCGTTATGAATTACTCTTTTTACATGCTCTGTTCCACTCCTGGACAAAGGCGTCCCTCCACTGTTTCGACTTCCTTTCTATTAGTTCATATTTTTAACCCCCGACACAAAAAGAGGGGTGTTTTATTGATAAAATTAAAATCAAAACGAATGCGATTGTGATAAGGCTTAGTTATTAGGCGCGTCCACAAATAGCGAGCAGCTTCGCGAGGCATTTGCTTCGCGCTTCAAATGCCTCGCGAAGCTGCTTGCTCTGTTTGGACACGCAATTGTTTCTCGACCGAGGCACGAAACAATATACGCGAGCAAAACAAAAGCCGACACTGGATGGCTCGGACGCTCGGTCGATAGCCCGCGGCTTAGCGCGCACTTTTCTCGGCCGAGACACGTCCACACTAACCGAGCTGCTTCGCGCGGCAAATGCCTCGCGAGGCTGATCGTTCTGTGTGGACGCACCTATTCATTTGTGTGATTTTTAGGGTTCCGTAGCCAAATGGCAAAAACGGAACCCTTATAGATTCGTCATGTCTGTCTGTCTGTCTGTCTGTCTGTCCGTGTATGTCACAGCCACTTTTTGTCGAAAGTATAAGAGCTATCCTGTTGAAACTTGGTAGAAAGATGTATTATGTGAACCGCATTAGGATTTTCACACAAAAATCAAAACAAAACAAATTTTGGGGGTGCCCCCCATACTTAGAATTGAATCTCAAAAAAATTTTTTTCACCAAACCCATACGTGTGGGGTATCTATGAATAGGTCTTTAAAAATGATATTGAGGTTACTAACATCATTTTTTTCTAAACTGAACAGTTTGCGCGAGAGATACTTCCAAAGTGGTGAAAAGTGTGTCCCCCCCCCCGTAACTTCTAAAATAAGAGAATGATAAAACTAAAAAAAATATATAATGTAGACCTCAACCAAAACTACCAACGAAAATTGGTTTGGATGAGATACAGTTAGCAGTTTTTGAGATATAGTACATTTTCAAAAACCGCAAATATAACTTTGCCATTCATACAAATACTATGAAAAACAAAGTTATTTTTATTGTTTGTGTATATTACTTACTAATCTCAATATAATTATATCTCTAATCTATGCTTGCTGCTACGGAACCCTTCATGGGCGAGTCCAACTCGCACTTGGCCGGTTTTTAAGCTTTATTCCCACTCATAGCAAACTATTATTTATAACTCATTTAAAATTTCCCCAGGGCACAGCGACAGGCAAGTACCACGCGGCGATAGTATCAAACAGCAGTCGTCTGGAGTCTCTGTGTGTGTCGGCCGGGCTACGATCCGGCGACCTCACACACCCGCTGCCCTTCGCGCCTGAGCTACACTTCACTGAGTTCACCAGCTGCGTCGCTGATATGAAGAACAGTGTTGCTGTACGTATTATAAGATAATAATTCGTACCCTTATTGCAAAAACCGATTATCTGCATTTTTTACCAATTTTTAGTTAAATATAGATATCGAATCCTCAGGTCACGTCGAAGCTACAGGTAAAACCCATTATCACTCGAATTTTTATGCAGATAATCGGTTTTTGCAATAAGGGTACGTATAGACATATTTGTCATAAAGTAATAATGAAAACGGACCTGTGTACTACTTCAAATTGAATGCTTTATTTAATGTTTGCCTCATTGTTTTACGACAGATATTAAAATTCCATCTCATCCAAATACCGATTCATTTTCTTTGAAAGTGGTTTCTAATTGAACTCCTTTCAAACGTAGGTGCCCTAAGTGGAACAAAATGCTAGATGAAAAACTGTTCCACTAAGGGCACCTGCAACACGATAGGTGCTATTCGTGGAATAGCTTAGGAGCCATTCGCTCAGGTGCCATTTCAGCGGGTGCCCTTCCTGGAATACCTCAAGGTAAATCTGGTCGTTAATTGGTTACAAAGCTAGCGATCAAGATTGCAACCGAAAAATGAAAGACATTCTTAATATCTAGCAGTGTTAATGTATACGGTCTTATAAATTAATAAGATTACCTGATCAATTGTTAATTAGTGTATTCTTAATTTGCACTAAAGCTATCGAGTTAGCTTATTTGACTTGAATATTGTAATCATCAAGGAAATGAAGAGATGAAGAAATTCTGGAGCTACACTGTATTATTCTATGATAATGCGTTTTCCAGGACCGCAACAACGCTCAATCCTCGTGCGCGGGTCTATTCATCCTGTCTCACCTGGGCTTCGACTTCCCCGGGAACTGGCTACACGTCGACATGGCGGCGCCGGCGCATTGCGTGAGTATTCTATACAATAAAACCGGCAAGTGCGAGTTGGACTCGTCCATGAAGGGTTCCGTAGTAGCAAGCATAGATTAGTGATATAACTATATTGTGATAAGTAAGTAATATACACAAACAATAAAAATAACTTTGTTTTTCATAGTGTTTGTATGAATGGCAAAGTTATATTTGCGGTTTTTGAAAATGTACTAATAATAAATAAAATAATAAATAAAATCATTTATTTCAGATGTCTAAAAGATCCATATCCATAGTAGTTTTACAATAATTCATCAGATAAAATTCATTAAAATTATAAAAATTAAATACATTAGGATTACATTCATTCAAATCAAATACATTAAAATCACAGTCATACATTAAAATTCAATCATAAATTCAAAAATTTAAGGCACAAGATAGAAATATATTAGAATTAAGAATTATTATTATCAAATTATTAAATTAAAATACTAAATTACCCTTCTCACAAATGACTATATCTCAAAAACTGCTAACTGTATCTCATTCAAACCAATTTTTGTTGGAAGTTTTTGTTGAGGTCTACATTATACATTTTTTTTTTAGTTTTATCATTCTCTTATTTTAGAAGTTACAGGGGGGGGACACATTTTACCACTTTGGAATTGTCTCTCGTGCAAACTGTTCAGTTTAGAAAAAAATGATATTAGTAACCTCAATATAATTTTTAAAGACCTATCCATAGATACCACACGTATGGGTTTGGTGAAAAAAATTTTTTTTGAGTTTCAATTCTAAGTATGGGGGGCACCCCCAAAATTTGTTTCGTTTTTAAGATTGTGTGTAAATCCTAATGCGGTTCACATAATACATCTACCTACCAAGTTTCAACAGGATAGCTCTTATACTTTCGACAAAAAGTGGCTGTGACATACACGGACAGACAGACAGACATGACGAATCTATAAGGGTTCCGTTTTTGCCATTAGGCTACGGAACCCTAATAAACCGTGCAAGGTGGCGAGAAAGAGGCTTTTTCTTTGTGGGTGGTTTTTATTAATATCAATGATGATATTAAGGTATTAAAGCTCATAAGTTGGCTCATTTTACCAAGTTACTGGGTTGTCCGATAGGCAGTCGCTCCATGTTAAATACTGATATTCAGCGGCATCTGGTTCGACTAGAAGCTGACCACAATATTGTTGGGAAAAGGCTAGGCAGATGACGATCAGGTTGGCTCCATTTTTCATTTATGTTATGCTAGGCATAATAGGCTAGTTGCCCTAAAAATGTAATTAGTCCGTTTTTTAGATTATTCAAAAATAAGGGACACGTATTTTTTTATTTGCAAATTAGACTAAAAATGACAAAGATATAGCCTATTAAAGTTACGTGTGACGTCACGCCGCGTGGCATTTTCTCGCGCGGGGTGACGTCACACGTAACTTTAATGGGCTATATCTTTGTTATTTTTTATTTAATCGAAAAAAGAAAAAATACGTGTCCAGTATTTTTTTATACTCTAAGATACGGACTAAATAGAATGTAATTATTTTGACCCTGGAAACTACCCTATTGTGCACTTTATGGGTAACAATGGTCAATTGAATGTTACGTGATAATTGCTTTAAGTAATCCTTGAACGCCCTCTTAGTTTAGGAGATAAGTTCTAGACTTAAAAGATATTCGAGTGAAGCTGCACAAACGTTTATTTCACCATCACCATCATATCAGCTGTAGGAAGTTCACTGCTGAACATAGGCCTCCCCTATAGATTTCTAAAAGCATCTGTAGCGGCTTGCATCCAGTGTGATCTTGTGGTCTTACTTTCACTTTGCACCTTAGGGACTTTACTTATGACGAGATTCGACCTATTCCAACTACAAGTGAAAATCAACCTTACCACTACGACATATGACATAACGTTGATATCTACGGGTAGCTGAAAAACGAAACACGATCGCCACGACGACGTGAAGTCAATCGAATTGCATCATTATTTCTTAGTAGTGGTAAGGTTGATTTTCACTTGTAGTTTGAATCGGTCGAATTGCGTCGCGTCATGGATAAAGTCCCTTACGCTTGTGCCCCGGGTTGATGGTCAAAGAGTTGTCAGCACAATTACGGGGTCCCTTAGAGGGCCAAAGCCTGCCGGGGTTGCGAGACTAACGAGCTTCCGTGACCCCGGAACGTAAAGAGCTATTGAAGGACATCGTGGATTTATGTCAGTACAAGTCTGACAGTCCCACCCGCCTTGCCCTGGCTGGGAGGACTCATTTGATGATACAAACACCTCGCTAGCGCAACAACTAAGAATTTAAGTACCTTCTACTGACGTCACACCTGTCAAATCGGAACAGTTGTCAAATGTTATCGGTACTTTTGAAGTGTCCGTTGACCATAAACACACCTTAGTTGGAACGCATTATAATTAAATATTTTGTTTCGTCAGGGTGAACGTGCGACGGGCTACGGTGTAGGTCTGCTGTGTGTCCTGTTCGGTGCTCACACACAGTCACGACTGCTGCGTGCGCTGGCGCCGGCCAACGCGCTGTGATACTGCACACACCACACTACACACTATACGCACTTTAAGGTAAGCGGATGCTGCAAAACTGTACATAAAAACTCGAAAGTATTTCAGACACTTGTTTTTTTTAATGGCCAAATAATAACAACCGCACAAGCCGATCTTCCGGATTAAGCCGCGCTTGACGAGGTTGATCTGTGGATGGGTGACCACCTGTCATAGCGAGTTTCCTCCGTGCCTCGGAAAGCACGTAAAGCCGTTGGTCCCGGCTGTCATTTGTAGATCTTTAACAGTCGTTACTGTTAGTCAGAAGCTCATAAGTCTGACGACCAGTCTTACTATCATCATCATCATCAGCCTATAAATGTTCCCACTGCTGGGACACAGGCCTCCTCTCTGTGAGAGGGAGTGGGCCGTAATCTACCACGCGGGCCCAGTGCGGGTTGGTAGATGTCACATGTCTTACTATGGGGTATCGTATTGCCCAGTTACTGGGTTGTGGAGTTCCGATCAGATGATCATGTATGCTGCAAGACTGTAGATTAAACTAAAAACATTTATTTGAAAATTACAAGCACTTTTGAATAGATTATGCCAAAAATCTAATTAGTTTTCAAATGAAAGTTTACTAGTTGTACCAACGACCATTTATATCTAGACTCCTAATCACAGGCGACCGATGTCTGTCAACACATTAGACAAAAAAGTTCGTATTAGTTTCGACCACTCCTGTGAGTCCCCTCGTCGCACTGACCTTGAGTTAGCCAATCAGAACGCAGTACCCCGTCCCCCTCGCTTACGTCGTACCTCAGCGACTTGGCAGACAATTTTCGTTAGTCAGATCGTGCATGAGGCGTCTAGATATAAATGGTCGTTGAGTTGTACTGAATCCAGAGGTCGCAGGTTCATATCCAGCTCCCGGTTGGAATTTTTAGTTTCAAAGAAATGCTTTAAAATTCGCGACGCATGCGCATAATATTTATAAAAGTATTAATGAAAAGTATGTTAAAACGTTTGCTATTTTATAAATGTATAACTTCTTGTATCTCTCGTCGCCTGTACCAATATTAGCAAAATAATATTTTTCTTTACAGATATAAAACCCAGAGTCCACTAAAAGAACGGAAATCAAGAAGATTCTACCCAACATTATTTAAATTAGTGGACGACCAGCCTTTAAAACAGCTTTTATTTTCATTCTACAACTGTATACCGCTAGGTATAGATTTGATATCTTATGGCCTGCAAACATATTGAATTGTTAATTAACAAAACAAATTTTATTTCTGTAGAAGTACTAATAATATGACCCACTAAAGTTACTGGAACTTAAAATATTAGGTATTTACCGAAGTTTTTCATTTGAACTGAAATCGGTGAATGAAAACAAACATCTTGAGGAAACCTGGACTTTTAGAAATGTATAAGTCTTAAGTCATGTCAGAGTCATGTGGAGTTCCCAGAAGCGGCTTATTTAATCAAAAGTCCGGAGTAACTATACTCTTATAAAGTTCTTATGATATTTTTTATCCAATCAAATCTGTCTTTTGTATTGTCAATTACCATTTTTGAGGCCATAAGATTAAAAATTTACACAATTTACATAAAGAATGTCTGATGCAAGTGTGCTTATAACTCTAAATAACCCTCCTAGAAAAATAAGCATAATTTTTAAGTAATATCAAAGAATACTAAATTTATTTTCTCTTTTTTGTAGGCTAAATGAGAATTTTTCTTTCTTTTTCAGTGTAAGATAAAAAAAATGTTTGTTTAAAATATAACTGTTGTTTAGAAAAATAAATTATGATAACTTAAAATAATAATAATATTGTGGCTATCTACTAATACTACCCTGTAAAAGTTTTTATACCTTTATAACCGAATACTAGAAATAATAGATGTAATGGCTAAGACTTGAATTCCTCTTACGCTGAAATTGGTCGCGTACGCGTACGAATATACATTGTTCTATATAACACCATACTGCATCGCTGACGTGAGCGGCGTGTACGTTGCGTACGTAACGGCTGACATGAGCGTAACAGGAATTTAGGCCTAAAGATTATTAATAATGTTATAACAAAGTGTTCTATATAACTAGGACTAATTTAGTTACTAGTATAAGCCTAACATGGAAAGGGTTGTCAGAAATCAGTTTGGAGTAAGTCAATAGGCTAGTTGCCCTAAAAATTTAATTAGTCCTCTTTTAGATTATTCAAAAATAAGGGACACGTATTTTTTTATTTGTAAATTGGACTAAAAATGACAAAGATAAAGCCTATTAAGGTTACGTGTGACGTCACGACGCGTGGCATTTTTTCGCGCGGGGTGACGTCACACGTAACTTTAATGGGCTATATCTTTGTTATTTTTCGTTTAATGGAAAAAAGAAAAAAATACGTGTCCAATATTTTTTTATAATCTAAAATACGGACTAAATAGAATGTTATTATTTTGACCCTGGAAACTACCCTATTATCGTGGAATAATTAAACAAGGTTATTTGCAGGCAAATAACCTCATTAAAATGGGAATAGGATTGTAGCAGGTAGCACTCTGTAGTTTATTCCTACGTCATAGAAAATAGGCTCGCGTTTACGTACTAAGTACGTAACGTAACGTCAGCAGTCATAAGAAAAGTTTGCAAGAAGCAATGAAAAAATTCAGGAGTTCTAAAAAGGCCACTTTAGCGTCATAATATTATAAATTACATGAACTGACGTCAAATAAAACTTATTCTTTTTTTATGGAATATACTACTTTACAGCTCAAGCCTTTGAATAGATAAAGAATCATTTTATTGCAGTGCATATTATGATTTTGCTAAAGTGGACTTTTTAAACACATTGTTTTTTTTAAGCATTTCTGCGCAAAATATAGGGTTATGCCTGTGCCGTAAAAAACACACACATTTTATTTTGTGGTCCAATCCATCCAAGGCGTTACTACAAAACTACATTCATAAAAAAACCCTAGGGTTCCTACCAATACCATAAACGGGGAAACCTAACATTTCTTACCTTCTATTGAATCTTCCAGAACGACTCTTCAATCTGATTTTGACAACCCTTTACCATGTCGCCAGTGTAACGCTTGTTAGATAACAGAAAGCAATAAACTATGTACAATAATAAATGTTAAAGTTTAGCGTTATTTGCAGTTACCCGTTAGTCCTGTTACAGACAATATTTTATAATAATATAAACTAAAACCGTCCGTTTCATACTGCCTACGTTAGTTTGTGACAACTAAAAAAATAAGGCTTGAATTCCTGTTACGCGGATGTCGGTCGCGTAAGTTGGTTGCGTACGTCGTCGGTCCACCAATAAACATTGTGTTCTATGGTATACTCTACAGCTTGATAGGTAAACATTATCATATTTCTAATGTACCTATTTATTAATAATATTTTTTTTTATTAACGATTAAAAAAAACTCCTAGAGGTATTTTAGGTCGGATACATTAAGTGGACCACTTTTGTAAGACGACTAAAAAGTCACGGTGTATAGTACCATACTGCGACGATGACATACTACATCGCCTTTTCTCACTAAAACACGCGACCGAAGATATAACAGGGATTCAGGGAGGCTACCATGACGTCTGTCTGATGGGTGTCCGTTACCCAGGCCAGATGTTGTCGAAAATGGTCATTTTAATCTTATAGATAATTAGTTTTACGGCTTCTATAATTGTTGCGCACATTTTTAAATTTGTTGCGCTTATAGTTTTTTAATTATTTCACAAAAACATTTCCTGCTGGGGTAACGTTACCCCAGCCAGACCTTTTTCTTTCTAATGGGAATATTTAAATAAATACTAGCTATAAAATTAGTTGTCTAGATGAAGTAAGTGTTGTGCCTTATTTTGTATTTATTCTTTCTTCGGTTGCGAAGTTATTCGAGATTTTGCTGGGGTAACGTTTTTGGTTTTGCTAGATCTTTGAAATGGTTAAGCGGATTCTTATCATATTTTGTACATGACTTCTTAGGAATCAGTTTAAATTTGTTCTGCAATAAAAAAAACCAAAATAATGGATAGCTTTAAGGTTATTTCATTAAATAGAAAAACACTTCAATTGGTCCCAGCACTCTCAATAAGAAGTCTAAAGACTTACTTTAAACGTTATTTTAAAGCTAGTTACAAGCTTTAAAATAACATTTCAAAAGATAGTATAATGTTCTGCGTTTTCGCTTTTTCGTAACCACCTAAACTTGGTCGGGTTACCACTGTCATTCACTTCCTAATGAATTTAATCGTATTATCTCATTAATTATCCAATGAACTAGGCTGAAATTTTACTGATAGAACTGAACTAAAAAACTAATAATTGACATAACATTCCGTTCATATATCCAATCCAGTGGCCAAATTACACAGCGCGCATCAAGACCGTGCTCGTGAAGAACTGAATATCATCATAACTTGTTAAATACTTACAGGATACTAATGAAACTTCACATACATTTGAAGGCAGTTACAAGCTTTAAAATAACGTTTAAAATAAGTCTTTAGACTTCTTATTGAGAGTGCTGGGACCAATTGAAGTGTTTTTCTATTTAATGAAATAACCTTAAAGCTATGCATTATTTTGGTTTTTTTTATTGCAGAACAAATTTAAACTGATTCCTAAGAAGTCATGTACAAAATATGATAAGAATCCGCTTAACCATTTCAAAGATCTAGCAAAACCAAAAACGTTACCCCAGCAAAATCTCGAATAACTTCGCAACCGAAGAAAGAATAAATACAAAATAAGGCACAACATTTACTTCATCTAGACAACTAATTATAAAGCTAGTATTTATTTAAATATTCCCATTAGAAAGAAAAAGGTCTGGCTGGGGTAACGTTACCCCAGCAGGAAATGTTTTTGTGAAATAATTAAAAAACTATAAACGCAACAAATTTAAAAATGTGCGCAACAATTATAGAAGCTGTAAAACTAATTATCTATAAGATTCAAATGACCATTTTCGACAACATCTGGCCTGGGTAACGGACACGTCTGATGGAAAGAGACAGAGCTATACAAGTCGTTTAGCGCCATCTCGTTCCCACAGTGGAACTACTGTCGCTTTAAGGTCTTCTTCGTCTTGTTAGGCCACAGGGCCCAAGTCTCCCGTCTTGACGACGCCATTATTGTTCTAATAATCCCAGGAACAACTCCTAAGCTTAAATCGGGATGGTGTGAAGCCAATCGGACTGGCCGTAAAATCGCCCAGTGTCATTAATTTTGTAGTTGCCCAATCTAGATTCGGGTGCCAATAACAATAGGCTTCGTTGCTGGGGCTAAATTATTGGCAATGACCTCCTTTTTTGGAGTCGGTTAAAAAGCGAGGGTAAACAAAAGAAAACGTGCTTATTTATCGTGGTAAAAACATCACATGAGTCCGCAGCCCAGGGTGGGATGGAAAGAACTGTCACTCATACCGACTGAAATCCATGGTGTTCCTGCAACTGCTCATTACGTTCCAGGATCACGGTTATCTGATAAGACAGTCTTGCGACCCCGGAATAAGACATGCCCTCTTGAGGAATACGGGTGTAATATTTTGTGAGACAAAAGTTGTTGTCAAAGAAATATTCTAACGAAAGGTAGATATGATACACACGCAACATAACAATGCCTTTTAGAAGCAATTCACTTAGTATTAATATACATAAGTGGTTTTAAAATGTTTTATATTGTTACTCCATTAATAAAACTAGCAATAATATTTTATTTACTGCTAAATATGGCTTTTAGTTGTACCAATAGTTTATTCTATAATGTTCCCACTGCTGGGACACGGGCCTCTAACTGAGAGAGAGTCTGCCATATTCCACGATTTTAAGCCGCTGTCGGTCTCTATATCTAACCCGTTGGTGGATAATTGTTTTAATAAAAGCAGTGTAATTTTACGAAAACACTTCTGCCCACTTCGTCAAGAAAATATAGGTGTGATGATATGAATTTATCTAAATTACTACTTACTGTTGGTACAATTTTAAGTCCAGTAACACATTAAAAAAAAAACGCTAGAAATCTAAAAATATTTAGCAATAAGTTTGAAATGTGTTCATTCTGAGCCAAAACATAAGCCATAATATTTTTATATACTACCTACATAATCTAGATTCTAGCATTTAGTTTCAATTTGCAATAAATATAAATTACCAATTTGTATGTTTTCTTTTATTAATTTTGAAACGAATAACCTGTCATTATAGTGTATTCATAAGCGAAAATGTTGACATTTTTCAAATAAAGTTGTATTTGAATAGATTGGGTTTTTATTTGTTTCTGTTCTCATTGAAGGACCACACGACCACACATTGAATTTTAAACTTCCTTCTGAGCGAAGTTACATCAGTAGTTAAAATTGATAGTTTACTTAACCAAGTCAACATACATATTTTTATTTATCCACTGATAAATCAAGAATCAACTGACCCTTAACCGCAAACTTCCTACTAATAAAGGCTTGCTATTCGATCAATAGCCAAACAACATTAACAATATTTTAAAAAAATACCCTAGATTTAACTAATGGTTTACTTAACTACTGATCAAACAACAGGCCCTAACCAGGATACATTCTGAAGTTTTTACTTTTTATGTGTGTGTGTGTGTAAAAGTTTCTAAAAGGCTTAAATGTGAACTCTATTAACTGTGTCAGTTGTATTCACAGTTGTATTTATTTGCTGAAAAATAAAGGGATCGGGTTCAGTCAAAGATTTAGATAGATGTACCTTAACTCTATTTTACATAAGCGACAAACTATTCAAACATCAAGAGTAGGGTAATCTGAACTATTTAAATCTTTGCTTTCAAGAAAAACACACATTTTGGAAATTTTAAATCAAAATCATTTAATCGTTATTGAAAGTAAAAAAAATACAAAGACAGATTCCCCCAAAGCGCCCGCCCTTCGCCACTTCCTAAGTGTTTTGGCTGGGGAGAAGAAGTGGCGGAACAAACTCCCCAGCAACACATCTGTCTGGTTAGTTAGAAGAACTTTACAATTTATAAAATAAAAAAAAAAAACATTTAATAAATTTAATGTCACTCAAAAGTTACTGAGATTTATTTAATTACGTAACGTAAACTTCAAGATAAAAACTGAAAACTTTAATATATTATGAGCAAAATATGTAAAAAATGTATATATCAAATCAAAAAATAATTAAAGATTATTACAGAACTTACTGATCAGTAACCACACTATAGTTGATTTTTATAAGTGGTAGGTACTGATAAAAACAGCAAAAAAACTGAGGATTGAAAGGAGGTTCAGAGGTAAGGACTTGTACATACTGGTGCCACATCCAGTATTGTTTTGTTTGTCTAAAGATGTGGACCAATACAGGTGCCTTATTCTAAAAGTATTTACACCATCACTATTCCATTGCGAAAAAGGTATGGCGCTATCGGCGGTATAGCACCATCTCTGTTACACATTGGAATAATGATGACATTAATACTTCATAGTAAAGCTCCCGCTGTTTTACCTAGCACTAGTATTAGGGAATAAGGATTTTTAAGGGTAAACAGTGCCAGTAGTATTGGGACAATGATCAGGTGGTCTCCCATCATTACCTTTTTTAGTAATATTACTTCAACTTTGGTGTAGGAAAGAGAGGGAACTACACAGGTGTTGCTCTCATCTCTTTCCCACACCAGTGATATTAAAATAATACTGCTATGAAAGGTAATGGTACAGACCCAGCGCTGTAATCATTACCATATGGAAGGTTTGTATAGGAATTAGGAAAGGTAAGGAAATACCGGTGTTACCCAGTACCAAACGAGACCGACCTTGGTGTTACCCAGCGTCAGCCTTCGTAGTATCAATCAGCACTAGTTTTACCCAGCACCGATGATTGGTAAAGACAACCACAACTGGTTTTACCCAGTCCGGTCGTTGTTGGGCTGATGCTAGTTTGACCCAGCACCTGTTGTTTGACAAAGTTGAGCACTGGTTTGACCCAATGCAAACTTTGTTGATGTTCTGAGCCTAAACCCTTGTATACACTAGCGGCCTAGGCCACAGATGTTAACTCGGGCAGAAGGCACATACATGTTTGTAGAAGAGGCTCCATCAGTTTTCACCGATTCCACCTGATTGTTATAAAGTTCCATTTTTAAATTGTTTTCTCTGTGGTAGTTTTTTATAGTAAGTACTTGAAGCTAACATTGGTTTGACCCAATGTAGACTTTGTTGATGACCTGAGCCTAAAGCCCGTGTATACACTAGCGGCCTAGGCCACAGATGTTAACTCGGGCAGTAGGCACATGATTGTAGAAGAGGCTCCATCAGTTTTCACCGATTCCACCTGATTCGTATTACGTTCCATTTTTAAACTGTTTTTCTCTATGGTAGTTTTTCATAGTACATGAAGCTAGCATTGGTTTGACCCAATGTAGTCTTTGTTGATAGCCTGAGCCTAAACCCTTGTATACACTAGCGGCGTAGGCCACAGATGTAACTTGGGTAGTAGCACAGTGTTGTTGAAGCGGCTCTATCAGTTTTCACCAATTCCGCCAGCTTTGTTTATTTATACTTCATATTGTATTGTTTTTTGCCCTGGCAGACTTTTATATCTCCTGAAATATTTTGGAAATACCTGTGAACCTTTAATAAAATAATTAAAATTAGACTATACTTACAGCACGGTGAGATGATCTATTTGGCCTCTCAAGTTAGGGTAAACCTGACAAATAATGACAATAATATTATTTCTCATTTACATATAAAATTCACACTTAGTAATGGAGTGTACCTGGACATCATTTTGACAAAACCTTGGTTTTGCCTTCTGTGGTTTTTTTTCCTATAATTAAGATTGCCAGTGATTTCCATACACCTATTTCACATAGGACAGATTTTTATAATAATCAATGTAAAAAGGAAAGTTTTAATAAGTTTCATTTTTAATGTTTGATGTTACACAATAAGTTATTTTTTTAAATTAGTGATGAAATATTTTTTTGAAAGAGGGTAGTTTTTTTGGTCAATGTGTCGTCTTTTTTTCAAATATTCTTTCTAATTACATATTTAATTTAGTTTAAATAAATAATACTTAGCTGTTGTAAAGTAAAATATTGAGACGTGATTATTGTCCTCATGAAGTTTTTTTTGAGTAGGTTTCCATTAGAAAACTGCTTTTCTTCTAATTTTATTTCATTTAAAAAATGCCAGTGATAAAACTCCATTCGTTCTGAATCATATCTATTAAGGAGAAGATATAATTAGGATTATTTAAGATCATTAATTATGATAATTAAATTTTGCACAGAAATAAAAAATATGTAGGGTAGACTCGACATACCTGCGCCTGCGTCCTTTAAAAAGTTTTCTTTTAACCACTTCGGCAGCATGGTGCAATAGGAATTTCTAACTTTCATAACTTGTGTAATAATTTATTTAGAGAAGATTGCAAAAAACGATAACGTTAACTAGTAAGTAAGACAACTGCACGACAACTGCAACATATTGAATGTTGAACTTATCCGGAAACGGAAAAGGAAGCACACATGAATTGACGTTTGAAAAACATTACCATATAGAAGACATTGCAGATAATGAAGATACAATACTGTATACAACTTTTGCAGAAATTTTTAGTCTTCATTGTTTAATTTTTATTGGATTTTGGTGTATGGATCACAGGATCACCTTTAAAGGAGTAAATAAAACAAACTATTGTCGTTTGGTTAATGTATGTATTTACTTCAATTCGTTTACCAATAATGCTGGGTAAAAAACACTAGTCAATGTATATAAAAGCCAGTTAAAATCCAAATACTTTTGTATACAATACATTGTAAAATTTCGTCACAGTAAAATACAGGTAGACAAAAAAATAAATGCACTTAACGCGCCCTATACATGGCAACATTCACTTAAGATTTTTTGGCAAATCCTTACGTTACATTATCGAGTATAAATTGCACAATGACTTTAAAAAATAAATTATTGAAATTTTATAATTTCCCTAAATAAAAAATAAGTTCCAATATCAATTTTGTAAAAAAATAAATAGGTATCTTTCGACCGAAACAGCATAAAATGACTAATGCAGAACTTAATCACACCAGTATAAAAATTAAAAGCACATCCCTACTTATAGAAAAATCAATTTTGGGCCTGATGATGGCCTAATTAATAAAAAGTTACCATAACTTTGATTTTAATTCAAGCCATCTCTCCGCTGCAAGTGAAGAAGACGGATATTAAAATCAAAGTACTGATATGTTTTAGGATATAGGCGGATATTTTATCGTGCAATTCATAAATCCCTGACCCCAGTCCCATAGTTTGCTCCTCCTGCCCTATTCAAAGCGTCTTTGAATTGATGGATGTCTATTTCGGATTGATTTTCCAATTGTAACTCCACTGCAAAATTCTGGAAAAGAAAAAAAAGTTAAATTAAAATAAAAAAAAATTAAAAACTGAGAATAATCACTGTCTCGGTAATCTTGACTCATGGACCTTGTAATAAATTCATGGGAGCCTGTCTTTGATGGGGACACTAGATTGGTGAAAACTACAATATTTTTGGATCAGCGTAGAGAGACCGCACCGATTCTAAATAAATACCAAAGATTGCGTGAAAAACGGAACGTTGAAAGTGAACGTGAAAAAAAGTTGACAAATGAAATGACAGTGACAGGTCAATTAACCGCCAAACCCTAGTGTCAAAATAAAGTGTACATCGAAAGAAAAGCTTGTTTTTATTAAAACCAGATGAAATAACCAAAAATGGAAGAATTACAAAAAAAAGTGCCGTGCAGAGAAGAGCAGTTGAACGACTTGTTTAATTTGCTCGGCGAAGGTGACGAATGTTTACCTTGTTCTATATTTATCAGCGGCAGTATGGCAACGGGAAAAACTTTATGCGTAAACTCTGTGCTGCGAAGTTTAGACTACAAACATGTTATTATTGACTGCATCGAGTGTTATACACCTAAAATAATGTTCGAGAGTATCCTGTCGGGGTTAGAAGATGAGGAAATCGACGTTAAATGTGAAACTTTGATGGACCTAACGAACGGATTGAACAGGCTACAAGAGACGCTAATAGGTTATGAACCGGTAATATTAGTGTTCGACAGGGCTGAGAGGCTACGTACTATGGATCATAACATAATGAGCACGTTTTTAAGACTACAAGAACTCTGTAATCTCAATATTTGCACAGTATTCATTACACATTTGGTTTATGAGAATTTCTACTTCAAAATGGGTGTTAGAGAGCCTATTAAGTTATATTTTCCTAATTACAACAAAGAAGAACTGTTTAAAATAATCTTCCTGCACCAAAAAAGATTTATAAACCACCTACTTGTCACCTATGAAGTAGATGAAGAAATTAAAGAAGAATTAGAGAAACCAGAGTTGTTTGCTAACTTTCTCAATGCATTTTTGAGCGTATTTTATAGACCGTGTCGCGATCTGATTGAATTGCAGCATATGGCATGCGTCAACTTCATGAAATATTGCGAGCCAATAATAAAAAATGAAATAAATGCTTCCGATTTATCTAAACTCTGGCGTCACATATCACCAATTCTCAAATCGAGTTTAGAGCTTCTTTACCTACGTATTAGTACCTCTAAACCTGTTAAACCATCACCAGGCAAGGAGAACAGTGATTTGGATGTTATACCGACCCACAACTTTGAAAACACATTAAAAGAAGAGTTAACATCTACAAAGACATTTGCACAAAGTTTCGAACTACCCTACTATGCTAAATTCCTCCTCATAGCTGCATACTTGGCCAGTTACAACCCACCGAAAGAGGATAAAAGACTGTTTATGAAGAATCATGGCAAACAGCGAAAGAGGTTGCAGCAAGTGAGAGCAAAAGCCAAAATCACTGAGAAATTAAACACACAACTTGGACCAAAAGTCTTTACTCTAGACCGATTACTGGCCATTTTCTATGCAATATTGGAAGAAAAAATTGGTTTGACAAGTAACTTACTAGCCCAAATAGCTACTTTAGTTGAATTAAAGCTGATCGCTGGCAGTAAAGAGATAGATTTGGATACAGCAAAGTACAAGTGTATTGTTGGCTACGATTTTATCTCAGCGATTGCTCAAACTGTTGGTTTTAATGTGAGGAAGTATTTGTATGATTTTATGTGATCTGGATTTCGTTTTTTATGTTTATTTATTGCCTTTTTTAATATACAAGTTTTTAAAATCAAACACTCTTTACTACTCCTTCATAAATTAATTTATTGCCTTAAACAGAAACTACAAAATGCTGTCTCTTATATAATTTAAGTATTTTTTTAACAAAACCACTAATGGTACAGTGTATTGTATAACGGGCTGGTATCCGCAACTCCACGTCATATGCGCGTATTTTGCGTAATGGTACAGTGTAGTCTTATTCCCTATATCCAAGAATGTAGGGCCTAGCCAGGGGTCCTCTGCAGTTTTTCGCCCCTTGGAAGTGTTAATTTTTCACTATTTGTCTGACTTATTATGAGATTTGATAATCTCATATTAAGTTCTCATCAAAAAAGAGGTTCCATGTACTTAGTCGCGTTAGGGGCGACCCTAACGCGACTAAGTACATGGAACCTCTTTTACCACATTTATCAACGCGGAATCGGCTTAAGCCGGTCAAGAAAACCTTTATGTCAACGTAATAAGGGTGTTACTAATGCCATTCGCATCGGATCGCGTCGTCGGAGCCGAGCCGAGAATGTGGGGGGACCCTTACCATCGACCTCTCCCAGCTAATAAGAACAACTCATAAATCTGCCTATCCCAATCATTCCGGAGCATGAATCATTACGATTCGCATTCAATTTATTGCCAAAACAATTTGTATTAATGTCGAATGACACAATCTGCGAGACAGTCAAGGGCTCTGTGTTAAGACTAACAAACGTCAGACTATACTGATCAGCTATGCTATTCTACATAAGAAATCTTATCGCTGAACTCGAGGATGTGCTCTTCGACGAGGCGGCTTTCAGATCGATTGATCGTGCGCTAGTGTCACTGTCAACCCCCTTCGTACTACATCAGGCGACACAAGTCTACCTTACAACTGAGGTATCCATTGACGCGTGCCTGTGTACGATCCTCTATGGGTTTGTGTTGCAATAGTCACCTGGATACCAAAGTCGTAAGGTATCGGAGACTTAGTCGCCGTCGCCTAGTTTACGAAGGGGCTCAGTAGCAACCTTTAGTGCCACCGTGGCGTGAGTGCTGCGGCCGCGCTATAACAAAGCTGTGTTTAGAGAGCTTTACCAGCTTTACTGCTGGTCTTTAAGCAGATGCTGTGTATGTTAAGATCTACGCGATCTAGCTGATTACCGCCTCGTCAAAAGCCTAACGCCTCATTGAGCATTCTTGCTCAAGGCATATCTATTGCCGATTTTCAGGTTTTCTTACGACTTCCCTTTACGGGCTTTACGGATGTCAGTAACAAACTAAAAAAAAATGTCACTGTTTCGTGTCAGGCCAAACAAAAGCGGTTTAGCCCTTCCATAGTGAATTTTGTAAATCAAACCTAGGTCTATAACGCCTACGTGATGTGCCCTAAATATTTAATCGATGCTAAAATCTGTTTGATGTTGCTATTGATACAGAGTTAAGTTAGTCATCGTGTTTTAAAAATATTTTTATCCTTATCGTGCTTTATGGCGTAAAAGATAAAAAATCACTCAATGATTAGGTAGTTGAAGACACACCTTAAAACCATAATAAAATAATGAGTACTTTTCCGGCAGCTTGGCCATGATGGATGCTTTCTCATTTATGCAGCGAGAATAAGCACCGTTCGGGGTATTCATAACTTTAACTAACCATGTGTAGCTCTTCCAAAGGAGCTCAATTCTTGAAAACTGTCAATTTGGTTGGTACGGCAAGAGAGGTGAAAGCCTCCTGCAGACACTCGCGATTAATCGCGCGGGGCGACATGTCGCGGTCCATTCGCAGTACATTTAGAGTGGAAATTAGCTTGGCTCGTTGTCGCAGCGCGATTAATCGCTTGTGTCTGCAGGAGGCTGAAGATCGGTGTTTATAATTCGACATCGCGCGGCTTTTAATCTGCCGATCGGCCTAGGACGAATATGTGTACATAGCCTGCTTGCATGGAATGTTCCTACTCGATATAATGTGTAACACATCATCTATTCATAAGCTATTTTGAGTTCTCATAAAATGTGTATAAATCTCTAGTAATCTCTCAGTTGAAATATTTGTTTATGCCATTCAGACAAAATCATATTTTTTCCCAACTATAAATTGGTGTCAGCTTCCATCCCGGATGCAACTGAACACAAATATTTTTCATGGCACGCCTAAATACCTTTTTCAGAGAACATTTAGGTAGGTCGTAGGTATTCAGATCTCATAAAGTGAATATAGGTTCAGTAAACTGAACCAATAGAATAGGTATACCTATAAGATGGACCAGGACGAAGAAGAATGAAGAAGGATACTTACAGAGATGATGTCTTTGATGATGGCTTTGTCGGTGGACATCTTGGCGCGGTTGATGACGGACACGTTCGGCCCCACCCACGTGACAAACAGGAACTTCTTACGTTTTGACATCTCGTCGCCCATTTGCACCCTGGGGAAAAACAATGAGAAATATTTATAAATATTGTATGAACTCTGGCGAGTTTTGTTAAGTGTATGGATGTCCAGCAGTGAATAAACTCGTCACCCTTGGTGGCAGGTATATCACATACCTAAGCCCGGCGTCAAGTAAAGCCATTTCTCGAAGGATCATTGTGCCAATAGCTGAGAGATTCATTGTGAACACATTTTACCGAAACTGTTGTCCATTTTACTATCAGAACAGTGCCCCTTCCTATTTTCAGTATTGCTACTCACACTTATTTATGGAATTCGCTGCTATGCTTCCTAGGCTTTCTCAATATTAAAGGAGCTTTACTCAACATCAACAGACTGACTGATTACCTTTCAACAGAAATAACCAAGTATTGTGATCCTTGCTCTATACAAATTGAGAAAGTTAGAAACACCAATTTCCTAAAACGTTGTCATCAATTTGTAGATCTCCTAAGAGTTGAGCTAGTGTTTGTTTAGTACCTTCCTACTAAATAAATCTACTAGACAGGTCTGTAGAAGGTAGAATTGTGTCACCCAGTACCGTCACGCTTGGTGGGTCGGTCTTCAAGTCACCACTTAGTGATTTAATCGCGTTACACCACTTGCTTCACCTGTTACTTAAATGCAGTTGCTTAATTAGGCCGCAGAATTTTATCCGGTCTTACAAACTGTTTTTCAGCAACAGAATTTAACTGCTGTTCCTTCGTAGCTTATCTTAAGCGATGAACTTGTGTCAACAGTCGACACTTTTTCTTTGGGTTAGTAAAATCATCATGTGCCCAAGAACTCCACGACCTCATCCCACCAGCGCCCTTCTATCATCGCATATCTAGACGTTCGGCAAATTATCATCCATACCTTATTATTGCAATTCCACCGATTCGCACTAAGCATTTCCATCCAAACGACTTTTATAATGCGAACAGCGAAGGAGTGGAACTCTCTGCCTGCGACGGTGTTTCCGAACACATACAACCCTAATCTCTTCAAAGTTACGAGTGAACAGGCTTCTTCTGGGTAAGCTCGCTCCATCGTCGACATTGTCTTTGTCACCCCTGACCTAGACTAAGGTCAAGAGTAAACCCATTGTAATTAAAAAAAAAACAAATGAGTCCTCCCGTGCTCCTGGATAGAGTGAAGGACTGTCAGACTCTAATTGACAAAAACTCTACCTTGTTTCTGTCAAATGCCCTTTGCAAGAGTCACAGTAGCGTGCTTATAGAGAGTCCCGCAACCCCAGCAGGCGTTTGGTCCTATGGGGGCCCCATCAGATCCTTGAGGCGTCGTCGACCAGAGTCTGGTCCATGCTGAGTAATACTAACCTGAGATATCCGAAGGCGCGGTCGTCATCAGAGAACTGGGTGCGGAACTCCGTGAAGTCAGAGCCGCGCGCGGAACACACGATTCGGGCTCCGTCGAATTTGAACACCGCCCTGTGGAGTTCATACAAGGTATCTCATTACTTTTATACATAAGTACAGTGGCTTTATTCCCAGGTGTTTAACGCAGATCATACGAACAATATAATGATGACAAATCAATGGTGGACAATCGTTCTTAAGGCAACGATTGGCTATTCTGCGGTAAGTATGTGTAGCAGGTAAGTTCGATTCCAGCACGGAATAAATATTTAAATGGTCTACTACAGGTTACAAGTCTGGCTGGTCGCGGGACACACGAATTACCGTGACCTCGCAACGTAAAGGGCTATTGAAGGACACCGTGGATTTTAGTCAGTACAAGTCTGACAGTCCCTCCCGCCCTGCCCTGGGTGGGAGGCCTCATTTGATGATTTTACCACGATAAAAAAAAGTCTGGCTGCTTGTATGTGAGAAATTCCAAATGTTGGACAAAGTTACATTTTATAAAAACTTGAAAACGTGCTTCCGCATTTTAAACAGATAATTTAAGACAAAGATACTGCTCTTTTTCTTTCATGGGGTATGGTAGATACTGCAATGTATGTATAAAAGCAACCATCACTTTTGGCGTTTACTAACAAGTCATTTATCATAACTACGTGCATTATCTGGTGGCCGGTAATGCGTAAGAAAAATTAATATTTGTATGATCCATCGATTATTCCATCTTCAAAGAATTTATAGCGTGGGTTAACTTTTATACGATCATGAGTGTTTTCTAATGCTTCAGAAATTTTTCAGGAAAATGATTGAGTCACCTTGTTGTGTGTAACTAAATAATGGTACTACTACTAACCTAACCTAACTGAAAATTTCAGAATGAGAAAAATCATCATCAGTAGCCAGTAGGTAGATATTAGGTAACGTAGGTTTATTGTGATTTTCGTATGGTTCTGTCCATGAAATTCATTTTAAATCTAGAATTTAAACCTTATCATTGCAGTTAAGGCAATTCTGTACCACTGGTTTCAGGTTTTCTACCAGAATACTTTTTTAGTATGGCTCTTTCGTTCTCAATTTGTTTCGAAAGACCCTCTGTGACACTACCGGATAATGTCCATGGAAATAAACGGTTCAGGTTTGGCCTTAAGCTATGTGCTTTACTTCAAGCAAGATAAGCTAATTTCAAGTGTTGGGTTGTTGGAATCAAAACCGACAGTCGCTCAATGTAAAATACTGATAATCAGCTGCATCCAGTTAAACTGGAAGCAGACCCCAGCTACACAGAAAAGGGCTGGGCAGATGATAATGGTGATGAGATTTTCGTAATCAACTTACCACTCAGTGGGTGATGTGTCAGATCTTACATCTTCGTAGGCGGCCCGTATCGTGTCCCTGTCCAGTCCAGTCGTCATTGTCACCTGGAACAAACATAAAACAGTCTTTAGTAACAAGAAGACAAATAAACAGGAGCTGGTGAACCAGGCAACTCGATAGAATTGTCCTGGCATCTTTGACGAAGAAGCGCCAATATAAGCCGGAAAAATACACGTATATTTTGTAAGATCTTAAGTAGGTTAGGTAGATATCTGCTGGACCAAAAAGTATAATTTCTCAAACTCAAAGCATTTATTTCAATTTGACCAGCTGGTTCAGGCACTTATACATTGTCAAAAAAAAAAAACTTATATCGAAGCTACCTACAGTCATAGTCACAAGGCATCAAGGCATAATAACTTGTAAAAGTAGGTAATGTCGTTGCCCATTCCAAATCGTAGATATCCATATCTATGAACATTAAGAATGGGCAAGAAACTCCATCACACATCGGACATAATTGTTCTACCTAAATCAATAATTATTACAGAATCAAAGATAGGTATATCTATTGAGAAAAGAAAATGATCATGAAAATCTACCTACAAGAAGCATTGCAGTTACATTTTTAACCGACTTCTAAAAAAGGAGCCTAAACCTCCTTTTTTGTGTATTATGTAACCGACTTCAAAAACGACCACGAAAAAGGTTAAAATAACCTACCAAATAACTTTTATTTCGGAAATCGGTCGTTTTTGAAGTCGGTTACATTTTTTTTTAATATTTTGTGCTAGTCTGTGATAATATAAATGCACAAAAGCGCACCCAATTAATGCTTGGTAGCAAAATGGGTGTTGTGCTGATTATAGTAGGTACTTTTCTGGAACGTGGCTTTATTTATTTACAAAAACTCGGCCAAAAGAAGAGCAATACCTACCTACTCGTATGTTTGAACAATGAATGGTACCTAGACGAAAATTTAAGAGACTTACTAACCTTTGAAATGACTACGGAAGGTTCTTAAAATAATATCCGCCGCAGAATAATCGTCGATACACGGCTTCACAAGCGAAACACTGAATTACTATGAAATCATTTCTGTAAAAAACCGACTAATCTACTATTTTGAGGAAATTTGATACAAATCGCGATTAAATTCTATAAAATGATTGATGGATTATAAAATTACGTCAACATTTTGCAAACGAAAGGTAGAGAAATGTGTCATTGGTTTTTAATTTTCAATTTTCTCCTTTATTAATTACAACTAGCAAACCCGGCGAACTTTTATGTAACATTTCGTTTGGTGATTAAAAGAAGAAGAAAATTTTTTTTTCCTGAATTTTCTTTGCTATAAACCTCACGGAGCCCGAGACCTTTCCAACGAATGCAAAACCTTGGAAATCGGTTCGTGCGTTCTGGAGTTATAGCGTCAGGAAGGAAAACCCGACTTATTTTTATAGTTGCCCGCGACTTCGTCCGCGTAGTATTTGAATTTTTTCCTGAATTTTCTTTGCTATAAACCTCATGGAGCCCGAGACCTTTCCAACGAATGCAAAACCGTGGAAATCGGTTCGTGCGTTCTGGAGTTATAGCGTCAGGAAGGAAAACCCGACTTATTCCCACGTTTATTTTATATAGTAGATAACTTAATTAAGATATTAAAATATATTTTTTTAACTATAAATAAAAACTAACCAGTAATATGTACGAAAAATAAAAAGAAAAGAAAACATTCAAAGACCGTCAAAGAATTCCACATCGCTGTCAACGGAAATAGTGCCCAGAACGCTGGCAGCATTGTCACGTTGTATGGCAATGCTGATTCGTTGACCTAGAAATGGGCCAGCCCTCTGGTCACCTGAAGAGTCGATCGCCTGGCGATATCTTTAAGAACTTGGTTTAAACATAATTTAAATCCACCTTAAAACAATCCGGATTTCCTAATAGCATACTATTGTGTTATTGAATTTAGATGACCCGGAAGAGGTGAGCGTCACTTCCCCCGCCGCGTCTGTCTGTATGTTCGCAATAAACTCAAAAACTACTCAACAGATTTTCATGTGGTTTTCACCAATAGACAGAGCAATTCATGAGAAAGGTTTAGAAGTATAATATGTTATGTTTTTGTGTTAATTGGATGAAATAATGACGATAATTGTTAAAAATATCGAAAAAAGTTAAGCCGTCAGATGAATAAATCGAAAACACTGCCTCTTTGAGATATAACAAAACATGAACATACCTACCTATGCATTAAATCTATGCTCTATTATCCGTGCAAAAACCGGGGTGAGTTGCTAGTATTTTATTTTTATTTATTTATTTACTTAAACACATACAGCTATCCTTACAGTATTGTAAGTATTGAATGCGAACCCCCCAAATATTTTTTTCTCTAGTTCCTTGGTAGATTAAGAAGATGGATGGATGAATGGGCAAGTTCCATCCCACCCTACCATTCATCCGTCTCCATTATTATCCATTAATCCTTTTCATTTTACCTTATTAAGTTCTGGAAACCCGAATCTTTTTAATTGACCTCAGACACATAATAGGGACGTTATATTTTGGGTTGAAAGCGATCTCAGGTAGTAGGCTCCCATTTTCCCTAAAGTTTCTTTGAGGTAGCTCAATTTTGATCCCTAATTAGCAATTTAAGAAGAGGAGCGTGTATTTTTGCGAAAGTGCTTACTTAAATTGCTTTGTATTTTGTTAGCATTGAAGAATAAATAAACAAAAATTATGAAATAATGTTTCTTTAAAGTGAAAAGCAGTAAACCAAATTATTTCGTGTCCATTTAGAATAAGTCAGACGTAACTGATAAGTACCCGCACCGCGCTGAAAGGGCACTGGAGGCTTAAAACATGCCCGCACTAAGCTTTTTATTGCTTTTCAGAAATTTCTCAAACTAGTTTTTTTCTCTCAAATTGTATGAAGAAGGAACAAGTCGGCGAGACGACCTAGACGCATACCACGTGAGCTGGTACAAAAGGCGTGGCCCGGGATTCCCGGGAAGAGATCACAGACAGTATTGGAGGAGACCTTTGCCCAGCAGTGGGACAGTGCAGGTGGAAAAAAAGGTTTGAACGAAGAATCTAACCTAGTTTCCAATTAAATCGCAAGCCCCACAAGTCAGGGCCCGCGCTGGCCCGGCCAGATACCTACTACCTTGACTCTATGGCCAGTCCAACACTGGATCTAGATGTAAAAAAACTAAAACCCGACTACAAGAAAAACGCGCACTGAAAAGATAAAACAAGAACAATATTCATTTAACCGATACTGTGCTAGCCGTGGTCGTATGCCACCTAGCCAATAGGCTAGTTGCCCAAAAAAATGTAATTAGTCCGTCTTTTAGATTATTCAAAAATAAGAGACACGTATTTTTTTATTTGTAAATTAGACTAAAAATGACAAAGATATAGCCTATTAAAGTTACGTGTGACGTCACGCCGCGTGGCATTTTTTCGCGCAGGGTGACGTCACACGTAATTTTGATGGGCTATATCTTTGTTATTTTTTGTTTAATAGAAAAAAGAAAAAATACGTGTCCAATATTTTTTTATAATCTAAAATACGGACTAAATAGAATGTAATTATTTTGACCCTGGAAACTACCCTATTAAGATTGTGTGATACAAACGCAGGTGGCACACGACGAAAATATTTTTTTTTTTCGATACGACTTTACATCCCCTAGAGGGCGCCATGTTGGATTTGGTGACACGTCACTTAACCTATAACCAGCGGACAACTGAGACGCTTCTAACGACACCTCATTTGTCATGCAATGATAAGGAGTTTAGAAGTTATGAGGGAACAGACAAACATACATAGGTACCGGTCAAAATCATAACCCTCCTTTTGGCTTTGCCGTAGTCGGGTAAAAACTAGTCAATTTACTTTACTGCCCGTTTGTCAGGCAAACCTCGGGGATCCCGACGAGAACCTTTGCTATTTTGATAGAATATATAATCCACAGCATGAAAACGGTACGAGTGAATAACGAAAGCTCGATATAAAAGTTAAAGGACAAACTAAAAAAAACATTCAACGATTTGAACAATCCTTCCATTTGAAAAGTTCCTCTTTGTAAACCGCTACGCTTTCGTCTTTTTTTGCAATCTAGCTGAAATGTTCGGTTGTAGACATTTTTATTCAAGAAAAAGTAAAAATAAAAGCCGTTGTCTGTCACAGCCCAATTTCACGGACAATGAACTGTTATTCAATAGTTTCATAATGATGAATGACATCATTACGGCCGCAATCATCTGATTTGTTTTAAAAGTAGGCTAGGTGCTTGTAAAATTGCAATAAAGTAAGATTAGATACTGGTAGGCCTCTATCTAGGGTCGATTTGGTCCCTTTTTGTTCAACCAAAACTATAACTTTACATCATCATCATCTTCAGCCTATGAATGTTCCCACTGTTGGGACACAGGCCTACTCTTTGTGAGAGAAAGTGGGCCCTATCCACCACACGGGCTCGGTGCGGATTGGTAGATGTCACATGTCTTACAATTTTGGTTCTAGGACATGCAGGTTTCCTCACGATGTTTTCCTTCACCGTTTTGAGAGCAGTGGTGATGAAATAAATTACACAAAGTAATGAGCCTAGCTGGATTCGAACACAGGACCTACACTTCGTAAGCCGGAGCAGATACCACTTGGCCACCACTGCTCCTCATCAACTTTACATACCTACTCAGTATAAAGTTGCTTAAGTCTGTCTATACGCGCATAACTTTCAAACGACTGCACCAAATTGGATAATTCTTTGTTTATTATGTTCTTTATTGTTAGGACAAGATTTTTATAAAAGAATACGAATTTTACTAACTTTATTGTTAGGACAAGATTTTTATAAAAGAAAGTTTTCGGAAAAGCCAGTCATCCAGGTACTTAGTTCGAAAATTTAAACTCTTACAAAGCCGGGACGGGCCCTAGTTGCTTCAAAACAGTTAAAAAGAAGATCAAGAAGACCACATCGTAGTGGAATGCAATCAGTCTTAATTTTGAAAACATAACGTTTAAAGTGTTAATTGAATTAATTACATTTAAATTAAAACTGTCGAAATTATTGAGTAATATCATTTAAGACGCGGACTGACTACGATTTTAATCGCTTATGACCGCGTAAACTATTGTCACCACTATGGAGCGTCAATAAGATTGAAAATTGAAAAAATTACATTTGTGTTGAAATGTGACGTAAGCTGCGAATGGGCATTTATTTTACTGCTTTTCTTTAGATTATTTAAAATATAGACATAAAATTAAATAATGGTTCGGTTTAAGTTTTAAAAAAATGGAAAACCTACTAAATTCTTAAAAAAAAAACTGTTGTTATCGCTGGAAATACAGAGATCTTCGACGTCAAAGTTTATTTTGTGCCACAACTTCCCAATTTTTATTGGGAATATCAAACTCTTATTTATTATTCTGTTCGGTTTAAATTCTTCTTTATACCCTTCTCTGTTCACTGTATTTTTCGCGTTGCTTATTTTTATTACATTACGTCATACTCGACGTTCTAAGAAACCAATTTTTGGGAATATGAGATAAGACCGCGCCTTAAGCTTAAAATCCATGAAATTGAATTCCATTTTGAGCATTTTGATTGAATAGATGGAGTTACAAAGTTTGTGTTATTTTTAATTCAATATTGAACAGTCTCGCTAGTCAACAGTCACTAAACGACAGAGACAGACATCGATTTAAAACTGTTGAACCACTTCTTTTATAACTATTCGGAGAATTAAAGAGCTCTTAAAACTTTAATCGATTCACGAATTGACGAAAATCCTTTTCATTTCTTGCGGATGTGAAAAATAATCTGTTCTAAAAAGACGGCTGTTCAGAACATGACTAACTGTATTGTATGTACAAGTTTCAATTTTATTGAACTCTATTTTTGAAGACCTAAAGCTGCGTCTACGCAACTCGACCGATTAAGAGCGAAGCTGAAGCGGAGTTCGAATTGTCTGCGCTCTGTACACCGGCACACCCCTATATTTTCGGCACTGGTCTATGCTATGCCGATTTATGCTCCGTTCATTTTCTCAAAAGTCGCGGCGCGGACGCAGCCCCGAAACTGCATTTAGTCTTTTATCCAAACTGCGCGCGGGGCTGTGTCCATAGTGAATAGCATTGCAGTTCACCTAGCTACAAGAACAATTCTGCTCTAAAAACATGGTCTGCTCAACATCTAAAAGAAAAAATGCAGTACCTTGGAAGAGCAAGAAAACCCAGAATGACTGGACTCGACGTCCTCCGTATGTAAATCCTGGCAATCATTTTCAGGACACGAGTCATCCTCCTTGCCATCCTTCACAATAGCATACAGCTCATCGATCCTGTTCTTTAAAATTTTAATCTCCGCCTTTAGCTTTCTTCTGTCTGTCGACACCTCTTCTAAAGTGACTATTTTATCTGAGAAAAGTGCCAAGATTTTCCGCAATTCCTCAACATTATTGTTCAAAACTTCGAATTTGCTAATGATATGGGTCTGGTTTTCTGTCAGCTTGTTTATGTGGTCCTGTAGTAACTTGTAGCTGACATCAACGTGCCCAGTCTCCTCCCCGTCCATTATTATTCAAATCAAGGGTTCAGAATTTGTACATTGTAATCGAAGAGTTTCACCTTTTTGGGGATTTGTCATTTTTGACACTTCGTTTGGTTTTTTTTTATGCTAGCCAGTAGGTAGTCGGAATTTATTGAAAAAGTTTGAGTTCTTGGAGTCAAACCTTTTTTGTTTTAATTTCGATGCCTGTTCGAATACTTGAAGAAAAGTTACTCATACCGTATAAGACGGAAAAATATAATTAAATCCTGTTTACCGTAACATTAGTAGGGTAAATGTAACAGGAAACACTAACAAAAACAATCTATTTTTGCAACACCACCCACGGAATTTTACACCTATATTTACTCAAAGATCAATGACCAATATCATTTCAAAAACACTACTAGGTACACGCACCGTCATATTTTGGAAAAAAATAATGAGCTATTTTTTACGTATCTTCCTCCTTTACTGTATGATGTACATAAATAAATAAATAAAAACTTTCATCGCGTCGCACACATTCCGTCGCCATCTTGCAGACAAGCGCGGGAAAAAAACGGTTATTTTGCAAAAAGTTTATCAATCGCGGCACGGCACGGGCGTCGGACCGCGACGCTACACGGTAAGATCACTTTCATTTGAGCGAAAACATCTGAGGAACTGGAGCAAGCAGGGTCTGGTGCAAGGAGTGAGAGGATTGAGGACTCTAAACGGGTAAGCACGACTGATGATAAGTCTGAAAGGGGTCTGATCTGAACACAGTTGCATAGAGAAATGCGTGGTGTAGTCTGTCTTCCAGCTAAGGACCGACGGTGGCTGGTGATAGTTGAGAATGATGGATGTGCAAGAATGATGGTGAAGGACATTGTGCCGTACCGTATGTATAGCAGTGGACTGCGATAGATTGGGTCCATTGATTGACATGGTCGTAGAAATGGCCAACATCCTGGGGTCTGCGATTCTAGGAGTGCTAGGAGCACATTGTTATCTGTGTAACACGGTATACGCTATTCCTGGCAGCACGGAAAAGCGATTGCATAGATAAATAATGGGAAGAAGTCAGCACTAAAGCGGAAAGAGCTCCTCACTTTGCACAAGATGCTTCCAAAAAACTTGGTAGAGAATGAAAATCTGCTGTCATGATCTCAGGGCAATAGCAAGTTTTTTCAAGATTAATATTTTTGCCAAGATTATGATATGTCAGAAGTCAAATGAAATTTAGTGTATGATAAGATTGATAAGTCTGTCCCGAACAGTACAAAATATGAGTAACATCAAAATGAAAAGACGAAGAAGTCCGAAGTTAGATATCTAACTGAATATAACGTCTACCGTTGCGTAGAACCGTAGACAATCGAATTACTGTCATGTTTTTGCTTTTATCCTAATGCCAGTAAAGTGGTTCTGTCGCGGCCGCCCTTGCTAGCGTACCGTCACCCCGCCAATCTTATTGACCTTGACCGTAAGAAGGTGTGACGCGCGAGTTGTGACCTGTGACTAAACGGTCGCGAAGTGTACTCAAGGTTAAAGGCCGAGGTATGCTTTTGTAGTGTTTCTTTCAGTGACGAATTCAGTTTTAGATGCCGTTTTTAAGTTTGGTAAATATTATTACAAAGTTTCACTGAATCCATTCAGACATTTTTGTGAGAAATTTACATTAGTTACTTTCTCACAAAAATAACATTAGTTACTTTCTCACAAAAATGTCTGAATGGATTCATGGATGGATGAATGGATCCATCGATGCCTAAAATGATAAACTCTCATAAAAAATTTCATTAATAATAAATATTAGTAAGAAAGTATAAGTTTTGGAATGTAATAAGAGATAATTTCAAACCTCTCTATCGTAATTTAGAGAGGGTTTTGCCCAAATAACAAAATAGGTTACGAAAAGACAAGATAAAAGTTTTTGTGCTTTTTTTTTGTTTCTATGTTTACTTCAGTTTGGAATTACTTAGTGCCAACTGAACTAGAAATAGACATGACTATTAATCTATACTTTTAGACTAATATAGAATATGTTCTTAACTCTTAAACACAGTAATCGCTGCACGCTTCAGACTTGCATCCATCATTAAGTGCTTGTAAATGACAAACGGAATTATTTTTCTTTATCTTTGTTTGTTCAACACTTTACTTGCTCGATTAACGTTTATTTTACAAAAGAAAGTTGTTGGCTGTCGGATATCGGTGTTTTAATCGTTACAGTGTGTTTTACAACGCATCGAATAAAAAAAAATATCGAGCATTTCTTTCCGTTTGTTTCTGCAGATCGACTCGTGCGCATGTTTAGCCACAAGCTCTTAATACCTCGGGTTCCGTACTACGGGTAAAACAAGGAGACTTCGCAGTCCGTCTGTCTGTCTATCTGTCCGTCCGTATGTTACCAGGCCGTATCACGGTCCTATAACCGTGATAGTTAGACAGTTGAAATTTTCATAATTGTTTTCATACATGATGTGTGTTTGTTATTGCGCTATAACAACAAATATTTAAAAGTGAATAAAATAAATATTTAAGGTTCTCTTCTTGCTGTACAAAAAACGTGTTTTTTGCCGTTTATAATGTAACTTTTCGGCCGATCTATGCTATTACCACTATTGAGCAAAGGCCCATTCTATGGGGTGCTAAGACAGGAAACCTCCACGTGCGCCCGTGGACTGGAGTTCCCTCTCGGATACGTCCGGGGGGAAGACCAGTTTTTCAGGCCAGTGCACCCTGGGATGCGGGCAAAAACTCTTCATAGGCAGTGTGTGCCCAAGGGGTCTCTTTGCCCGTATGCGAATAGCCTGTCGTGTGGACGCTCCAACGCGTGTCCCTCTGATTAGCAGAGGGCACAGCGGCGGAGCGGGCTTGCGGACGGTGAGTAATGGGTAACTCGCCGTCCGACCAAGGACCAAGCCCGGGTCGGTGGCGCGTCGTGTCGTGTTTCGCGCGTGCCGGCCAATTCTATACCTTGTTTTGCACGCTTTTTGTATAAGCTTAAAGAGATAGACCCCGATTCTGCTTAACTACAGACAAACAGGAAAAAAATATTTTTATTTCATTCCTCTATTATTCACCTTCAGTGTTATTAATAATTTACACGCGTCCTTATAATATTATTAATTAAATGAATTAATTAGAATTCACGGTTTCCCTCTTTATGTTTACGTTAATGGACAGGTAATTAAGATTTTAAAGTTAAAGTTGTTTTAGGACTGAGTAGGTAATAATTGCCTAGTAGGTATACTTAGTCTTTTTTTTTAAACTCATCATTTACGTCTACACAATAATATTACTCAAAAGATACTAAAGATAGATTAAGTATCAAAAATCTTTGACCCGTATTTTATCTTTTGTTCCGGAAAACTAGCTTCTTTATATCACAAGAAATTCGTACCGAAAAAACCCAGCAAAACTTAAAATTACCCAACCCGGGGGCTACCCTAGAACCTCACGTTCGGCAATCGTTTTACAAGACACTAGAGTTCAATAGATCAACCAGACACTCATTATATTACCTAGTTAAAGTTATTGTTTTTTTGTATACCTAGTTCTTTATTCGACATCTGGCAAACTAAATATTATTATTTGCTTGTAAAAAAAACTTAATAATGTTTTCCTTCTAAATGTTTACTGTTAGACTTAAGGTTTTGTACAGACGGGCAACTTTCATGGGTACAAAAAGTTACTGTTAATATCTCTGTGGATAGGCTCTTGTCTACTTGTTCCCAAATGTGTTAAGGCTAGTTTCTAGAACATCAGTATTTTAAAAGAAGCTGACTGACCACCACGGCCCATTTACTGGGTAATACAAGAGCCCCTATGTCGGTTGCCTTTGAAGTTCGCAGAGATGGTTTAATAAACTCTGACACCAGAGGGTAGCATGCGGCTGCCTTACAAGAAATAAACAGAAATACCAAGTTTGTATGTCACTTGTTCAAACTGCAGGTTCTGTTATCTATCATTTGGAAAGACAAGAAATTGAGTAGTTTCTTTTTACACCATACTCTAAGCACAACTCTGCTCTGATTTCTGAAACTGAGTATTTCGGGTTTTATTCCGCATGTAAAAGTTTTTTAGCAATTTTTACATCTAAAAACTTTGATTTCGAAGGTCCAATCCACAACTAAAAATTGCTACGTGACTTTACCTCGGCGATAGAGATCACCTACAAAAAAGTCGCTGAGCCACACCGCGCAACATCACAGCATCCCGTCTGCACCGCACCTAACTTGCACGCGTTCGTTCAACTCCGGCGCATGCGTCACTGACTGGATTTAGATCCGTAGAGTGTTAACCTTGGCTCGGTGTCATCTCCCGATGGGCATGCGTGCGGTCTGGATCCCGGGCTTAAATGGAATAGTGGGACGAGGGATGGAATTTACGAATCTGGACAAATTGAAAGATTAAAAATATAAAATTGAGTTCCAGTTCCTTCTGGGTGATTTCGCTCCATCTTAGGAAGGAGAGGATGCCTGTGTTCCAGAAGTGCTGATGCTGACTTTATAGGTTGATTATGTCTCAAGTATCTGATTTGAAGTTTGATGAATGAAAACCTTATTTTAGAAGCGAGCACATCAACCTACCTCCATCTATCTTTCTTTGACAGATTCGGGTAGGTTGACGCAGGTCAACTCGATGCACGTTAGCCTTTGCACTGACGGGAGCAGTCCCGTCAGTGCAAAGGCTAACGTGCATCGAGTTACAGCATTGGTTCTAAACGAATCCTATTTTATTTAAAATTTTTGTACTTCTTACACGGAAGTTCCAGAACCCAGACCGACAGATCTTTTAGCCACGTGATATACTCGTACATATATACAGTGTGTCCGGACACGAGTTAGCGATACTTGAAGGGAATATTATAGATTCATTTTCATCGACAAAACTGCTTTTAAAAAAATTCTTACTCCAACACCTCGCGAATGGCGGCCATTTTAGTTTTTTGATTTGTCAAACTGGGGTATGTACAATAAAATGCAAATAACTTTAAATCCAAGAGACCTACATACATGCAAATGACTTTATTGCAAAGTTAAATGTTAAGGCTTTTCAAAAACTTGCGAAAGTTTTCTAAATAATATGTAAAAAAAACCAAAAAACGTGGGCAAAGACGAAATTGTACACAAAAATTACTGAATATTTTCACATTTTATACTCTAGCACGATAAGTACCCCTGTATTTTGCTTAGGTGTTTGCATTAAGTTAAAAGTATTTGAGTTAGGCTATGAAATGGTATCAAAATTATTTCTCTACGTCAAGTACTTTAGGAGTTATTCTTACTTGAACATAACCCTTCCTTAGCGAATGTACCCCAATAATACAGGTGTCGCATTCTTCGGGCGAGCTAAATCGTTTCAGTGTAAATTTATGACCTGTCATTATTAACCACCATGTAAATGATCCCAACGAACCACCCATAAACTGAAATGGCCCATTTTTTGAATTTATTCAAAGATTTTTTTTTTCATAGAGTAAACAAAAAATGTATTCTTTCAGTTTAATGGTGATTCGTTGGGATCATTTACATGGTGGTTAATAATGCCAGCTTATAAATTCACGTTGAAACGATTTAGCTCGCCCAAAGAATGCAGCTTCTGTAACATTGGTGGTACATGCGCTAAGGAAGGGTTATGTTGAAGTGTTCAAGTGAGAATAACTCCTAAAATACTTAACGTAGAGTGATATTTTTGATATTATTTTATAGCCTGACTCAAATACTTTTAACTTAATGCAAAAACCTAAGCAAAATTCAGGGGTACTTTTCGAGCTAGAGTATGAAATGTGAAAATATTCAGTAATTTTTGTGTACAATTTCATTTTTGCCCACGTTTTTTGGTTCTTTCTACATATTATTTAGAAAGCTTTTGAAAGTTTTTGAAAAGCCTTAACATTTAGCTTTGCAATAAAGTCATTTGCATGTATGTAGGTCTCTTGGATTCAAAGATATTTGCATTTTATTGTACGTACCCCAGTTCGACAAATCAAAAAACTAAAATGGCCGCCATTCGCGAGGTGTTGGAGTAAGAATTTTTTTAAAAGCAGTTTTGTCGATGAAAATGAGTCTATAAAATTCCCTTCAAGTATCGCTAACTCGTGTCCGGACACACTGTATATATATTCTCACAAGATTTTTTTATCGTTCACAAAACCACAGTTTTTAAATATTTCAATGCTATTCACGCTACATTTTAATAAAGAAATCAAATGTTCCTAGTATACAATTTTCCTAGTATAAAAACCTTCAATAAGTTCTCCAAGCAAGTACCGGTAAGTAAGTAACATCGTTTTAACCGCAGTCTGCAATGCCAGTTATCTTACAAATTAATCTTCATACACTCGCACAATACTTGTGATTCGTTCAAGTAATATCTTATCTGTGGTAATGTCATTTGTAAACTTTTTATTAATAATGTTATCAGAAAGATTGGTTACTAAGAATTTGACAAGGAATGTATTATATTTATGTACTGTAGGTACTTTTAGTACCTCGCCTTTGGTCTGTGGGTTAACGGAATATTGTTTACTAGCTCTGCCCGTTGGGTTTTCCTTAGGTTTTATTCTACGGTTGAGGGAAGTATAGTGAGCTGAAATAATTGGAAAAATGTGAGGTTCTATTGGGTCCTCTATAACCTCTCGATTATAGGTATGAATTGTGATGTTACTTTTGATATTTGTAAATCTAACCATCCTATAGTATAAATATTATGTGCCGGATTATCCCAACACTTCCTTTCACCCAAAGTGTTAGATTTACAAATTGGGCAACGTGGTACTAAAAGTTCCAGTTAGTGTGACATTTTGTCATGTAGGCACTTTCAGGTTTTGTCACTTTTGCCTAGAGTTGACAACTTGACACTCGCAGCCCAAAGAACACGGAGAAAAACAACCAGCTCAGAGTAAAATGGCACAAACAGAACCTTTTGACTACTCTCTCGTTTGATGATAAGGAATGCGTTGATGTGATCGACGATGAAGCGAGCTTGCCTATAATATTATAGGTAGTGGATGGAATAAGGCTACTAAAGATGAAAATGACTTTTAATAAGCACATTTTTGCTCTTTACAGTTTCGATTTGATCTTGATTTCTAGCAGCATTATGACGCCTTTTGTTTGATCGTGACTAAGTCTAGGTATAGAAATCATGACGACGCCGAATCGGCAGCTTTCATTACAAATAAAAGTCTGTAATGATTAAAGATTAAAAATGAAACGTTAGTATCTATTACAATTTAATCCGTCAATTTTACGATGATCAACTAACTTGAAGATATCTAGGTATGTAGTTTGCAGCTTTCTATTTTAAGTAGGTATTCATTAATATTTTCTCTTCTTTTTTCTTAGCCTGCTCTTTCCTACTCCTGGGAAATGGCCTCTCTCCACTCCTTCCACTTCTCGTGTTCCTGTGCGTTTTCCTTCCAATCCTACACGCAATCTCCTGCGTGTCATACTGCGAGACCTCCTCACTGTCTCAGAGCACCAGTTGGCTGCTCTATTGGCCCACAATTTGTCCAGCATGCGATAGTTCATGTCCTGCCAAGTCCCATTTGTGTCGGGCGGCCTTCAGAGCAACGTCAGCTATATTTGTTTTGCAGTGCAGTGTTTTTATCTTTTCTCTTAAAAACGTTAAAGTAAATTACCCATATTTTACGTTTTATTATTAATTTAAGTTTTATGTCGTAAACGGTAATAATAATGAGTGAAACTTTTCGTAATGACTTGAGATATAATGTATTGCTTGATATTAGGCTATTACACACTCGCGACTTGTCGGATTTCTACGCGGTGAGTTGGTCGCGTAGATTAAATCTCTGAGTACTTGTTATATGATACATTTCCGTACTAAATTCAAATATTAAGTAGGTGTAACTGACCTACTTTATTATTACAGATGTGTTTTAAATTTTACATTAAGTGATCACAGTTTTTAAAATCTGTAATCTGTGTGTGGTTTTAAGCTCTAATGATAACTCGCAGTAAAGTTGTGATTTGTCATTCAAAGTCATTACGTTTTGAACGTAATTTAAATGCACTTTTCGCTTGTCGCCTTCAGTTTGTACCCTTAGAATCAAAGATTCAAACATTTCAAGCTGTTAACCTTAATTTTACGAGTATTCACCAATAATACGTACAGAACGCACTCGGTAGATTAACGTACTAAGTAATTGCTTATGTAGTCAACCACGGAAAGAAATGCGCTGACAGCATTGATATCTTAAAAAGCGGTTGACAGATTCATAAATGAGACCACACGTGAAAAGTTGTTAGCACCAATTTGAGTAGGTAAATGAGTTGTAGTGAACGGAACAGTTGTAGGCGGTGTGTGTAGGATACTCTAATGCATTAGCGACGAAAATGTTCATTTCATTCTATCAGTGTCGATTACCTCAGGGCTTAAACTTTTATGTTGGAAATGTAGGTCGGAACGCGATTGTGGCCACTTATTTTTTGTAAGTTATTGGATAAATCATAAAGCACTGCTATGCTATGCTATTCTTTATAAGAAATCTCATCTAGCTCTGGACTCTACGATAGTGTTGTTCGACGAAGCGGCTTTGTGATCGTCCGTTTGTGCTTGCAAACTGAATAGCAAACTCTAGTCCCAGTGCGCTGAGACTAAAATTTGACTAAAGTTGTGACTGCAGTGTGGCATGCATAAGGTTGTGTTATGGAGAATAGCACTGCTGGAAATAAAATTTTCCTGTGAAAATTCTGAATCACTCTATTTACCGTGCTATTATCTTTAAACACAGCCGGTGATTGACTGGTGATTGCCCGGCTCAGCACTAGCGCCAATCTGGGACTAAAGTTTGCTATGCTCTAACTATACAATTGTGCGGTGGGAACGGTGAACGCTTGCACTTCGAGATTAGATGATCACAAAGCCGTCACGTCGAAGAGCACATCGTAGAGTGCAGCGATGTGATTTCTTATACAGAATAGCATAGAAGTACATTTGTCGCAGACGTAAAACTATTTTTCCGACTAATCGTAAGTTTGTAACAATCCTACCGCACGGCACGAGACAATGCTCTTCCGACGCGGAACGCACAACGCTTTCCAATTTTCAAATAGCTACCGATCATTGTTTACATGCTGCGATACTTATTAATTACTTAATTTCATTGCTCATTAGTAATTACCGATTTGATCTCGAGATTTAATGTAATTGATGCTAAACATGCAAGTATTAAAAATGGCGTAGGTAAACATGGTTTGTAAATCGGCATGTCAATCTAATTAATGCCTATATGCGAAAGTTTGTGAGGATAAATGGATGGATGAATAATATTGAGATAAGCCGCTGACAACAGCTAGTTAAAAACGATACGGTTGGCGCAATGGCTGAATGTTTGTGTATGTGAGTTTCTATGTTTGTAAACGCAACCACGATACAGGAAAAAATTCAAGTCTAGGGCAACGTTAAAATAAAACAATCCAGTACCAAAAAAAAATAAAGATTCATACGTGACATCTACCAACCTGCCCGTGTGGTAGATTTACTAAGCACTCTTTCTCATAGTAGAGAGGAGACACAGCAAGGATTATTTTACTAAGTAACAGCATTTGAAACAGTCAAGGAAATAAGTAAAATAATATGAGCAGCTCAGGCCTCATGTTTTGTAGGATGGTCCACTCCTAATCACAGAGAAGACCCCTAAATTCCAGCATTAGGAAGAAGAACATAGCAATCACTGGAAAATTCCGAACTTTTTTTATCGTTGTAAAATTATCAAATTAGATCTCCCGAGGTGGGACGGGTGAAACTATCAGACTCATACTGATTTAAATCCACAGTGATCCTTTAATATCCCTTTACGTGTCAGGGTCACGGTTACCTGGTAGGACAGTCCCGCGACCACAGCAAGCAAATTCCCAACATTCCAATGTATGTAGGTATAAGGCAATGCTTATATTTAGATTTTCCCACTTGCTTGTTAAAGTACCAATTCAAATATCTATCGTCAACAAAAAAACCCGAATAGTAGTTTATCCTTAAACTAAATGACCCATAACAATGATTTTTATTCTCGGTTCATCGGCCATCGCTCCGGCTTTTCAATCGTCTATGTGTGGTCGTAACTGGTCAGTAATACAATGTGGCTTTGTATAGCCACACATGTGGCTGGGACGTCACTTCCGGATTTGTTTTTTCTTTTTTATTTGGCTTTTAAATGGGGCTTCGATTTTTGAGGTTGTAATGAATGAGGATCGTTGTTTGTCTATGGAAGATGAGAGTACAGACATACGTCTTTATATGGAAAGTTTCCTAATCAATACCATTCTTTGTCATGAGTGTCATGTCATGACTTACGCCAGCTAGTCATACATTTTATGCTTAACTAGCTTCCGCCCGCGACTCCGTCCGCGCAGATGTCGGTCTTCGCGTGGATGGTTTATTTCTCCATTTTGAGTAACTCTGACAATGACATCTTATAAATATCTATTGGACCCAAATACGGCTAAGCCTATAATAATTAAGGAGATCTATTGAGCTACTGCTGTTGCTCGCGTTCTTGTAGTAAGTATTTTTTTCATAGTAATTCCGACCTTGTATTTTTACATATAACTGATCGGAAAAGTAATCAAAAAGGTCGCGCTGAAAAGCACGGGTTTTTGGTCCTCTAAACCAAAAATAACAGAATTGAATTACTGTTTAACTTTATAATAAAACATAGGCACAACGCCATCTAGTGGTGAGTGGTGGAAATTTTTTAGAAATCAATGGAGGCAGGCGTGGCGTAATGTTCTACTTGCTTGATAATAGGTGTCGCCAGTGGTTCCATAATAGGGTTTGTTATAGATTTTTTTTTTCTACGTATTTTTCTAGGATAAAAAGTATCCTATTTTATGCCCAGGATAATAAGGTATAATTATACCAAGTTTCATCGAAATCGAACAGTTAGTTTTCACGTGATGCCTGCACATACAGACAGACAGACAGACAGACAGACAGACAAAAAATTTTTTAATCACATATTTGGGTTTGGTATCGATCCAGCAACACCCCCCGCTATTTATTTTTTCAATATTTTCAATGTACAGAATTGACCCTTCTACAGATTTATTATGAGTATAGATTTTAATTGGTTATAATCCTTTGATTATATAATGTCTAGATGGAGCGTCAAGTGCGCGCAAACGTGTCAAAAAGTGTCAACCAACTATTGGCTCACCTATCACTACGTACATACACATAACACTACATATACATACACCTAAAACTTATCTTATTTAATAAGTCTATTTTTTAATGTGATTTATGGGAAAATGGTAGTAGCTGGTATAATTATTTACGCACATAGAGACATAGACGCATAGTGCAAAACGACGCCTGCACGCACACATACTTGAAAATGTTGACTCGTTTTCTTTGATACGATTGTAGGGCGACGCTCCATCTAGACATTATATAATCAAAGTTATAATCCTTAGAATTGATGTTTGTCAGAAAATACACAATAAATTGACTAAAGATTAAAATATATAACGCAACTTTGGGTCAAGATCGAGCAGATAAAAATATAATTATAAAACACTATTGCTGAGTCAAGATCGCTGTTTTTTAAAAACGAGTAGTTTCTCGTGATCTCTGTACTCACGACCCACATTTTAGATACAAGTAATTTTAATTTAGGCTAAAAGCAAAAATGTACCTAAAAATAAATTGAACATTACACTAAAGTCCCTAAACTTATTTCTACTAACTGAATAACGATGAGCATATCGTTCTCAATAAAATACCGCACCCTAATCCACTTCATTCGAGCCCGCCATATTTTTCACGGTCATAAAAGTCCATTCTCGTTTTCTATTTACCTTATACTTAACATGTCTCTCGTTCCACATTGGAAATACCGAATTCCCCTAAAGTGATCCTTTAATAACATTTCTAATAATAAATCTGTGTTGGCAGTTGTCCAAACGCAGTGTAGTTCGGGGTCACAACGCTAAAAAAGGCGCCAGTTTAAGTTAACACGCGGTAAAACATGGAACTAAAATTAATGTATGGAATTTGACAGATCGTTGACATTTTCCTTGACAAGCAATGCTAACCCGAAGTGTCAAGTTGTATTGGTCATTTGAATGCGTAGCGTGGGTTCAATGCATTTTTCCTAAATATAGCAAATATGCGTGGATACTTTTATAATTCAAACGTCACAATGTGGAAAAAGAAAAAAAATACTTAGGTACCTAAAAAAATGAAATAGAGCACTGTTGATAATTTCAAAGGAACACTAACTAATTCATTTTAGGTACCTAATGATCCATTGATTGTTATTAGGTATTAATTAATAGTATAGTTATTTAATAATAGTAGGGCTATTTGACCGAACTGCTATAATTATAAATGTTGGACCCGACCTCATAATAAGAATCATTCTAAGGGAGAGGGAAAAGCGGTACCAAAAGTACCAAATGGAACAAAGATTGTTGAAAAATAAGTTGAGGTAGGTCATCAACATCCAACATCTTATTTTTAAAGATATCTGTGAATACTTGCCTGTTTCACTATTCGATTTTAAATGTATAATTGTAAATTGTATTGACTTACGTAGACCGCACTTATCTCTAATTCGAAGCATAGAGGGGCCAATCTCCAATATTTAAGACTTCCGTTTTGGATAATGACGCCCGATCTTTTACCTACTAGTGCAACCATCCACTGACAAAAAACAAAAAAATAAATTATTTAATTTCATTTAAGTTAGATATAATTAAAATAATTTATATTTTTGTTTTTTGTCAGTGGATGGTTGCACTAGTAGGTAAAAGATCGGGCGTCATTATCCAAAACGGAAGTCTCAAATATTGGAGATTGGCCCAGAGACATAGAGACCATTTTATACACTTTTAAAATAATGATTAGTGCAATGACTGGCATACAACTTAGGTACCTAATGAGAAAAAAAAGTGTTTCTCATTCAGATTCCTCGAAGAAAGTTGAAAGAAACATTCTTGAAAATATTCAATACCATTTTGAAGACGATGACTTTGAAATATAATGACAAATCTGTCTTTATTGTTCGTCTAAAAATAGAGCATCACTTCTTTGCCGCCCACTACAAAATTTCGCGCCATTTAGACGAAAACGCATGTCATAAACAATTAATTTCAATTTTTTAACCGTTAGCTGATCAAGATAAAAATAAATGCAATATTTCGCGTCAACCTTGGTTGCCCATTGCCCAATTTTGGGCATCTATAAGGCTATCTTCTTACCTTTTGGGCATCCATATTTGGGATCAGAATTATCTTGCATTGTTGCGCTTCAAAAGCGGTCAAGAGCGAAAAGAAAAATAGTAGGTAGGTAGGTACAGTTTTATGCGCGTTGGAAATGCATGAGTTTCGTCAGTTTAATATGAAACTGTAATTCTGAACAGTTAGGCAGAAGTAGGTAGGTATACCTACCTAATAAGGTACACCTACATATCGCTAGTTATGCATTGAACTTATTATCACTCAATAAAATTAATAAAACTTTGTTATTAGTTAACCATTCTAAAGAGTTTTTTTTGTTTTTTTTTTTAATTGGGACAAACCCACCACACTATTCCCAAACCACTGCAACTCCTGAGAGCCAGAATCAACAGTGGCAACCACCAGAAAAGCGCCGAGACAATGAAGGTCGACGTGTCCCCGAGAATGAATTTACCTGTCTTGGATCCTGCACGAAATTAATCAGAAAATAATAGTGGAGGAGTAGGAAAAATATGTTTCCACTTCTCTCCATGCAAGCAGGAGACAGAACAAAGCAAGGCCAATAGGCACAAAGGGACATTACAACTGGGAGAAGCCCAGTTGCCTTGCACCACGGGTAAAAATGACTACTGATATTAATGGGTCCTAAATTGTGAGCTGCTAGATTTGATTCCAATAATAGGTATGGCAAAAACGCTTGTACGCACGGAAGTTTGTTCGAGTTTCCACAAGGTCCGTATAATAAATGACTCCAGATGTACCTAGTCTGAACAGTATCCAACATAATATTGCGTTCGTTCTGCCAAAGAATACACTCCCAAAGAATATGATGTGCTGATTGTACATATTCACAGTCAGGAGTCGAACATTGATTTTTCTAAAGAGTTTGTTACTTTATTCTAATTCATAACCCAAAAATGCACAATCATCGATTCATCCAGTGGCGGATTTGCCCTAAGGCCCATGCAGTAGACCCGGGCCTAGGGCGGCAAGATATTAGGGGCGGCCGGATATTGGGAGCAGACAAAAAAATCACTGATAGAAAGAAGAAAGAAAGAAGATCGCTCGATCACTTATTATTATGAGAAATCAGACCCACCGAATATTCTCACAACTCAAAATCTGATTCTGACCTTACTACACTAAAGAGCTAATAAATTAAAAGTAAAGTCATTCAAACAAATTGCCCTGACATACTGCTGACACTTAGCAACAGTACAAGTTTAAACATATTGCTCTAACCAGCAGTTAAACTAAAGATTAACTACTCGGCTTTACTTCGCAGTTATTTTTAACTGCCACGCGTTTAACGGTTCTGTTTTAGGGTTCCGTCCGTACCAAAGGGGAAAGACCATATTAGACTGTGATATTACTAAGACCTGCGCTGTCTGATCGTCTGTCCCCACGTTGTGTCTCATAAACCGTGATAGTTAGACAGTTTTTTTTTTACATTGCCCCACACTGAGTATTTCTCCCGTATCGTGGGTGCGTTTACAAACATATAAACTCACATACACAAACGCCCAGACCCGGAACAACTACTTGCAGATCATACAAATATTTGTTCCGTGCGGGGATCGAACCCGCGACACGCTGCGTAGCAGTCGATCGCTCAACCACTGCGCCATCTATGTCATCGAAATATCGTGATTGATAATTTGTAATTAATCCTTTTTTTTTTCAAATAAAAATCTCTAATAAAAACACTGTAGTAGGTAATAATTATTCCTTGAACCTTTATAAGTAGCTCCACAAATGCCATTGTAATACATTTATAGCTTGTGAATAACAGGATAATGTGTTATCTAAGTTCTAAATAAATCCCTATAACTTATAACAGTTATAACGATGACAAATGCTTGTATGAAACGGACAGCTACATTGGAGAAACCATGTTTAGGTTTTTTTTTTGTATTTTTTATTAAAGTTATTCCTTTTCATAATATTTTGTGGATTTGTGGATAAGGCGAAAAGAGCGTATGCAAGGTAAGGATTAGAGTAGGTTACACTCTGTAGTTTCTGCCTGCCCCATGGGAAACGGACGCCCTTTTCCCATGGGGTTGGGAACCCCATGGGAAAAGGGTTTATGTATGGATGATATTCCACCTCGGGGTCGCAGGGGTGTTCCTGATTTAAGCGGGAAGGATACCCTGGAACGTAAAAGGCAAATTTCGAACCGGGATTAACACATAAGTTACTTTTTATACCGGTATTACATTTCCTCGAATTACGTATACATGCAGGAGAAGCCGATATGGGAACAAATTGTATTTTCAATTGACGAAATGAAATAATTTCCAATGTTACCTATACCTATTCAAATGCTCATTCATTTTTAAAACGAATGAGACGTTATAAAAACAAAAAGTGGTTCTATTAAAATAAAAATATCACCGATAATTAGCCAGATGTTACTAATTGCTAAAATAGATTTTATTGATGCACTTATCGTGCCTAAAAGATATCGATTTCAGATTATATTTAAATTGATCAAAAAGTGATGAATATCATTAAATTATTGAATTGGGTTCCGTATTCATTTATTTCTTTTATTTTTACGCAAAAACTTAATAACTCATTCTTATAATGTCAACTTAGATTTATGTGCTTATGAAGCTCTGTTTTTATGAAGCTTTATTTTTTGAAGAGGAATTTTATGTTTGAGTCTGAGGCACGCGTAGCTCCTAAACGGATGACTGATTTTGGTTTGACTGAATGCGGGTTTTCTTACATATTTAAAAGCATGCTTTTTAAGGGCAGATGAAGATGGTTCTAAAATAATTATGTGTTATCAAAGTTTAGTTGTTGTAAGGTTATTAGCTCTTTTTAATTATTCACATTCGCTAAACATTTACAAAATCATAGCCAAAACCGAACAAAAGTATGTGTAGTTTTCATTAAGTGCCTACCGTTTTTTTTCAGTACCTACCTACAATAACAAAAATAACCTAAAATATTTAAAATTTTACTAAAAACAGCGGTAATAGTAAAACGGATTATGATGTTGTATGCAAATATCTACCTTATGTAATCTTAAATCATCTTCAAGCACCCTAATCTAGGTAAGAAAAAAGCGTAAAGATGAGATAACGTAACCAAGAATAACTAAGAACCATAACAATTTGTATAATTTAATTTCTTCTCCTAATAAAAACGAGTAGAGCGAATTTAATTGTATACTTTCACTTTAACTAAAATAGTAAAGATCCGAAAGTAAAGAAATATGACTTTTATCGTGTAGTTGGGTAAATTAATATGAAGTGTTAAAAAAAATCGATAGCTTAACGTTGCGTACCTACACGTTTTTTTTATAGCAAAGGCTTGGTTTATCACCATAGATATAACATTTCTATTTCTATGTTGATCACTCTTTAGAATGACAATGAGTGGTCTTTCTCAAAAAAGAGGTAACGTGGTAACCAGTTAATGGGCTGCCAGGGTCGCGGGGCTGTCTCATCAGGACTATGGAACGTAAATGGCTATTGAAGGAACACTGTGGATTTTAGTTAGTACAAGTAAGGACAGTCCGTCCAATCTCGCTCTGGATGATTTTACCACATAACAAAAAAGAAAATAATCAACACTTGAACGGATCTTAATGAAATTTGACTCAGAGATACATATATAGCCACTGACAATAGTTAGTGTAAAATAGATAGATGATATATTCAACTCAAACACATTAAAATTTATATTAAATCTCTTTGTTTCAATTGAACAACGACCTATGGTCGTTGTTCAAATGCATACGATTATAGTTGTGATTATAGTCTCCGCCAGATAAGTCTGGAATAACGGTCATTGATCCGACTTGTACCAAAAAGTCCGCATAACTTCGTTAGTGATCGCTAGTCATTTATAAGTCATAACTATCGCTAATAATCGGTCAAATTTCATAATACCATCGTTCGAACTCAAAATAAAATATAAGGTCAAAGTCGCCTCTTACCACGATACGTTTGTTTTGATCGTGTTAGGACACTTTCTTTACATTTTTACGTATCGTTTTGAAATATTGGATCAACGAATTTTATTCCAGACTTATCTGGTGGAGACAATAGAGTATACGCAAACTAACTCGAACATAGTTGAGAAAGGGCTAGAATGAGTCTATCGGTGCATCCACACCGCCGGTAACATTTGTAGCTCAACGTTTCCAAATGTTACTTGGTAACATCGGCCAACAAAATGTTATTTAATGTTACTAAGTGTTGACGTGTTACTGTAAGTCGAGTAACGTTGCTCAACATTCGGTAACAATGTTACCCCCATTATCTAACAATGTTACCGATTGTCGAGCAACGTTACTCGATTTACAGTAACACGGCAACACTTAGTAACTTTTTGCTGTCGGATGTTACTGCGGTGTGGATGCACGGGTAAGTAACAATCAACAAATAGTAACAAGGAGCCACAAAAGTTACCGAATGTTGCCGTGTTGCCTTTTGTTGCTCCACAAATGTTACCGGCGGTGTGGATGCACCGTATAAAAGAATTTCAAGAATTGCCCTCTGACTTACAACTGTTTTCTTTGTGAAATGATGTGTGAAATTACACTACTTAATTCAATTCGCCTCTGTATTTGAACAGTAAAGCAACCAATTAATTTCAGTTTAGACAAACATCTCAATTGGAGTGACAAGCCATTTGATCGTCACAATTAACACATTAGTCGAGTCATCACAATTGACTTCTAACAACTTTGGCAGGAAGCTCATCTAAGGATATTAAGGACAGTGACAGGTCATAAACATAACGCAAACTATGCCACCACGATATGAACAAAACTGCAATGGCGCCATATTGTGTCGTCATTACCTACGCTATTACTTTCAGCCTCTTAAATAATTATTACTTAATTATATTTAATTAATTACATTCACATAGTTATTATAATTATGAATGTTAAAATTATTTATTTCAAGGTACAGTTCATTGACGCTTTTTTTTGCTATCGTGGACATGTGTAGTAGGCTTGTTTTAGGTACCCAATTTGACGTACCTACAGTGCTTTCACAGCAATACACGGTAAAGCAATAAAAATTAACAACGGTTTCTTAAAAAACTGCAACGTAAAAAATTACTTGTTAGTTGTTACCGTATTGACATAAACAATAAAAAAAATGTATCTAGTCATTTTTATAAGAAGCACCGAAATTACGTTGCATCTCCACATTCATGTGTGATTCGATTATTTTACTAGTCTTCGACTGTAGTTTCATTCACATGACCGTTATGAGTTAAGTACTGTATTACCAATTCGTCAAAACCAAATTTATCCTGCTTAGTGATTTAGGCAGTATTGATCAGAGAGATTAGGGGAACAGTGTATAAGACGGGGACACGAGGTATGATGGGAAATAACACACATAAGGCAAACTTAACGCAAAACTAACGTAGCACAAGCGCCAACAGGACGCCATTTGCGTCTGGCCGCTTGCAAATGACGTCCTGATGGCGCTTGCTCTATATTAGTGTTGTGTTAAGTATGCCTAAAGAGTGTATGTCCCCATTATACCTCGCGATTATTAACGTCCCCGTCTTATACACTGTTCCCCTATATCAGAACTGATATTATATCGATAATGTAGTAAATGACTCGTTTAGAAAAGATAACCGCTCAAAGTTGCGGAAAAAACGTGACGAAAAACATTTTTTCACTTATTTATTCATATTTTTTCCTGACGTCGCGCCGCACCGCGCGATTAATTTCGAAAAAAAAAAATCTATGAAATGAAAAAATAACGATGTTATTATTAATTCAATACAAGAAAATTTTTAAATTGGCTAGTACCTACGCAACACGACTCGTTTGTATCCTTCGAAAAATTCGAATATTTTTTTTTATACATAATTATAATGTATTTTTTTAATACAATTATTTGATATAATGACATATTGCATGGTCGTTGAATGACATAAGACACTAGCGCCGCGTCAAAAGGACTTTAGTTATATCGTGGACTTTAAATCAAAACCCTCGCATACTGGCCCCTAAAAATACCGGATTTGTGAGTTCAATAGGTAGCGCGTCGTAGGTGGGGGTCATCGCCCTGAGTCTGGTCTAGGATTGTATCATAGAGCATAGAGGATTACTTTATTAACTCGTTTGGGATTTTTTACGAGTTTAGCGAACATTCAATCAAATCGATGTAGGTTATTTCCTCAGTGTAGATTTTGGTAAAGACGTGTAAACTTTTTAAGTAAACAAAACTTAATTTATTTATGAGTAAATGTGTGAGTTATACCACGTTAATGTTTTTGATATGATTGTCAAGATCGGCAAATCGTTCTTCAAACGATTTATTGAGGCACAACATACAGCAGACGCAATCATAGATTAAAAAAGAAAAAAAAGTCGGCGGCATTACAACGGCAAAAAAAAATCATGTCTGTTGTGGCAACAGAAATCATGATATACAATACATGCAGGCTGGTGACAGAAGGACAGGCAGACAATACAACACATACAACATACAACAACGACAATAGGGTCCAGTTTTACTCTTTGGATACGGAACCCTAAAAAGAAATGAAAAAATAGCAATTTAAGGAAAAATCAGAGTATTTTTTTTTTGTTTTGAATCTTACGAGTAAAACTCGAGAACGGCTGGACCGATTTGGCTAATTTTGGTCTTGAATTACTTCTGGAAGTCCAGGGAAGGTTTAAAAGGTGAGGCGGTACGAAGTTTGCCCGGTCAGCTAGTCTGTTAATATCAAAATCAATTGCACTAAATGTTCATTTTGAAGTTGCTGTGCCCTTGTAGGGTTCATGTCAGCAGAGGCGTCTTTACCTATAGTGCAGGGTGTGCGGCGCACACGGGCGCCGGGTCTAAGGGGGCGCCGAGCGCCCTCTAATGCGACACCTCCAAAGATGCGTCGATCGATGGCTCAGGCGCAAAATGTTGTTTTCGCAAAATGTCTCTTTCGCAAAATATCGCTTTCTCATAATGTCGCTTTCCTAGAATGACTCCTTCTTAAAAGGGCCTAGGCTTCGATCATTTATAACAACTAGATACACAATCAGCGACAAAAAACGTCCTCACCAAAAGAATGACCAAATCAGAGATCGGTCATCCTTTTGGTTTAGTACTGTTCTAACGCTCGGAACGTAAACATGCCTCCGTGCTCGTTTAAAAAGTGCAAAAATCACTCTTCCAAGACCGAAAAAAAGGATGTAATTTCATTTTTTCAGTAAGTACTAACATTACCAATACATGATAACTATCACTGTACCATAAATACTGATATTTCGTTAAGAAATCGCCGTAAAACATTTATTTTAAAATTGACGAAATTATCAGCCGGGTTTATAAAGCACCTAAATTGAAAAGACTTTTACTAAACGTACAGTTCGTAGTTTCGCATGACTACTTGATTTAGTCGGGTAACATGTGTTGATTCGAGTCGCGGTCATAAAATTTAATATGTTTTTATGACCGTTCTAAATCCGACTTTAACTCATTTATATAAGGTTTAATTTCTTTTGGTATAATATCTTGGCCAGTTATGTTTCTTTCTGTTTTCTTCCTCTTTCTATTTTACGATCTACTTGAGGACAGTTTTTAGTTCGTTTTTGTACGGGATTGTGTATCTAGTTGTTATTAATGATCGAAGGGCCTGGGCGTTAAATGTCGCAAAATGTCTCCTGGTATTAAAATGTCTCTTTCTCATAATGTCGCTTTCCCAGAATGACTCCTTCTTAAAAGTTCGCTTTCTCACAAAGCCTCTTTTGCAGAATATCTCATTCGCAAAATGTGTTAGGAACTTAGAAAAACCGGCCAAGTGCGTGTCGGGCCACGCACAGTGTAGGGTTCCGTAGTTGCCCATCAAAATACTTATGCGAACTAACTAAACTGATTCGCTGAATTTAATTTTAATTTACGTACATTAACATTTATTAGGTACAATAATATCCAGCACCAAAGTCTATGTAAAGACGAATCAAATGAGCCCAAACTCGATGGGATTGCGTTATTGTATTACAAAGATCTCATGGCTACCTTCCAGCTCCATCATAAGAGCCTGGAAAACATCCAGTACAAAAGCCCATGTAAAGACGAATCAAATGACCCTAAGCTCAATAGGATTGAGTTGTTGTATAAAAAAGAACTCATGGTTACCTTCCAGCTCTATCATCAGACCATGGACATCATCCAGCATCAGTGTCTATGTAATAAAGACGACTCTAACGAGCCGAAACTCGACGGGATTGAGTTGTTATTAAATCGCTTCAAGAATGATTTAAAATTTAAAAAGTTCCCACGATTTCTCCAGAATTCCATCATCAGATCCTGACTTGATGATCATGGGACCAATTGGAAGGTGTACTCTTTCAATCAAAAGAAGAATTTTACAAAATCCATAAAAAGATTACGACGAATTGAGAACCTCCTCCTTTTTTTGAAGTTGGTTAAAAATAGTAGACAATAAAAACCTACCTATCCCCAAAAGATACCCACCTATTATAGCTGTAAAAATAAAGTTGACAAACTTACATTTGCAGTTGAAGAACATGTTCTCCGATACATTTTGTTTAGGAAAATATGTTATCCAAGTACGTTTTATAAGTTGGTCGACTATTAATCGTAAACTTGTAAAGCCTACTTAGTCATGATAATTTTCTTTTAAACTTCGTTATACAGTGTGTCCGGACACGAGTTAGCGATACTTGAAGGGAATATTATAGACTCATTTTCATCGACAAAACTGCTTTTAAAAAAATTCTTACTCCAACACCTCGCGAATGGCGGCCATTTTACTTTTTTGATTTGTCGAACTGGGGTATGTACAATAAAATACAAATATCTTTGAATCCAAGAGACCTACATACATGCAAATGACTTTATTGCAAAGTTAAATGTTAAGGCTTTTCAAAATCTTGCAAAAGTTTTCTAAATAATATGTAGAAAGAACCAAAAAACGTGGGCAAACACGAAATTGTACACAAAAATTACTGAATATTTTCATATTTTATACTCTAGCTCGAAAAGTACCCCGGTATTTTGCTTTGGTGTTTGCATTAAATGAAAAGTATTTGAGTTAGGCTATAAAATGGTATTAAAATTATTTCTCTACGTCAAGTACTTTAGGAGTTATTCTTACTTGAACATAACCCTTCCTTAGCGAATCTACCCCAATATTACAGGAGTCGCATTCTTTGGGCGAGCTAAATCGTTTCAGTGTAAATGTATGAGCTGGCATTATTAACCACCATGTAAATGATCCCAACGAATCACCCATAAACTGAAATGCCCCATTTTTTGAATTTATTCAAAGAATCCAATTTCATAAAGTAAAAAAAAATATATTATTTTAGTTTAATGTCAGCTCATAAATTTACGTTGAAACGGTTTAGCTCGCCCAAAGAATGCAGCTTCTGTAACATTGGTGGTACATGCACTAAGGAAGGGTTATATTCAAGTGAGAATAACTCCTAAAATACTTAACGTAGAGTGATAATTTTGATATAATTTTATAGCCTGACTCAAATACTTTTAATTTAATGCAAACACCAAAGCAAAATACCGGGGTACTTTTCGAGCTAGAGTATAAAATGTGAAAATATTCAGTAATTTTTGTGTACAATTTCGTGTTTGCCCACGTTTTTTGGTTCTTTCTACATATTATTTAGAAAACTTTTGCAAGATTTTGAAAAGCCTTAACATTTAACTTTGCAATAAAGTCATTTGCATGTATGTAGGTCTCTTGGATTCAAAGATATTTGCATTTTATTGCACATACCCCAGTTCGACAAATGAAAAAACTAAAATGGCTGCCATTCGCGAGGTGTTGGAGTAAGAATTTTTTTTAAAGCAGTTTTGTCGATGAAAATGAGTCTGTAATGTTCTCTTCAAGTATCGCTAACTCGTGTCCGGACACACTGTATATACTACTATTGTGATTTTTTTCACACCCCCAAACATAACCGTTTATCTGGTAGAGAAAGACCCCCGTCTTTCTATCAAAAAATTGTTAATGGAAACTATCAATATTTTTAAAGGCCTATTTAATGATACCCCACACTAAGAGGTACGCGTGAAAAAAAAAACATCCCCACTTTACGTGTACAGGAGGTAGATTTTATTTTACCACTTTTTCGGCGCAACAAATCCGTATATTTACACCAAATTACAGCTTTCTAGTACTGGGCGTCTCTGAGCTAAGCTGCGGACAGACGGACGGACGGACATGGCGAAACTATAAGGGTTCCTTGTTGACTACGGAACCCTAAAAAGTTAACCAGGTTCAAAAGAAATGTTGTTTTTTTTTCAATTTCTTAGTCTTGTTGGTTGATGCTGTTCTGGTTCTTGTTAATATTGCATGGCAACGTCGTAAATTCGATTTTTCGAGTGAAATTAATAATAAAAAAATATATTTTTATTATGAGTCCTTTACAAGATCTGATAAAGTGGTATTGTATTTGAAACATCTATACATATAATAAAACAGTAAAAAAACTGTGTCTGTACGTTGAATATATAAAAAAAAAACCACTCTAGCAGATCTTGTAAAGGATTTTTTTATTTCATTTTTTTGTTTATTTTTTTATTTATTTCACTTTCACACACATTTTGCGAAAGAGATATTCTACGAAAGAGGCATTGTGAGAAAGCAACCTTTTAAGAAGGAGTCATTCTGTGAAAGCGACATTATGAGAAAGAGACATTTTACTACCAGGAGACATTTTGCGAAAGCGACATTTTGCGCCTGAGCCATTTAAAATTGCACCATTTGCATCCGAATTTCCGTTTGAAAATATAAATGTAAAATGAAAAATGATATATATAAATGAATGAATATGAATAATGATAAATAAAATGGAAAGCTATTCCATTTTGACCCCGCTCCTACTAGACTAGAGGGCGCCCGGGTACTGGTTGCACACGGGCGCCACAAGGGCTAGAGACGCCTCTGCATGTCAGGTTCTGGCAAAATTGTTTAACATCATGTAACACCACATGAATGCAATAAATGTTTGAGTTTGAGTTTGCTGTTCGTTAGTCTCGCCAGTCTCGCTAAAACTCGAGAGCGCCTGGACCGATTTAGCTAATTTTGGTTTTGAATTATTATTGGAAGTCAAGAGAAGGTTTAAAAGGTGAGCATAAAAAATATTCTGAGGCTTTACGAAGTTTGGCGGGTCAGTTTATTAGATCTAATAAATAAAAATCAATTGCTGTTCGTTAGTCTCGCTAAAACTCGAAAACGCCTGGACCGATTTGGCTAAGGCTAATTTTGGTTTTGAATTATTATTGGAAGTCATGAGAAGGTTTAAAAGGTGAGCACAAAAAATATTCTGAGGCTTTACGAAGTTTGGCGGGTCAGTTTATTAGATCTAATAAATAAAAATCAATTGCTGTTCGTTAGTCTCGCTAAAACTCGAGAACGCCTGGACCGATTTGGCTAATTTTGGTTTTGAATTATTATTGGAAGTGAAGAGAAGGTTTAAAAGATGAGCATAAAACATATTCTGAGGCTTTACGAAGTTTGGCGGGTCAGTTTATTAGATAATTTATTATTTTTTGGCCTAAACCATTACATGCAAAATTTACATTGAATGGTCCTATAAAAAATCAAAAAGGCGTATCTCAGAGTTAGCGCTTTTTGACTCTGCAAGGCAGAATATTTAATATAGATTTATTTAAAACTTACCTACCTTATTTATCCTCCAAGTTATCCTCGTGAAGTCACGATATTGCTAGTAGGCTCATTGGTAATATGCGAGGTGTACTGATAAGGGTGTTCGATTGCTGATAACGTATCCGACTAGAAGGTTGCCGAGTCAAAGTACTCAGGTAGGTAGAGGTAGGGCGATTCTTACATATTTTTAACCGACTTCAAAAAGGAGGAGGTTATCAATTCGACGGTATGTTTTTTTTTTTTTTTTTCTTTTTTTTTTTTTTGTATATTTGTTACGCGATTACTCCGCCAATTGTGGACCGATTTTTAAAATTCTTTTTTTGTTCGAAAGGAGGTACTTCTGAGGTGGTCCCATAGTCACCAAGTTGGGATCTGATGATTGGATCCTGGAGAAATCGAGGGCAACCCTCGAATTTTATAGGCCGACACACAGTTTTTCGCAAATTTTATGAAGTAATTTAAGTACTTGCGTATGGTAATCATAACTTCATGTAGCTGAGCTGATGATGGAAGGTAGAACTCCTTAATAGTAAGGAGTAGGCATCGACTGATTTAGTTTGAGTTCGCATATCTCTGGAACTACAAGTCCGATTTAAGTAATTCTTTTTTTGTTGTACTAGGTATCATTTAACTTAGGGAATATTGCAAGTTTCATCAAAATCGGTTCAGTAGTTTTTGAGATAGGGAATTTTATTAGCTTATTGTGTACATGAGCGATGTTATTACCGGTGTTATGGATTAAAAAAATTCTAGTGCACATGTTGTATTTGACAAGAATTCGGGTTGAATATTTAAACTAAAAAGAGTAAAATAAAAACTTTTTCAAAAAAAAATGTAACCGCCTTCAAAAACAACCATAAAAAAACGGTAAAAAAACCTACAAAATAACTTTTCTTTCGGAAGTCGGTGGCAAAAAAAGACAATGAAATAAAGAAAACATAGACACCGACTTCCGAAAGAAAAGTTATTTTGTAGGTTTTTTTACCGTTTTTTTATGGTTGTTTTTGAAGGCGGTTACATTTTTTTTTGAAAAAGTTTTTATTCAGGTAATAGACGCCACGTATAGGTACTCATTAGTATGAATCTAATTAGATATCTAATCAATACTAATATTATAAATCTGAAGAGTTGGTATGTTTGGTAAAACGCGCTAATCTCAGGAACTACTTAAAATAAAAAAAATCATTTTGTCTTGGACAGTTTTATTTATCGAGGAAGGCTAAAGGCTATAAAAAAGAATTTTGAAAATCGGTCCACCATTGGCGGAGTAATCGCGTAAAAATACACAATAATTACATTATCCACATAGCGGTAATCAAAAAATGCTCACAAAATAAAAAGTACTGAACCAAATTGGATGAAATTTTTATGGGACCAAATGGCAAGTATACTGCATCGAACAAAAAAAAATGTAACCGCCTTCAAAAACAACCACAAAAAAGGGTAAAATAACCTACAAAATAACTTTTCTTTCAGAAGTCGGTGCCTTTGTTTTTTTTCATTTCATTGTTTTTTTGCCACCGACTTCTGAAAGAAAAGTTATTTTGTAGGTTATTTTACCCTTTTTTGTGGTTGTTTTTGAAGGCGGTTACATTTTTTTTGAAAAAGTTTTTTATTTTACTCTTTTTAGTTTAAATATTCATCTCAATTTCTTGTCAAATAAATCATTCTCTCTCAAGTGCACAATAAGCTAATAAAAGTCCCTATCTCAAAAACTACTGAACCGATTTTGATGAAACTTGCAGTATTCCGTAAGTTAAACAATACTTAGTACAACAAAAAAAGAATTACTTAAATCGGACTTGTAGTTCCAGAGATATGCGAACACAAACTAAATCAGTCGATGCTTACTCCAAGCCGTTGAGGAGTTGTACCTTCCATCATCAGCTCATCCACCTGAGATGATGATTATTAGATGCAAATACTTGAACAGCTTTAGAAAATATATGAAAACGGTACTATGTGCCTATAAAATTTGAAGGTTGCCCTCGATTTCCCTGGGATTCCATCATCAGATCCTGACCTGATGATCATGGGACCAATTGGAAAGTATACCCTTTCAAACAAAAGAAAAATTTTCCAAATCGGTCCAGGCGTCTTCGAGAAATCGGGGAACATACATAAAAAAAAAAAAAAAAAAAAAAAAGATTCCGACGAATTGAGAACCTCCTCCTTTTTTTGAAGTCGGTTAAAAAAAGAATCACACTAATCGGACTAGAAACCTCGGAGTAATCGGTGTACATACATACAAAAAAAAATACCGACCGAATTGTAAACCTCCTCCTTTTTTTGAAGTCGGTTAAAAATATCCCGCTACGACCAATAGGAGAGGTGAAATCGCGGGAAACATCTTGTACTAATAAATCCGAATGTTTGTAAGTATGGATGTTTGTTAGTCTTTCACACAAAAACTACTGAACAGATTCGGATGATATTTGGTACACAGATAGTTCATAACCTGGATTAACTTGTAGGATACTTCTTATCCCGGTATTACGTTACCGTGGGATAATTTTAGGGTTTTAGCGGTCGAAGCCGCTGGTAACAGATATTTAATACATATTTTGTTCTATTAGTCGTTGTTATGTTGTAAGAGCACTTATGTTTATGATGCTCTATAGTCTTCAATGCACATAGAATATTTTGTATGGTCAACATAGTAAGTAATTGATGGTAAGTTCAGTCTAAGGTAGACTGCTAAAGAATGCCTATGGCATTAAGATTAAATAAATAATTGCTGTATCAACAACACTAAAAATATAATTAAGAAAAACTTAGTCAACTTAATTTTTCTGACTTTTTTTACGGCTCTAATTATTATCTATCGGTTTTATTCATAACCTATATCGATAATGAGGTAAAATTTGTATGTATGTTCGAGGTAATCTCCGGAAGTGATTCATCGCTGCGCTGGAGTTCCAGTTTCTTCTGAATGAGATGACATCTTAGGTAGGTCTCATCTTTGCTAGTCAGCATTTTAAACTTAAACTTTTTGCTTATGTATAAGTACTATGTAAGTAAAAGGGGGCGAGCCTATAGGCATCATCCGCGCACCACAATATTCAAAATCCTTGGCTATTCCTTCGAAATTCATAGTGTCAGTTTAACCCAAAAAGCTTTAACTAACGTGGGAACTGGGAATGAACCTAGCATTACCTCCTCAGAAGTCCCGCTTTTGATCACTCAACCAACAAGATAATAAAACTAACTACAATTATAATTATTATGTAATATTTCTCAGGAGCACGCATCGACCCGCAACGACCCTCAACCGCGAGTGACTGGCCTCATTAATTAAACACGTTCCTGATTACATTAAAATAATCTTACAATTACGGACTACTCGAGACTCTACGGTATCAATGGTTTTGTTATCTGTGAGACAGTGGCTTCTTTCTTCATGTTGGTAGCATGCGTGGCTTGCGAAGTGGGGGAGAGAAAAACAAAGTGAGATTAATGAGTGCATTATTCGAAGCAATAGAAACAGCTGACTGTATGGGCTGATTTTTGAATGGTCAGTTAAACTACGAAATAAGGTTTATTTCACAGTTCACAAGATTCTCAATTTTTCAATTGACACATGCTCTAACGGCCCGTTAACCTCTCTAATTAACGAATAAACTTAACTGGCTGTTCACATCCCCGTTAGCACGTTGATCTATAATTCCAAAGGGTGAAGATAAGTAAGAAGAATATGAAGTCTAATTATGTATTAGATGTCTCAGGCCGCTTTCCGACCACAGCTTCGCTTAACATCAGGCGAGATAGTGGTATATCAAATTGCTAAATTAATAAAAAAATCCACTAAGCGCGACTGCATACTGTAAGAATGTTTTTTTAGCAAAATTCCGATACTCACATCAGAACACATTAGAATTTTTCTGACAGAAATTTCTAATAATACAAGATACGGTCGCGCTGAATCGGAGATGAGGGAAGCTGAAAAAAAAAATAAGAGACGCAAAGTGAATTTCAACCAACGTGATTGGTCGATTCCCACTCTTTTCGCGTTTTTTTCTACTTAGGTCGTAACAGGGTTTTGAAAGGAAAAAAACGCATCGTTGAGGGGTTGAGGAGGTGCGTTTTCTGCCTCTCAGCATGAGGGGATTAAGTTCGTCTAGCTAGGGGCTAACGTTTACGGTAACAGCTAGCAGTGAAAATTATAGATAATATCTTAATATCTATCTGTTGTTGGAAACTTGGAATATTGTCTATGATGACTGTGGGTTTAAGTTCATTTACGCTAGAAATTAATAACTAATCTCGGTAGCTATTTTGACCACGAACTTTGTCTCTAATCAATGAACGACCGAATTTGTCTAGCCGAGTTGTAAATATGTCCAATAAGACTGAAGTAGCCACGGAAGCAGCCGTCAAAAACAAATGAACGATATTTGGATTGAGATAGAATGAACAGAATGTTAATATAATGGATAGCTGCGCCACAGTTTTATACTTTTCTAGCTATCACCGTTTTATATTGTTTTGTGTAGATGTAAATTGTTCCAAATAAATAATTTCTGAATTTGTATTATTTTCGGGCGGGTGCGAAAGTCTTAGGCAACACTGTTGACAAGAGTCTGTTGAAAATATAAAAAAAAATGTAAATGTTAGAATGATATCTTTGAAAGGACTGTCTTGAACTATGAAGGTCATAGTTACTTAGTGGGTAGACAGACAGTGTAGGAGGTAGACATTTTTGTAAATGTTCAGATTAAAGAATAAGCTCTTGTCAAAGAGTCTATTTATCAAAAAAGGTTGCCCCTAGTGTGTGATCCCTCTTAATCACTCGTAAACAGTTTTTAAAACATCGTAAAATGTGATAAGATACCTATTTCACTATCCCAAACTTCGATTGTATTAATGGGTTAAGTTAGGTATTCTCAAATTGAAAACTGTAATAATAGATTTTCAATAAACCATTTTTTTTTGGTTTATCTAGTGGCCCGTCCCAGCTTCACACGGTATATTAAGAACCGCTCGTCCGATTTTGTGCAAACTTCACATAAAGCATCTACTAAATAGTTCGAACAAAGCCTAATAAACATTTGGTTTGGATAGGTGAGCCCGTTCTTGAGTTATATTATAACATTACAACGAAAAGTGGCATTGATTTTTATATATTCGATGTAAAAAAGTACTAAGGCATTAATCGTTTAATTACTTCCAGTCTAAATCCAACCGGATACAGGATATAACTCAATACTTACCATATTTAATTTAGCCGACTAGCGACTGCCTGTTTGAGATCCACAATGCAGTTACATAGGTACTGAGAAAGTCATATGGACTTCTCACTAATCGTAACGACTACCAAAGATCCACCGAGCCAAAAAGCTTTTTTTGTGGAAAATGATCAAAACCGCATTGCATTCCAGGGCCGCGCTACCTTAAAAGATAGATACAGTTTGATATAGGAACTCCATCAATCCGAGTGCCCCGTTATTTTGGCTACGAAAACGCCTCGATAAATGGATGTTCACCCACCTAGGTATTGTGGCCTGGGCGAAGCTTGCCATTTCTACGTGTCACTTTCCTTTTGTAACCGGCCAAGATTAAATACACGGAGTGCAGTTAAAATCTAGTTTTTGATCTTTAATTTTAACCTGTCCCAGTTTCAGTGAGTCAACTCGGTAAGATCTCACGGTTATTTCGATACCGTTACCGAGTAACTAACATTATGTGGGAGGTTACCTAAAATATACGGACCTGAACACTGTTATAATGTGAGTTTTTATTCTATGGCCACAGAAAAAATATATCTATGTCTATGGCTCATTCTGGGTTCTCTTTTTGAATTTAGCGCGAATTTTCGTGTGTCTGCCTCTTTGGTCTAAACGGAAATGCTGAGCATCCCAACCCGGATTACCAGGCCGTTTGGTTATTGGGTTTTTTTTCTTAGTAGCAGCCACGGAGTCAGGAGTAGTGCCTGGACTGCCTGGTTGATGGGAATAGGCACGCCGGTGTTCCGTAGTGACGATTGACGATGATTTGCCGGCACGTTTGACGTAGTGGCTGCGGGCGATTGATGTTGCGTGTCGATGGTTCGTTCGATACAGCACGTAACAAATATTTGTGGTCTGGGCGTTTGCTTTGTGAGTTAATGTGTTTGTAAACGCACGTCCAAGTTACAGGAGAAATTCATAGTGCTAGAGGGCAACGTTTTTTGTTTTTTTTTTTTTTTTTAAGACTTAGCGCATCGTTGGGATGCAGCCGTGATAATTATTATCTTTGTTTGTATCTCAATGGCAATATTGTTTCGTATTCTTAAATTATCTCTGAATAATCCTGAATGACCTGACTCAGTCTAATAAGTACGGGCAAATTGAACCAACTGCGGACTGATTTTAATTGACAGATATCTGCTTTAATAATAATCGGATTTAACCGAACTTATGTTGATTTGCCATTACATTACCATTTGGAAATAATAAAATTACAGATCTTCTATTTCAATATTGTACTTAGATATCGGCATAAAATATTGTTTTTCAGTTGGACTGGAAGCTAGTGGATGCCGCCCGACCAGACAGGAAAATGCGAGGAATTCAAGAGGATAACATTGTTTAATTAGTCTTATTTACAGGTTGATAAAACCTAGGTAGAGATCATATAACTCAAAATTTTCCTCATGTCGACATTTACATTCAGCCATAGAGAGCCATGTGCAATGGGCAGGCCATATTGCTCGCAGAGCAGATGGCCGATGGGGTCGAAAAGTACTAGAGTGGAGACCACGGACTAGCAAGCGCAGCGTAGGACGTCCACCAACGAGGTGGACAGACGACCTTGTAAAGGTCGCCGGAAGACGTTGAATGCAGGTCGCTTCCAACCGGTATATGTGGAGATCTAAAGGGGAGGCCTATGTTCAGCAGTGGACGTCCTATGGCTGAGATGATGATGATGATAGAGAGACGGAAGTTAAAAAAATTGAACGAGTACGACGAGATTCCATTTATAAAAACAATTAAACATTTTTATTATTTACGCGCGTAATTTTTTGACAGATGAAAAAGGAACGTTGCCCCACGGCAACGTTCCTTTTCACGGAACAATCTAATTTAGGTTAATTAGTGGCCTAGTGATATAGGTGAAAATGGTCATGGTGACGGTTTTGTAATGGTATTTTTTATTATATGCTGACAATTGAGAAGGGTTAGGTTATGAATAATTTCTTATTGGTCGCTCTGAAGGACGTATGATCCTATCGCCAACATTTATTTTGAAAGAGTATAACGGGTCTCAATCCAATCCTGTTGTTTTTTTTATTTAATATTTGGCATATTACAGAGATGGACGGAGCAGGAATGTAGAGATTAACACAAGCAAAGACAGACTTATTTACAGCAGCAGGCGACTTCCGGCTCTGGATGATGATGATGATGAATAATAATTGATGATAGATGGCATATCCACATTTTACCGGTTATGCTCCTGTCCATATTACAGGACACAAAGCCCGATCAACAAATTCAACGGCCACAGATTCAAAATCGATTGAAATCAAATACTTACAACTCTAAACAGGTTTAAAGCAATGCAATTATAAGGTTGCTAGCCCATCATTCACAAGGGGAACCTGTTTCAGTCGATACTAAATCTAGCAGCTGATAATGTACGTCCTATACAACGATTAGTGGCAGCTGGACTGGATGGACCATCGACAATCTAGACAACGAGTCTGGCTTGATGAAGACGAGAAATGTAAATCTTTAATTATAGAATTCTCAAGAATTAATCAAAAGTTATTCCTGAAAATGCTAGACAAAGTTACGCTAGGTTTTGAAGTAAAATTATTGATAGTGATGACAAAATATAGGATATTTGATATCGCCGTAAAATCATCAAATGAATGAGTCCTCCCACCCAGGGCACAGAACAATTAATAGTACTACGCCCAGGGCGGATCGGGAGGGACTGTCAGACTCATACTGACTACAATCCACGGTGATCCTTGAATAGCCCTTTACGTTCCAGGGTCTTGGTTACCTGATGAGACAGTGCCGCGAACCCGGTACAGTCCCGCGAGCCCGGAAATAAAGATGCATCTACTAGGCAAAGAGATTAAAATAGAGATGCGCCTTACCGTTCCGGGAGGCGAGATGTAGATAAATTAAACAAGGTACCTATCCTCAGAATTTGCTTTATTTTAAATTGAGTTATGTCAAGAAATGCGTCAGTTCAACTTCGATTAATTAAATCTTGAATCAAAAGTTGCGGAATTATTCCCGCAGGACTTAAGGTTAATGCTCTCAGGAGTTTTGAGATGTTTCAGAACATTCGACATAAAGAACTACCTAACTCGATTGAGAACTTCATCTTCTTCTCTTCATCAGCCTATAATGTTCCCACTACTGGGAGCTGGGACACAGGCCTCCACTCTGTGAGAGGGAGTGGGCCATAATCTACCACGCGGGCCCAGTGCGGGTTGGTAGATGTCACATGTCTTCGATTTTTTGGTTCTAGGACATGCCGGTTTCGTCACGATGTTTTTCTTCACCGTTTTGAGAGCAGTGGTGATGAAATAAATTACACAAAGTAATGCGCCTGAGTTCGAACCAACGACCTACAACTCGTAAGGCGGGGCCGATACCACTGGGCCCTGCTCAATTGACATAACTTTACCAATTTACGTTCGTATCTACATCAACGATAAACAATCCTCAATATTTTGATATGGTCGGATATCACATAATGCCATAATACTCTATTGATTATTATTGTTTATATCCATTATGATGGCACTCGGATCAAGTAGGCTTTATTATCATTCCGATAGTCTATGCTTCTATTGTTTTACTGGTACCTATGATAACTAGGTTTACCTATTCTAACACATTATGTACTAACCCACGAGTTTATGAAGATGATGATGAGAATTACGTAATAGGACTTTTTAATGAAATACAGTAGTTTAATTTATTTAATAATCGTTTACTCGTCCGAAAATCATCGATTTTCGACATTGTTATTGCAAGGGCCGGGCCGTCTGTCTACGCGTTCGATTAACATAAAATTATGTTGCAAGTTATAGGGGCTTAACTACACGTTAATAATTAATTAAAACAATCGTTAAACACGTCAACGTTATAAAAATAAAGGCGTGTCATAGCGTGCCGTGTTGCCGAAACATAATTTTCCGGTTAGCTAATTAGATTTTGGAGACAGAACAACGCAACGCTAGTATGCGTCCGCTGGTCGCGGGACTAATGAATATCGTAACCCCGGAACGTAAAGGGCTAGATTTTAGTCAGTACAAGTCTGACAGTCCCTCCTGCCCTGCCCTGGGTGAGAGGACTCATATATGATGATATTACCAAAAAAAAGTATACGACCGCCTTTTCATTGGAAAAGTAAAAAATAAATGTTTATGATCCTGCACGCAAACTTTTTAATTTTCCGCTCCTTTCCCCTTTAGACAATAGGCAAGGTAAGGGTGCGATAAACGTGACAATTATTTTTTTTTCATTAAAGAGCTGGCGTTAATTAATGAGGGATTCTAATTAAATAACAGTCTGTCTAGTAATAGTTTAGTCTTACTATTTTAGTGAGAGTTTTATGAAAGCTTAACATAACTTATTATTGATAGGTACTAATATTTTACACAGAAATTATTATTTTGTACTTAGTTAAAATTTATCTTAATGAGTACTTCGACATTGCATTCAATCAATGTTAAATACCTACAAAGAGAACATAGCAGGCATTGCAATCTAAGAATATAAAATATTCTAAGTTTATAGCCGAAATAAATCATATTTATTATGCAATAAAACATTTTATTGTTGTATACGGTCCCTTAACGATTTATATCCGCGTATATAAATTATCCGACCCACGTAATTTCCCGCCAACGTTTTTACTTAAAACGGGAACGCAGGAAATCGCATCAGCCGGCATTTCGAGACGGCTGCATCCTATATCTACGAAAATGCACCCAGACATTTCTATAGGACACTACCTCCCCCCATTTGAACCTAGCGATATATATAACTTAGGCACGCTTGCCATGACTAAGAGGCACAACAATGTTCTTTCATGCCACCAATGGAATTTAAAAAATAAAAGCACTTACTTTTCGTGGTCCATTCTGCACTATGGTCTCGTATTCTAAACCTTCGGACATCATTCTCACAATTTATTAAAATCACAATCGAACACTAAAATTAATTATTTTTGGTATTTTTACCGGTTTAATAACACACTACGGTACTAAATTTTCATGTAGAGCTAGCGGAGCGTTCGAACGTCGTACCGGCACTAAATCTTACAGAGATAAATCACTGTTTCCATTAACAATTTGATGGGAATTATTGTTTGAATGAAATTATAACGTGGTGCCGGCGGTCGGCCCGGGTGCAGCAACCAATATCACGCCCACAGCCTCCCTCGCTCTCCAGTGAGTGAATACATACAGATATATAGCCATAGAAAGTAGATAAACATCCCAATACCTACCTACGTATTAATGTAAGGTACGGGTTGTATACGTCGATTTTACGTTTTCAGTATTTCCAACGTTCCGCTACACGGTGGAAGGTAGGTCCAAAGTACGTTTTGTTTCAGCTCAAAATATTTCTACTCTGCAAAACATCCTTCGTAAAAACTAGTTGAAAGATCAATAAGTATGTAATTTAATGTGGGTGAGTAAATTGGAAAATGTAAAAAAAAACATTAATAAAAGGAAGTAGGGGATCTCTGGAAATGTTTCCAAATTGGTATCTAAACGTAACTTAAAAACGTTGCATGTCATTCTAGACATTTGCTGTCACTGTCTGTCACAAAGGCTGTCACTCAAAATGTCATGCCGTATTGGCAGAAAATCAACAAACCAAAAAACTGTGTAGACTAAACCGACTAAATCTTAGATACTTTGTAAAAGTGGTCATTTAGGAGTGTTACATTAGGAATAATACGTGCACAACATTATATCAAAGAGTGCTACAGCCTTCATACAATCATCATCCAGTTTTCAACATGGGAGAAGACTTGAAAGACCTGAAAATACTGAAACAAGGTGCGGAAGGAAAGCTGTATATTTGTAATTATCTCGGAAGACCGACATTGATTAAAGAAAGGTTCAAGAAAAAGTATCGGCACCCTGAATTAGATGAAAATATAACCAAAGAACGGATGAAAAACGAGGCGCGTTCCATAGTCCGGTGCAAAGCTGCTTCGGTCAGAACTCCAGCATTATATTTAGTGGATTTTCATAGACAACGCATTTACATGGAGCATTTGGAAAAAAGTATTACAGTTAAAGATTTTATAATAAATCACGTAAAAGATGAAGCAGATAAAAACAAATTACAAGCAATAAGTAAATTGATTGGCCATACAGTGAGAAAATTACATGAATCCAATATTATTCATGGAGACTTGACCACTTCTAATATGCTACTTGTTCCAAAAGCTCAGAATGACGATGAAAAATGGCTTGAAGGAGAATTGGATTTAGTAATGATTGATTTTGGTTTGTCATTCATTGGTTCAAGTGGGGAGGACAAAGGTGTAGACTTGTATGTACTCGAAAGAGCAATTATAAGTACTCACAATGACTACCCACATTTATTTGACGAGATATTTGAAGCATATAAGAAGCACAGCAAGAAACAAATTGGAGAAACTATTAGTAAGTTTGAGGAAGTGAGAGCAAGAGGAAGGAAAAGAACCATGGTTGGGTAGTTTTAAGGAATAAAGTTTTTAATTTGAACCTGTGTTTCATTTGTCCAACCCTAAAAATAGTTTTCAGCTATTTTACTTACAGTTATCTACTACAGTGACAGACATCTGCAGAGGAAGCTAAAGTGTTTAGTTAAAGTAGGTACACCCAGTTTAGTTTATAGAGTACTTTTACTAAATATGTTAACGTAGTCATTCATTTTTATTCAAGTTCTATGAAATAGGAGGTGGAACAACTACTATCATTTGAATATAGAAAATATAATATTTTATAATACATGCATAAATTCAGATTCCTAGCTGCTACTATAAAATACTTTAACGGGAATAAACAGATTAGCTAGCAGCTATTGTAGTTTGTTCCAAACACTGCCATTATTTGAAGATCTGTTATATCATTTAATATTTCAAAATAGCTTAGTCTGGTTGGTAAGATTAGGATCTAGCTATAAGTATAACAAACACACCTTCAAAGAGGTGTGAAGAAAATCTTATGCTGCGGGAATGAATAAAACGATCTTATGCTGTAAATGTAAAATGAGTAACTACGACTGGTCAGGAACGCAACTGTCAAAGGTGACAAAGGTGTCAAACTCGATATGTCATGATCATCTGCGGATAACCTAAAAATTCTTCTTCGTTTTATTGTTATAAATATTGCATTTATTTTACAAAATGAGTCGTCAAATTGTATGTTTATCAACGAAGGTTACGCAAAATAATTCAAAAAACGCAAAAGCTTTGCCATTGACAAGTAAGTAAAAATTGCTCTAAACAAACCCAGAATTCTACTGTATTCTGACGACGGAATTAATTTTAATTCTAACGTTATTTTCTAGGATTTCTAAGTACCCAAGAGGCCATAGATCGACGTTATCACCTCTTTACGTTAGAGAAGAAGCGTCAGTTGGATAAAGTAGGCAGAATCGAGAAAATTGAAGTTCAATATAAAGGTGTACCAAATGACTGCACTTTGGTTATGAACAAGGGTATTTCTACGCCTTACGACTGCGCTAGACGTAAGTATTATTTATTTAAATTTGATATATGAACTAAAACCCCTAATATATAGAATAGATCTCCAAGAAACGGACTGTTTTCATAGTTTTGGACTCACTGGCATCTATTAAATGTATGGCTAATTGAGAAATATTATAAACCTAGAGTCAAGAGCAAACCCATCTTAAATAAAAAGTTAACAACAAAAATTATACTATTTTTTATTGAATTTTCAGATCTAAGTGAATGGCACACAGACACAAGTGCCTTGGCTCTGCTTGATGGCTCAGTGTACTGGGACATGCACAGGCCACTCACAGAAAACTGCACATTAGAAGTAAGTATTTCAGATAATATATAACTACTAGTGGCCCGTCCCAGCTTCGCACGGGTGCATTAAGAACCACTCGTCCGATTTTGTGCAAACTTCACATAAAGCATCTACGAAGTAGTTGGTGAGCCCGTTCTTGAGTTATAACAATGAAAAGTGGCATTGATTTTTATATATTAGATGCTCTACTTCTTTTCCAACAAATTAGGCAATATATGCATCAGAGCCCAGTTTTAAATCTTAATTAAGAATAATTACACTACAATTGAAAGGTAATTATAGGCAATGGTAACAAATGGCAGGTGCCTCTGATTAACCAAAAACAAAACTCGTTAAAGTAAGTTTCAGAAACAAAATAATAAAATTGCAGATAAAAATGCCTCAGAAAAATTTAACATATAAAAATCTGTAATTATTTCTTCTTATCTTCTACAGCTCCAAAACTTCACAGTACCAGAGCCCCAGATCGTGAACAAAGCTTTTTGGAGAACTTGCTCCTTCATGCTCGGTGCCTGCGCTACAGTTGCCTTCAAAGACACCGTGCCTGTTAAACTACACAGTTTCCCTGGACCTGATAGTAAGATTACTAGTTAAATGATTTCAGATGTTAGCAGACATTCTAAATACAGTTTATCCTTTTTAAAATGCAGAGAATCCTTACTACTAATAATAGTTATTTTAATGTGAAAGTATGTTTGTTTGTTACCTTTCCAAACCCAAACCACGTAACTGATGTTCCTGACATTTTATACACATTATCAAGTGGACATAACTTCCTTTCATCAATAAAATCAGTACTGTTCCCGTTCATAATTATGGTAACCATAATAGCCTGGAGTAGGTAGATTGATTTGGGGTCAATAACCTGAAACATGTATTAAATAATATGGACATGCCTCCAGGATTCGGGATTAAATTGTTAAGAACATGTACGATGAAGACATATAAGTACTCTAGCTAGTCCATAATAAATCTTACCCACTAAATCTTTATCTAAAAATTCAGTCCGCAGTGGTTCCTTCATCTACGACGTGGACCTCCCAACCCTGAACGACTGGAAGCCATCACATCAGGAGCTGGTGACTCTGTCTGCGGAGTATGTCAAGTTGATACGTCAGAACGAGCCCCTGGAGCGGCTGGAGGTGGGAGAGGAACTGGCCCTCGAGATGTTTGTGGAGAACGAGCATAAGACTAAGCAGATACCTAGCATTGCCAGGCATAACGGTGGGTAGTTTTGATAGCACTAGTGATGTGTTTGATGATGTAGAGAATTATTAATAAGAGACATGATATACGTGAAGTTTAGAATAATTTTGAAAATACTCTTGTTCCACATATTTACTTTTTATAACAACACGTAGTGCAGTAGTCGCATTTTTTTGTAGTGAAATGAAAATTTAATATTTCAATTAAAAGAATCATTCGAATTCGGTTAACATTTGCACTCGGGTCCATTTGATTTCTCTGATTTTAAAGACGAAGAGAGCACATGTCTGTATGAGAATATTATGTAGATTATATCTTTGTCATACGCTACTTATGTCACGTTCTTTGTGGTTGATTAGAGCTTCGTGAGAAAAAGACAAGGCTCTACAAAGCCGAAATTAGGCGACTGTCTCTTTTCAAAAGTCGATGCGTAATTTTTCTCTCGGATATTTTACTGTTTTACTCACACATGTTTATGTATTTACAGGTAAAGTAACTCTATACAAAATGGGCAAACACGTGGACATATCCAAGGGGCCAATGATCAGCAATACTAAACAAATCGGAAGGGTGGCGGTCGCGTCCGTGCATAAACTAAATAGTGAGTAAAAGATGTAAAATATACATAATTATGCAGGAATCCAGTGCAGTATTATGAGTATGCGTGAGACCTGTAGCAAATTCTATTGAGAGATCCCTTTTTTAGATGAGATTTTTCTAGGAATTTGAATAGGAAACGAAGAAACACAAATAATGAAAAAATTAACCAACGTCCCGGGCAACTTTATATGCTGGGGTATAAAGTTGTAAATGTATTAGCAACTGCTGAGCGTTAACGATTATTGCTTGCCGTTTGGCTATAGGGCCTGGGGGGCCATGAGACCTTAAATAATTCAACATCAAAATGTACAGAGTTAAGATCACCCTTGGATATTCTATTCACCCCGTTTGACGGTATATGGCTTGTAAACGTCATGTAATACGCACCTGGGGGCCAATTCTCGATTTTCGCCATTTATCTCGAGTTCGAGATTGTAAGTCTATCTCTATGTCTATCAAAAATATCTCTATCTCTACCAAAAAATGTCGAATTGAGCAGAATTCCGTATTCTCAGTCAAAATAGAAATAAATGTCACGAAAATGTCGAGTCGAGTGAAGATAATGTTACCATTATGAAGAATCGCACGTTCCGTTTTAGGTAGCTATGAGTGAATGAATGATTTTGTTTTTAAACGCTGACTAAACCTAATTATTCAAGGTATATAATCTAAGATTTAAGTATAAAACGAAACGTTTAGTGTAAAAATAATCAGTTTGACAGTTGACTGTCTGTCAGTGTCTGAATTTGCGCCTTTTTGCGGTTCCTTCAAAACTTTTGTTATGTTTTCATGTACTCTGTGTTTACATCAGTAGATTTGGTGCACATAAGTAATTTAGGTATTTTAGAGTGTGCAATTAGTATTTTTGGTGGGTAAGGTTAGTTTAGTGAACAGTTATACATGACTCTAATAAAAATATGAAGCAGAAAATTATTTACCTTCGTTTTCAAGTCTATTTTCGTGGTGTCCTAAATTACAGGAGCCAATAGATCTATTAGAACCCATATTAAATCTTTATTTAGTCTGAAGTTTTTAATGACTTCTGTTTCGCTCAAGTCGTAAATATCGACGGCGGGATGGGTGCGCTGTTGTCGCCGTGTATTGGCCAGTTGCTCGCCACTTTCCAACAACTCCGTGATAAAAATGCTAATAAACTCGTCCATATTTCAGTGGTTTCAAGTCCAATCGTGGCTACACAAATTACAGTCTGTTATTTGCGCGAGGGTCGTCGTTTCAAGAAAACACAATGCACAAATCAAAGAGCATAAATCGAATTTCCAGTAGGTATGAGATGCCAAGCCGTATTTTATTTTAAAACTAAAGAAAAGAAAACAGTGTACAATCCAAAACTCAACGAATTCACTCAGAAATGACGTATCTCTACAATCGACATGACATCTCTACTGCTCAGAAGCACTCGACATGAACTCTAACGTTAGCCTTCGACAAATGTCGAATTCGACACCCCAGAATAGCAACTTTTAAAATTTGTCGAAAAAATGACGTCATTAGAAATTTTTGTCGAGTTCGACACCATCTCTAAAACCGAGAATTGGCCCCCTGATCTTTTCAGAACAGAGTATACTTTGCCAAAGCGACCTTCCCTTCGTCTCTTTGTATTTAAAACGCTGTATTCTTGCAGGCTCCTCAGACAAAAAACAGCTATACAGGTTCCAAGGTGTCGCGCTACCGACCGGAGTCATCATCAACCACTTTGCCTTCTCCATACTTACTGAGAGGGCTAAGAAATTGGTAAGTACCAACTGAACTTAGACTATTTTTCTTATGAAACTTTCAATGATTCCTTTTTTTGAGCCTGGTTAAATCATCAAATGAGTCCTCCAACCCAGGGCAGGGCAGGAGGGACTGTCAGACTTATACTGACTAAAATCCACGTTGTCCTTCAATAGCCTTAAAGGTCCGGGGTCACGGTAATTCGTTAGTCCCGCGACCACACCACCTCCGCCTAGCCTATAAATGATTTCATTCAAATAAATGCTTGAGTTTTAAACACGAAATTGTATGTTCTTTACTTGGTAGTTCATTGTATTTTTTATTTTCAGAATGCTGTGAAATCACCGATCCCGAAAACGGTGGAGCGCGAAGAATCTGAGCGCGTAGCGATGAAGGCGTGAAAATGATACTACCTTACATTAGTCCGTAATTATAAGTAGTCTAGCTATCTCTAAGTTAATAAAACGTTAAGAATGTATCTATTTTTATTTTCAATGGATTGGTCAGAAATACTACTCAACGGACGGTGGACGAACGGGAGTTGGAACTTCCTTTCAAAATAGGATATTGTGGAAAGAGGATATTAGAAAAAAGGTTTAAAAAAAAATTGGATATTGCATTCGAGCTGACGTTTTTCCGTATCGCTACCAGTTTGAACATATGCGCGCAATGTCACACTATAGAAAGAGATAGAAAACAGATTGACAACGCCGAGTTAAAACTCCATCTGTGCGTCTACACTTAATTTATAAGGTATTTCAAATATAATAAACACAACTTTAGTTAGAATTATACGTTTTAATTTTATTTCTTAAATAATATTTACAGGTAACTTAAATAAAAATAAAAAACTTAAATTATAATTATCCCATAATCATAAAATTTTCTACAGACATCAAGACAATTTGAAAATGCTAATAAGTACTTTATTTGTACTTGATATAGGTACTAGATTGCTATTGGTTGTTATTTTGGTGAACCATTTGAACTACATTATCAATCGAGATTTCAGAAGTCAAGAGTATCTCGCGGTATTTCGCGTTTTAATTTTTTTTTCAACACATTTGCTCGAGAAATGCGTTTACGAAGCAATGATATTATAAGTCATAGATATGTTATACACGTACAAAACAACAGAAAAAACTTTTTTTAAAAAAAGGACCGACTTCAAAACAAATACAAAAAAGTTTAAAATAACTTTTCTTTCGGAAGTCGGTGGCAATAGTCAATGACACAACAAAACAAAGCCACCGACTTCCGAAAGAAAAGTTATTTTAAACTTTTTTGTATTTGTTTTGAAGTCGGTCCTTTTTTTAAAAAAAGTTTTTATTTTACCCTTTTTAGTTTATTTATTACATATTCAGCCCAAATTCTTGTAAAATTTTCTTACATATGCACTAATCTTGTAATCCGACACAACATAAAAAAATCCATATTTCTAAAACTACTGAACCGATTTTGATGAAACTTGCAGTGTACCCTAAGTTGAACAATACCTAGTACAACAAAAAAAGAATTACTTAAATCGAACTTATAGTTCCGGAGATATGCGTGCACAAACATAAAAACATACATACATACATACATACATACACTTATGAAATTTGGCACATTTGTTCAGACGCTGATATAGACTAACATATATGAAAACTGGGCAGTTCTGATAATATTACATACATACACTTATGAAATTTGGCACATTTGTTCAGACGCTGATATAGACTAACATATATGAAAACTGGGCAGTTCTGATAATATTACATACATACGGGTCGAATTGATAACCTCCTTTTTTTTGAAGTCGGTAAAAAAGCGTACCGCCCAGAGAGGCAGCACACATACACACTTTTTATTCACACACATTACATTTCACTACAAGTAAAAAGGATAGCTTGATAAAACCAATATGAAAAAAAGTGACAGCTAGATGGTGACGCTCTCTCTTTTATCTCACTCGCACTCTTTCTTTTACGACGCCATAATATAGAAACGTAATGTTTTATTTGTGAAAATATTAAGATAAATAATATATTTACGAATGATAAGTGATTCTTTGACTTTTAGAAGTCTTGCTTGTATAATTTGTACAATATCTCATCACACACGACGGCATTTTCGGTGGTTTTGAGTCACTTTTACTTTTGACTCACTCTGTAGTACGTGAAGTGCATCCGTTGTCGCTGGCAACGTCGCGTCGGACTGAGGTCAAGGTTTGTGAATCAACCACATTTGAGCGCGTCTGTTTATGAGCGCGTATAACGTATCTACACCTTTTTTACTTATAATACCATTGTTACGAAGCCTGTATACATTGTTCGAAAGTTAAAAATTACGCACCGTGCGTTATCTTTACGGTTTTTTTTAATTTCCATAAAAAAAAAATAAGAACTCCACCAAAGAGTTTCACATTATGAGAATAAACAACCTGACTGATCGAACCTCCTTGGAAGCGCTTTTGTTCAATACGTTGTCTCATTTTAATACTAAAGAGTAAATGAGACGAAAGATGTAGTTCTATTTTTCACCACGTGCATGTGGCGCCATTTGAAAATTCGCGCCATTTTTAACCGACTTCAAAAAGGAGGAGGTTATCAATTCGACGGTATGTTTTTTTTTTTTTTTTTTTGTATATTTGTTACGCGATTACTCCGCCAATTGTGGACCGATTTTTAAAATTCTTTCTTTGTTCGAAAGGAGGTACTTCTGAGGTGGTCCCATAGTCACCAAGTTGGGATCTGATGATTGGATCCTGGAGAAATCGAGGGCAACCCTCGATTTTTATAGGCCGACACACCGTTTTTCGCAAATTTTATGAAGTAATTTAAGTACTTGCGTATGGTAATCATAATTTCATGTAGCTGAGCTGATGATGGAAGGTAGAACTCCTTAATAGTAAGGAGTAGGCATCGACTGATTTAGTTTGAGTTCGCTTATCTCTGGAACTACAAGTCCGATTCAAGTAATTCTTTTTTTGTTGTACTAGGTATCATTTAACTTAGGGAATATTGCAAGTTTCATCAAAATAGGTTCAGTAGTTTTTGAGATAGGGAATTTTATTAGCATATTGTGTACCTACATGAGCGATGTTATTACCGGTGTTATGGATTACAAAATTCTAGTGCACATGTTGTATTTGACAAGAATTCGGGTTGAATATTTAAACTAAAAAGAGTAAAATAAAAACTTTTTCAAAAAAAAATGTAACCGCCTTCAAAAACAACCATAAAAAACGGTAAAAAAACCTACAAAATAACTTTTCTTTCTGAAGTCGGTGGCAAAACAAAGACAATGAAATAAAGAAAACAAAGACACCGACTTCCGAAAGAAAAGTTATTTTGTAGGTTTTTTTACCGTTTTTTATGGTTGTTTTTGAAGGCGGTTACATTTTTTTTTTGAAAAAGTTTTTTTTCATATTAGAAACTTCTAAATAAACTTTGTTTAGTTACATATTGTACTGTTTTCTCGCAAATGTGTTGAAAACTTCGATCATTAATAACAACTAGATACACAATCCCGTACAAAAACGAACTAAAAACTGTCCTCACGTAGGTCGTAAAATAGAAAGAGAAAGAAAACAGAAAGAAACATAACTGGCCAACATAATACACCAAAAGAAATTAAACCTTATTCAAATGAGTTAAAGTCGGATTTAGAACGGTCATAAAAACATATTAAATTTTACGACCGCGACTCGAATCAACACATGTTACCCGACTAAATCAAGTAGCCATGCGACACTACGAACTACGTTTAGTAAAAGCCTTTTCAATTTAGGTGCTTTATAAACCCGGCTGATAATTTCGTCAATTTTAAAATAAATGTTTTACGGCGATTTCTTAACGAAATATCAGTGTTTATAGTACAGTGATAGTTATTATATATTGGTAAAGTTAGTACTTACTGAAAAAATGAAATTACATCCTTTTTTTCGGTCCTAGAAGAGTGATTTTTGCACTTTTTAAACGAGCACGGAGGCATGTTTACGTTCCGAGCGTTAGAACAGTACTAAACCAAAAGGATGACCGATCTCTGATTTGGTCATTCTTTTGGTGAGGACGTTTTTTGTCGCTGATTGTGTATCTAGTTGTTTTATATGATCGAAGGTTGAAAAACATTGTATGACACACGTGCGGAAATTGGTATTTACAAACTCGTGACTATGGTAAGCCCTCGACTTCATCTCGGGCTTACATTCGTCTACTCGTTTGTAAAAACCAACTTACCGCACTAGTATCATAAATAACTATTTCTACTCGCATCATCTATCTTCTTTAGTCATTTTCCTCCCTAAGCATCGGTCTTTTAAAGTAATTTACTACCATTTTTTTTAATTTAATGAATAATAAATCTACCATGTAGTGGTAGATAGTGCAATAAAGGCCAATCTGGCCAATTTCTAAAGAGGATTTTTAAGTTGACATCTATGGTTGGTAGAATTCGAGTCTAGAATATTCTACTACAGCTATTTAGATGATATTCAAGATAAATGACTAAGACTTCCTACTGGCTCATTGCGGACGTTAAACGGCTCTTCATATTAAGATTGACAATCAGAAAAATTCTAATCTACGAAGATTTTGGCTTCTTAGGATCAGACGGCCCATCCTCCTCACTTCCGGCCTGAAAAATAGGCTGCGGCTGAGTTTTCTTATAAGCCGGGGCCACCCAGAAAGGATTCTCCTCAGCTTCCTTTGCATACTTCAAGATAGCCTCTCTTGGATCCTGCTCATCATCCACTCTCTTGCTTAAACCAAGATTCCTGATGACGAAAGAGCTTAGGGTACTGCCAGAAGCCGCTACTCTTCCACCTTGACCAGATGTGATTGGTAAATCAGGTCTGTGGGACTTGACAGGGTCTAGTCTATCTTTCTCCATCTTCTTCTTGCTAGTCCTTAATTTCTCTTGTCTAAACAGAGGTAACGCATGAGGAGTTATGATCTGCTGAGCGCTAACAACCTCTACCGAATGTTTCTTTCGATGAGTTTTGACTATGCACAATTTTGCGCCGCGTAAGCTTCTTTTCTGGTCGAAATAACATTTGACGACCCCATTTCCGCAACCAACAAAAACTTGATTCAATTTCGCGTGCCATATGGCTTTGATGACATGGGATTTGGTGACATCTATGTGTGAGGTCTGTTCAAAAGTCTTTGTATTATAGAATATCAGTCTTCCGATATCCTGCCCCTTTTGCAAAGACTCCCCAGTGAAAACCAAAGTATCATCTGGGCTAAATGCACAATCCGTTTGCTCATATCTCGAGAACAGGTCTCCAAAAACGTGCAATGGTTTTCTGAAGTTTCTTAAATCCCATATTTTCATTGTGTCATCATTTCCTCTGCTGACTAGCTGTGAGCCGAGGTAAGAGTATGATATGCTGCAGATTTCCGACTGTTTTTGATGGCAGTCCCTCACACATGCCGTTGTGTTGACAAAGTTCTTTCTATGGTCCCACATTTGGATGGAACCGTCATAACATCCACATGCTACCGTATTGCCGTCTCTAGAAAAGGTGCAAGCAGTTGGTTTGGCTTTCAAACCTCCTTGCTGTCGAGGTTTTATAACGGCCTTGTGTTGTTTAGGGTTCTCTGTGAGCCAGAGTCGAAGGGTCCCATCTTGGGAACATGTCATGAACTCTTCACGGACTTGAGGATGCCAGCAGCCGCTGTTTAGGGCTGCTGTGTGGCCCTTTGTTCTGAAAAAGAGGGAAGGAAAGTTATATTAGTAAATGCAAAATCGGTTAAACTCTTTCAGAAAGTTGTAAGTTAAGGCACCTTGTCTGAAGTGAAATGGTAAAGGTCATTGTTTCCCTTTTTATAATATGGACATAAACCTTATTTTGATCAGATTGTTATCACTCCAATACAGTTTGTTTTGGAGAGCAACACCAAATCTTTAGTTTGTACATTCTCCGCCCTGATAGGTAATACTTACTTAGCCATATCCGTAATATACTGGTCTCCCTTCACACATTCAAGCACTTCAAAGCCGTCCCTATCCAGCACCTTGGCCTGAGCTGCCCCACTGACTACTAGGATGGAGTCACCAGTCGTGGAGTACTGCAGCGCCTTGATAGGGTGGTTCTCGCATGGTTGCAGAGTGCGGAATGAACGCATTGAAGAGTCCATACCTGGGTAAAAGATTATAGTTGTTAATTTGGTGAATGTGCCCACCAGGATCGACGGGCCAGAGTCGTAACGCAAAGGGTGCCACAAGACGGGCGTCAATACCGAAGGAGGGCTAGAAAACGATGGCGTGACGATTTAGATGCGTTTATGGGATAAAGACGAAGATTATGGCAAACTTCTCCAGCAATTCAAATCCTTCCGTCAAGGTCGGAAGTGAAACGTTGGAGAAGGTTGACCGTTATGTCTATCTTGGCCATATTTTTTCCTTTGGCAAGGAACACCAAACAGCGGAGATTTCGACAAGAATTCAGCTAGGGTGGGCTGCATTCAACAAATTGGACGACAACCTGAAATCAGCCAAAATTCCACAATGCCTGAAGACCCGTCTCTATAATCAGTGTGTCACAGGAGGCTGTGTACAGACTCAGAGTAGCACAGAGAGCCATGGAGCGTTCCATGCTCGGCATAAAATTAATAGACCGAGTTCCAAACGTCGAAATCCGGAGACGAACAAAGGTATTCGATATTGGTAATCGAGTTACGGAACTCAAATGGAGTTGGGCAGGACACCTGGCAAGCCACGGTGACGGCAGGTGGAGTAAAGCTGTGACAGAGTGGCGTCCAAGGAATGGAAAATGAAGTGTTGGTCGTCCGGCGGCGAGATGGGCAGACGACATTGTTGCCATTGCGGGAGTGTCCTGGATGAGGCTGGCGCAAGACCGTGGAGCTTGGCGTAAAGACGGGCTGTGGATGATGATGATAATAATGGGAGATTGGTAAGAAAAAACTACAATTAGGAAGGAATGGAAGCTTGACCCAGGGGTGGGACAATAGAAGTAAAAAAAATATCAATAGGTCATTTAATGTTCATTATTAGAGCGTATTTTATGGATAAACTCGCATCGCCACATATAAGTTTTAATAAAATTATGGTTGCCAGCAAAAGTGACAACTTCTTACATGCACATGAGAATCTTAAGACTAGCACCTATGGTTTTCTAAATAGACAGGAAGGAATAAGTGAAAAGCTGTTTAATCCTATGTTGGTAATTAAAAGTTAATAAATAAATTTTGAAATCTTCAAAGGATAATGCCCAAAAATATATGGTGCAAAAACCCAGAATCGATTAAAACGATTTATGTGTGGCAAGGTACAGTATACAAATACTGCATCCCAAATCCAATAATAGTTTTCTATTAAACCATCACCAAGTAAACTTAAGGCAAAGCTGATTTGAAACATCATAATATCTTATAATGATTCAAATCAGCTATTTCCTTAAGTTTGCAACATATGATTACTTCCCAGATCAAATGGTGTAATAATACAGGGTGTGATTTTTTCCAAAATCAGTAGGTTCGATTCCTGGCCAGGATTATGGATATTTCTAAAATCCAATGATGCAGTTTTAGGTTTGGAAAAAATCGGCCTCGAGACTCCTTTCAATGTTTTTTGATATTCCTCAGTTTCGAAAATAGCCATCCACGCCCAGTTGAAAAATTCATTCTGCAGCATATCAGCAGCATATTTATGACCTCTGACTTGAGGTCTATTTTGTTGTTCATAAATTATTTTAATCGACTCTGGGTTATTTTTGGGCATCCTCCTTTAAAATAAATATTTGTCTTACCAGCAAAATCCCAGAAGGACACATCATAGTCAATTGAACCTGTAGCCAACCGAGCTCCAGACGGGTCAACAGCCAGCGCTACTACAGCTTTAGTGCCATGCACCATCTCCACCTAAAAATATAAGAAATGTACAGTCAGCTTCAGATAAATCTCACCCCTTTGGTAGTGATGTCACTACCACAAGGGGTGAGTTTTCTCTGAAGTTTACCATATGTATCTCTGGAACTTTTTTCTTTTAACTTTTCAGCGCACTAGGAATTTCTGTCGTAGGTGTATTTACAAACAGAAAGACACCCATACCCGGAAAACCTTCTTTCAGACTGATTTGAAAAATTCTGCATTATTTTTAAGAAAAGTTGAACCAAGCAAATTAATTAAATAAATTGCAGTTGTAGAACTGCAGAACATGGCTAGTAAATTATACTGAAAAATCATGAAATAGTAAAGTAATATTTTTAGATATAATATCTATCATGTCTCACATTTTTAAATTAATTACCTCATGACTATTTGGTATTCTCTTCTCCAAAGGCAAATCTTCATCATCAGAGCCACTCAATTCATCATAACTGTCTTCACCATCACCCTTACTCTTCTTAGTCTTATCATCTTTATCCAACAGCCCTGGAGGAATTGGTGGACCAATTTCATCTTCATCATCTTGTGATGGCCCTGGAGGCAATGGGCCAATCACTTCATCATCACTTTCAGCCTGTTTTGTCTCTGGTTCTTTTGGCATAGCGGCTTCGGCCTCTAACCTCTTTTTGTTGGCTTCTTGTGCATTTATCTTTGCCTGTTCAACTAATTCAATGAGGTCAAAGTTTTTAGCCTTTTTCCCAAAGTTTCTGATTCCCATGACTTGTTGTACATGCTGGTTCTCCAAGTCATCAGCTATCTCTTCAATCTCCTTCTGTTCTTGAATAGGTGTTCTACCAAAAGTGCCGAAACCAGAAGTGTTGGCTTCAATTTTATTACTGTTTTCGCCGGTTTTGCTGATGTTGAACTTGATTTTTCCGAAGGAAATTGGTTTCTTATGCATTTTAGAAGATTTAATGACTCTGTTTACTTGATTTTTGTAGTTAATCTCTATCTCACGTTGATAGTCACACTGCAGTTGTTATCGATTGTTCATATGACTTACCTACAATATTTTTTCAGATTTTCATGAATTTTTAATACCAATCGTTTTAAATTCTCACAATATTACAAATTCAAGAATTTGTCTTGTAAGTGTCAAAGCCGTCAATTTAACAAAACAGAATCTATCGTTTTCAGCCGGAAAACATAACAGCAAAGAGCATTACAGCTTCTATAATTAATTCAAATTATTATCAAATCTTCGACTTGCACGCACCACAAAAAGAAACAAATTATCAATAACAAAATGTCAGTGTCAACTAGTGTCATGACCAGTGTTGCCAGTATGATTTCCCAAAAAAGGACGGTTGGCTTTCTGAAAAGGTACGGTTTTTAACTTCAAGGTACGGTTGAGCCGAGATTACTTCTGCAAGAACTAGATCAGTTTTTTTCCTTTGCTAGAATTTTGAAAAAAAGCTATAGTTTACTCATATTCTACAACGAAAACAAGTTGTTTGTCAAATAATTATGAAAATAATGTTTTAGGAACTAAGGAAATTCCATGCCAAATGTGACAGAAAGTTGAAGAAACTATGAGTCTCATTATTTTCTATTGGTTTCTCGACAGACTGTAAAATAATAATAATTTAACTTACCACGAGTTTATAAATAATAAATAACTTGCTAATACATGCTTGAAGCTCCAATAGTTTTGATATGTGTCATTCTGTCTGTACATATTCTTGCTTCATTCCAAAATACTTTTTTTTGTTTTTTTTTTCCCTATGTTGTGAAAAATAAATCACTAGTATTGAAAAGGTACGGTCTACACACAGGTACGGTTGTGGTACGATAGTGTTTTTTTTTTTTTTGTTTTTTTTTTTCGTGTTAAAATCATCAAATGAGTCCTCCTACCCCGGGCAGGGCGGGAGGGACTGTCAGACTTGTACTGACTAAAATCCACGGTGTCCTTCAATAGCCCTTTATGTTCCGGGGTCACGGTAATGGTATAAGTCCCGCGACCCCGGCAGGCGTGGTACGATAGTGTGATGAATAGTACGGAAAACCGTACTTTTTGGTACGGTCTGGCAACGCTGGTCATGACAGGCAGTGACAAGGACAACAAGGACAAGATTGCGTTTTGTTTCAATTTTTTTGGAAATTTGCTTCTGAACAGTTTTTGACCAAAATCTTTTATTTTCATAAATATTTTCACTACCACTATGAGTTAATTTGCTGTTTTAAAAAACCGGAACTTCTGTTAATAATGAGTTTTAGAAAAAGCTTGATCATACGCTTTAAACGTTTTATTGTTAAGTTTAAGAGCAACGCTGTTTCTATGCTCACGTCATTTTGACGTGAATTAATTTCATTAAAAATTATTTTTCATTCGTTCGTTGTCAACTTGTCAACAGCAACAAAAAACGTATGGTTTTACTGTAAATAAAATATAACTTAAAGTTTATTTAAGCGAAAAGCAGAAAAATAATATACGGAGATTAGGTAAGCATACGGATAATGATAACAAAGGAAAAATATGAGCTAACGAAAAAGTTTAAGACTTAACCATCTGTCTAAGATTTACCTATTTTATTTTAGAAAATAAAGAAAATTATTTCTTTATAATACCTACTCAGATTGTTATTTAAAGAATTCAACTAAAAACATATTCGCATCTACGTACAAAAAAAAAATACTTATTTAGATAATTAAACTAAATCTAGAAATTTAAAAATAAATAAAACTAAATATTTACAACAAAAAATAGATAAGAATTACACGTGTAAAATGCTTTCAATTAATTCACAATGCTAAAAATCGCTAACTTTACCGACATTATTATTTAATTTTAATATCGTCATTCTGCCTAGGGCTACGGTCCTGAGCGGTCAACAACATGATTGTACTGCCGATATTGTGTGTTCTCCTCGGCTCGGCCGTTGGATATATTGATAAGGGTAAGCAAATAATATTTATTTAGAATATTCTTGCTTGTGATAACGCTTTTGTCGTCATTCTTGATGTTTTAATAACAATTTATGAATAGAACAATGTAATTGGGCATTGTAATGAATTAGTTCAAGTTCAGACGTAGGTAGAGGTACCTAACAGCAAAAATTACTAAACTTTCCGCGTTTTCCTCATCTTTTTTCGGACTACCTACCTACAATCTTTTTTTTTCTATTGAAACTTGTTCTATAGACTAGAAAGAAGTTGATGTAATTTACATCTAAATTGTTGTTTGTAGACAAAATTAAAACAGAGGTAAATGACCTATGGTAAGTAGGTAGTAGGTAGGTGTTCATAAATTATGCTTGCCAGTATCAATTTTCAAAACAAATGGAGCATATTTTTATGTTGCTGATTATGAACTGATTTATTTTATAAAGTCTTGCTTCTATTAATATGTGGAACAGATGGTCTGTAATTGAATAAAATCATAAAAACATTAAATAATAAATGTTTATTTTAATACATAACTTAAGAATATGTTTACATTTGGTCTCCAGGGATTTTCCATTTATCTAAGAAGTATATTTTTGTGTTAGGAAGTTCCACTCTTCCAGTAGTACAACTGCATTACATTTCATGGCAGAAGTGTACTTTTGTATGCTGATTGTAATGTTGATATGGTTAAATCAAAACTTCTAGTTTTCTTCTCAGGAATTCTAAAAAATAGAACAGATTTTCTTATAAAGGAAGAAACCATTATTTACTGTTCTCTATTTTTGGAGGGTATAAAGATAAAAAAAAACTTTTTTAAAATGTCAATCTTGAGCTATTTAACATTATTCCTAAAATGTCAGACATTAAAAGTACTTATTTAAATTTATAGATGCTCCTCCTCAATGGAGTCCAGTTTACACCGTGAAGGGAATGTTGAACATTCCATATGCAGAGCTGAAGGAACCTTTCTATACTTGGTGAGTTTATTCATTTATTTTATTTTTTTATTTATTTTTGTATTATTCATTTAGGAACTATCAGTGGATATGAAATGGGTCACTATGCTTTTGCTTTGAAAAAAAAACCACCGGGTTACGTAAAAACAGGCAGTGTTAAACGAACTTGCACACAAAGGGTTTCGTAACATTGTCTACAGGAATACCAAAAAAAAAATGTCTGGGAGTCCCTTAAATATTTAATTGAATCTATAATAGTTTTGTTCTTATAGCGGCAACAGAAATAATAATTATCATCTGTGAAAATCTCAACTGTCTATCACGGTCCTTGAGATACACCCTGATGACAGACGGACAGACAGACACACGGCGGAGTCTTAGTAATAGGACCCCATTTTACCGTTTTTTTTTCTTAAAAGGGCAATTGAGTTATTTTCTGATGGAGATACCGAGTTAGTACTATGTGTTAAGTGCTATTTATGGCTGCTATGAATATAAAACTATTTCATTATTCTTGCATTAGTCATTGTTCTTGTAATAAGTTAGCAGCTGTTTGCCCCTTGTGCTTGTATCTAACTTAATTTAAACATAAACTGTTGTACTTCGAGATAATAAATTTTGTTTAAATAATTAACTAAAATGTAAAATCAAAATCAAAATCAAAGCGTTTATTTCAAGTAGGCCAGTTACAGGCACTTTTGAATTGTCATAGACAAAAATATAATTAAACACTAAAAAGTTATGGTGCTACAGTCCCAGTCACAAGACATAAAAACTGTGAAAGTACCGTAGATGCCCATTCCAAGAAGTAGATCTCTATGGAGAAGAACAGGCAAGAAACTCCATGGACACTCTTTTTAAATCGCCAAAATTATTACAAAACCTTTGTTACATCATTCATTTTGAGATGATACATTATGTGAGAACGATGTAGCAAGTTAAAAGTGTCCACAGTAGAAAATTAAAACAAAGACAATTCAGAAACAAACAAAATGATCAATAGATAGTTAAAATAAACTGTGGCAACTAAGAGATGACCAGTCCCAACTGACAGCGCCCGTTCACGAACATGACACATGTATCAGCACCATTCAGCTCAACCATTTTGAAGGGAGCTAAATGATCCGACACACGCGCCACCATCAGCGAGACATTTGAGTGAGCATGACATACTCTCAACCGCCAGGGTTATTCAAGTCAATAAGAGACGTAGGTACTCAGTGAATGATAGCTCCGAGGAACATAGTACTCACACAATGCTGGCTATGAAACTATATAATACTAGGATGATTGAATCTATACAATGCAAATACAGTTGTATAATCTTCATCAGCTCCAACAAGAATATTAAATAAACGCTATCAATATTTATCCTACACTGTCAGGTGGAGCAGGACCAGCATGGAGCCAAGCATTATCATCAGCAATATAATCGCTTAGTTTATAATAAGCCAGCTTACATAGTGTGCGTTTAATACATGATTTAAATTTAGTCTCATTCAAATCAAGAACATTTTGTGGTATTTTATTATAGCACTTTAAACAGTATTCCATGAAAGAATAGTCCACTTTATTAATTATAGGCTAGTAATTATAGGCTCTTTTCATGTTTAAATGTAATGTGAATTATTATTTATGTATGCAGGTAAGGTATTGACATTATTTCATTTACATTGTTAAGCAACTTCCTGTTTATTCATCATATTTTTTTTTTAAGTGAGAGCAACACGGAAATGAATTAAGTATTTGTATTTATTTGTACTCTAAAAACTACAGAAAATAGGGAAAATAGCTGCTCTATACACCGTGTTCTTCACGTTATCCATAAACTTTAGCAAATACTTCTATGGCTTTTACAAATCAAATCCAACAAAGGAAGTAGTACTTAAAAAGGCTTCGTTACAAAGATATTTGTAATTTCATTTAATGAAATTTAATTGAGCTATGCAGTGAGAAAGTATCTTAATTTGAAATCTATCAAATACTATTTGCATTTCATTTGTTTCAGCCCGCCAAATGTTATGAATGACGTTGCCAATTCGGATAAAGAGGCATGCATATCGGGTTATTTACGTCTAGGTATTTAGTTTGTATGAAAATTAACAAAAAATAAAAAATAAGAATTTATTAATGTGTCCATAATGAAAAATGCTTACTTCCGTGGTTTGAACATCTGGTCGAAGTTTATGTATATCGTCCGGAACACGGTGTATTTTAATTACTGTGCACTTATTCAATATTTTTGAGGAAATAATTAAAATGAACAAGCTTTTGTCAACTTTGGCTTCGCCCGCGTTTATGTTGAAAGTTATCCCACAGGAACGTAATATTGGGATAAAAGGTATCCTAAATACTATTCAACACTATAACCTATCTCTGTAAAAAAAATCTTCAAAATCCGTTCAGTACTTTTTGTGTGTAAGAGTTAGAAACATGCATTCATTATTAGAATAATTATTAAAAGAGACTATTATTTTTTTAATAATAATAATATCGTTTATTTGCATGAAATATGGTGCTTATACTAGATGTCATAAATTCATAATTCATAATACATAGTACTTCATATTCCGCTTACTAAATTGAGCATGCAATAATTTTTAAATTGAAAACTGCCACCTTTCAAATTATGCAACCATCATGAAATATTTTAACCTTGAACTCAAATCAGTAGCCACCATTAGTAAATTAATATGTATGTTTTTCCTCAATATCCATGTCATAACAAGGATGTTAATACAAGGAAAGCAAAACACAATTTACTATATAATAGATAATAATTTTGTAAATTCAGTACTTATTATATTCACGCCTGCGATCCATATCAGTTCTATTCTTCTATATATTCTTACACTTTAAAACTGAAGAGTTTGTTGAGAGGCCTGTTGGTCTAGTGGTTAGTGACCCTGACTGCTATGCCGGAGGTCGTGGGTTCGATTCCCACCCAGGACAAATGTTTGTGTGATGAGCACGATCATTTGTTCTGTGTCTGGGTGTAATTTATCTATAATACTAGCTGACCCGGCAAACGTTGTTTTGCGATATAAATAATTAAAAAAAAATTTAGGTGTGGGTAGTCCACACCTAAATTTAGCGGGATGAAAAATAGATGTTGGCCGATTCTCATAGATACCGGATAAGCACAAAAAATTTCATCAAAATCGGTCAAGCCGTTTCGGAGGAGTATGGCAACGAAAACTGTGACACGAGAATTTTATATATTAGATGTATGTATTTAGAAATATATATAAGTATGTTTATCAGTTGTTTAGTACCCATAACACAAGCTCTGCTTAGCTTGGGACTAGATGTCGTTGTGTGATAGTTGTGGAATATTATTATTATTATTAATAATTTTCAACTTCACGAGGGCGAAACCGTAAAAATATTACATATGTACAGACGCCAGCACATCAACCTACGTCAATTTGTCAAATTTCTTCAATAAATTTTCAACCTTATCACAATAGTGGAAGGTTAATGTTCGATTGGTAAAATTTGACAGATTCAGGTAGCTTGATCTGCTGGCGTCTTTACTACTGTAGGTATATTTTCCTATTTCATGATTTATAATATAATATTCCACAACTATCACACAACGTCATCTAGTCCCAAGCTAAGCAGAGCTTGTGTTATGGGTACTAGACAACTGATAAACATACTTATACACCGTGTTCCGGACGATATACATAAACTTCGACCAGATGTTCAAACCACGGAAGTAAGCATTTTTCATTATGGACACATTAATAAATTCTTATTTTTTATTTTTTGTTAATTTTCATACAAACTAAATACCTAGACGTAAATAACCCGATATGCATGCCTCTTTATCCGAATTGGCAACGTCATTCATAACATTTGGGGGGCTGAAACAAATGAAATGCAAATAGTATTTGATAGATTTCAAATTAAGATACTTTCTCACTGCATAGCTCAATTAAATTTCATTAAATGAAATTACAAATATCTTTGTAACGAAGCCTTTTTAAGTACTACTTCCTTTGTTGGATTTGATTTGTAAAAGCCATAGAAGTATTTGTTAAAGTTTATGGATAACGTGAAGAACACGGTGTATACAAGGTGTTAAAAAATCAACTGCAGGAATTTCGTGTGCGTACTCGGTATCAAAAACCAAGTACATTCCAAAGAAAAAAATTTTTTTCGAGAATTTTTTTTCAAAAAAAAAATTTTTTTTTCAAGCATTTTTTTTGGTCATGTTAATGAATTTGATTGCTCTATGAGGTCGTTCACCCGTGTGTAGCGTTCACAGCTGATTCCATCTTTCCCATCACATTTTGCAGACTTTGGACTGACAATTTATCGAAATACTTACAAATAACTTTTTTATTGGCCATATTAATAGGCCAATAGAAATATACTTGAAAAAAAATTAATAAGTTTGTAAAAAAAAAAATTAAAAAAAAATTTTTATAAAAAAAAATGCCTGAAAATAAAATTTTTTTTTTGAATGTACTTGGTTTTTTATACCGAGTACGCACACGAAATTCCTGCAGTTGATTTTTTAACACCCTATATTTCTAAACACATATTATAGATAAATTACACCCAGACACAGAACAAATGATCGTGCTCATCACACATACATTTGCCCTGGGTGGTAATCGAACCCACGACCTCCGGCATAGCAGTCAGGGTCACTAACCACTAGACCAACAGGCAACAGAAACACTTACGGTTAGTTGTGCATGCCTCCTAAATTGACCTAGTAAATAGGTAGGTACGACCGTTCCGCAGTATGCTAATTAATCTAATTATCAATTCCCTCCGAGCTAAGCTAATTGCGCGATAGATGTATGACGCTTACAGTTTGTTTCTTACCGATTTTGTCTTAATTATTAGACACGTATTCTTACTGATTTTTTTGACTTGTGTTTAAACGCCTACCAGAAAAGTAGTTAGGTACCTACATATTTTAAAATAAAAATTGAAATACCTGCCAGAATGGATAAATGCTCGCCAAATTGTGTATCATAGTAGTATGTATTGTACAAATTAACCTATTTTCTGTAATAGTAAAAAAAAACGACCTCAGCAGGGGACGAAGCCCCGCTTCGCGGTGCTTCTATTTTTGTTTCCTGGGTTTAAAGGAACACCTAACCAAACCGAAATTCGGGGAACGCCAGAACAATAATTGAGCACAAACACCTACTATAAAAAAAACAATGTAGGTATTTAGATTTACTTACCATAAAATAATTCAAATCAATAAAAGCTAAAATTGTTAAAATGTGTGAAGTATCCGTAATCAGCATTTGCAAACATTCTTTGTCGTTGTTTCACATTTTGACCTAAAAAATAACATTATTGAGTCATTTATTTTGCTGACAATATCAGTAAAACAGCTGTGTTAATAATTTTGTTTGAATCATTACAAATCTTAATAACTGGAAATATAAATAACTATCGCATTTCTGTGAATGGCATGTATAAGTTTATGACTTAGGTTTTCTTTAAAAAGAAAAATGGGAGCTAAAAATACAACTTGCTGGTAGTTCAAAATCTCAATCAGTTTTTATTTTGGTTATTAGGCCTGTCGTACAAAAACTGCTGGAAGCAGTCTGTATCGACTGCTTAACAGTTGAATTGCTTCGAGCTGTCGGTGCGGTCAAGTAGTTGTAAAACATAGACGAACTGCTTCTGCATAAAAGCTGCTACTGCATAGCAATCTACAGCCTTCTACGTATAGTGGCGTAGCGAAACCGAAGCGGAGGGGGGCAAGAAGCACCAGTGAGGCCTTTTCAGTACGAAAAATATCGCGCGGATTTCATTTTTTTTCTATGGCCGCGAGGCCCCCTCAGGCGGGAGGTCCCTGTGCTAGGTCCGCTTCGCTCCCGCCTACGTACATACACAGAACCGCTCGAGCAGTCGAACTGAATCGGGCAGACGGACTGCTTGACGCAGTCGTCGTCGCCTGGAATACACTGACTGAGCAGTCATTGTATTTTTATCACTGGCTTATTTCTCGAGCAGTGCGTGTAAGGCTGGTCTTAGTGGTCGCTCAATGAATAGGGGCACTAGTCTACTAAAATATAAGCCACATCATTCTCCTATTCTGTCTTGACTATTATCTTTAGAGTACATTGACCCAGTTGTAGGTACTTGGAAATCAAGTCATATATAAGCAAGCGTCATTGTTAGTACCGTAAACATTGTCCATGTTTATAAGCAACGAAATTCGAGGATAATATTGACAATACGAGGTAGTGGTTGCCATGTCATATCCAGGTAAACTGTTTGATTAAGTATTGGCCAGAAATTGCTCAAAGCAGTGAGGGTTGAAAGGAGAAAGGAGAGGCTTTTGCCCCGCAGTGGAACACCTTAGGATTAGGATATCTTGGAGGCTATCCTAACCCTAAGTTAATACTATAAATGCGAAGTTTGTTTGTTGTTTACGTGTCATGCTTATCACTGAACTAATTTTGATGATTTTACGAAGAGAAGAGTAATTATTCATCCGGTTTGCACGTCGATCGCCCCCTCACCCTAATTTCTATTCGTTCAAGTTTTATGCAAAAAATACCTTTATTTTTTTGCATAAAACTTGAAGGACCGTCTTCAGGTTTCCATTACTATTTATTAAAAAAAAGTACCTAGTCAAAATCAGCTTATCGATATAGTCGTGAAAGTGTAACAAACAAAATCAGTTTTGCATTAATAATATTACTAAGAAATCTTATAATTATTCGTTCTTTTGCACACATTGTTAAAAATACCTACTTAATACGCACTTCTGGCAAATTTGCCGAATATCCAAAAAGCAATATGGCTGCAAAATGCAGTGATGACGTTGACCCCACAAAATAGTTTGCGTGTTCAGTAGCCAGAACATTACAATAAAAAACATGTAGGTAGGTACTAGCCTAAATCTAAGCTACAATGATTGCTGATTCATGACTATAATGCGCATGCGATGTTATGATTTTGTATTTAAATGTTATATCATGTTTTCAAGCTCGTGGATAATAATATAATATAATATAATATTCCACAACTATCACACAACGCCATCTAGTCCCAAGCTAAGCAGAGCTTGTGTTATGGGTACTAGTACTAGACAACTGATAAACATACTTATATATTTCTAAATACATAAATATCATAGATAAATTACACCCAGACACAGAACAAATGATCGTGCTCATCACACAAACATTTGTCCTGGGTGGGAATCGAACACACGACCTCCGGCATAGCAGTCAGGGCCACTAACCACTAGTAGTAATAATAATATCAATCGTATATATCGGTCTATCTTTATTGTATAAGGTTAAGTCGCACTTGCTAAGCTCATTTTGTGGATGGGTGACAAAACGCGTGCCTCAAACAGATGTCATCAATTTCACGGGCCTTCCTTAGAGGGGCCAAAGCTTGCCAGGGTCTCGGGATTGTCCCATCAGGTGACCGTGACCTTGGAACGTAAAGGGCTATTGAAAGACACCGTGGAGTTTAGTCAGTACAAGTCTGACAGTCCCTCCCGTACCGCCCGGGGTGGGAGGACTTATTTGATGATTTTACCACGATAAAAAAAACCGGCTAAGTGCGAGTTAGACTCGTAGCGTCGCGTGAAGAGGGTTCCGTACCTATAGTTTATTTTTTGCCTACCTATAATTTTAACCGCAAATAATAGATGGATTGAAATTTACGATTAATTGAAGATTGGTACGCACAACCACAATATTGAGTGATTTACCAAGTTATTTTAATATTATGGACTTCTTATAGGTTTTCCTATAATCTATAAGTAGAAAACTAATTTCTGTATTTTTTCCAAAATTTTAGGTTCAGTAGTTTCGGAGATAAGGGGGGGAATGGTCAATTTTCGTCTATTTTCTTGAATAACTTGGAAACTATTTATTTTAAAATTATAAAAAAATACATTTAAGATCTTCTCAACAAGACCTTTCATTTGATACGTCACACGATGCAGTTTTCAATTTCTTTTTTAATCTTCCCCTTCCCCCCCAAAAATTACCTCCCATAAACAGATTTCATCTATTCACGTCTCACCTCTGTGCTTGGAATTGATATGTGTAAGTACCAAAGGAGAATGGGCAAATATGTATGAAGCCTGGTACTCGACCCAATAGCCATAATAAATATATCATTGGAAAGGTCTTTTTACAAGGATTAATGATAACCGAGTCGCTTGTCTTCATTTGTTGTCGGAACGGAGTTATTTTGTGTTAAGTATTTAATACATTTTTTTTTGATTATTTTTCGTTTCTGTTTGATTTAGTTAAGATAATGGTCATATTATATCGTTGTCTTGCATAAAATCATATGTGTTGATTAATAGGTACTAAAACTTTTTGAAAAAAGGAACCGACTTCAAAACCATACACGGAAAAGCGTAAAATAACTTTTCTTTCGGAAGTCGGTGGCTTTGTTTTTCATTTTATCGACTTTTGCCACCGACTTACGAAAGAAAAGTTATTTAACGCTTTTTCGTGTTTGGTTTTGAAGTCGTTTCCTTATTTTTCAAATAGTTTTATTTTACTCTTTTTTATTTAGTTCAGATATTCAACAAGAATATTCGTATAATCGGTGCCTTTGAAAATCTACTATTCAAGTAAGTAAACACGGATCCATGCGAGCAACGTCACGGGATATCCATTAGTGTTATATACTAAAACCTTCTCCGGAATGTAATGAACATTTTTATGACAACCGAATCAAAATCGGTTCAGCCAAACGCGAGATAATCGCGGACAAACATACATACATACAAAGAAACAGGTCGAAATGAAAACCTAATTTTTTTTAAGTTGTTTAAAAAACATCCATGCGGGCAACGTCACGGGATATTCATTAGTGTTAAATACTAAAATCTTCTCCAGAATGTAACAAACACTTTTCTGAAAAAAATCTTTTTAAAAAAAGGGAACCGACTTCAAAACCATAATAATCAATGAAATAAAAAAAAAACAAAGCCACCGACTTCCGAAAGAAAAGTTATTTTACGTTTTTTTGTATTTAGTTTCGATGTCGGTTCCCTTTTTTTCAAAAAGTTTTTTATTTTTTCCCTTTTTAGTTTAGATATTCAACAAAAAGCTTCATAATAATCGGCGTCTTTGAAAATCTACAATCCTAGTAAGCAACAAAAACGGATCTATGCGGGCAACTACACAAAATATCCATTATTGTTATATAAGTACTTAAACGTTCTCCAGAATGTAATGAACACTTTCCTGAAAACCGCATCAAAATCCGTTCAGCCACGCGCGAGATAATCGCCGACAAACATACATACAGGTCGAACTGAGAACCTACTTTTTTTTAAGTCGGCTAATAACTGCGAAGATCGCCCGGAGGACACAGTAGAGCATACGGTGCAAGACTGCACCGCTTGGGCAGAGCACCGACGTGTCCTCACGGCGGCGATAGGCGGAGACCTCTCGCGCCCGGCATTGATTGCGGCCATGCTGCGGGGCGAGACGGAGTGGGAAGCGGTCGCCTCCTTCTGCGAAGCAGTCATGCTCGCGAAGGAGGAGGCGGGCCCCGTGAGGGAAAGGACAATGTCCTCCCTCCGCCCCACAAGCGGTGGTGGACGCCCACGGCGACGGACGTCGCAAGACGATTTCCGGCCACCGTAGGCGCGGGCATGCGGGCGGCGAGTAAAGGGCAACTCGCTGCCTGACCATGGACCATGCCCGGGTCGACGGCGCGTTGTGTTCCACGCGCACCTCAAAGAGCGTCAGCATAATGGCGGGGCCCCCTCTCTAGAGGGCCAAAGCCTGCCAGGGTCGCGGGACTTATCTCATTACCGTGACCCCGGAACATAAAGGGCTATTGAAGGACACCGTGGATTTTAGTCAGTACAAGTCTGACAGTAAGGGGTGGGAGGACACATTTGATGATTTTACCACGCTAAAAAAAAAAGTCGTCTAATAACCGCATCAAAATTGGTTCAGCTAAACGCGAGATTATCGCGGACAATCATATAATACATAAAAACATACAGGTCAAACTGAGAAGCTACTTTTTTTTGAAGTTGGTTAAAAATGAATAAACACTCTGGAATAAAGAAAAAGAAAAGTAAGAAACGTTATTTTTTTTAAACATTAATATTAACCGTCTTCAAAAAAACAAGTAGGTTCTCATGTCGACCTGTATGTATGTATGTTTGTCCATCTCGATCTCTGATTTGATTATCTCGTGTTTAGATGAACCGATTTTGATGTAGTTTTCAGAAAAGTGTTTGTTACATTCCGGAGAAGGTTTTAGTATTTAATAATAATAGATATCCCGTGACGTTGCCCGCATGGACCCATGTCGGACCCGGCGTCGTTAAACGAAGATTTTTGATGAATATTTGAACTAAAAAAGGTATTACATAAGGGTAAACACGAAAAGGCGTCAAAATAACTTTTCTTTCGAAAGTAGAAAGAAAAGTTATTTACTTACTGCTTTTTCGTGTTTGTTTTTGAAGTCGGTTCCATTTCTCTTCTCCATCATTCATTATGTCGCTCATGATGTTTTAATCGGTCTTAGTTGCAGCGTATGGTCACAAAACATCGATTATATAGCCATTGTAACACACAACGGAAAAGAACGAATTGGAACGGCTAGGTATTTTGAACATTTTGCCAGCGGAGTGCATTGCCTTTTTTTATCGTGTTAAAATCATCAAATGAGGCCTCCCTGCACCCAGGCCAGCGCGGGAGGGACAGTCAGACTCGTACTGACTAAAATCCACGGTGTCCTTCAGTAGCCCTTTACGTTCCGGGGTCTCGGTACCTAATTCGTTAGTCGTTATATATGAATAGTTACACAATATATTTCTCGTTTTAAATAATGTTATTTTACATTGTTATTTTTCGTATTTTCAACCATGATGGGTACTAATGCATTATTATGATATCAACTAACTTTGAGGGCTTCCCGTGGTTTTCGGACAAGGATTTGGGACAAGTCGTCATAGTAAATATTTTTCCTGATTAAAAGATCTATCCAATGACACAACAATGATTGCTATTGGATCAAGTACCAAAAACTAACTTTGAGGGCTTCCCATGGTTTTCGGACAAGGATTTGGGACAGGTCGTCATAGTAAATATTTTTCCTAACTAAAAGATCTATCCAATGACACCACAATGATTGCTATTGGATCAAGTACCAAAATGCTCATTGTTCTTTCAACTTAATTGGTCTAGTAGATTCGGAGATAATTGACTGTAAGCGATAGACAGACGAACACACGAGTGATCCTATAAGGGTTCCGTTTTTGTATTCGGACGTACGGAACCCTAAAAAAGGATGTATCGTAAAATATAAGAAAATTATAGAAAATATCTCGCCCTTTAAACCGAAGTTGGTCAAGGCGCCCCAGTCTTTACATACCATGCTACATAAACGTTACATACAAGTATATTTGCGACAGCCGACTGATATGCCGTGACCGCATATCGGACGACCCGACCTTTAGATAAAGTTCAATAAAAGTAAACAAATCTCTAGTCTTTGTTTGTTTCATACATACTGCTCTATTTTCTTGCCGTAATCTCGGTTTGAAAGTAAAATTACGTAAAATTTTGTCGGCTTTTTCTATTGCGTAGGTTTTAGGGTGGTTTCATATCTGACGGAACATCCGTCGCGTATTTTCTGTCGTGGAACGCCCGAGCAGACAAATGTATCTTAGAAAAACAATTGACCGTTCACACTCAACGGATGATCCGTTTGTGCGTCAAGTGTGAACGGTCAAGTGTTTTTCTATCCATTTGTCTGTTCTGGCGTTCCCCGACGGATTTTCCGTCAGATATGAACCCACCCTTAGAGACATCGCGCTTTAGTAGGTAGTCTGCAAACGGAAGTGGGGGCTCGATTTCAAGGGCTCATTAAATGAGTCTTCCCGGCCTGGGTAGAGCGGAAAGGACTGTCCACGGTGTTCCTTCCATAACCCTTTACGCTCCAGGGTCACGGTTACGTCTTTAGGCAAACCCGCGATCAAGACTGTTGTGCGACCAGCGGGGCTATTGCGTATCTCGGTCCATTCTACTTGGGGTCGGCGCAACACGTTTTCTTCTTCCATTCTCCCCTATCAGACGTCACAGTATCATCTACTCCTTTTTCTTTCATATCATTCTTTAGACCATCCATCTTTTCTTTGGCCTTCCTCTTCCTCTCCATCCATCAACATTCATACTCATCACTCTCTTAGTCACATGGGTGTCATCCCTCCTCATCACATGTCCATACCAAGATAGACGATTCCCTTTCATTGTTTCTGAAACAGGCGCAACTTTCAAACTTCCCCTTATAAACTCATTCCTTACTTTTTGCATTGCTCTCAAAACGGTGAAGGAAAATATCGTGAGGAAACGGGAGTGTCTTAAAACCAAAAACTCCACAAACCCACGCCGTGCTCGCGTATTGGATCAGAGCACACTCCCACAGTGGAGGTCCGTGCCACAGTCGTGGAAAGGTGATGCTGATAAAAAAAAAAGTCATTGACGTGTCCACCCTTGTCATTGTGTTTCAGCCCAAGGATGTACTAGCTTTTTTTTACGTGGTAAAATCATCAAATGAGTCCTCCCACCCAGCACGCGTAGCATGGCGCCGTAGAAACGGGTTTCGTCGACGGGAGAATAGACAAAATGACAGAACGTAAAAGATTTTTATCGATTTAAGCATAGCAATGTTTAAAAAATATAGAAAAGATATGTTTCTATTCTTTAATTTTGTAAGAATCGTGACATACTTGTGCAAAAAAGCAGTCGATTTGTATAGAAATAACGATGAAATAACTTTGTCTTTTCTTGGTAGAATAGAGATAGAATCGCCATGCTATGTACGCGTGCAGAGCAGGGCGGGAGGGACTGTCAGACTTGTACTGACTAAAATCCACGGTGTCCTTCAATAGCCCTTTACGTTCCAGGGTCACGGTTATTTGATAATTCCCGCGACCCCGGCAGGCTTTGGCCTTCTAAAGGGGGCCCCCCTTTAGAAGGCCAAAGCCGTCAAAGGATATACTAGCTAGACAAAGATGGTTTTAAAACTCGATGTTTCCTTTTCAGGTATGACAAGAATGCCGGTAAGTCCCGCATCGACTACTATGGTGGTATGGTCAAGACGTACCAGATCTCTGACTCGGCGTTCAAGCCTTATGGTACATCTATCAAGGTAATGTGTAAAGTTGACTCACAACTTTTTTTTTCATTCACTTGTGAAAACGGCCTGCGTTGCCGGCCGTTTCGGCTGGCAAAAAGAATAAGAAATTGTTATTTGCCGCATTTTTATGTGGTTGCACCGTAAAACAAAAAAGTGATCAGTGGTGGCCCAGTGGTATCGGTCCCGACTTACGAGTTGTAGGTCGTGGGTTCGAACCCCGCCAGACGCATTACTTTGTGTAATTTATTTCGTCACCACTGCTCTCAAAACGGTGAAGGAAAACATCGTGAGGAAACCGGCATGTCCTAGAACCAATTTTTTTTTTGTGTTGGATAAGCCATTTATAAAGGAAGACTATAGGCTAAAACATTACGCTACGTTCTATAAGAGCCGAATAGCAGGTGAAAACGCGGGGATCAGCTAGTTGAGAATTATGTTTATCTTCCCCAGATTGCACCAGTCACTACAGAGGAGGTCCTCAACCAGGAAACGTGTCTCCAGGTGAATGGAACGAGTGCCTACTCCATGCAGATACAAACTGTTCTGCCGGACATGTCCGACTTCAAGTTTATCGGTGAGTTTTGTAATGATTTAGGAAAATAGATTGAGAGGAATAGACTTTTGATAGAGACTGCTTTACTTTTGCCTTAACTTAAACATATACATTTTGACAAACTATCCATGCCCAATAAAACTTGGTCGCGGGACTAACGAATAACCGTGACCCTGGAACGTAAAGGGCTATTGAAGGACACCGTGGATTTTAGTCAGTACGAGTCTGACAGTCCCTCCCGCCCTGGCCGGAGTGGGAGAACTCATTTGATGATTTTACCACGCTAAAAAATGCCTGATAAAGCTTAAAGAAAGGAATGATAATAAGATTTAGGTAGTATTTGTAAAAAAAAACTCGGTTAAAAATCCTGAAAAAAGCCCCGGTTCTTCATCCAAATTTGAATCTTACTCACTTAAAAATACGAGTCAATATTCGAAAACCGTAACTTGCATCAAAGATCTACAGTTCAACCGTAGTGCCAACCAAAAAGGTCCTGACCTGTACTGACTTACAAAATTGACGGCACTACTCCGTATATTTGCGGGGTCGGCTCCCTGCGCTAACCGCGCACCCCGCAAATATGCGGAGTTGGCAGCGAAGCTGTTAATACGTGGGATACTTTTTATCCCGGTATTACTTTTCCTCTTTCTTGGATAATTTTCGAGTTACACGCGGACTAATATAAAGTGTACTTGAGTCCAATTCAATGGGTGTAAAGCAAAAACCCTAAACCTGCTATCTGTTGCAGGCACAGAGACAATGCAAGATTCAGAGACGTCAAAGTGGCAGTTGGTGAACACGATCGGTCAGAAAATGAACAAGTACACCATGTGGGTCAAGTATAAGAAGTCGCTCAAAGTGCGCGGAGAGTCCGTGCCTATTCCTGTCAGGTAATGTGTAGCTATTTATTGTATTTTACTTCATAGTCCAGCCTTCAGTGGTAGACGCCCACGGTGACAGACGAAATAGACGAACTCCGGCCACCGTAGGCGCGGGCATGCGAGCGGCGAGTAATGGGCGACTCGCTGTCCGACCATGAACCATACCCGGGTCGACGGCGCGTTGTGTTCCACGAGCGCCTCAAAGAGTGTCAGCATAATGACGGCCCCTTCTTCGTAGATGGTCAAAGCCTGTCGGTGTCGCGGGACTACCGAATTACCGTGACCCCGGAACGTAAAGAACTATTGAAGGACACCGTGGATTTTAGTCAGTACAAGTCTGACAGTCCCTCCCGCCCTGCCCGGGGTGGGAGGACTCATTAAGACACGTGTCCCGCTTGATCCTGAACTCATTATGTTTGTTTTAATAAAATTCTTGTTTTTCGTGTAGGTACGAGATGAAAGGTTACAACAGTCTCTTAGGCTCGCACTACGATCACTACTATATTGATTATGTGGACTACGATGTGGAGGACATTGACCCCGCCGTCTTCAACATTGATCCTTGTAAGTACCTACCATCTTTATTTTAACTTGCAAGGAGAGGCTCAGGTGTGGAAGTGGCCGGCCCCACACCCTTTTTGCCAATTCCATCCGGTCAACTCAGGACCTGGATACGTCTGCAAACCCAAACAAAACATAATGCCAGATGGGCATCTACAACCGACTGCAGACAGTCTAGAGAGGCGGTACCTGCACTAACACCGCGATTGACCAGCAGACTTCTCAGCCTCCAACGAACAGACTTAGGAGTTGTGGTGGGTATGTTCACCGGTCACTGCCCACTCAACAAACATCTGTTTACCATCAACGCGACAGACAGCCCGTTGTGCAGGGGCTGCCTGAACGCAGATGAAACGGCAACCCACGTAATCCTGGAATACTAGGACGTTGCTAACCAACGGGCACAAAACCTTGGCACTCCGAGGTCGCTCCAAGAAGCCTGTGAACGTCCCAGGAGACTTCTGAGCTTCTGGAAGGAGCTGGGTTGGCTCATATAGCCAATTGTCCCGCCTCACGCATAACGGACCACCTACGAGTCCAAATGTGGAAAAGGGAGCCCCTAACAATAACAATAACCATCTTTATTTCAAGAAACAATGAGTAGAGAAAAAATGATTCATTTATAAAAGAAAGATAAGACGTTTATTGACTTAAAATAAATATAATGTAAAAAATATTTATTTATTTTATTTTAATCACCAGTCCAGTGGTATAAAAATATAGGTTTGGGGGCCCCAAACAAATTTTTAACTTTAGGGGGGGAAAGATTTATCGCTCAAGAAAAAAATGCATTTCTCTGTATCTATTTTGTTACTAATAGGCCGAAATATTAGTAACAAAAAATTGGACGAAGGTCATCAAAAATATTCAAGATGCGACTGATCAGTCCAGAGTTCGGAATCGGGTATTTTAATACTTGCATCGAAACGGGATTTTTAATAGACAATCTCGTGCTTAATCAGTATTACAATAAATAATAATAAAAACACCAGAGATATATTAGACAAATAATTTGTGTAAAAGTAAATAACTATTTTATTTAATAAATCATTGTTTTTATATAATTTTTGTTTACGCACGTTGGGGGCCCCTGTGGCCCGGGGGCCCCGTATAATTGATACGACAGATACGGCGGTAGCTACGCCCCTGTCCGTTTTAGTATCTCCCAGTGTACCTTAGGGTCAATACGAAACTATTAAATAACAATAATTTATAATAAGAAAAAAAAACAATGTTACAGCAATGAAATGCTCGTCGTTCCCGGGCCCCGGTAACCGTCACTACGCGACCTTCAACCCCATGATGGAGTTCGTCCACCCTGGCAATGATGAACATGTGCATCAGGAGTTTGACAGGTAACACATTACTGAATGTTTTAATCTTGAGGACTTGTTTTATGGAATTCTGTATTTCAACTGGCTTTGCCAGCTTGGCCAGCAAAGATAGGGCAGGGATGAGAGCAGTGGTGCATACGCATTGTAGGTCGTAGGTTCGAACCCAGCCTGGCGCACAACTTTGTTATTTATTTCATGACCACTGCTCTCAAAACGGTGTAGGAAAATATCGTGAGGAAACCGGCATGTCTGATAACAAAAAAATAGCACTGGGCCCCCTGTCGAGTAAATGGTAGCTTGCCGTCTGATCAAGGACTATCCCAGAGGCATTGTGTTCCACGCGCACCTAGCTGTAAGCGAACTGAGGGGCCGCCGGGGTCGCGGGATTGTCTAAAATTTAGGCACTTTGCATTCCAGGACTGTGGTACATTTAGACTCTAAATGTACCACAGTCCTGGAATGCAAAGTGCAACCGAAAGAACAGGGTGGTTTTAAGTCAGTAAGATTGCGAGTCCCTTCCGGTCCATCTGAGAGCGCCTTCACACTAGCCTTCACGCTGCGATGACGCGGGGCAGACGTCGCGTTGCCGCAACGTCTGCGCTGGACAAACGCTAGTGTGAAGGCGCTCTAATGATTTGTGTCTTTGGAAAACGGTGAATGTTTTATGAAAGACTAGCTCTAGTATCTCTGATCCATGATAGGAATTAAACATCAAACAAAAATTTAATTATTATTCTATTCTAGTGCTCTCTTGTTCTAGATTCAAGACGAAGCACAGCAAAACGTACGCCAGCGAAGTTGAACACGAGAAGAGATTGAACCTCTTCAGGCAGAACCTCAGGTAATTACATTTAAAATAGTCTTATTGACCAGAAGTCATCAAATCAAAGCTATAGTTACCGGCATGGATCTTGAGCGCTGACCTACACCTGCGCAGAAGTGAGTAATTAGGTCCCTTTGGTAGATGAAGTGAGGCGCGGGGGCGGGGAAAGTGTAGTGATTGGCCCGTTCTATCGTTGTTTTGTGCGTTTCATTTGTCGATAAGTGTACGATGCGCAAAGCGATCCCCACTCTTACGCCGAGCGCTCAAGAACCGTGCCGGTATTTGTACCTAAAACTATTAATAAATCACAAAATCAGCACAGGCGCCAACTTCACCATAAGAAATTAACAATGTAATGAAGGATTCGACACTTGATCTGATTCAACTGAGGATGGCTCGTTTGAATCAGATTCAAATCCTGCTCAAAATTGATACCTAAATAAAATAAAGCTTTATAATTCACGATGTACACGTAATGCGTATCTAATATATAAAATTCTCGTGTCACAGTTTTCGTTGCCATACTCCTCCGAAACGGCTTGACCGATTTTGATGAAATTTTTTGTGCTTATCCAGTATCTATGAGAATCGGCCAACATCTATTTTTCATCCCCCTAAATGTTAGGGGTAGTCCACCCCTAAATTTTATTTTTATTTTTTAGACAAAATTTTTAATTTATGGCAAAACAACGTTTGCCGGGTCAGCTACATGACGTTTGCCGGGTCATAAAAATGTAATAAAATATGTCAATTTCAGATTGATTTACTCTCACAACCGCGCTCGTCGTTCGTTCACGATGGCCGTGAACCACCTCACAGACCGCACTGACGAGGAGTTAGCCGCACTGCGCGGGAGACGGTACTCGGGACCTAACGCAGGTAATTATGTCTGTTAATTGTTTTGAGAGCAGGGAAGTTTGAAAGTGGCGCCTGTTACAGAAAAAATGAAAGGGAATCGTCTATCTTGGTATGGACATGTGATGAGGAGGGATGACACCCATGTGACTAAGAAAGTGATGAGTATGAATGTTGATGGATGGAGAGGACGAGGAAGGCCAAAGAAAAGATGGATGGATTGTCTAAGGAATGATATGAAAGAAAAAGGAGTAAATGATACTGTGACGTCTGATAGGGGAGAATTGAAGAAGAAAATGTGTTGCGCCGACCCCAAGTAGAATGGGATAAGGGTAGGACGAAGAAGAAGAAGAATAGTTTTGAGAGCAGTGGTGGCCCAGGGGTATCGGTCCCGACTTACGAGATGTGTGTTCGTTCGTGGGTTCGAACTCCGCCAGGCGCATTCATTTGTGTAGTTTATTTCATCACCACTGCTCTCAAAACGGTGAAGGAAAACATCGTGAGGAAACCGGCATGTCCTAGAACCAAATGGTGTGCGATTGGAGAGGTCTATGTCGAGTAGTCGACGAGGCTGATGATGAGGATGATATCGTGAAGTTGTCAGCTAATATGGTTTTCCCCTCTACCTTCTAATCCGTGCAAACGTTTTCTTGATAAGATCGCTTTTAGCGATAAGTCACTTGTATGCTGTACATAAAAAGAAAATTAAATCTATTTATCTTTGTTCCAGGTCTTCCATTCCCATACAGTCAGTCGTTGATCGAGGAGGAAGCAGACAAGTTGCCTTCAGAACATGACTGGAGATTATTCGGAGCTGTTACACCTGTCAAAGGTAATGTTCATGTTAAACTTCATTGGGACATCCTACATTTATTTTACGAGAGCAGTGGTGGCCCAGTGGTATCGGCCTCGACTTACGAGTTGTAGGTCGTGGGTTCGAACCCAGTCAGGCGCATTACTTTGTGTAATTTATTTCAACACCACTGTTCTCAAAACGGCGAAGGAAAACATTTGAGGAAACCGGCATGTCCTAGAACCAAAAATTCAAAGACATGTGACATCTACCAATCCGCACTGGGCCCGCGTGGTAGATTACGGCCCACTCCCTCTCACAGAGGAGGCCTGTGTCCCAGCAGTGGGAACATTTAAAGGCTGATGATGATGATGACATTTATTTATTGTTTATTTTCAAAAGGAAGATTCTCATTTAAACAGCAACCTCATCATGACTTTTACAGTTTTTGTGACGTAAACTGGAACTTTGAAGTTAATTTGAAGGAAAAAATTAGTTCCTCTTTTGTACACTAGAGGCGCTGTTTCATTTTTCCATACAATAAACTCAGTAAATACTTCAAGTGCGCTGTAAATAAATTACAGAAATCTTGTGCTAAGGCCATTGTTAGAATGTGTATTTTTAGTTGACTTAGGAAGTTTGCTATTCGGATGTTCATACTTATACTTTTTTTATGTTTGGGCATAACTCCGTCTCTATACGGATTTGAAAACTTTTTTTTGTTCGTTAGTTTTATTTCGAAATGGTCTCATGTATGTCTAATGGCGAATTACGGAGATAGACATTGCAATAATTATTTAAAAAATGATAGCAAATTAACGGTGATAGCTGCTATTCCATATTTATGCATTGTTCACATAACTATTTGTATAAAAGTATTTATGTTACTTGTGAATAGAATATACGAACAAATCACTAGATTTTAGACTTGGTCCTCCCGAATTCCATATGCAATAGAATTCGGGCCAACCAACGCCCGGATTCTATTGCATATGGAATTCGGGAGGATGGCCGAGTTCGAGTACGCTCCTATTCCACATTGTATGATAGTGCAATAAATGAGTTGGTTTTTGGACTAATCCTGAATTATTTAATGAATGTTTCCTCAGACCAGTCAGTGTGTGGTTCGTGCTGGTCGTTCGGCACTACTGGCGCGGTGGAAGGCGCTCTGTTCCTCAGTAACGGAGGTACTCTCAAGAGACTGTCCCAGCAGGCACTCGTCGACTGTTCCTGGGGGTAAGATGGAGTAGCTTTTTTATTTACTTAAGTATCCAACAGCGATACAAAAAATATTTTACAAAATAATTAAATACAATATAATTTTAATAAAATTAATATTATATGTAAGGTTATATGTAAACATGCGAACGGACTAATACCAGATAATTTAAGTAATAAAACACAAAATTAAATATAAGTTAAGATTTATAAATTAAATTTCTTGTTTCGCCCTGCAGTACGCGAAATACGGATGTTTTAAAGAACCACAATTCGTTGTGAACTGCTTTTCACTGAGTCCGCATTATTGATCTTTGAGCATTTGAAATTTCACCTAAATAACATAAGTAGGTACTTCGATTTTGACTATGAGATAATAGACTTATCCACAGACAGACCTGGGCACGAGTTGCTGCCATCTGATGGCTCACAACCACCGCGCGCTTTCGTTCACTTTGCACATTCCCGTTCCATTTCACGAAATCACTCCCACAGTAGTGATCCGAAAGATATTCTTAATAGAAATTCTTAAATAATGTTGTATTCTTCTAGTTTCGGCAACAACGGCTGTGACGGCGGTGAAGACTTCAGGGCTTACCAATGGATCATCAAACATGGCTTGCCTACTGAGGAAGAGTATGGAGGATATTTGGGACAGGTGAGTGGTAGCTTATGATGTGTCCCACTGTTGGGCAAGCGCCTCCCCTTCTCCTTCCAAACCTCTCTATTTTTGGCATTTTCCGGCCACATTTCCTCGCCATTATGATCAGATCGACAAACGACCTTATAAAGGTCGCCGGAAGACGCTGGATGCAGGTCGCTTCCAACCGGTATATGTGGAGATCTAAAGGGGAGGCCTATGTTCAGCAGTGGACGTCCTATGGCTGAGATGATGATGATCAGATCGTCACATCACCTCCGCCGCGGTCGAACTCGACGACGCCTTTTGCCCTTGTACAGGACCAATTTTCTTTTTTGTTTATGTTTTGTGTTAATATTTACGTTCTTGTTCCATCCTGTGGGAGTACCTTTTCTTTCTTTCTATATATAAAAGTTTTTTTTTTTAATTTTCTAGGATGGATACTGCCACATGGACAATGTGACTATCGCCACAAAGATCAAGGGATGGGTGAACGTTACCACGAACGACGAGAAGGCTCTCAGGGTATGTTAACAAGAGCTTTTATCATTCCCAACTATTCTTTGCATGCGGATTCATCCTATACCTTCTCTTTAAAAAAAAAGAGCTTACAACTAGGTTTTTTTTAACTTGGTAAGATCATCAAATGAGTCCTCCCAACCAAGGCAGGACGGGATTAACTGTCAGACATATACTGATTAAATCCACGGTGTCTTCCAATAGCCCTTTATGTTCCAGGGCCACGGCTACTCGATAGTCCTGCAACCCCGGCAGGCTTGGGCCCTCTAAGGGGGCCCCGTCATAACAACTAGGGTACAACAACTAGGGCATAGATCCGGAAAATCCCGGGATTTCCTGGTTCCTTCAGTAACTGAAAATAACCGGGAAATCCGACGGAGCTCCGTTTGTTCTTCAATTATTTTTCCCATAGTGGTATGGGAAAAAGGAGTGAGTTTGTATGTATAATATTTAATTATCTGTATTCTGTTGACAGTTGGCGATCTTCAAGCACGGCCCGATCTCAGTGGCGATCGACGCTGCACAAAAAACATTCAGTTTCTATTCAAACGGTGTCTACTATGAACCTAAGTGGTGAGTGACATTATTACATTTTTAATAACACATAGGGCTTAAGCCGTTTAATCCTCGGGCACGCCGCAATCGCGGCGGTAAGACCCCTCTTTGAGGAGTGGCTGGATAGGAGTCACGGCGTCCTGACCTACCGCATGACGCAGGTCCTCACCGGACACGGAAGTGAGGGAGGTAACTGTGTCTGAGGAGAAAGGAGGAAACGCCTGGGTGTCACCACTGCGAAGATCGCCCGGAGGACACAGTAGAGCATACGGTGCAAGACTGCCCCGCTTGGGCAGAGCACCGACGTGTCCTCACGGCAGCGATAGGCGGAGACCTCTCGCGCCCGGCATTGGTTGCGGCCATGCTGCGGGGCGAGACGGAGTGGGAAGCGGTCGCCTCCTTCTGCGAAGCAGTCATGCTCGCGAAGGAGGAGGCGGGCCGCGTGAGAGAGAGGACAGTGTCCTCCCTCCGCCCCACCCGCAGTGGTGGACGCCCACGGCGACGGACGTCGCAAGACGATCTCCGGCCACCGTAGGCGCGGGCATGCGGGCGGCGAGTAAAGGGCAACTCGCTGCCCGACCATGGACCATGCCCGGGTCGACGGCGCGTTGTGTTCCACGCGCGCCTCAAAGAGCGTCAGCATAATGACGGGGCCCCCTCTGTAGAGGGCCAAAGCCTGCTGGGGTCGCGGGACTTATCTCATTACCGTGACCCCGGAACATAAAGGGCTATTGAAGGACACCGTGGATTTTAGTCAGTACAAGTCTGACAGTCCCTCCCGCCCTGCCCGGGGTGGGAGGACTCATTTGATGATTTTACCACGCAAAAAAAAAAAAAAGCCGTTTAATCCGGGGCATTTACCATTAAACTGGGCATTGACGATATGATTAGCGCAGTGGTTGAGCGATCTACTGCTGCGCAGCGTGTCGCGGGTTCGATTCCCGCACGGAACAAATATTTGTAAGACCTACAAGTAGTTGTTTCGGGTCTGGGTGTCTGTGTATGTCTATCGTTGTAAACGCACCCACAACACAGGAGAAATCCCTAGAGTAGGACTTTTTTTTAAATTTAAGTAAACTAATTTAGAAGATGTTTTAAACATAAACTCGTTTGACTTTCCAAAAAATACTGTTTCAAGCAAAAGTTCATTTTTCTTTTCATTGTTCAGGACCTAATTATTTTTTTCTCTCTCTAGCCACAACAAAGTCGAGGAGCTCGACCACGCAGTCCTAGCAGTCGGCTATGGCATCCTGAAGGGTCAGAAGTACTGGCTTGTGAAAAACTCCTGGTCTAACATGTGGGGTAACGACGGTTATGTGCTCATGTCGACCAAGGACAACAACTGTGGAGTCCAGTCGGCACCTACTTATGTCTTGATATAGTAGGGTAACGTCGGTTATGTAGGGTTACCTAAGGTAAAATTCGTTATTTGTCATTATAACTATTTACTTGATGTAAACAAAATTATATGCTTTTCTGTGTTGTCTTTGGGTGACTGAAAACTTTGGCTTTCCTTGTTTTGTAATTTTTGCATAAAAATAATGCTAGTTACCCGTTTAGTTTGGTTATTCAACTTATTAAAACAACATATTTAAATTCAATTGAAGTTCTGATGACAAGTAAACTAGGGTAAGAAAGATTATTTGGTTACACTATTTGCAGGACTTTAGTGACCAATTTTTGAAAATAGGGTAAAAATGATTATTAAGTTTTACACTTTCGAATACATTCCCTGGATAGCCTTACTATGTTTTAAAGATACTGATAGCAAACTGTTTTAAACTAAGAACCTAAGATCTTTTATTCTTATAGAAATTAGATAAAATTGTGTAATTTTTCTTGCATTGTAGGTACAAAGAATATTATATATAAGAAAAATATAGTTATGTTTAAAAAGGTCTGAATCTATGTTTAAAGTATTCATATCGTTGCCTTATGTAATTGTCTAAAAAGTTTATACTTGGCAAGAGTTCGTCTATGCTTGCAATAAAAAAAAAACAAAATTGTTTTTCATAGATTATAAGATTTTAGAACAGGCTGTGTGTGTTGCTATGCTCTCTAAATTTTAAGAAATACACTTTTGAAAAAAAATAATCTTTTTTTCGTAACTTCGGCTAATAGTTACTATTGTAGCAAAACACCAGTTTCAATACTTTACAATTATTTATTCGACAGTACTTCAGTCACGATATTCTTCTTCTTCTTCCTGCCCTTATCCCATTCTATTTGGGGTCGGCGCAACACGTTTTCTTCTTCCATTCTCCCCTATCAGACGTCACAGTATCATTTACTCCTTTTTCTTTCATATCATTCCTTAGACAATCCATCCATCTTTTCTTTGGCCTTCCTCGTCCTCTCCATCCATCAACATTCATACTCATCACTTTCTTAGTCACATGGGTGTCATCCCTCCTCATCACATGTCCATACCAAGATAGACGATTCCCTTTCATTTTTTCTGTAACAGGCGCCACTTTCAAACTTCCCCTTATAAACTCATTCCTTACTTTATCCATTCTTGTCACTCCACACATCCATCTCAACATCCTCATCTCCGCTACATGCAATCGTTTCTCATCCATCTTTTTCACAGCCCAGCATTCCGATCCATACAATACGACAGGTCTAATCACGGATTTGTATATTTTCCCCTTTAACTTGAGGGGCATCCGTGGGTCGCAAGTTGTTCCGGTGACCTGTCGCCATTTCATCCATCCCGAGTTGATCCGGTGTGTTATGTCCCGGTCTACATCGCCGTCTCCTTGGACAAGCGACCCGAGGTACCGAAAGTCGGAACAGACTGATATGGGCGTTCCTGCAAGAGTAATGGGCACAGGACTGGAGAGACCGCCAAAATCGCAAAACAAATACTCTGTTTTGGTTCTGCTCAATTTCAGGCCAACGTTCTCCAGTCTTTGCCACCACACCTCCAATCTGTTCTGGACCTCTAGGCCTGGACTTCAGTCACGATATTATAAGATAATATTCCTGCAATAATAATTTACAATCGTCATCTTTTCGTGACCAGACTATAATATTCCGCGCCAGCAAAAAAGTGTCATCGATACCTACAACTTTTAAAAATCGAACATGCTTCCGTTTTGCTTAAAGTTTGATTATTAATTCGAGTCAGTAAAATGACAAGTGCAACTGTCACTGATACAAACAAAACAAACAAAATAAAACAAACTTGAACACTGGAAATGTCATTTTACTGACTCGAATTAATAATCGTATTATAGACAAAATCATAGACGATTATTACAAGCCAAGAAAATTAAAAATAAAAGCTATACATTTGTTTTGGTAAAATATTAGATATTGAGCATTAAAATCAATAACCTTACACTATTATGATGCGGGTTGCGGGTTGGATTCCTGCATGAAACAATCCAGCTTTTCTAGACCTGTCTGTTTCTGTTTGTAAACTCACCCATGATACAAGAATAATACCACAAGCGAGGCTAATAAAAAAATAGATCTAAATATTATTTTACTTTCGGTTTCGCCCGAAGCCGGGATCATGATCGAAGTAGTTCACGCACGATTGGCGCAGTGGTTGAGTGAAAACTTGTCGCGGGTTCGATCGGACGCGTAACAAATATTTTTATGATCTACAAGTACAGTTACCGGCATGGATCTTGAGCGCTGACCTTCACCTGCGCAGAAGTGAGTTATTAGGTCCCTTTGGAAGATGAAGTGAGGCGCGGGGGCGGGGAAAGTGTAGTGATTGGCCCGCGTAGCGTGCCGTAGCGCATCGCGTCATAGCCGCCACTCGGGATTCGTTGTTTTGTGCGTTTTATTTGTTTTATTGTGCGTTTCATTTGTCGATAAGTGTACGATGCGCAAAGCGATCCCCACTCTTACGCCGAGCGCTTAAGATCCGTGCCGGCATTTGTACTTGTTTCGGGTCTGGGCGTTTGTGTATGTGAGTATAAATGTTTGTGAACGCATTCACGACATCTCATGGCACTAATGGGCTGCAGCTGAAAAGTAGTAGGCAAACTTTGTGCTGCCATCTGGCATTTTGCTGTGCATTTTAAAATCATCCAATGAGTCCTCCCACCCAGCGCGGGACGGTAGGGACTGTCAGACTTGTACCGACTAAAATCCACGGTGTCCTTCATTAGACCTTTACGTTCCGGGGTTTTTTTTTTTTTTTTTTTTTTTAGGGTGGCAAATTCATCAAATGAGTCCTCCCGCCCTGGGTGGGGCGGGAGGGACTGTCAGACTCTTACTGACTAAAATCCACCCGTGTTCCGTCGGGTGCCTTTTACGTTCCGGGGCCACGGTATCCTGGATTAAGAAAAATCCGCGACCCCGGCAGGCATTTGGCCCCATAAGGGGCCCCGTCGGTGACGCGTGAAACACGACGCGCCACCGACCCGGGCTTGGTCCTTCGGACGGCGAGCATACCCATTACTCACCGTCCGCAAGCCCGCTCCGCCGCTGTGCCCTCTGCTGTTCAGAGGGACACGCGTTGGAGCGTCCACCCGACAGGCTATTTGCATACGGGCAAAGAAACCCCTTAGGCACACAGTGCCTAAGGAGAGTTTTTGCCCGCATCCCAGGGTGTACCGGCCCGAAAAACTGGTCTTCCCCCCGGACGTATCCGAGAGGGAACTCCAGTCCACGGGCGCACGTGGAGGTTTCCTGTCTTAGCACCCCACGTTCCGGGGTTACGGTAGATTGTTAGTCCCGCGACCCCGGCAGGCTTTGGCCCTTGTCCCTGTCATTATGCTGACAGCTCTTTGAGGTGCGCGTGGAATACGACGCGCCGTCGACCCGGGCATGGTCCATGATCAGACAGCGAGTCGCCCATTACTCGCCGTCCGCATGCCCGCGAGAGTTAGGTAGGAAAGCATAATATCAGGAGAAAAAAAAACAGCCATTATTTATTTATGTTTTTTCATAAAATTTCACATTATTTTATTTCTTCTTGCCATAAAGATGCTTTTTACGAGACGCCCTAATAGAGTGCTGTTTCTTTTTTTGTTTTGAACGTCTAGTGTTTGATTTATCTGCAGATCTTCGATGACCAATGCTACTGATACACATATTACCCACCTTTATGAGACCAACTGGACAACGGTCTTGTATTATATTCTTTTCGTACTGAAAAAGAAAAAATACGCTAAAAACTAATATTCTAAAGCTAAGTGTCTAAACACACTATGCCGAAGTTACGCGACCGAAGTTCAGCACAATTACGCCTGCAATGCTATTTGAATTACTGACGACACACTATGCCAAAATTACGTCGCGTCATAGCGTACAGCCTAACTTCGGTCGCCCGCGTAAGTTCAGCGGACACTTATTCTGTGACCACATCACCACACATTATACGCGACCGAAGTTCGGTTGATTACCGACGAAGATCCGGGGGCGGGGAGCAGCAAGGAGCCGCCCGCGCCACTTGCGCCGAATTTCTGCCGCGTAAGTTCGGCACTTATGGTGTGTCATATCAGCCAAATACGTCGGAACGTGAAATCAGCCGCCGAACCTCGGTCGCGTAACTTCGGCATAGTGTGTTTAGACACTAAAGAGTTTGTTAGCTAGAGAGCAATGGTGGCCCAGTGGTATTGGCCCCGACTCGAGTTGTAAGTCGTTGGTGCGAACCCAGCCGCGCATTACTTTGTGTAATTTGTTTCATCACCACTGCTCTCAAAACGGTGACGGAAAACATCGTGAGGAAACCGGCATATCCTAGAACCAAAAATTCGAAGACTTGTGACATCCACCAATTCGCACTGGGCCCGTGGTGGATTATGGCCCACTCCCTCTGACAGAGAGGAAGGCATGTGCAGTGTCCCAGCAGTGGGAACATTAATAGGCTGATGATGATGAAAGAGTTTGTTTGGATGAACGTGCAAATCTCGGGAACTACTGGTTCGAATTGAAAAATTGTTTTTGTGTTGAATAGTCTATTTATCGAGGAAGTCATCACGGTGCGACCAATAGGAGCTGAGCAACGGGAGTGAAACCACGGGGAACAGTTATCGTTAGTCAAATTTATAAGATTAATAGTACATTGTTATCCAAGGCGTGAATAAGTTACTTATTAACGTCCCGAGACGGGGTTTGGCGCCCGTAACGTAGTGAGGGCGCTAATAGTTCGAGGGACTAAATAAGTAATTTACCCGAGGTAAACACTGCTTTTCATTACGAATACGAGGAAAGTAAAATTAACAACATATAGCTAAAGAAAAAACGAGTGTAGATCGGAATGTCACTTTGCCGCTTGTTTTTTTTTTAATTTTAATGCTGTGGCCGTCCAGCTAGGATTTTTCACGTTCATTATTTAAAAATTGGCAAAGATTTTGTCGAAATCTGTATTGTTTTAGAGAAATAGTTGAAACTAAATTATTTTAAAGTCATTATTTATATTCTTAATACTTAACTTTATGTTATTTTAATTTTAAATCGCTCTGTAATTTCGTGGCTGTATAAAAAGTTTGAACATGGTTCAATAGAAATGTCAAAATAGAACTAGTTTTTTTTTCTTAAATTTGGCAGCTGTCAGTTGAAAGCGATTTTCCCTAGGGCAGCAATGGATAACTTTCAAATGGCTAATCAGACATGTAATGATCTACTTTCAGAGTATGAGTAATGAAAATACTTTTTTCTTTGCTTGTTAAAATCATCAAATGAATCCTCGCGCCCTGAGTTAAGCGGAAGGTCGGAATCGTCAGACTCGAACTAAAATCCCCGATGTTTCTTCAATAGCCCTTTACATTCCAGGGTCACGGTTACTTGATTAGACAGTCCCGCGACCATATAATTGTACTTTATCTTTAAAACTGACTGGTTACTTTTGAATATTACAACCATAGACTAGGATGAACGGCGTTTTTTCCTAGTCAAATTACAGATCAAATTGGCCATAACCTCTAGAAAGAGAAGAAAACAATTGTATGACTATTTATCTCTTTTCTTTACATTACCATATATATACATTATCTTTAACTAACAGGAACGAGGTAGACAGTCATACAATTTGTTTTCTATCTTTCTAGAGAGTATGGTCAATTTTAGTCAGATAATGAGTAGATCATCCTTTTTCAGTACATGCCTGCAACGACCACTATTGCAAAATCGATAAAATAATCGATCTTAGCGCGGTTTTAGCCCCCAGTCGCACAAGCGCTTTACGGGCGTTAAAAAAGCGCTGAGTTGGAACAAAAAGGTAAATTGAACTTAAATGTGAGTGCCTAGCATTTAAAATCAAATACAGTTCGAAAAAAAGCGCCACGTTTTAAAAGCGCTGACGTGTGGACAGATACATGGGAACGCATTTGTTCTATTTCGACGCTTTTATAACGCGAATTAAAAAAGCGCTCATGCGAATGGGGTCTTATACAATAGTGCTCCGTTCCGTCCGAGCTACGACAGCGCTATGCTTACCGTCCATTGATTATAAAACGGATAAATTGGGAAAACTATTTTCTCCATGGACTCTCCGCTTGAGGGGGGAGGAGGTGTTAATTCAGGAGGCAGTTTTCCTGGTGCAAACGGATCATTGTCCTCCCCAGATTTTTCTCTCAATCTTACCGAAGGAGTCTCTCTCTCAGTCTCGAAATAACCCAGTCCACGAAATCTACCTTTCTTGTATTTCTGTTGCCTCGCGTTTTTCTTTATATATTTCTCAATCTGGCTCAAGAAATCTGGCTGGTTATCATCTTTTTGAACAAGCACGATCAAGTCTTTATCTTTTTGTATCTGGTCTGACTCTATTCCTTTCAGGATTGATAACTCGTGATCCTCAATAGGTTTTTTAACGTGATACCGTACCAAAGGCTTGAAGACTGTATTTAATTTCGAATCATATTCGTAATCTCCTGTTGTATATCCATGAGGTATTTTTCTTTTAACGAAGACTGATTTCCCCATCGGTTTTAACCCTGCGTGCTCTCTCTTCACATGTCGTATGTTTGAATTCTTGTCGTGTAGTCCATAAGTTCTCTGATTTATTAAAAGCTGTCTTATTTTCGGCAGTAATTTAGTACCTTCGGCAGAATCTAGTTGGTATATTCTGTAGCTTGCAACAATTTGGAAATATAGAATTATGAATATGCATGGCTTTATGTATTCGTACATTGAGAGCGAGTGAGTCGAGGTTTGTGATTGGTATGTAATCAGGGAAGGATCTCAAGCGTGTCGGTAATATAACGACTCATCAATTTAAGTGCTTTTGAAGAAATTAATAGATGTATAGGACACGTGATTCTTCGTATTTCATTAAGACACAGAAATATAAATCCCCTCTTTTTTTACAAGCTTTCATTGAACTTGTATACGGGTTGATGTATTCTACTTTACCGGGTACCCTTCCCTTTTGACTAGATTTTTTCTACTTTAGGTACACTAGGAATTACATAAGTACACAAATTAACCCGGAAATACCTGTATAACTATTATTTTTGTGAGGGAATCAAACCCGCGTCTCGCAGCGTAGCAACCAATCGTTCAGCTACCGTGCCAACGACTCCATTGCTTTGTTGCCTAAATAATTGTCGACTGTAACACTCCTTTTTTTAAGGTATGAAAGTCATCAAATGAGTCCGCCCTCTCTAAGTGGAGTGGGAGAAAGGAACACGGTGCATTTTAGTCAGAGTCTGACAGTTCCTTCAACTGTCAGACTCTGACTAAAATGCACCGTGTTCCTTTAATGCCCTTTACGTTCCAGGGTCACGGTATTTTGTTTATATAGCTCCGCAACCCCGGCAGGCATTAGGTCCTAGAGGACCCCTCAGTTTTGTACAAAAGATGTGCTCTGGAAGCATTCACCGCATGTACCAAACAAACTTCTGCATCTTCCCTTTCACATAGTTTTGAGTTACCCTGGATAGTTAGTTGACCGAGCATTAAATTAAGTTTGGTGTCAGCTCTCAGAGGCGCGCGTGGTCACGACGTGCCGTCGACCCGGGCATGGCTCCTGATCGGACGGCGAGTTACCTGTTACAATTTGTATCTCGCATTTAATTCACTATGCTCTTATTTGAACTGTTGCATAGCAGGCGAATTATAACTTAATCGTTTGGTTTAGGAAAAAGCGGAAATAAAAAGAACCTCAATCATATTTGACTTAAATATAATTTATCAACAAGTTCAGCTAGCTGCTTTTTATTCACTGCAGAATTGTTTGTCTTGATCGCTGCAGCGTATTTAGGTATGTCAAACACATTAAGAATGGCGGGCGCGGGAAAGCCATTTTCTACGTTACTGTCGCTGTCATTGTCATCGAGTAGCACAGGTTTTTTTTTAAGTTCTGCTTCTGGGCCAATGTCGCACCATAGACAACTTTGTTTGAACGGATGATTAGGTTGTATATATCGAAGTGTCTCCCTGCTTTTCATGAGTTTTGAGTTTTCTTCACTTTTTGGATGTATGTTTGATGATACCAGTAATATTAGTAGTAAAGACATTTTCTAAAGGATCTGAAATTAAAAATGTAATAATAGGTTATGTGTGACTTCATTTGTAAAACATCGTCTGCCTAGCCTTTTTCTAACTAAGTATATTGTGGTCGGCTTCCAGTCGAACCAGATGCCGCTGAATATCAGTATTTTACATGGAGCGACTGCCTATCGGACCTCAACCCAGTAACTGGGTAATATCATGGTAAGACTACTTACTTATTTTCAAAATTTCAGAGCTTCTGACTAATAGTAACGACTGTCAAAGATCTACGAATGACAACCGGGACCAACGGCTTTACGTGCTTTCCTAGGCATGGAGGAAATTCGCTATGACAGATGGTCACCCATCCACAGACTAACCTCGGCAAGCACGGCTTAACCCGGAAGACCGGCCTGTGTGTATCACGAAACTGCTGTCTGACTAGTTTCAAAGAATTTTAATGCTCTCAACCTAGTTTGTAATCTATTAAAAAGTTGACAAGATAACTTACGAGTAGATATTACTCCAGCTTTTGTTGGCATTCTGCCAGTGCTATCATAACTCATGTCCATCTGTCAACTAAACACATTTGGCCGTACCTACTGTAGTGCCCAGGGCCGCCATTTACCTATTGGAGGCCCCTGGGTCCTTTAAGACTTAGGGGCCTTAGTAAGGTGCACAAAACGAGCCAAATGAATTCCTGGTAACCGTGACCCTGGTACGTAAAGGGCTATTGAAGGATCAGCGTGGATCTTAGTCAGTACAAGTCTGAGAGCAACTCCCGCCCCACCCTTGGCTGGAGGTAAAAAAAAAAAGGTACCGTATGTTGTTCGTCGATAACTCTAATTTATTTTATACTCACAAAAGTATTTTCGTTAAAAATTAGATTGAGGATGTTTATTTTATTTTCAAATTCAAATAGGGCATGTTAAATTCAATTAAAATACATGCGCGCGATAAGTTTGAAGAACAAAACATTTTGGTTTCTCATGTCGTAGGCGTATTATGTAACGAGTAATTTTACGAAATGACTTGGAAATGAAAATACGTTATTGGAAGATCGAGCCGAAGATCGAATCTAAACGCAAGCATTATTCATTATTTAGAGAGCTATGCAAGAATGTAGCTTAATGTAAAACTCACTTCTGCAACGCAATGAGCCGCCACTCACTTGTTTCAGTTATTTCAATTTGGAAAATAACGGGCACTTTTGAAAAAGCTTGGATCCTAATATGTGTCACATGTTTTGGTTAAATTGCTTAAAAAAATTGAAAATCCCGATGTCTACCACCTAAATGTAGACGAGTGGATGATAGTGACAAGATTTACAAATATAATTCTCACTATGTCAGCATGCGCTTGCGTGTGTCACCGTAGAAACGGATTTAGTCGTCGGAAGAATAGACGAAATGATATAATGTAGAAACATTTCTATTGTTTTAAGCATGGCGATGTTAAGGCCGCTTAACCAGAAAGTTGGCAACGTCGCAAATGGCTGTCAAATATTTACTAGTTTTAATTAATTTGGCAAATTTACTGTATGTAAATAAGAAAAATTGCTCTGTAGTGCACTAAAAAATAGATATAGGAATGCAATTAAAACACTGAATTTGATGTTGTAACCGTTTCAGGTGTAAAAAATGCATTTGACAAGTTTCCAAATACTTTTTTTACATCTTAAACTATATGCCTATTCGGTGTTACGATATTAATTATTGCATTCCCTTATCAATTTTCTAGTGCACTACAGAGCCATATTTCTTATTTCCATACAGTAACATTGCTAAATTAACTAAAACTTGTTAATATTTGACAACAATGTGCGACGTTGCCAACTTTCAGAATATGCGCTCTTAAGGCCGAAATAAATAGTCGTACCTAAGCCAAAGTCAGTGCTTGGCTACGTCAAATGTCAGTAATTTCCATGGAAATTATTGACATTTGACGTCCCCAAGCACTGACTTAGGCTTGGCTATGGCTTTGGTTCGACTATTTATTACGGCCTAAGATTTAATTTTATCCTATGTAAAATATAGATAAAATTGGTCGCGTATAGAACTCTGACAAGCAGGTTGGTACTACTGCGGGAATTATCGCTTAAAACTTATAACAGACTTTAACTAAGACTTGAACTAAGCCAATTATCAACATAATTTTAAAATTAACTCTTGTTCTTAACGACATTATAAACAAACACAGACATTTTGCAAAACGTCTGAATATTTAAACTGACGACAACTAAACTTCAAAGTTAATAAATTTTCAATGAGATTCCGAATTGCCTTCGTATTAAAACTCAATCTGATTATATTTTATCTTAATTGAATGAGAGTTCAAAAGTATAGATTGTTTACCCTACTCGAAACTGAAAATAATAAATCTACATAAATGTGTGAATAATTATTTTGTTTGTTAGGGAGGACGGTTGGTCCCGGCTGTCATTAGTAGATCTTTGTCAGTCGATTTGAGCAGTGGTGGCCAAGTGGTATCGGCCCCGGCTTATTGTACGAGTTGTAGGTCGTGGGTTCGAACCCAGCCTGGCGCATTACTTGATGTAATTTATTTCATCACACTGCTCTCAAAACGGTGAAGAAAAACATCGTGAGGAAACCGTTCATGTCCTAGAACTATCAAATTCAATGTGACATCTACCAACCCGCACGTGGTGGATTACGGGCCATCTCCCTGTCACAGAGAGGAGTCCTGTGTCCCAGCATTATTCAGCAACATTATAGGCTGATGATGATGATGACAGTCGTTACACGGAGAGCACACGCTATCACCGAAGTCCTGTGGAATATTCGGGGTATACTAAATTTCTATAATTTCTTTGTAGTCGTGGCGCCTAGGCAGTAGCCAGAAAGTTTGACCACCAGTGGGTCTAAAACGACATCAAACTAAGTATGCATTGCGATAGAACCACAGGTTATCGTATTTAAGACCTTGTCCAGAAAGGGCGAATTCGTCTTGAAAGGCCTCGTAGGCATGAATACATCGCGTCCACAAGCATGGCGCGAATTCAAAATACGCGCGTAATTCGCGTGCACAACGCCAGACCCTCGACTCACGCGAAATTCGCGCGTATCGCGCGCGAGTTGAGATACTAGGGACCCCTTGTTGCGTCCAGTTAAACGCGCGAACTCCAGAGCGATTGCAGGTATCGCGGGTAATTCGTCCCCAAATGTTCGCGCGTTTGTTCGCTCCTTCAGGACGCAATAGTCCCGCGTAACACGCGCTACAGATAGCGGCGAATTCGCCTTTTCTGGACAAGCTGTTAGACCATGTTCATTCATCATTCATAGTTCACATTCCAAGTCACTTTTACGATTCTCCATAATCAGAAAGAGGTAGTATTTGATATTGTATAAGAACCATACAGCATAAAATTCCATTTTCGACCAAATCGTAACGCATTTTCATTACATTTCGTAATGTAATAATATCTAAAACTCTAAAACCAATTTTGGCGGCATTTTTATGAAGTCGTAGCTCGGATGGCGGACCAAATTCAGTTTTGTACCTGCTACGAAAGCTTTTAACCTTAATTTAGGTAGAAATCTCTCAAAATGGTGGCGTTTTACCGATTATTGTGTTATATTTTGCTGGTGTGCCTATTTTAGCTTTTTAAAGGCACCTAATTTCTCGTGGCTTTATAGCAGCAGCCAACGCACTATCGCTCTTCAAGGGTAAGACGCGTTTGATTAGTTTGATCTGTGGATGGGTGAACTATTATACATAATTGAGATCTGCTCATCGGCTTTCCTCCGTTTCTTCGAGAGCCATTACTGTCTCGGGAAACCATGTGACCGTGTTTTTTTTTAACTTAATAAAATCATCAAATGAGAGAGATCCCACGACCTGGAACGTAAACGGTTATTGAAGGAAAACGGTGGATTTTAGTCAGTACGAGTCTGACAGTCCTTTTCGTTCCTCCCTTAGATAGTAGATCTTGGGCTCCCACACATAAACACGATACGACGTCGCGTCGTACAACGATGCGGCGACGTTTCACGCTATGACGTCGCGTCGTACAACGATGCGGCGACGTTTCACGCTATGACGTCGCGTCGTAGAAATCTATGATGAGCATCGTTACAGTGGGGTGGTGTTTTAGTTCATTCCGAAAAATGGAATGCTCTAGACGCATTCTGGTCCATAGTATGGGACGCTACTCGACTAGCATAATTAAATGATCGACTTCAATACCATCCGTCATCTTTGAATTTCGAGTAACAACTCACAACGTCGTATCGTGCATAGACACGTTACGACGTCGTGTCGTATATTTCCACGACGCGACGTCGTATCGTGTTTATGTGCTGAGCCCTTACCTGGAAGGTACGAGTCGTACCTTAACATAGAATTATTTTTAGCATAACATAAGTCGATTATCCCGAAAAAAAAAAACAAAACTTTCACATATTATTTCTGAAAGAACCTGAAAAAATAACTCCATCCCTTCAATCAGTCATTTAAATTTTAAACTTGAAGGCAAACGCTTCTGTAATTCAGGCACTTAGAAGCCTGAAACTTCGCGACTGAAACACTTACGAACAAAAAGTACTTAACTAGTGAAACGTAAGTACTTGCCAACTTGGTTTTATTGCTGTTTTTTGCTAAAGGGGCGCGAGTTCGATGCTTGGGTGTAAATTGACGGATAATTGGAGGGGTGGTCGAAAATGATTTACTTTTGTGTCGCCGTTTGGAGCTTTAATTTTGGTCTACGATCTTTCCCTTTTTTTTCACTGACTTCCAAAATGGTGGAGGTTTTATATTTGTGTAACTATGTATGTTTTATTTATTTTTAACCATACCTCTGGTGTTTGCGAATGCGGATGGCGAGTAATGGGCCACTCACCGTCCGATCGTGGACCATGCCCCAGTCGACGGCGCACGTGGAACACGACGGGCCGTCGTCGTTCAAAGAGTAATAATCACCTCTAAGGGCCATATCTGCCATGCCGACGTGGCCAGCGACGTTGCCATGGCTACGTCTGGTCGCCAAATCGCGTCGCCAATGCATTCAGTTCTGCCTCGACAGTCAGGAATGGACGTGGAAATTACTGCACTGTAATTATATTACTACCAGCGTCGCAAAAAGATGAAACGAAAAAAAAATGGTTACATCCGTTTGTATCAAACCGTAGCAAAAGCGGTGTTTTTCTCAATTTCGATGAAGATATAAGAAAATACCCTGAAAAAGTGTTCAATTATCTGAGGATGTCACTAACATTCGATAAATTATTGAGTTTATGTCTGAATGATTTAACTACGTTGGCGACTGAGTGAGTGACGGAGCATACAAACACGTGCAAACAACTGACGACGTCGCCGTCGCCAGGTAGCCAGGGTTGCCAGACGCCGCATGCGGAGCGGTCGACTCTGACTTCGCTGACTACTTGGCAAAGTCGCCAAGTGAGTTAGCCGTCATACATCTCAATAAGAACTAGTTGGTGAAAAAGTGTAGTTTGTGTAAAAGTGACGTCGCTGGCCACGTCGCCATGGCATCTCGGTGAGGTATGGCCCTTAGAGAGCCAAAGCCTGCCGGAGTTGCGGGATTGTCTTACCATTTTTGTTTTCTTTAAAAAGCATTGCCCCACACTAGAAATATCTTCCTCCTGACACCATGTTGATTATTTAAAGACTGCATATGTGATTTTAAATATTTATTATAATGATAATCTTATTGTACAATGCGTGTGTCTTTTGCCACCCCATGATCAATACTTGACATCTGTCACCCATGACGTTTTATTCCGCGGGAACTGCGTTCCGATATGCCGGATCCACACGCTTGGCAAACCTCGACAAGCCTTCACAAACACAAACGTGTGGATAGAGCGTTTGGCTTGGCTTGCGAGCGCTTGCAAGCGCTTGGAGGCAATCCGATCGAGTGTCGGTTTTTTGACACAAATCAAAGGGAGTTTGCCGCAAGCGCTTGCGAATCGTCCACACGTTTGTGCGCCCCTCAGTCTAGTTTGTGCTCTGCTGGCGAACGGACGTCCGTTGTGCTTTTGTTTATTGTATGAAAAAAATATTTGAATGTAGTTCAATTTGTTTTTAAATTAAATAAATGAAGTCTTCTTTATGTCAAACTGTCTTTGTTGTATTTTTCCATCACGGAGCATAGGGACACCCGGTAATATACGTATAATAAAATATAATAGGTAATTACTTGGTACGGTTTTTGTGCTTTGCCGTATCTTTCATTTTCTTTCTATATTTTTTTTTCTGTTTCTATAATAATATTAATAATATTCCACAACTATCACACAACGCAATCTAGTCCCAAGCTAAGCAGAGCTTGTGTTATGGGTACTAGACAACTGATAAACATACTTATATATTTCTAAATACATACATAATATTATAGATAAATTACACCCAGACACAGAACAAATGATCGTGCTCATCACACAAACATTTGTCCTGGGTGGGAATCGAACCCACGACCTCCGGCATAGCAGTCAGGGTCACTAACCACTAGACCAACAGGTCTGACTTTCTGACTCGAACATTAATATTTATTTATAAAGGTAGGTAAATACGTAACTAATAGAACTAAATATTTACAAGATACTTAAACTAAACGCCTTTGACGCCCTTTAAATGTTTTTCTTTTTATTTTTTGTACATATTACTTTAGTTCTTATTGCTATTATAAGCTTAAACTAAACTAAAATACATATTTAAAAAAAATACACAAAAAGGAAGAGATTTATTTATATTTCTTTCTCTCGACCTCGACGTCCGTCATGTTTGCCTGTTCGGAACAAACTAACGCACTCGCAAGTGTGTGGAGGGCCGCGCTTGTTTCCCAAAAGCAAACCAAACGTTTGTACAGGCTTGGCGTTTGTGGCAAACGGCAAGCGTGTGGATCCGGCATAACAGGTCCGTACAAACATAGAAACTCACACATATCAACATTACTAGGGGAAGGTTTGCCCCAAAATCTTTTACTCTTTTCCCTGCAGTCTTCTTCAGCTTATTTTGTACGTATATACTTATAAGCGTCTAAGTCGTCACGCCAGCGTTTTCTGGGCCTCCCTCGGCAAAGACGCCCAACTTCTGGCACCCACTGTGTGACGTCTCTAGCTCATCGATACCAATGCATTCTATAAACATCATGGCCCACCCAATCCCATGATATCTACCTTCCATTTGATTTTTATTTTAATGTTGCATCAACTGTGGGAATTTCTCCTGTATCCTGGGTGCGTTAACATAGAAACACACAGAAACAAACCCCCAGAGCCGACTACTTTTAGGTCATACAAGTGTTTTTTGGGTGCGAGTATCGAACCCGCAACACGCTGCACTGCAGTCGATGGCTCAACCACTGCGACAACCCTACCGCCTAACGAAAATACGTCCATAAAGGTTAAATATTCACCATTTCACTCCAAACCCATAACATACCATTTACTAAAATCTCCCCTATATGAGGATATCCTCCCCATACAGACTATACACAACGTCAGCCATGTCTTGGAAATAAAAACAAATAACAGCGGTAGTTACGAGAAATAAATGGGCCCCAATAAGTACCCCATGGATATCGGGGGTTTTTGGTGGCTGGGGGACGTAAACTTACGCGTCTCCGTTTGTCGTGACTGCTAACAAAGCTTAGAAAAGTTTAAAGGGCAAAATTAGATATTTAATTCCATTTTTCAGACAATTCCCTTTCCTTGCTATTGGAGCACCTTGAATGGTTGATACTACGGTTAGTGGCCATCATTACTCGCCCGATTTTCCCATATAATATGGGTCATGTAATGTTGGCCACTGACCACTAGGTTCAATCAATCAACTCAGCCTCGAAAAATCACGGAGCTCAGGTGGACTAGGCTATATTTTCTTGAACCGAGTTAATGAATAATTAATTTAAATGCATTAACGCATGCGACGCGCATCTTAAAGATGATTTTTGAGGAAAGATAAATTCAGTTGAAGTGGGATTCGAACCCGCGCGCGTCTTCCGGATAAGTAATCTAGACGCCTTAACCACTAGGCCATTGCAACCCACACCTGCAAGCTGAAATTTTCTATTCCTCGTTTGAACGCTTTACGGTAGCGTGGCGCCATCTCTTGGATTAGTGTTTAACTACTTCCACCCAACACGTTGACATTACAGCCAAATCAATGTTGTGTAATGAGATAGCGTCTACCATACTTAATAATTATTTTAAACGCATTAACGCATGCGACGCGCATCTTAAAGATGATTTTTGAGGAAAGAATAATTCAGTTGCAAGTGGGATTCGAACACGCGTCTTCTGGATAAGTACTCCAGACGCTTTAACCACTAGGCCATTGCAACCCAAACCTGCAAGCTGAAATTCTCTATTCCTCGTTTGTTCGTTGAAATTCTCTGTAATTCGTTGTACTTATCCAGAAGACGCGGGTTCGAATCCCACTTGCAACTGAATTTTTCTTTCCTCAAAAATCATCTTCACGTTAATGAAGTTCCACAAAAAAATAGAGTTTCTGGAAAATTGAGACGCAAACAGTTACTACATCGTCTCCTCCCAAATCGTCAGTGCATTAAGGATGATTGTCATTGAGACTGTAAATATCGCCGGAGGCTGCGCAGATCACCGCCAGCGCTGATTTATCTCAACATCTACTAAGAGGAGGCAGCATTCAATTGACATTATTGAAAGTTATTTGTATTGACGATTGGAATCAATGGTTATGGTCACAAGTCAAGATAAACAAATCCAGTATATCTTGAACTTGCTTTGTATGAGGTTTACGTACAATGAACGGTTTGGCCCGGGTTGGAACTTACAACCTCATGTCTGAGAAGCACCGCGTTATCAAAAATTCGATTTAATGACGTTAGTTCAAAATTACGCAAAATAATTACCTGCCAACCACGTTATGAATGAAATTTTGATGACGTCATATTTGTGACGTCATGCACGTTTTACGTTTTTAATTTTATAAGGGAGCTTCCCTATGACGAGATTCGTGCGATTTGCAATTTCTACTAACTAAAAATGAAAATCGTCCTTGCTACTAGAATATAATGATGCAATTCGATTGACTTGCCTTCGTCGTGGCGACGTGTTTTGTTACCGTAGACAACCGCACATTATGTCATAATGTCGTAGTGGTAAGGATGATTTTCACTTGCAGTTGGAATCGGTCGAATTGCGGCGCATCACGTCATTGGGAAAGCTTCCTAACACTAATTATGAAAATTACACTAACAAGATTATAAAAATAATATTTATAGGTATTACTGAAAAATAATTTACTTCAGATTTTTTTTTTGTTAAACGTAGTAAGTGAAAGATGGAAGTATGACGGAATATAATTATAATACTAAGTGTTTAAGAAAATCTTGAAAACAGTGTTTAAAACAGTTTAACAAAAATAAACATCCCCAGATTACCATTATCCATCGAAACGTTCCAGGTGTTTCCGTAGCTCGAGATAACAAATCACCCCTCTGCAAATAATCTTATTCATTTCGCCCCCCTTTTACATCCTTCCCTTCACCCCCTGAGCAATTAGTCTGCATTCGCGCAAATTACAGATGTCGTTAATTTGCTCTTGTACATTTAAAACGTTTTATTAATGTTTTTGTAAACGTCGCAGACGCAGTTTTTTTCTAAGAAAATTTTGTAATTAATGCTTACCTACTCGCTCCCTATTAAGGCCTTTACCCACAGAGCGCGACCCTTTCCAGTGATAAGATAGATAAATATAGATGATGATAGAAGATAGATGGATCTATGGATGTACATATGTGCTTCCTCACTGCCTGCGTCAGATCGCATCGCGTTCAGCCTTTACAGAGATCGCATGCGTTCATATTGTATCGCCAGATCGGATCGCCGGAATGGATCCCGTTCTGTGAATAAAGGCGTAAAGGCCTTTATTCACAAACGCGATCCGTTTTCCGATGGGGTTTAAAAATAAATGGCGGAATGTGACTGTGTGTGTAATTACGTACACCTCTGTCTTACTTTTCGAGGATTACAGTCGTGATGATGTTCCAATTAACATCTTTTTAGAAACTAGACTGTGTATAAATTAAATTATAATAAAATACAAACTTTTTACGTTTTTTGTCAGCATTATTTTCCAGAAAAGCGTAGGCAGTACTTTAATAAGAAATAATAACCTCCTACAATTATTCCTATTCACAATAGTGTTTTGAAATTAGAAGAATAAAAAATAAGATAAGTTTTATTTATAAAGAAATCTCTCGTCGTCTGGTCTAATTAGCAATTGCCATTCAAAGTGGCACTGCGACCAGTCTTCTGGGCACGTTCTCGGACGACAGCGATACAGAGGTAATTTGGTGCCCAAGTGTCCCAAAGACTTAAGTTACACATTTTGACAGGAACACATAAAGAGATGTTGCAATAAAGCGCATCACATACGGCTAAGATATGATAATATTTTATCTTAAGATGTTATATTAATATATCTAAATAAGGTCAACGTGAAGGAGGCATTTTTTTCATCGTTATAAAATCATCAAACGAGTCTCCCCACCCAGGGCAAGACGGGAGTGACTGTCAGATTCGCACTGACTAAAATCCTCCTCCTTTAATTGCCCTTTACGTTCCAGGGTCACGGTTACCTGTTAAGACAGTTCTGCGACCCCGGCAAGCTTTGGCTCTCTAAGGGGGCCCCGTCAGATTGCTGTAAGCTCTTTGAGGCGCGCTTTTAGCACGACACGCCGCGCCGTCGACACGGACATGGTCTATGATCGGACGGCAAATCACCCATTACTCACCGTCCTTATACCCGCGGCATTGAATAAGGCAAAGAACAAAAATACATTCAGAATCAAACACATATAATAATCTAGTATCACAATACATATTAATTAACTAAACTATGGCACCAAGCTATGCATCTACAGATAATTTTAACACCTTATATTTCGGCAACGCAAGTACCATCATCTGCTCTGCTTTTGCCGGTGGGACACTCGTCGCCTTTCAAAAATGTTCTATTAGCAACTTTCATACAGGCTTCATCAGCTACTGTGCAATTTTTGGCTGTATTTTCATCAATTTTAGGGGTATCTGGAGCATTTTTCACATCACCAGCGTTACCAACATCTTTTGTGTCCAAATCTGCCTTTGTAGTCACTGTTTTGTTCAGATTTTCATCTGTTTTAGGTGCTTCAACTTTCACTTTGTCTTCTGTAGTATTTGTAGGTAATTCTTGTTTAGGTGCAGCAGGTTTATTTTCTTCATCTTTTCCAACAATTTCATTATCTTTCACTGGATTGTTTGAAGGAGTCTGTGGATTACCTTTCGAATCGACGATTTCTTCTTTGCCATCGGGATGTATCTTGATAATATTACCTAATGCATCTTTAATAATTTTGGTTCCATTTTTAAGAGTTTCTCCTACTTTTAGCAATACTCCTTGGCGGTACTCCTTCCTCTCCGATTCACTTTTGGATTTTTGGTCTTTAGAACTTAGTACGTCATCTAATAGTCCACATTCGGAGCTCACAATTAAAACAAATATTAATATAAATGATTTCATAGTTATTACAAACGTTAGTAGGTCACGGAGAATAATATGGTATTAAATGAAAACAGTTATTATCATTAAATGCATTTATTACAGTTATCGATTAGTTCAAAGATCAATTGAGTGCAGATGGGAAATATGATGGAGCTGCATTTATTAATTTGCCCTTCTTATTAATTATGGAGCATTTTAATCAAATATTTGCTATTATATAAGACTCAAAAGTGATAATGGCTTATTCAAAATAATTTTAGACTCTTTCCTGTACCACCGACCAATTTAGATTTCCTCAGTATACTCGTTACTAACATATATAAACACTGCTATCGTTACAGAAAATACATGAAGTCTCTATTCTTCCGCTCTTTACCATAGATTTTCCTTCATCCTTTAATTTTGACCCTCTTTACTAGATTATAAAGTCAATTCTCATATTTTCCGGTGTTCTACTGTCTCTTCTATTCCTCTGACGAACCTCATGATTTCCAGGTTATTTCATTTATAATGACGTAGCTGCTTCTGAAGTTGCTTCCAAAGCTGCTTCTGAAGTTGCTTCCGAAGTCCCTTCCAAAGTGGCTTCCGTATTGTTCCCTCTAACTAAAATTAAAATATCTATTATTTCATCAGAGTCTACAGCAATTTCTATTGACACACATGTTCCATCATCAGCTCTTTCCTTCCCTGTACTGCATTCAGTTACTGATAGAGATGACATTTGCTTCGCAAATCTTGGAGCTTGACCTTTCTCGAAACGAGTTTTATGTTTTCTTGCTTCGTTTCTACCAATGTCTTTAGCCTTCTTTCTGTGCGGTCTTCTGTTTGATAGTTTTTTCCTAACTTGTACAATATTTTCGTCTTTGTCTGTTACAATAGAATTTAACACATCATTATGTTCACTTTTATTATCACTTTTGTTATGGGGGTTTTGATTTTTGTTATGCAGTTGCCTTTTCTTATCATTATTTATTAAAAGAGTTCCATTATTTATCACTTTAGAATGTTTTGCAATCCCTGGATTACTAAGATTTTGGTTTACCGTCACATTGTTAACTATTTTCTCAGTAACTTTGTGTGTTTCCGTAAATTCACAGTATAAGATTATGAAGACACAAATAATAACGATGGATGCTTTCATATTATTGTTGAAAGATACATTGGTGACGCACTGTGATTCTCGAGAAATGCACCAGTCTATAAACACAAGTATATATATTTTAATGTATAAACTGAGTAATGTCAGTATACATAATGGACGGCTTCTCTTTAATAAAGTGATAAATCGTATCTCTAAGTTCATAGATCATAAAAACAACAGTGAATTTGGGATACATGGATCATGGACGTATGATTTTTTATTTAGAAAAAATATTAATCTAAAATACGATTTCGGATTTTTTGTAATACAAGGTTCTGACTGCGACTTTGGTCGTGTCGAAAATTTAAAATCTTATGGCATATGGTTCTCTCCATCAATAAAGGATTTTATGAAAATAATGGTTTACAGAAAGATGCGTGTTCCGTCGACAGTTGTATAGTTTTTATCATCAGTTTCGCCGTTTTTGTTGTCCAGCGGCTTCTACATAGTTAAGGAGTTGTTTTATTTCTCCGACATCTGTTGCTCTTTTTATATTACTATATTTTGTCCAAAAGGATATACTAAACAATACAAGAAATTTTGTTTAAATTAACTAAATATCATCTATACACTTGTCTCGAACCTGCTATAGAATTTCCGGCACGCAAGTGCCATCATCAGCTCTGTCAGTCCCAGTTGGACAGGGTGCTTTAAAAACTGATGAAGTTTCCGTTATACAGTAATCCTCATAATTTTCTCTGAAATTCCTCTGAACTTCATCGCAGTTTTCAATGTTTGTATTGTCTACAGCCGAATCAACTTCAGTAGGTTCGTGTTTAGTTACATTTTCATCCGCTACCGTGGTATTATTTTGATTTTCAATCTCAGAATCAACTTCGTTAGGTTCCTGTTCATCTTCATCCGTTACTTGTGTATTATTTTGATTCTCAGTCTCTCTTTTATGTATTTTTGATTTAAATTCATTTTTAGCACTGATATTAATGAAAAAATTACAGGTAACCCCAATATCTTCAGTTATGCAGGTGTTACTAACAAGCTGTCCTGTTTTCTTTGCAGCTGTTTCCACGATACGAATTATACGGCTAATTTCTTCTTCAGATTGATAGCTAGAGACAAATATCAATTCCCATTTATGCAATACTGGCAGTAACTTACTAGTGTCACTTTTTATAATGTTATTGTCTGGGTTGTCTTCATCCTTTGTTACGTCAATAACTATTTCATTTAATAGGGTTAACTTTCCGTTATTATATGAGTCGATTAGTCTAAGAAGTTGAACCTGAGGTAGTCTACAGTCTGCATTGCTTGCTTCCTTTAGAACTCCACACTGAGAAACTGTTATATACAGGATTAAAACTAAAAATATCTTCATGGTTGACTGTCTTTTGATTGTATAGGCACAATATCACTTTTCTCTTTACCTTTGTACTTACTAGTACTAGCTTCGAATTATTTTTTGTCTTCAACACTTTTTAGCTTTTCACTTTTACTTAGATTGTTTCACTACAGTTTTTGATTCACAACAATACTCTGAAGAAGTAAAACAATGTAACGTTTTGGTATGTAAGAAACGTAACGTCAATTTAGTAACTTTATAAACGTAACTTTGCCTGCTCTATCAATGTCAATGTAAGATGAAGACGCTGTAAGTAAGTAATATATCTAAATATTATCATTCTGCAGTTCAAAGTTCAAGTAAACAAAAGTAGATTTGGGCTACGAGGAACACTATATGTTATTTTAATTTTTGCCTCAGGACTGCTGAGTAAGAGGTCCTGAGTTTGACTCAAAATTAAATGAAATGCTGTCATATGACTTCCGGCACGCAAGTACCGTCATTAGCTCTGCCTGTCCCAGGTGGACAGTTTGCTCCAAACGCTGAAAGCTCCGATACACAGTAAACTTTATCATTTACAGGAACTAGAAGATCAGGATCGCAGTTCTGGACGTTTGTATCATCCACAGCAGAATCAACTTCGTTAGGTTCCTGTTCATTTATAGCTTCATCCGCTACCTGGGTATTATTTTGATTCTCAATCTCAGAATCAACTTCGTTAGGTTCCTGTTCATCTTCATCTGTTACTTGTGTATTATTTTGATTTTCAGTCTCTCTTTTATGTATTTTTGATTTAAATTCATTTTTAGCACTGATATTAATGAAAAAATTACAGGTAACCGCAATATCTTCAGTTATGCAGGTGTAACTTACAAGCTGTCCTGTTTTCTGTGCAGCTGTTTCCACGATACTAATTATACGGCTAATTTCTTCTTCAGATTGATAGCTAGAGACAAATATCAATTCCCATTTATGCAATCCTGGCAGTAACTTACTAGTGTCACTTTTTATAATGTTATTGTCTGGGTTGTCTTCATCCTTTGTTATGTCAATAACTATTTCATTTAATAGGGTTAAGTTTCCGTTATTATATGAGTCGATTAGTCTAAGAAGTTGAACCTGAGGTAGTCTACAGTCTGCATTACTTGCTTCCTTTAGAACTCCACACTGAGAAACTGTTATATACAGGATTAAAACTAAAAATATCTTCATGGTTGACTGTCTTTTGATTACAATGACAATATCACTTTTCTCTTTACCTTTGTACTTACTAGTACTAGCTTCGAATTAATTTTTGTCTTCGACACTTTTTAGCTTTTTACTTTTAGTTAGATTGTTTCACTACAGTTTTTGATTCACAACAATACTCTGAAGAAGTAAATCTATGTGACGTTTTGATATGTAAGAAACGTAACGTCAATTTAGTAACTTCATAAACGTGACTTTGCCTGCTCTATCAATGTCAATGTAAGATGAAGATGCTGTAAGTAAGTAATATATCTAAATATTATCATTCTGCAGTTCAAAGTTCAAGTAAACAAAAGTAGATTTGGGCTACGAGGAACACAATGTGTTATTTTAATTTTTGCCTCAGAACTGCTGAGTAAGAGGTCCTGAGTTTGACTCAAAATGAAATGAAATGCTGTCATACGACTTCCGGCACGCAAGTACCGTCATTAGCTCTGCCTGTCCCAGGTGGACAGCTTGCTCCAAACGCTGAAAGCTCCGATACACAGTAAACCTTATCATTTACAGGAACTATAAGATCAGGATCGCAGTTCTGGACGTTTGTATCGTCCACAGCAGAATCAACTTCGTTAGGTTCCTGTTCATTTATAGCTTCATCCGTTACTTGTGTATTATTTTGATTCTCAATCTCTCTTTTATGTATTTTTGATTGAAATTCATTTTGGGCACGGATATAAATGGAATAATTACAAGTGACTAAATTATCATCAGTTATGCAGGTGTTACTGACAAGCTGTCCTGTTTTCTGTGCAGCTGTTTCCACAATACTAATTATACGGCTAATTTCTTTTTCCGATTGATGGCTAGAGATAAATATCAATTCCCATTTATGCAATCCTGGCAGTAACTTACTAGTGTCACTTTTTATAATGTTATTGTCTGGGTTGTCTTCATCCTTTGTTACGTCAATAACTATTTCATTTAATAGGGTTAAGTTTGCGTTATTATATGAGTCGATTAGTCTAAGAAGTTGAACCTGAAGTAGTCTACAGTCTGCATTACTTACTTCCTTTAGAACTCCACACTGAGAAACTGTTATATACAGGATTAAAACTAAAAATATCTTCATGGTTGACTGTCTTTTGATTGTATAGGCACAATATCACTTTTCTCTTTACTTTTGTATGTACTAGTACAAGCTTCGAATTATTTTTGGTCTTCGACACTTTTTTGCTTAGATTGTTTCATTCCTGTTTTTGATTTATAATAACACTCTGAAGTGAATTGAATAATTTAGTAAATAAAAATTTAAAAATGTTGTAACTTCATAAACGCGTCTTTGCTTGCACTATTAATTTCACTGTAAGCTGAAGACGTTGTAAATAAGGAATATATTTAAATGTTATCATTCTGTAGTTCAAAGTTCAAGTACACAAAAGTAGATTTGGCCTACGAGGAACATTTTTTATGTTATTTTTTTGGCCTCGTTTTTGTAGTGGTCGCCGTGACTACTGAACATGAGGCCTAAATTCGATTCCCAGGTAAAACATCGGTGCTATTGAGTACTTCCATACGGATTTTTTGTAGCAATCAAGGATTCTGAAGTTGTCATGGTTGATCACACATCACCTACATCTTTGGAGTTTAGTCTATGCTATTCAATTTTGGGTAGTTATTGTCTATGTAGTGTCGTTATCTTCAAATTATTACCCAAAGTCACAAGACAGTTATAAATCATGAGCTAAGTAAAGATATTATGACCAAGGAGAATCGAGATTCTCAAGAACTGGTTTTTGGAGATTAGATTGGCAGTCACCCCATGTGAAATTTCGTTTTCAGCAACGTTTCATCGCACTGGAAGCTGGCCTCAACAATACTCAACATAGGATGAGGGTAGGCAAAGGGCGTAAGGAAGGTGAAATTATTATGAATAAAAAACGATATTTTAGGATTCAACTAAGTTTAACAATCAAACACAAAAACACGAGCTTCCAAAAACATTTCGTATTTGATCACAAAATTTTCACATGATCACTTCCACACAAGTACCATCAGCTGCTCTTCCTGTTCCATTAGGACATTCATCACCTACAAGAAATGATGTATTGTCAAAAAGACTAGCATTTGTTGGGTAGTTTGAACTATAAGCATCTGTATTATTTACAGTGGCGTTAGCGATGCCAGGGTTAACTTTAACTTCATCTTTATCTGTAGGTTCTGTATTATTTTGAAATTCAGTATCACGTTTATATTTTCCAGATGATGATTGGTCTGAAGAGTCGTCAGGTAAGTAAACATTACAAATGACAGCTCCATCTACTGTTGTACAGTTTTTACCGTCAGTTTCTCCGGTCTTGTTTCCAGCGGTTTCCACGAAGTTAAGGATGCGTTTTATTTCTTCTTCTTCCTTTTGGTCATTTTGAATTTTCACTTCTCTTTTATGTATTTTGGAAGGTGGTTCGTTACTGCCACCGATATTTATATTGAAATTACAGATTACTGTAATATTTTCATTTGTGCAGGTTTTATTAATAAGCTGTCCTGTTTTCTTTGCAGCTCTTTCCACGATGTTAAGTACACGGCTTATTTCTTGTGCAGATTGGGAATTAGACTGAAATTTAATCTCCCATCTATGCAAACCCGGTGTTAACTTACTAGTATCAGTTTCTATATTATTGTCTCTATTTTCCTTGTCCTTGGTTATGTCGATTAGAATGTCATTTATTAAAGTTATGTTTCCGATATCGTAAAAGTCCTTCACTATTGCAAGTATAACTTCAGATCTATTACATTCTTCAATTTTAGCTTCGTCCATATCATCCCTTACAACGCCACACTGAGAACTTGTTAAACACAGGAATATAACTAGAATAATCTTCATCGTCGAAAAGGTTTATTGTCAACGGGTGATTGTCTCTAGATATGATAGTCACAAAAACTTCTTGCACCATTAAATGTTCACCACTTGTGTTTCAATTTTAACACTTTCTTCCGTTTTACACTTTATAGTCGATTTTTTCTTCTTCGTTTGATTCGTTTTGTTAGTTAAATTTATTAGACTAGAGATCCGTGGTGATACATGCACAATTGTTGTCAATTTGAAGACCAAGTTACAGAGTTCTTAATCTCTGAATATTTTATCACTCTGTAGTTCAAGGTTCATTGTAAACAGTAGTAGGTTTGGTTTCATTGGAACAATTTTTAATGTCACTTCTATTTTTAACCGTATATATTGTGACTGACAAATAAATGATTTGAAGATGACAGACATATCAAATTAAGTTACGACTGTAAATTTAACTTTGATTACGTCATCATGAGGTTCCCAGTTGAAGTTGGGAACGTCATGAGGTACAAAAATTCAATCGAATCTGTCCAGGAGTTTAGTAGGATATTATTTTTCATTATTTGTAAGTTCTACAAGATGTATTTGTTAACAGGATAACACTAACAGATTGACACATTGGTTCAAACATTAAAATGTAGTGTTGTCATTTCACTACTTCAAAAATATTCGTTAAATGCGTTCGTACCTTTACAGTTTTATGGTATTTAGTTTGTCCAACGCTACTACTAGACTGTCAAATAAGAAACACAAGAAAGAAAAATACATTTAATAACGGTAAATTATATACAATATGTTATATTTTAGTATGGTTCCATTAAAAACAAGAATTAGTACATGAAAACGCACACTTACAAGTTATAATTAAAGTAACAATGTACACATCGTCATCTTGATTGAATCTTTGGTACCTACACATAAAATTTTCAGAACTTTCGAGTAATGTCGAGTTATTGGAGATTTTTGTTGTCTTTCTTAGCCTTACCAACATTATGATTTACTAGGAACAATTTAGTTAGGTGAGTAAACATTACGGATGAGTGCACTGTACTTTTGTACAGTTCATACCATCGGCTTTTCCGTTCTTGCTGTTTTATTTCTTCTGTATCTGCTTGCTTATCGTCTTGGATTTTAATTCCTCTTTAATTTGTGACACCGACATTAATGTTGAAATTACAGGTAACCGCAGTATTTTCAGTTGTGCAGGTTTTGTTAACAAGCTGGCCTGTTTTCTTTGCAGCTCCTTCCACAATGTTAACTATGCGAGTAATTTCTTCTGCAGTTTCTTGATTGGTGCGAAATTTAATTTCCCATTTATGCAAACCTGGTGTTAATTTACTAGTATCAGTTTCTATTTTAATGTCTTGATTTTCCTTATTCTTAGTTATGTCGATAATGATGTCGTTTAATAAAGTTATGTTTCCGATGTCGTAGGAGTCGATTACTCTAACAAGTTCAACTACATGTATATTATATTCTGCAGTGTTACTTTTGTTTGAATCATTCTTTACAACTCCACACTGAGAACTTGCTATCCACAGGAATATAAATAGAATGATCTTCATTGTTTTCGTCACCTTCTGTTTTTTGCAATGAAACACTTATTTTTACAGATATTTCTTCTGCTTTCGTATTATTGATTGAATTTCTAAATACACTAGGTTCGTGATATTTACTGGACTACCTATTGTCGATTGAGACGCCAAATTTAACTCTGAGTAGCTTTCGCTTCTAATAAATACTGAATATTATCAGTTACTAGTTCAAGGTTTATGTAAACAAAGGTAGATTTGGCATATTTGTACACGTACATGGCTTGTGTTTGAACGCTTACCGGAAAAGTACCTATTTTAAAACCTAAAAATCTAAGTACCTGTCAGCATGGATAAATGCTCACCAAATTGCGTATCATAAAGTATTGTAGAAATTAACCTATTTTAAAAGACCTTTAGCCCAGTCAACGAATGCTCAAAATAAGGTTTAGAGGGAAAGTATTGGAACACAATTTTTGACTACGCAACTTTGTTTGGACTAGTTAGGAGGTGAATATATCAAAAGTCCCCGCCCCTAGCCCTTGAGCTTTGGGGGAGGGGGGGGTTTGAAGGTACCATTTTTTGGTTTTTCGCTTATATCTCGGAAACCATGCGTTTTAGCGGCATAACATGTATGAACGAAATAAAAGCTGAATAAATTCCCCATAAGTTTTGTTCAGTGAGAATTTCGATATCTTGTTTAGTTTTCGAGGTATCTGCTCTTGAATGTCTGTAATTTGGGAAAAATCATTTTACCTTTTCACATTTGGAAAGTTGTATTTGATATCGCCAAAGATCCAGAAAGCAGCAGCAGTCTTTTCATACCCTCCCTTTACCACCTACAATGAACAAACCCAAGGAAACCTGCATCTTAAGGTGATGTGAGCCTCCGGCTAAAGGGGTCTCTTACAATGCCCATGGGTATAAGTAATTCTTGAATTCGGTAGCCAGCATCAAGCTTGATATCTCTTGTCTACCTTCCACCGAGGGAGCAGTAAAAATTGCCCAGAAACTCATTCTAGATTATAATTAATAGATACATGAGTACAGGTCATGCTTTTAAGTTGACCAATAGGGAGATATCCGCATCCATAGGAACCTACAGAAAAACTATCTTAGGAACCTTTAACTTTTATTATGTAACCAATTTTGGCATATTTAATTTTTGGTCAAGTGTGAGTTGTCCATAAAAAGGAGTTGCCCAATTTTTTTTTAATGCCGTTCGACTCTCATTCAGGTAAGGGTCATTTTATGATATTGGAATACAATAATCGGGATGGTGGAAGTTGGTCAAACTTAGAAAAATATTTTTTCATACAGATTGTATGAACGAAAAATTTATTTATTTTTAATGATGCTATTTGGTTTAGTGTCATGTTAGGATAATTTCATTGTATGAGAAAGATAATATCTGGGCAACAGAAGTGGGCCAAATCTTATGAAACGACTCGAATCTAACGAAATACGACTTTAGTTGTATACGAACCTAATATAAAATAAAAAGAGTTTCTGCGCTATTTTTTACTGCTTCCTCGGTGGGAGGAAGACAAGAGATATTAAGCTTGATGGTGGCCACCGACTTCAAGAACTACTTATAGATACTTGTGGGCATTGAGGGAGATTTTTTAGCTGGAGCCCCATACCAGCTCAACATGCAGGTTTCATCTGGCTGTGTTCATCGTAGGTGGTGAGGGAAGGGTCTGAAAAGACTGCTGCTGCTTTTTGGATCTTTGGCGATATCAAATACAACTTTCCAAATGTGAAAAGGTAAAAATGATTTTTTCTCAAATTACAGACATTCAAGAGCAGATACCTCGAAAACTATACAAGATATCGAAATGCTCAGGGAGCAAAACTTATGGGGAATTTATTCAGCTTTTATTTCGTTCATATCTATGTACCTGTACCAAATTTCAACAAAATCCGTTCCGTAGTTTCTGGAGTTTCTTTTGTAGAATATGAACCCTGGTAACCTTGTTCTGCAGAATGAATAATATGGAGTTGCACAATTCCACCTGAACTTTAAGGGACCTGCCCGAGGCTGCTACAAACGCTGTAGGCAGAGTTTTAGTCGTAGCTCATTTGATAAAAAGAAATCATCGACACGACGAAGAAAAAGTATGTGATTTTGGGCTGTTACAGTACCCTCATTAAGAAGTACGAGCTCAGTATTACGTCACAGAAACAACCGCCCAAGACCATAACACAGGGCGCACCGAAATACCTGCTGTTTAAATCTTTTTCACGCTATAGTACCTACGTCAGTCGTCATTTAAATATTTTACACAGCACTCATCGAGCATCGAGCCCAATTTAAACAGTTCTGACTGAATTCAGTATTACTTCCCGAGGATAGTATACGGGCTGCCATTAAAAAAAAATAGGTATTTAGAAAAACTCGTGCTGTCGCTACGATACCTCCCTGACCCCCGATCGTGCGATAGAGAGCGTTGCAGCTCGCGACTGACTGTATTTTTTATATGAAATTTGTCTCTCGGGAGAAAACGTTTTTCACATTACTAAATCACGACCAATCTCTTAGATTCTGGCGTCAATCGTTTCAGCATATTACATTCTAGGTTTGTAGGTTTTGCTTTTTTTCTAAAACTTCTTTATCTTTAAAATACAAAGGTTTTACTTCAATGAAGATTTTTTCATAAAATAGTAACACTTAGGCGCCTGTAACTTTCAAACTATTATAAATTTTGAAAAAATGAAAACCTATAAACCTAGTTTTTTACTGTGTCAGAAGCATTCTAAAAAATCATTGAGATAGGATAACATCTAGGGGCAGGAAAACGTTTTCTCTTTTAGTATGGACGAGCGCTCGGTAGACGATTGTCTTAAGGCTTTGCACCATATACTGCAGTTACCTGGAGGCCAACCAATTGTCTTCTCCAATATTCATGTAGTAGATTCTGAATAATCTAGCCAATTATGCCTATAGCTCGACGCAATGCAGCTTGTCTTCGAGGTAGATTTTCGCTCTTTTCGTTCGAAAAAAACAAAAAGTCTTTATGGGCTTTACTCACTCACTTTCTCCCTGAATCACGGCGCCTGGTGATTATTACCCGTCTCTTGAGACCGAATCCAATCACTTTTTAATTTTAGTATGTCTAATACATGACATTATAGGATTTTGAACTTTTCATAAACTGCTTGAAAATTACATAAATAACGCCAAAGCGAAATTTTCAAGTCATCTCATATATCTCCTAAAAAGAAGTTAATGAATATCTAATTAGTAACTAGAACCAATGTTAATACTTAAAAGAAACCATAACATGACATTATGGAATTCTTATGTATACCTACAGAATAAATGTAATAATTGCTTAAAGCGTAATTTATGGCTGGCCCTTATTTTGTTTTGATGAGCATAATATGAGTTATTAAAAATGCAAAGGATTGCGAAAAGCGAAATTTTCAAGTCATCTCAAATATCTCCTAAAAAGATGTTAATGAATATCTAATTAGTCACTAGAATCAATGTTAATACTTAAAAGAAACCATAACATGACATTATGGAATTCTTATGTATACCTACAGAATAAATGCAATAATTGCTTAAAGCGTAATTTATGGCTGGCCCTTATTTTGTTTTGATGAGCATAATATGAGTTATTAAAAATGCAAAGGATTGCATTTTTAATAGTAAAAGATGGAATAAGAGTGTAAATTTTTACCCATTCTCCTCTCCATATCTTAACGGCACTAGTGCTTCCGATAACCTTAGATAAAAAGTTAGAACTTAATGGTTTGCACTATCTATAATGTTTTTTCGAGTTTTTCCTAGAATACGATAATACCAATCTTATTTCTAGTTAATAATTTCCTAGTATAAACAACTTTTTGCTTTATATCATTAGGAAAAATCCTAAAATCTATACATATAATAAATCTGTAGAAAATTCATTTTTGTACATTGAAGAAATTGAAACAAAAAATAGCCAGCGTGTGAAAAGATAAGTAACAGAACCCATTTCCATCATTTTTGAAATTTTTGTCTGTTTGTCGGTTTGTCTGTTTGTCGGTTTGTCTGTTTGTCTGTTTGTCTGTTTGTTTGTGCGCACATCATGTAAAATCTACGAATTCAATGCTGACAATGTTTATATACAAAAATTATACGCAACTTGAGGTTTAACTTAGATTTTGTTTCATCGAAATCGGTTCAGTCTATCAAAAGTTATTTGAATTTAAAGTGTTTCAGAAGTAAATTACGGTCAGTTCAAGACGTGCAGTTCAGTAGCGCGATCTAGCTTAGAATAGCAAAACTACATATTCAAATAATTCATCTAAACATATGTACTTCAACGATAAAACGGTAGATGGCGTTAAAATAAAACCTGAAATAGAGGTGTTTAAATTGAAGTAGGTAACATTCTTTTTTTTTTCATCGTAATCAGTTTACATCTTATAAAAAACGTAATTTAATTATAGCGATTTTATGGAATCATAGGATAGTCAGGACGGGACGGGACAGGACGGGACAAGACGGGACAGGACGGGTCAGTACGGGACAGGACGGAACAGAACGGGACATGACGGGACAGGACGGGACGGGACGGAACGGGACGGGACGGGACGGGACGGGACGGGACGGGACGGGACGGGACAGGATAGGACGGGACGGGACGGGACGGGACGGGACGGGACGGGACGGAACGGGACGGGACGGGACGGGTCGGGACGGGACGGGACGGGACGGAACGGGACGGGACGGGACGGGACGGGACGGGACGGGACGGGACGGGACGGGACGGGACGGGACAGGACGGGACAGGACGGGACAAGACGGTTCAGGACGGGACAGGACGGAATATGACGGGACAGGACGGAACAGGACGGGACAGGATGGGACAGGATATTTATGTACGCTCCAGAATGATGGTTCACAGCTGTGTTAATTTGTTCACAATAATGTTAATATTAAATAAGCACTATAGTTCCGCCAGATAAGTATGGAATAAAATAGAATGAGATACGTTGACCCCCGTATTTTGCAATATTTCAAAACTGATCCTTGAAATAAATAAATAAAATGGATCCTTGAAGAACTCCGGACTTAATAGTCACAATCTCAAATTCAAACCTATTAAATAACGATCTTCTATGTCCTGTTATAAATGTATGATGCAAATCAAAAAGTAAGTTGCCTCGGATTCCATTATTGTAGGTGAACTTTTCCTTTAGAATTGTGAGATCTACTTTATCAGAAGCCTTGAATGAATCAGTGTGCACAGCATCTACCTGAACTCTCTTCTCCATATTAATTTGTAAAAAGAAATTTAGTAAAAATCATGATATTGTTCATCGGTCTGTAGTAGACCGCCATTTAACGAAGTCATGTTGTTCCAGACCTCGGGTCATATAGGCAGTAGTTTCACTGTATTATTTTTAATCTGGTCAGTCTGGAGAATCGAAGCCAACCTAAAATATCGGGAAAAGGCTAGGTACAGAAGATTAACCTTGATTTTTGACATAATTATTTTGCAGTCTTGAGCAGAGGCTAAGCGTTGCCACTCAATGAAAACAATTAACAGTGTGTAAAAGAATCCATGACATACCTAGTCATTCATGTACGTACATCAAACAAAAATTGGGATTCCTTTCCTTTTTTCTTTTACTAATATTACGTACAAATGCAAAAGTACCTTTGTTTGTTTGTGTATATGTATTCCATTTTCACTTTGAAACGGCTGAACCGATATTGAATTTTGGCACACACTGGGAGGTAGAGCGAAGCCGTGATCAACAGCTAGTAAAACATAAATTTTATAACAATAAAGTATAGATTTACATAATATATTAGTGAAGTATAGATTTACATAGATTTATGGATTTTAATTCTTTAGTTTATCCAATGTTATAATTATCATCTAACATAACTACAAGTAAACAGTAAAAATCGACACATTGACATTTGATTTTTCTTCAAAGTTGTGGCTTCAATGACTGGCAATTTGGCTTCACAAGTAAAGAACACTTTCACAAACATTGAACGTTCAGAACCATGGCGGCTTGAAGTGTAGGAAGTTTCTTCTTAACATGAGGATGCTTCGGTTACTTAACTATATATTCATCTTCTAATGTATTATTTCGATGATGGTTTGTTTGCGGCACTGACATTAAATTCATAATAACAATCAACTGGTCTCTCTCCATTTGTGCCTATACAGGTTGAACTGACAATCTCCCCTGCTTTCTGTGCTGCTCTTCCCACAACTTTACTTATACGGTCAATTTCTACTGCACATGGGTGAGTATATAGAAATTTAATTTCCCACTTATGCAAACCTGGTGTCAACTTACTAACATCACTTTCTCTATCTTGATTCTTTTTATCCTTAGTTACGTCGATTAGTAGTTCGTCTACCAAAGAATTGGTTCCATCGTTATAAGAGTCCGTAACTCTTACAAGTTGAACTTCAAATTGATCATATGATGCAACAGAAATTGGGTCCAAACAGTCCTTTAGTATAAGAGGTCCACATTGAGAACTTGCTATACACAGAAGTACAACTAGAATGATCTTCATTGTTTTACAGGCTATTCTTCTTCTCTTGTATATTTGTTTAGACTTCTGGATACTTTATCCGCGATGTTAACTAGTGTTGTCAATTGAGATATCAAAGTACAGTTTCTAACTCAGCATTTGTTTTCAATATATACTGAATATTATCAGTCAGTAGGTCGAGGTTTATGTAAATAAAGTTATAATTGGCTTATTTGGATATTCTAATGTTATTTAGTTCATTCATTTTTAGGGATCCGTAGTCCGTAATGTAGGGGCGGGCTTGCGGACCACGAATAACGTGTAGTATACCGTCCGATGCAGGATGATTCAAGTGATGCAAAAAAAAAAGATGTTGGCACGCCTGCCGGGGTCGCGGCCGTCGCGGGACTGTCCAAACAAGATCCCTCTTCCCTAGTACGCAAAGGGCAATTGAAGGACACACCCTGTGGTGTTTTTCGATAGTCTTACATTCCTTTCAACCTAAGCAAAAAAAGGAATAATAATTTTATTGTTCTACTACCTGTGCGAAACCGGGGCGGATTGCTAGTTTGTAACGACATTAAACACTAGTGTAGATACTGCTCTATTCTCATCATCATAATCATAACGACAATTGCTATCGATAACCTCAGATAAAGAGTCAGGGGCTCTGATAATATTTCGACCCTTTAATAGAAAGGAATAACTCGAAACTTCATTTTTGTGGGGAAAAGCGTTCAAAGTTTTATAATTGTTTTATTGTTGAATAGCAAATGAGCTAAAATTTTCCCTTTTCCCATTTTACTTGGTGCCGGGGCAACACGTTTTCTTCTTCTATTCTCCCCCGTCAGACAAACTACCTTTTAAATTTATAATATATCATTCCTGCACCTGAGCATTATTCTGTGCCTGAGCTAAAAAAGTGTGAACTTTTGGCCATTTTTAACCGAATTCCAAAAAAGATAGAGGTTCTATGTTCGACGAATATATTAGGTGTTTTTTTATGTTTGTTCAGGAATTTCTCCGCCACGAGTAAACAATTTTCAAAAAAAAAAATGATCGAAAGTCTATAGAAACTGCTGTGTCGGTGTGTGTGTGTGTGTAAGTCAGAAACCGTTGATGGAATCCCAGGGAAATCGAGGACAACTCACAATGTTTTTATAACATAATTCGCGTGAAATAGCAAAGAAGTTAAAATAACCATTTTAACAACATAAAAACCTAAAACAAAACAAAATAGTGCAAAATAACTTTTCATGAAATAGTTGATATCGTCAAGATCGCGGGGAATAGAGAGATTATAGGATGAGAGACGCACAGAACCGAGAGATATGGCAACAAAAGGGGGAGGCCTATACCTACCCAGCAGTGGGTGATCCCGGGCTGATATGATGATGAGTCGTAATTTGTGTGTAAAAAAAATCAATGAAATATCTAAAACTCATTTTGCCATTTTTACTTTTCACATCGAGTTGATACAGAAAAATTAAAATTTTGAGTTATTTCTTTTTTTAAAGGTGTATTTTGTTTTTTGGTTTTTATCATACGACAGTACCAATTATAATTGTAGATAATTACAACAACAACTATCTATTATTTCATGGAAACACTGATTACCTTTGTAGTAGGTACTGTTGGGATCGGCACGTGTATTTAAAATCAATAAAAATATATTGTTTTAGAATCAAAAACTTATGAAGACATCCGTATTTTTTCTCAAGTCTATTTTTTAACAGACTTTCGAAAAGGTGGAGGTTAAAAAATAAAAAAATTGCCCCGATCCGCACTCTGTGCGATTAGGGTCAAGTTTGGTATTGATTTTAACGCAGAGTTGAAGTGCATCGATTCTGAAACTTTTTTTTTATCGTGTTATAATCGTCAAATGAGTCCTCCCACTCAGGGCGGCACGGAAAGGACGAAGGGACTGTTAGACTTCATCATCATCAGCCGGAAGACGTCCACTTCTGAACATAGGCCTCCCCCTTAGACCGCACCCTGTCAGACTTATACTGACTAAAATCCACGGTGATCCCTCAATAGCCCTTTACGCTCCAGGGGCACGGTTACCTAATGAGACAGTCCCGCGACCCGGGCAAGATCGAGACTAAACCTTAACGTAGCAAATTCACCTTTATCTCCACAATGGGCGTAAAAGAGGCGGAAAACTGTTTATTATGTCCCTAACAAGTCTGTCTACAGTTAAAATAAACAAAAGTATAATAAAACAGTTGACGGGTTTATTTTTCTTCCTCGGGGTAAACGCGGTAAACTAATTTGTGAGAGACAGTTAGTTTAAACCGTGTGGATATTCACTGCGAAGACCAAGTTTTGTGGCAAAATGGGGCCACTAAGCCGGAGATTTTTTTGAAAATATTTTTTATTTAAAAAGGTAACTAGGTAACAAAAGAAAATTAGATTTTTTTTTAAGGTACATGTAAGTAATAACGTTGGGAGAGGACGCCCTAGCACGACCTACACTGACCTTATTGGTGATCTGTTTCAAAAAGGTCAGGCGTAGTAAGGAAAAGCTATACCTTTTTGTCAGAAATCACAGAAAGCCATCTGATATGATTCCTACATACTGCATTCCTCACCTAAGTTCTTCAAAAAGGTCAGTATTGATCTTTTGAGGGTAGGTATAGAGGATACACTCTGAAAGGCCTGCGCCTGGCGGGCGTTGACACTCGTTTCCAACGACCATTTATATCTAGACGCCTCATGCACGATCTGACTAACGAAAATTATTATTCTGCCAAGTCGCTGAGGTACGACGTAAGCGAGGGGGACGAGGTACTGCGTTCTGATTGGCTAACGGGGACGGGGTACTGCGTTCTGATTGGCTAACTCAAGGTCAGTGCGACGAGGGGACTCACAGGAGTGGTCGAGTCACGACGGTTATAAGACTTTTTTACCTAATGTGTTGACAGACATCGGTCGCCTGTTATTAGGAGTCTAGATATAAATGGTCGTTGCTCGTTTCCCTTATAAAGAAGTAGCCACCCGCTGTTCTCAAAGCCCTACAACAGAGCAAGAACGTGAGTTGAAACTATTTAGACGTCGCGAGCATTAAACTTACCCGACTGCATCGGTGACGAGGCGGGTTGTGTGTTAGCTCGTGAGTCGTGTATAATAATATATTAACTAGACACTTTAATAGGCCGGTATGGTTAGCAGAATTGTTTGATTTAGAATTGATGATTTGAACTGATTGTACTTCGCGCGCTTCAAAGTACTTACTGTCAGCAATAGGTGCCTACACAGAACGAGCAGCCTCGCGAGGCATTTACCGCGCGAAGCAGCTCGCTTAGTGTGGACGTGTCTCGGCCGAGGAAAGAGCGCGCGCTGCCGCGGGTGATCGACCGAGCGCCCGAGCCATCCAGTGTCGGCTTTTGTTTTGCTCGCGTATAGGTATATTGTTTCGTGCCTCGGTCGAGAAACAATTGTGCGTCCAAACAGAGCAAGCAGCTTCGCGAGGCATTTGCCATCTCAAGATGAATGATGTAACAAAGGTTTTGTAATAGTTTTGGCGATTTAAAAAGAGTGTCCATTCTGGCCCGTTCTTCTCCATAGAGATCTACACTTTGGAATGGGCATCTCCCGTTCTTTCACAGTTATTATGTCTTGTGACTGGGACTGTTGCACCATTATTTTAAATAATTATAGTTTTATTTCATTTTTTCTTTTGACAATTCAAAAGTGCCTGTAATTGCTGTAATGGCCTACTAGAAATAAATGCTTTGATTTTGACTGAATGGCATAGCTGGTCATTCAAGCAAGCCTATTGTGAGTATTACGCACTCTACCAGTAATCTGTGACCCTACCTTTAATTACTTATGTAGTAGGTTTAGGTAATACCTATGTTTTACAAATAAACCTAGGTATTCTGATTCTGAATAATTTACGAGTCAGAGAAAAACATTTGTTAAACATCACAGGGTCCTGGAAACGCCATAAATCTCAAACTTATCGAAAACAACTTAACCTAAAAAATAACAAAACATAAATTGTTAGAAAATGTAAATAGAAGGTCCGAATATCCAATTATTCACAACAAAGGTACAGGTGAATGTAAATTATTCAAATTTCCGATTATTCAGGTATTCAAGTATTTCGGTAATGTGGCGCCGGGTGCTCTGGATTTCGCGTCATTAACGTCGATTGTTGCTTGGCAAGTATCTTTTAGGTTTATTTAACCTTGAATCAAACTGAGTTTATTGTGGAATCAATACTTTGCCGGAATCAAAAGAATTTGGGGCTTGACTTTCTTTTTTTGCATTGGCAAGAAATAATTGTGTTTTTAGTAGGTACAAACGCCAGCACATCAACCTACCTCAATCTGCCACTCTAATGGATTTTCAACCTTATCATATTAAATAATAAAGCCTTTATTAACAATCTAACATATTTTTTACAGAGTTTTAAATATTGACACCGATAGACTGTTTTGCCATAGCATTAGTTTTTGCCCATTATCACAATAGTGAAAGATTAATGTAAAATGTAAAGATTGGTAAAATTTGACAGATTGAGGTAGGTTGACCCGCTGTCGTCTGTACACTATAATAATATAGGTACGTCTTTTAATTTGTTGGCACAGTGTTGCATTGGTCGAGTGCTCGATTAGTGTTGCGTAACGCGGAGTCGATTCCCATTCAAAACAAATATTTGCGTGACCTATTAGTAGTTAACGGTTGACACCACGGTTGGCGAAGTGGCTGAGCGCTCGATTACAGCGCTGCGTGTCGCGGATTCGATCCGGCTCAGAACAAAAGTAATTGTGTTAGGTCACACAAGTAAAGTCTCTGCCAAATAAGTCTGGAATAAAATTCATTGACCCCTGTGTACGTATTGTAATCCAATATTTCAAAACGTTACGAAAAAATGTAAAGAAAGTGTCGTAACACGATCAAAACAAACGAATCGTGGTAAGAGGCGCCTTTGACCTTGTATCTTATTTTGAAATTCGAACGATAGTTATGAGTTATGATAGGTGCGTCCACAAAGAGCGCGCAGCCTCGCGAGGCATTTGCTGCGCGAGGAAACTGACAAGCGAGACTGCTCACTCTGTGTGGACGCGTCTTTTGTTTTTCAATCGCGGCACGAAACAATATACGCGAGCAAAACAAAAGCCGATACTGGATCGCTCGGGCGCTCGGTCGCTCGACCGCGGTAGCGCTGTCACTTGCCTCGCCCGAGACACGTCCAGAGGCTGCGCGCTCTGTGGAGACGCACCTAATGACTAGCGATCACTAACGAAGTTTTGCGGACTTTTTGGTACAAGTTGGGTCAATGACCGTTATTCCAGACTTATCTGGCGGAGACTATAGCTTTTTGGGTATGTGAATTAAGTGTAACGCAGTGTGGCATTTAAAAAAACACGGATTCTGTACTGTTTATTCAAAAAAAACAACCATTTAGTAAAACCTAAAATACCTTTCAATAACAGATCTGGAAAGCAATGAGAAGGGCATAGGAAATTATTTCAAAGTATAAATTTTAAAGGGTAGGTACACAATATATTACGCGCAGGTGAAACGTATAAAAATCGGTCGTGTACCCTTACCTTAATGTGGGGTGACAATATTTAGTGGTTTAAATTTTAGGATAAAAGAACGAGGTATCTTTTTTTTTTAAACGATTCAAGAGAAATTCGGGATGTGGGGCGTGTGTACCCCACATCCCGAATTTATCTTGTATCGTGGGTTCGTTTACAAATATTTCAACTCATAAACACAAATACCCAGACCCGGACCAACTAATTGTAGGTCATACAATTTTTTCTGTACCAGAATCGAACTAGTGACACAATCAATCGCTCAGTTACTGCACATCTGTGTGGTAAACAGGCGATCCCATTTTCTGGGTAAATATCTATTTACAGAAATATAACCTTTCATCCGAAAATCTTTTCACCAGCCATAAACTCTTGAAAGGAATATGCCCCAGTTTGGATTCTCCAAAACCTGGTTTCAAAAATATCTCCAAGAATTTAAACGTTAAAAATCGTCTCAGGAGCGCAATAAATACCTAGATGTCATCTTTGAGTGCGGCAGTAAATAGTCGTTGCTTGTCACGTTACTTGTGAATTATAGGATAACCAACATACTGATTTTTATTACAGTTGCTTTGCGGAGGTCAAGCGGATATACGGGTTATGTGCACTTATATCAAGTGCAGAGGCCTTACCACGAGCACTTAACGCGATCCAGTTTAGGCTGTGGGAAAGAGACAGAGCTATACAAGTCGTCTATCGCCATCTCTTTCCCACAGCCAAAACTGGATCGCGTTAACAGTTCATGGTAGGCTACCAGGTTTAGCCTTTTATGCGTCAAGTGCAAGCTTCTTTAACTGCGCCCTAGTCTGACCAATAAGCAATGTGGACAGCCATCAATAAATTGCAAAAAATAGTCCATCAGCTTGAGTTTTGAAAAATAATGGACGCGTAGATTTTTTTTTTGTTCAACCGATGTATATTTACAAAGATATAATGCATCAAAACTTGAGAGGGCTTGTGATGTCAGAAGAGAGAAAAAAAACGTGTGGCACTCGGGGACTGCCGCGGTAAAGCTATTGCATAGCATTTTTTATTAACTTATGCAATTATAATTATTTAAGGAAAATACCTGTATTTTCCTTAAGTTTTTTCGTTAAGGTTTTCGCGCCGCGCCGCGCTCAGAGCCTTCGATAAAAGCTATGCAATAGCTTAAAAATGTACCTGCTAGTGAAGTTTTGCCAAATTTAAAAGTGTTGTATCTTCGACAGTTTTTTCGGAATTGTACTTTTATAACTTGAACTTATGGCCACCGTACTGCCTGACACCGACATTTCTTGGGTAACAGTAATGTTTTATTTTATGATCAGCCTTTATGTCCAAATCGGGTATGGATTTATATGGGACGTGGCCACTGGATGCCAGTAAGCCTAGTTCGGCTATACGTGCTTATTATGTATTTCTTTTAATACAGTTTCTGGGTTTAGTACCTAATTTTTGGCACAATAAAGAAAACTGCTGTCAGTAATTTCCTCTCAAGCGTTAATCAGAAGTATCTCTCTGATATATCAGAGAGTTGTTTCATAAAGCTTCTTGGACGTCAGCTGCTGTTCTGTGGGTTCCCGTTGACATGTTTACTATTATGGTATGGTCAGCTGATTGTTTTTCTTCGTGATAATGCGTTAGCTTTATTATAAATAGTTGGAAGTTAATGACTGAATGCTTTTTTACCCGACTACGGCAAAGCCAAAAGGAGGGCTATGATTTTGACCGGTATGTATGTTTGTTTGTTCCCTCAGAACTTCTAAACTACTTATTACATGGCAAATGAGGTGTCGTTAGAAGCGTCTCAGTTGTCCGCTGGTTATAGGGTAGGTGACCTGTCACCAAAAGTCCAATATTGCGCCCTCTAGGGGATGTAAAGTCGCTAGAACTAAAAACACTCGTTTAAAACAATTTGAACAGTTTGTTTTATGAAATTAAAAAAAAACTGTTTTTTTTTCCAACCCTGTTAATAATATAACCCCAAAATAGTGTAAATAAAAAATAAATTAACCCGAATACGAAAAAAACGAGCACTGAAAAATAAACAGCACCTACCCAATAAAGATTGTGTGATACAACCGCAGGTGGCATACGAACACGGCTAGCACAATATCGGTCAAATGAATATTGTTCTTGTTTTATACTTTTCAGTTCGCGTTTTTTCCGTAGTCGGGTTTTAGTTATTTTTAACTTATTTTTTATTTCTCATTTTTGAAAGGCCATCGCCCGTTATGCCACCACCGTAACCGCAGCTACGTCCACGAATCTTTATGATACCCGCGTTGTGAATTACGGTTCACTCCCTCTCACAGAGAGTAGGTACGCCTGTGTTCAAGCTGAGGTAACATTGTAGGTTGCTAAAGCTACCAGAAGGTTTCAATTGGAACGTCCCTCGTAAACTAATCCGATACAAAATGGACGCAATATTGCTTTGATTTGAATTCCAATTAAATTCAAACGTAAGGTAAGATGTCTTACATGTGCTTTGAGTAACAAGCTTGTATTTTACTGCGATATTGTCCCTGGTTCGCACAGGTACATTTGCTATATGGTCACGTTGATATCTGCATTCAAAATGAATGCATTCACTTTGAACGCAGTCGGATTGTATAAATCATATATTTGTATGACTGAGTTCATACACACTATATTATTAAGCAAATAACCTCGTAACTACGCGCCATACAAAGTCACGATAGCCTGCGCGTGATAAACAGGGATAAAAGTGACCGGAATTTAGCATAAAATATTTTTCGTACCACTTGCTCAAAAAAGTGACATTCTATGCCACAAAAAGCGAACATAACAATAGTCATTATTAATCTGTTAAAAACAGGGAAAGAAAATTGTACTGAATTTCATTCATCCTCTAAGGGGAGAATGTGATTTAAATTTGGAATACATAATACTGAACTACATCTGTATTTACACTTTACACCATTGAGTTTGTATGTAAAGCATTATACATCTTTTTGAAAAAGGAATACGCTTTTATTATGCAGTTATGATTATTAAATAAAATTACGAAAACCGACGAGGCCGTATGAGCTTGATGCCTTTGCTTTTCCGACAAAAAAATTTTAGTCTAGGAATTTGCAGCGTTTTTGTTTTCTTCAAATACATAAACATTAAGTTAATTTTAATTGTCATTATTTTTAATAAATGCTTATCTCATATTATTATTGTGTTAATTTTTTCGCAAATGGTACGAAAAGTAGAGTATTTTCCTCGGTGATAAAGCTGTCTTAGTCTTGGATGAACTTAAATCCCTCGCTACACTCAAGACTCGTGTTAAATCCCTCGCTTCGCTCGTGATTTAAGTTTTTAACACCCTCGCTACGCTCGGCTCGGGAGTAAACCTCGAGTCCTTCGTTACGCTCGCGATTTAAATCGTCACCCGCGACAGAAGACACTGCTTTATCCCCTTGGTTAATAATCTACTATTTATAAGAAACCTGTTACAATATTATGTTCATTACTAAATTGTCTAGTAGTGTGAGAAGCAAAGTATAAATAATGTTACTATATGCGGAGATATTATACAGGGAATAAGAGATGTCGCGGGACTTATCTCATTACCGTGACCCCGGAACACAAAGGGCTGTTGAAGGACACCGTGGATTTTAGTCAGTACGAGTCTGACAGTCCCTCCCGCCCTGCCCTGGGTGGGAGGACTCATTTGATGATATTACCACGATAAAAAAAAGAGTGTAAGAGACATCGACGCACAAACGGATACCATGGGTCCAGGACATGATTCTGGACCTTTTCCTAATTTTAAAAATTAAAAAAAAATGTAGCTTTTTTTACTTTAGACTGTTCATAATCGTTATTCTTACCTAACCCAATGAGTTTTTAATAAAAAAGTAATTAATTCACTACTTTCACTAAAAGTTCCATTAGATGACCAAGACCATTTATATGGTTTCGTTGAATGGAGATTTATTAATAAAATACTCCTTAAAGAAATAAACAAAATGTATGTACCACTATGGAATCACGATAATGAAGAAACTGTTTTTTTTTGGTTGGTATTTCTTTCAAAAAACATATACTTATGATAGCTCTACAGACCTGCCCAAAAACGGCTCACGTGGCGTTTTGGTTAAAATACTGATCGATTTTAAATTTTCATTGCAATCTCTAGGCATTTGATGCCGATCTGAACTTGAAAAAAAAAATTCATAACAGGTAAAAATATTGGAAATTACCTCTTCCACGCCCTCGTTCAATTTGATCCACTTTCCGGGACACCCTGTAAATTTTTCGGTATTTTTGTATGGAACACCATCATCTCAGAACCTCAATTAAGCTCACTAAACTGTATTAGTGTAAACACAGTGCACTCATCAGCGCAAATTGCGACCAGGTGTCTGCATAGGTACCAGAACTTATTACTACTTATGTTTAGTTCACTTTAGCACCTCGTCGAGTTAGAACTAGGAGCTTAGAGCTTAGTGTACCGTGTTTATATGAGGCGAGTAAGCTTGTGTGCAATTTACTTCATCACCCGCTACTTTGTAAATTGAGAAGGAAAATATTGTGAAGAACTGGTGTAGCGTTTCTGAACGCATCAGTGAGCGCTGGCAACACTAAAGAGTCTATGGTCGAATATTTTTCATTGAACATTACAACTAATAATTAACGTGGTAAATTCTTTAAATGAGTCCTCCCACCCTGGACAGGGCAGGAGGGACTGTCAGACTTTACTGACTATAAAATCCACGGTGTCCTTCAATAGCCCTTTACGTTCCGAAGCCACAGTTACTCGTTAGCCCCGCGACCCCGGCTGGCTTTGGCCCTCTAAGGGGGGCGTCATCTTGCTGACAGCTCTTTGAGGCGCGCGTTGAACACGACGTGCCCTCGACCCGGGTATGGTCCATGGTCGGACAGCGAGTCTCCCATTACTCGCCGTCCGCATGCCCAAAGCATCAATTTTGCGTATTTGGCATTATAGCGTACGTTCTTGAAGTATGTCTTATAAGGAAAAACCGTTGACCCCGGAACGTAAAGGGCTATTTAAGTAACACAGTGGATTTTACTCAGTACGAAGCCTGACAATCCTTTCACTCCTCCAAGGGTGGGAGGATACATTGGATGATTACAACACGTAAAAAAAATACCGAGAGAAAACCAATTAAAAAAAAAATTAGGGATTGTAATTTCTATAGTATTGCATCACCACCGTTTTATCTGGGCATTCAATTAGGCGTCACCTAATGTTAGTGACACTAAACGTGACAAATTTTCAACTGCAGCGAGTCTCGAACTTTGTGCTACCAACGTCAATTAGTCAATTAGTGTTGGTATACAGCGTGTTTTATAAATACGTGATGTTACTTGCAGCTCCGTAGTCTACCGCTGTAGGTATTCAATTAGCCCGTGGACTGAAACTTTAGAGAGAATTTCTCGGTTTAAAAATAGTAATAATTTCAGTTACGGTTGGCGTAGTGGCTGAGCGATTGGGTGCCTGCGCAGCGCGGTCGCGGGTTCGATTCCCGCAGGAACAAATATTTGTATGATCTGCAAGTAGTTGTTCCGGGTCTGGGCGTTTGTGTTTGTGAATTTCTATGTTTGTAAACGCACCCATGATACAGGAAGAAATTCCTAGTGTGGGGCATTTAAAAAAAAAAAATTCATGCTTATGTACTCTGAAACACTAAACTACTGAACAGATATGAATATTTGATACTCAGATAGTTTAAAACGTGGATTAACACGTAGAATTGTTATCCCGGTATAACGTTTCCGGGAGATATACAGGGTGTAATAAGACACATCACAAAGCCGTTAACTACGCATACTGTACATCTAACTAAGTAGCTTTACGCTAAAATTATCGCTGGGAATCGACTTTTATTTTTAGGTATCAAAAAAAAAAAAATTAATAGATTTAAAAAATCTAAAAACCCACGTTTTTAAATGTCCTAAAAAGAAGAAAATAACCCTACGGGGTTGAGAGAGGGGCCACTCAAAACGTGGGGGCGTATCTTTGCAAGTTACACCTACGATCTCACATGTAAATATATCCCATAAATAATCCCTTATATAATATACGCCCCCACGTTTTGAGTGGCCTCTCTCTCAGCCCCGTAGGGTTATTTTCTTCTTTTTAGGACATTTAAAAACGTGGGTTTTTAGATTTTTTAAATCTATTTTTAATCTATAAATTATTTTATTATTTTTATCTTTGTTCATCGGGTTTGAAGCTACCCTGAAAATTTCAGCCTGCAACCTTATCGGGAAGTGCCTCAAAGCCTGTTCACCATCTTGGACATCCGCCATATTGGATTTAAGTCACATGACTATTTTCTTCGTATTCCTGATAGCAAACCCTTTCATTTGATATCCATATCATAGGGGTGCATTTCAAATAGCCTGCCTGCCATCTTGGACGTCCGCCATATTCGATTTAAGTCACATAACTATATTTTTCGTATTCCTGACAGCAAACCCTTTCATTTGATACCAATGTCATGGTGGTGGATTTCAAACAGCCAGTCCGCCATCTTGGGGAGGCCGCCATATTGGATTTGTTATGACGTTTCTTAGCTAGTCATGTATTGTCATCAGAACTCAGAGCGTGTGCAAAATTTCAGCCTGCTAGCTTCTCGGGAAGTGCCTCAAAATTGAGTTGCAAAAGTCCAACCGGAACGACAAACAAACAAGAAATGTGAGTGTATAAAAACGTGGGAAAAAAAAAATTGCACGCAATGTAAAGCAAACAGGTTTCGTGTCGTTGTGTGCGTAGGCGGGCGGCTTGACGCTCACAACGCGCCTATGCTGGAACGCGCTGTGATAAGAACGTATCGACGTGCATGCGTAATTTTTTAGAAAAATCGAAAATTCTGGTAATGTTTGTTTGGAAAAAAGTTTTGTAATTATACTTAGAATACGATTTCGCAAAAAAAGTTAAAAAAAATGTAACTTTGACCTTCAATATCTCGAGAACCCGTGGAGTCCCAGGTATGGTCTAAAGGAAAAAATGATCCAAATAATGGGTAGAATACGTGGGTTTCGGCTTCGTTAAGTGTCTTCTTACACCCGGTATTTATCGAAATTTACGCGGACAACGCCCCGGGTATAAATTATGTCATCAATCATGAATCAATGTGCTCTTTTTCTAAGTGAAAATCATCAAATGAGACCGGGGAAGAAGAGACTGCCAGACTTGAATGACTAAAAAATAACCTGTTCAGCTACCCTTTGCGTTCTAGGGCCGCAGTGTCCTTTTAAGCCAGTCTCGCGACCTCAGCAGGAGTACATTACCCTTTCAGATGTTTCTAAGACTGAAGTTAAATGAATAATTAACTAAATACGACCACAAACCCGTCGTCACTACAAATTAATTGTCCCAGTGAGTCAAAGATAACATCATCTAGATTCCGCATAAAAGGCAACCTATGGGCCCACACGTCGTCAGTGCATTTGTGATGTTCGTTCTTGTCCTTAATGTCTACCAGATACTAAAGCCACTAACAGTTATTAGAAATCTTATTTAAACTTGATAATAAATGGTGTCGCAGGACTGCCTCAACTGGTAACCGTGACCATAGAAAGTAAAGAGCTTAGAAGGAACACCGTAGATTTTAGGCAGTACGAGACTGGCAGTCCTTTCTGCTCTTTACAGGGCGGGACTCATTTGATGATTTTAGCACTCTAAAAAAAGGTTTGAGCATTAATACCTATTCAATAGAAGAAGTTCGATTTTCAAGAAAAACCAAAGCAAAGGTAAATGCATCGACCTGTGTGGCGCGCATAGGTTGTTTTGTGTGCAGAATCTAGAGGATGTTATCTTTGCAGTGAGTCGTGCCAACGCCCCTGCCAAGTAAATAGCTTGAAGTATCAACCGTATATTAATGTAACTTCACTGGAATTATGAAGTCGGTAAAAACTAACTATTATAAATGAACTTTTACTTCATATAAAATAAAATCTTAGAACTTACTGCGATCTCAGTAAGTTCTAATCGTATTATAGAAGTAAAAGTTTATCGTTAAAAACCTGGTTCGTAAGATTCAGGTTTCTGGTCGAAAACCTGCTTATTCAGTGTAATTTTCTTCTTATTTTATTCTTAAAACTTATGAGTGGAGAAAGTGGTCGCATAGGAAATCAAAACTTCAACCATAAAATTAATAACGCCAACAAATTAACTGAGGAAATGAACAAATAAGCCGCGCGACCGATTGAGTGAACGAATCAAAAACCGAAGCTGACTGAACAAATCACCGGAAGAATGGGTGAATGAACGAACTGATCGGCGGAGTGTGAAGGCTGTCGGAATAAGGGTGGTTACACACGTAACACAATCACGCCACAACCACAATGCCAATGACGTGACGGGCGCATTTTTTCTCCATTCTTCTTTATCAGAAGTTACAGCATCCTTACACAATCCATACACCTTTTCTTTTATTTTCATTATTTCTTTGGCCTTCATTTTCTTCTCCATTCACCAACGTAATACCCACAATCACTCTCTTAGTAATATAAGTGTCATCCCTTCTCATCACGTATCCCAACCAAGACTTTATTTTATTCTGTAACTGGTCCCAGTTTCATTTTGTTTTTAATTTTGCAACCACATTTTTTGGTACCTACCACAACGCAACTGCAAAAAGCTGTAGCGACACTATTCACACGTAACCACAGCTCGACCACAATTTGTTGCTGAGATGTGGTGTGGTTGTGGTGCGTGTGAATGAACGCTAAAGGTAATAAATCGGTTTCTAAAGCAAGTGGCCCTCGATTTCCGAACGGAAAATTTCTCATCTCGTTTTGGAGGCGCGGCGATCTGCTACGGAGTTTTATGCCTTGCTGTGGTAGTATTTTTACGAGTAAATTGAGGTCAGTTTTCCAAAACACGGTTATAATATTACAGTCCCTTTTTCGAACTAGCTTTTGCATGCAGCTTCACCCTGTGGTATACGAAAATTTCAAGGGAACATATTGGGATAAAAGCATAAAATACTATGTTTCAATACAATCTGCGTGCCTATTCAAATCCGTTCAGCCATTTTTGAAAGAGGCAATCAAACATCCATATGTCCATACTGTTCAGACTACATCTGGAGTCATTTATTATACGGACCTTGTGGAAACTCGAACAAACTTCCGTGCGTTCAAGCGTTTTTGCCATACCTATTATTGGAATCAAATATAGCAGCTCACAATTTAGGACCCATTAATATTAGTAGTCATTTTTTTACCCGTGGTGCAAGGCAACTGGGCTTCTCCCAGTTGTAATGTCCCTTTGTGCCTATTGGCCTTGCTTTGTTCTGTCTCCTGCTTGCATGGAGGGAAGTGGAAACATATTTTTCCTACTCCTCCACTATTCTTCTCTGATTAATTTCGTGCAGGATCCAAGACAGGTAAATTCATTCTCCGGGACACGTCGAGCTTCATTGTCTTGGCGCTTTTCTGGTGGTTGCCACTGTTGATTCTGGTTCTCAGGAGTTGCAGTGGTTTGGGAATAGTGTGGTGGGTTAGTCCCAATAAAAAAAAAATCCATCTGTCCAAATTATAGCAGCATGAACAGTAATAAGAAGTTAGATTGAAGTATTTCTAATTGAAACTAAAATTAAACTAAATTTATTATGTTTAAAATTGAAATCTTAACCGTGACATTTTACATTCATAACTTTCTACTCTATCTATCCTTTTCCGGAAACATGAACGAATAATTTATCCGAATTAAACCACTGAACGAGTGAGTGAACGACTAATCGACATGCACAATACTTACCACTTCGCATTAAATATGTAGGAATGTTATACTATAATATTATAAAAGCGAAAGTTATTTTGTCTGCTTTTCTGTAAACTTTTCACAGCTGATGAACATTTCATCAAAGTATTTTATGTTCTAACCGTTTAACCGAAGTCAAAGTCAAAGTCTCCCAGACCCGACACAACTAGGTACTTGCAGATCATACAAATATTTGAACCGTGCGGGGATCGAACCCGCGACACGATGATTGATCGCTCGTTTTTACCGACTTCAAAAAAAGGAGGTTATCAATTCGACCCGTATGTATATAATATTTCCAGAACTTCCCAGTTTTCTACTAGTAATTTTCAATTAAAAGCTGTTAACTACACTACCACACTAAAAGTCACCAATATTCCAATAAACTGAACAAAACAGAGTGCAAAACCTAGTCAATTAAAAACCTCTAGTGTCTCCAGTGGATCGTGAAACCCCAGCCTCCTCTAACAGAAAATATACCAAAGCAAAACCAACCTTACCGTTCAAAGATAGAGTTGAGTATTGCTTTTTTTTTTTTTTTTTTTTTAGGGTGGCAAAATCATCAAATGAGTCCTCCCGCCCTGGGTGGGGCGGAAGGGACTGTCAGACTCTTACTGACTAAAATCCACCCGTGTTCCTTCGGATGCCCTTTACGTTCCGGGGCCACGGTATCCTGGATTAAGAAAAAATCCGCGACCCCGGCAGGCATTTGGCCCCATAAGGGGCCCCGTCGGTGACGCGTGAAACACGACACGCCACCGACCCGGGCTTGGTCCCTGGTCGGACGGCGAGCTTACCCATTACTCACCGTCCGCAAGCCCGCTCCGCTGCTGTGCCCTCTGCTAATCAGAGGGACACGCATTGGAGCTTCCACCCGACAGGCTATTTGCATACGGGCAAAGAAACCCCCTTAGGCACACAGTGCCTAAGGAAGAGTTTTTGCCCGCATCCCAGGGCGCACCGGCCCGAAAAACTGGTCTTCCCCCCGGACGTATCCGAGAGGGAACTCCAGTCCACGGACGCACGTGGAGGTTACCTGTCTTAGCACCCCGTTGAGTATTGCTTGGCAATTTTCTTCAAATTCGGGTAGATTTGGTATATTGATTATATTCCAATTTAAATGTAAGTAATTGCTGTTTACTTTAAGCTTTGTTACAATATTTTTATGATTTATTGCGGGGATCCGTTTTCCTTAAAACTCTACCTTTTTATGGCAATAGAATCTTATTTTAATACTAGGTTTTTCCAGCGGTTACGTCTGCTACAACTTGAAAATTATTCCACGGGATTATTACCACGGGTTAATAAAATCGGGATAAAACTTATTCTATGTGTTTATCTAGCTTCGCAAGACGATTCGATCAGGAGATCAAGAGGCCACCGTAGGCGCAGGCATGCATTTTTTTCAGTAATAGCCGTGGTCGTGTGCCACCTGAGGTTGTTTCACACTATCTTTATTGGCTAGGTGGCATACGACCACGGTTATTACTGAAAAATTTCTGTAACACGGATTCTTCTTGTTTTAAACTTTTCAGTGCGCGATTTTTTCGTAGTCGGGTTTTAGTTATTTTTAACTTATTTTTTTATTATTTCACATCAAAACGCAAGAACGTATTTCGGTGTTTCGCTCACAGAGTTAATAATATGATAATAAAAATATGTTTTCTTTTAAACGTTACCCGACTGCGGATTACTCCTGTATTGTGGCTGCGTTTCATCATTAGCCGTAGGATGTCCACTGCTGAACATAAACCACTCCTAGTGGGTATTTACAAACATTTAAACTCGCAGACATTTAAAAAACTAAATGTAAATCTTACAAATATTTATTTATTTAATGCGGGAATCGAACCCGTGATACGCAACGCAGCAGCTAATCGTTCAGCTTCTACTTTCTGTTCTTCTTCTAACCCAGAGGAATTAAATAATGTTGATTATAAACATTCTATCTGAAAAAAAAACATTTAAGTATTAGGTACAGATTGCTCAAAAATAAACTGACCAATACGAACTCATTCGATTGTTTTATACCCTTGGCCTTATTATTAATTTTCAATAAAAATAAATAAATATTTTCGGGTAAAAATAACAATTTTGTTAGTTAAATATACTTCAATATAATTCATTTTCCCAAATACATAAGAACGCACTGACACAAGTGACATCGCCGTCTCCACTGACATGAGGTAATTTGACAGCTGTCACACAATACAACATGGCCGCGTGTTTTCCCGCCACTGTTATTACTGTCGATGGTATTTGGACACATCTCAGAACAATAAGACACATTTGGATTTAGAATGTGTTTTGTGACTTCTGTAGTCATTCGATTGATTTTCCCGCTATATTGATTTCAAGTCAAAGTAGGGTGTCTACTCTATAACTTCGTAAACGAAAATACGGGCCAGTACGAAAGTGTATCGAAACTTTTGAGTCAATCCTACTGCCTACTTTTAAATTCACGAGTTTTTGCAACATATCGGGAGTAGGGACAACTGTCCAATCGTTTTGGCAATAATTTTTAATTTGTGCACTTAACCAATCTTATTTTCGTAAGTCCGTAAGTGACATGGAGTAATAAATGGCCGAAACTTCGACCGACATTCCGGGTATCGTGATTAAATAGTAGTACCCCAGCCAGAGACGATGGCTCTAACTTTAATAAAACGGGTGTAAAAACAACCTTCATGATGTTGAGACGCACTTGTTCTTCGTCTTCGTCAATGTGAACTTCATGAAGCTCGCTTGCCTATAAGTAGTAGTAGTAACCTATTCATTCTTGACATCAGAAAGACATTCATTCATTCTTGACTTCATTCATTCTTCATCTTATTTATTCGTGGCCTACCATTCCGCTGAGGGAAGAAGACAGAGCTATACAAGTCGTCTAGCGCCATCTCGTTCCCTTAGCAAAAGAACTACTCTCGCTCTAAGAGGATAGTATACCGGCTGCCATTTTAGAAAATAGGTATTTAGAAAAACTCGTGCTGTCGCTACCACACCTCCCCGACACTCGATCGTGCGATAGAGAGCATTGCAGCTCGCGACTGACTGTAAGTATTTTTTATATGAAATTTGTCTCTCGGGAGAAAACGTTTTTCACATATTAAATCACGACCAATCTCTTAGATTCTGGCGTCAATCGTTTCAGCATATTACATTCTAGGTTTGTAGGTTTTGCTTTTTTCTAAAACTTCTTTATTTTTAAAATACAAAGGTTTTACTTCAATGAAGATTTAGTCATAAAAATAGTAACACTTAGGCGCCTGTACCTTTCAAACTATTATAAATTTTGAAAAAATGAAAACCTATAAAGCCTCGAGCAGACACACACGATTAATAGCGCGGGGCGACTTGTCGCGGTCCATGGGCAGTACATTTAGAGTGGAAATTAGCTTGGCTCGTTGTCGCAGCGCGATTAATCGCGTGTGTCTGTTCGAGCCTTAAACCTAGTTTTTTACTGTGTCAGAAGCATTCTAAAAAATCATAGAGATAGGATAACATCTAGGGGCAGGAAAACGTTTTTTCTTTTAGTATGGACGAGCGCTCGGTAGACGATTGTCTTAAGACGTCATTAGGCCCCCAGACCTCAAGGTTGAAGTCAAAGTCAGTTTAAAAATATACATTTTATTTTAATTTGTCAAAAGACCTTGTATCAACAGCTTAAGTTAAACGGAGTTAGTCAAGACGATTGATTTCACAAATACATCGCTGTTAGTCTGTTTACTTCAATGACTAAGTTATTGTAACTGATACGTCAAACAAAGTGAAACTAATTGGATACTTGATAGGTAGGTGTGTGTTACTGTAAAAGGTCAAACTACGGTAAATCTTAAGATTTAAGAGTAAGTCTTAGGATTTACCGACATGAGTTGGTAAACGTAAGTATTTCTGATAATGGGACGATTTTTTAGTTTTACCGGTTTCAGCTGGTAGGTGTTGGTTTTAGGAATAGAACAATGAGTAATTCTTAAACAACTCTTGGGCTCAAAGATATTTTTAAGGAAACGAAAAAGTCAGCTGCGAGCAGGGTTCGAACCTGCGTTCAAAATAAGTTAAAATAACTAAAACCCGACTACGAAAAAATCGCGCACTTAAAAGTATAAAACAAGAACAATCCGTGTTACAGAAATTTTTAATTAATACGTGGTCGTATGCCACCTAGCCAATAAAGATTGTTTGAAACAACCGCAAGTGGCATACGACCACGGCTATTAATTAAAAATTTCTGTAACACGGATTGTTCTTGTTTTATACTTTTTAGTGCGCGATTTTTTCGTAGTCGGGTTTTAGTTATTTTAACTTATTTTTTATTAACACTATTTTGGGGTTATTTGATATAATAAGCAAAGCAAAGTTTAAAGGAACCCAACCAAACCGAACTTCGGAGAGCCCAAGAGTTAAAGGTATGTTTTTATACGCAATAACGCCTGCGTCGCGTATTCTCAAAGATATTTTTAAGGGAACGAGAAATTCAGCTTCGAGAGTAGTGGTTGCGATGGCCTAATTGGTTAAGGCGTCTAGAGTACCTATCCAGAAGACGCAGGTTCGAACCTTGCTCGCAGCTGAATTTTCGTTCCCTTAAAAATATCTTTGAGAATACGCGACGCAGGCGTTATTGCGTATAAAAATATAACTTTAACCCGAAGATCGGTTTGGTTGGGTTCCTTTAAACTTTGCACGTGGAAATAGGAGCCCCGTCTTCGTCTACACATGATTATTTCAACATTTACCCTGACTTTAATGAAAATCCTAAGATTTACCAAGTGAATGGTGGTAAAAGTTCGAATTGAAAACCTTTTTGGACGTTTACCATCAAGAATTGGTAATTTTTAGGTTTTACTATTATCGTAGTTCGAGCTTTTACAGTAACATTAAACAATGTTTGGTGGTGTTCAATTTAAGCTTAATAGTCTGAAATAATAGTGTGTAGGTTTGGTAATGTATTGAGAACAACTAGCAACTTGGTAGGTAATTCACTTATAATTTCATTGACATTGTTTTTGGAAGTTCGTACCCAAGGTGTAAAACAGTTGTTCTAAGACTAAGACTCCGCTGTCTGTCTGTCACTTAGCTGTATCTCATGAACCGTGCTAATAGCTAAACAGTTGAAATTTTCACAGATGGAGTATTTTTGTTGCCGCTATAACAACAGATATGATTTTTTTTGCCGTTTCTATTAATAAATGGAAATGAACCCTTCGTGCGCGAGTGCAATCCGACTTGTTTTATGAGGAGGTTAGAAAGTGATCAAATGAGTCCTTTGGATGGGCCTTTCTTTATCGTACTTCAAGAGCGGGACGGGAGGGACTGTCAGACTTGTACTGACTAAAATCCACGGTGTCCTTCAATAGCCCTATCGGTCGAGAGTCACTGTTACCTAATGAGACAGTTCCGCAACCGGCTTGGGTGGGGTGAAAGAAATTTGAAGACTTCATTGACTATAAACCTACCTGCTGTTCCTTCGGTTACCTATTGCCTCTTTTCACTGTAATGGAGACCAGTCACGTTAGGGTTTGCATGATGTTTTTAACCGTGCACGCAAAACCGACCGCACGCATAATCGATACATGCACCGATAACTGTACAGTTTTAACACATACACGCTAGGGCTTGCCTGTTGGTTTTCCAACCAAACCTGTACAGGTAAAACTGTATAGTTATCGAAGCATGTATCGGTTATGCGTGCGGTCGATTATGCGTGCACGGTTAAAACCATCATGCAAACTTTAACGTGTATGACCTCAGCTGCCCGCAGCTGCTCCGCCCGTGTGGACTAATTACCTCAACTAACACGTTCCTGAATAGACCATCTTTACTTTAACTGCATAGTTTAATCTCAGTTCCTCTTAACTCTTAACTAAGACCTCGCAGCATCTTCCAGTGTGCCGGTAACGGATTGGCTTGCATTTAGCTCAATAAGGCACGCTACACGCGCGCTACTTCAATAATAGCACGTATTTGTCAAGTGAACGCCCAGCCTTATATGTGGGATGCACCAAGCAAGATGGATAGGGCGGATTTAGAGAGGTATTTTTTTTTAAATTAATTAATAAATAAAGCAAAAATTATACCAAAAATGTGGCATCTTTACTTTATGGTGGACCTCCGGTACGTACAAAACGTTTTGCTAATATTTTTATTGTGCGCACAGGTAAGGGGTGGAATTTCCTGCCGAGGTCTGTGTTTCCTAATTGGGGTCTTAAAATTAAGAGTGAATAGGATACTACTAGGTAAGTGTGCTTTACTTTCAAAATAAAAAAACGTGGTAGTGTATACACTACCACGTTACCCATCCAGTTACGACACGAATGGCCTATAGGCCATTCGTGTCGTAAACTGGATGGGAGATTGGAGGGAAAAACCTGAAATGGAGACCACAGGTGGGACAAAATGTGGGAAGATAATCGGTTAGGTGGAATAATCAGCTTATAATGTGCTGGCACATCCCCCTTTTTTTTTTCGTGGTAAAATCATCAAATGAGTCCTTCCAGCCCCGGGCAGGGCGGGAGGGACTGTCAGACTTGTACTGACTAAAATCCACGGTGTCCTTCGGTAGCCCTTTTGCGTACCGGAGTCGCGGTATACGTATGTCCCGCGACCCGGCACATCCCCCTAGAAGGGAGTGGGTTTTTATGCAGGACGTGGGCCAAATACGGGTTGGATAGATGTCACTTTGCTTTATAAAATAAGCTTATGTTATGTAACCTTTTGTATAAGCTTTCCCCAATAGATACGCTATCCAAAATAATTTTTTTTTAATTCGAACCAGTATTTCCTGAGATTAGCGTGTTGACTCATACATCTACTTAGGAGAAGTAGTCCAATTAGTTAGGTCCAACTTCGAGAAAAAGGTCAACCGCCGAATCCAACTCGGTTGGGCAGCGTTCGGGAAACTACGCAATGTCTTTTCGTCCGACATACCTCAGTGCCTCAAGACGAAAGTCTTCAACCAATGTGTGTTACCAGTGATGACTTACGGCACAGAAACGTGGTCTTTTACTATCGGCCTCATCTCAATGCTCAAAGTCGCTCTACGAGCTATGGAGAGGGCTATGCTCGGTGTTTCTCTACATGATCGAATCCGAAATGAGGAAATCCGTAGACGAACTAAAGTCACCGATATAGCCCACCGGATTAGCAGGCTGAAGTGGCAATGGGCAGGCCATATTGCCCGCAGAGCAGATGGCCGATGGGGTGGAAAAGTACTAGAGTGGAGACCACGGACTAGCAAGCGCAGCGTAGGACGTTACGATCTTATAAAGGTCGCCGGAAGACGCTGGATGCAGGTCGTTTCCAACCGATATACGAGTATGTGGAGATCTAAAGGGAGGCCTATGTTCAGCAGTGGACGTCCTATGGCTGAGATGATGATGATGATGAGCGTGTTCAAACAAACAAATAAGCTCTTCAGCATTATAACATTACATTATATTGCAAACCGTAAACGTTTCAATAGACATAGACGTTTTCCACTAACAAAATAAATATCAGAAATTCCTTTCATAAAATTTAAAATACCGCCTCCACCGTTCAAACATCCTTCTCAATGATATATCCGTTCTGTGTGCCGCTCTGAAGACATTCCTGCCGGCTCCTACGGGCCATATACGACGATCGTTCAAAATGCCAGCGGTCTGAGTTTTGCTGGCAACTGCTCAGCTAAGTGTCTAAATAGGAGCATCCATCTTGTTCTCATATGGCGCGGTGTAGCGTTTTTGTAAGCTTATAGAACGGAGGCCTTATCACAAGATTTCTGTATTTTATTAACAGCGTACTTGAAATTTTATGACGTAAGTGTATGAAAAATTAAAAAGCACCTCCAGTATACGTCACAAAAACCTGGAGAGTTTTGTAAGGGCGTAATGTGTGACTTGCCGTCCGAACCTGGACCAAGCCCGGGTCGACGGTGCGTCATGTTCCACGCGCGCCTCAAAGAGCTGTCAGCAATCTGAAGGCCTTAGAGGGCCAAAGCCCGTCGGGGTGGTGGGACTGTCTTCTCAGGTTACCGTGACCCTGGCACGTAAAGGACTATTGGAGCTCTGGAGGATCACCGTGGATTTTAGTCAGTACGAGTCTGACAGTGCCTTTCGCTTCACCCACCTAGAGAGGGAGGACTCATTTGATGATAAAGCCAAACCAAAAAAAGTCAGTGGTGCCTTATGAAAAGCTTGAAAAATGAAGGGATTGACAACCTTTTGTCTATAAACAGACAAAAAGAAAAAAAATACCAACGACAAAAATGTTATGTTTGAAATACCCTTCTTCACGACACAAAAGGAAAGCTAATGACCTGTACATCTATCTATGTAGCTCCACATCAAAAACGACTAAACAGATTCGGGTAAACGACGTCTCATTAGAATCCATTGTTGAACACAATGTCACATGATGACGTCATTAAATCCAAAATGGCGGTTACTTCTCCTCCTTTTGTCGCCATTTAAGAGCAGTTAAGTTGATGGCTTAATTTATAATACTAGATGTAATACGTCTTTTGTGTTATGATTGTTATGAAGTTTGAAAGGGAACCGTACTGTTTTAAGGTTCAATTTCGTGTGATTTTGCTCGTAATTAAGTTTCTACTTACAACTGATGATAAAGTCTAAGCCATGGAGGGTTAGGCAGAGGTTAAGGTGCGGCGTAAACGTAGACACTTTGTTGCCGATACGGCACACCATTACAGGGAACCGTAGTTCATGAGTATAATGTTAAGTGGAAGCAACTGAACACATCAAATGTTTACGTAAGCACTGGGAGTGGATCATTTCATACCGCTTCTGCATTTAGCTTGCTACATTGTTCTCAAATAATGTGCCTTCTGAAGATGAATGATGTAACAAAGGTTCCCTAATCATTTTGGCGATTGAAAAAGAGTGTCCATGGAGTTTCTTGCCCGTTCTTGTCCATAGAGATCTACGCTTTGGAATGTTCACCTAAGGTACTTCCACAGTTTTTATGTCTTGTGACTGGGACTGTAGCACCATAACTATTTTTGTACTATTTTGATTTTATGTCTTTTGACAATTCAAAAGTGCCTGTAATTGGCCTAGTTGAAATAAATTATTTGATTTGATTTGACTGGTTCTTTAGAAATCAATGTTTGGGTGAATTTCAACAAACGCCATCTTTTTTATCATATCGGTGTACTTTTTCAATTATATATACCCATATTTGGGGAACTTTAATATCCTAAAGATTACATAAAACCTGAAAAAATAACAAAAATATGTAATTTAAAAAGTACACCGATATGATACAAAAATGGCGTTTGTTGAATTTACCCGTTTATCGGAGCTTGCATCTGATACAAGACACAAAAGTGTCCAACGTTTGCGCCATGTCTTAGGAACTAGTTACAGACAAAACAAGGATTCCCAAACTTCGCGAAACTGTCTTTATCTCCGCGGCACTTTTTAAGCAGGACATGTCCCTGGATAGCAAATTATAGGAACGAGGTGGACTTTTAATCCACCTAGGTGGGAAGTAGGGCTTGGCCTCCGGAATTCCGGAATCGGTATAATTCCGGAATTCCGAAGCTTTTCAATATCGTTTCCAATTCCGGAATTGGCGAGATCAATACCGGAGTTTCGATATTGAAGAAAATAATATTTTTTCTGCAGCTTGATGCGCGACAAATTACCACAATATGAAGTAGAGGGGAAACTAGTCTTGAATTTATATGTATATTAGGTATTAAGGTATTCTTATAAATAGAGATGGCAGTTTTTGACAACGGTGGCATTGCGTATTTCCAATCTATAAAATCATTGTAATCCTATGTTTTAATCTGCGATTACTATCTATAGATGAATTTTGCGAATGTTTCATATAAAGTTAGTAACGTGGATGCGTACGTACAAATATGGATGGTTACAAACTATACTACATCACTTACGTCTGACAAAAATCATTGTTTTTGTGTCTTTTAACGGGAAGACGGCCGACGTTAGGGGCACCCCGAGGCTCGGTTCGGTTTGGTTCCTTTAAGCCCTACAGACAGAAATAGGAGTCCAGCGAGTTAAGTGAATTATAATTATGACTTGATTAAGTTTATCGAAATAATTGTAGGAGTTTAGTACGTCTGAGGCGGGGACTTCATTGTAAAAAGATCAAATTTTAGTCGAATTTTAATTTCAAGATTAAATTTTAGAACCACTCAGCGGGGCTTTGCTCCTATTTCCATCTACGAGGTTTATAGCAACCTATCCAAACCGACCCTTGGGGTGCCTCTGGCGTTGACTGTCTTCAGGTTCATAAGCGTAAAACATTGGGCTTATATGGCTTCTGCTGAAGTATGATGCAAAGTTTAGAATAGACCCACAGAAATTCATGGCAAAGACCGCAAAATGGCGAGCATGCAACTGCTCGCGTTTAGATTGGAATCTAGAGTTTTGCGCGCTTATTCCAAACCATACAGGATTAGTTCGTATGCGTTGGCACTGTATGTTTTGGAGCCAGGTACCGTCACACGCTGCAACTTTGCCTTGATAACGCGGCGTCCACCTGTAAACTACCACTGCGTTATCACCGATAAATCTCGCGCGTCGTGCGTTGAAACAAAGAAGTCAAAGTTGGGCATCATGGCAAATTTGCAGCGTTTGACCGGTAGTTGATTAGGTTACTACAAAGTACACACAAGTAGTTGCGCACTACTGTTGTATGTATTGGAAAACATTAGTTAAAACGTGACTAGAAGCCACTTTTTATCTACACACCCTTGCATTTTGGCTTTATTTAGAATGGAAAAACGCGGTGGAGCACCATGCTTGGAAAATCGTTTTCAATATTCAAAAACAATACCATCAACGAGTGTAGAAGCAGAATGAGCTTTCCTTCGGTCAGTTACTTTTGCAATCAAATCAAAACTATAGTAGCGAAACCGCTGAACGATCCACCCGATCTGTCACTTGTAGCGCGCGCGAAACGTAACCATAGCTATGTTGCCTATTCTAACGCGGTGAATTTCTGTATGGAATGTACAAGTTTTGGAGGCAAAACGAATGATTTTATTGAAAAATGACACTAAATCAGTTGAATTTACAGAAAATTAATTGAGGAGGTTCACAATAGAGGCAAAATTTATTTATTAAGTCATCCAAACTACAAAAATAACATGACTTTTGTCTCGTTTCAGTAATTTCATATACCTACTCAATATGTTCGTCTACTCATAGTTTAGAACTTTAGAGCAAAATCTCGTCTTCTTTTATCGTAGACTATAATTTGCTATTTGAACACAAGTTTGTCACCAACATAATTAATGGTGGTTCTGCTTTGCGAGAAGGAGAGAAGCGAACGTGGCGTGTCTGGCTAGGTTTCGCTGCGGAACGCGTGTCGCGGTTTCACCTAGTTAGATTGGCGGTGTAGGTGTGCTAACATTTTAGTGTTTCTGATACTTACTAAAAAAGAATTCCATAAGATTACATTAATTTATTACAAAAATTAGGACCTTTTTTTTGCATGGTAAAATCATCAAATGTGTCCTCCCACCCCGGGCAGGGTGGGAGGGACTGTCAAACTTGTACTGACTAAAATCCACGGTGTCCTTCAATAGCCCTTTATGTTCCGGGGTCACGGTAATGAGATAAGTCCCGCGACCAGGACCTTTGCAATTTTATACAGTTAAGAGTCAATAAAAAAATTCTATTTCACTAGTGTATACAAAGCCACTTTTCAGTTCCGGAATTCCGGAATTCCGGAACTGAAAAACCGAATATCGAAACCCAATTCCGGAATTGAAAAAACGTCCGATATCCAAGCCCTAGTGGGAAGGACTCATTTGATGTGACTACAAGTACCACAAAAAGATAAAGGAATTTCATTTCTTTTTTATTTGCATTTCTATGGCGTAAGGGCTTTTGTTGGCTCCTTCTTCAGAAATCATGTGGGTAGATTATGGGGCACTTAATCAAGCAAAGAGAAACTAAGTATGTACAATATACAGTCTCTAATATCCGCATAGGAATTCACAGTATAGTACTCGTAGGTACCTACCTAAGTTGTCTAAAATGAATGACAGATCTCTGTCATACGAAGTATTTCAGTTCGGGGCGCACTCGAAGTTCTCGGCGCCCTAGCTATATATATTAGTCAATGACCAAATGACAATGATCATTTTGAATTCAGTCTAATTAAGGAACATATTTTTCAAAATATTTCTACGATAGTTTAATTCAAATCGGTTCAATCATTTCCAAAAATAACGACTCCAAAGTTTGTGCCAATAGCTGTTCGGCGCCGGCGTGGACCCTCAATGCAGATTCTGTTTAACCCAAGCGATCGTTTAAGTTAAGCTGAGCAATCTCAAGATTGCCCACAAGATCGAACACAGGCAGCTATCTCAGATATATTGCCCGCAGCTATCTCTGCCATATTGGGCGTATAGTAAGGGTCAGTTCACACTGAGACGCGACGCTACGCGACGATATTGTAAGCCTTCGTACACTGGGCGACCCAAGTATCCGATACATTACGATTTTGGTATCCACTGACGTGCCTGTGTACGAACCTCTATGGATTTGTATTGCGATAGTCTCCTGGATACCAAAGTCGTGAGGGATCGGAGACTTGCGTGGCTTAGCGTACGAAGGGACTAAATGTGTAAGTTTTCGTGTTGTTAATAGAGTTAGATTTTGAGTCGCTATTAAAACAAGCGCATGACTTTGCGCTGCGTCGCGACATCGGTGAAATATGTATCTTTTCATGTAGTAAGTAAAGTTAAAACCCAACAAAGATGAACTATATATCATAAGAGAGCCCGCAGACATACAATTATAAGTTGGCCGACTAAATTGCAGAGTATACCAATAGGTATAATGACATATGCTAGCCCGCACATCTTGTCCAACAAAATCGTCCAACTAACTAATTGGGCACCGATCGTATCAGAAACGAGATTCCCTTCCGATTACGCACAATTAAAAAGTTGTCCAACTATTGGTCAACTGCTTGTTAGCACGGTTACCCTATGCAAGTTCGCGGACATAACCAACTTTGTTGGGCAGTCGCACGGCAGGATGGATGCATGCGCGTGATTTCCCCGCGCTCGCATCTCCGTCGACGGGTACGACGTCTGCCTCCCGATCGCTTGTTGCAAACGAAAAAGTAGAAGAGCTCATAGACGAAGTTCAAAAAAGGCCAGCGTTGTACAAAAAAGACTTGAAACAATACTCTGATATAAATGTTAAGAAAAGATTATGGGAGGAAGTCTGCGAAGTTTTGATAAGCATTTGAGCAATTAAAGCGTTTTTTTCCGCATTTTCACGCACAAGCACCGCGCTGGCAATACTGTCACCGACTAAATCGATTAAGTCAGCGGCTTGTAACCAATAAAATAAAGTTGGTCAACTAAATTATAAAAGTACGCAATTTAGTCGTTCGATAGTCGGCCAACTTACAATTGTATGTCTGCGGGCTCTGAGAGCCCGCAGACATACAATTATAAGTTGGCCGACTAAATTGCAGAGTATACCAATAGGTATAATGACATATGCTAGCCCGCACATCTTGTCCAACAAAATCGTCCAACTAACTAATTGGGCACCGATCGTATCAGAAACGAGATTCCCTTCCGATTACGCACAATTAAAAAGTTGTCCAACTATTGGTCAACTGCTTGTTAGCACGGTTACCCTATGCAAGTTCGCGGACATAACCAACTTTGTTGGGCAGTCGCACGGCAGGATGGATGCATGCGCGTGATTTCCCCGCGCTCGCATCTCCGTCGACGGGTACGACGTCTGCCTCCCGATCGCTTGTTGCAAACGAAAAAGTAGAAGAGCTCATAGACGAAGTTCAAAAAAGGCCAGCGTTGTACAAAAAAGACTTGAAACAATACTCTGATATAAATGTTAAGAAAAGATTATGGGAGGAAGTCTGCGAAATTTTGATAAGCATTTGAGCAATTAAAGCGTTTTTTTCCGCATTTTCACGCACAAGCACCGCGCTGGCAATACTGTCACCGACTAAATCGATTAAGTCAGCGGCTTGTAACCAATAAAATAAAGTTGGTCAACTAAATTATAAAAGTACGCAATTTAGTCGTTCGATAGTCGGCCAACTTACAATTGTATGTCTGCGGGCTCTCTAAAAAGAAGGAAAAAAATATAGAATTTAATGGTATAATTTTTTTTACGTAACTCATTTTTTTTATTTAGTAACCAACTTATTTAGATAATTAAACTAAACAAAGTAAAGTTAGATTTTAAGTCGCTCTATTGAGATGTGCGCGCAGCGTCGCGTTCGGTGTGTTTTGAGCCTAATGCACAATGCACAGCAATCTGTTGCATTCCGTTGCTCCAATATACAACACATTCTGAACTACCTGCGCGTCAACCGACTGTGCAGAATTTAGGAGGTATGTGGGTACCAGTGTGCCATGGTCTAATGCTAATAGTACAAATATTATTGTGAAGGTTAAGATAACCATGTGCTACCTGTGGCGAATTAACTTTCAATAGGTGCGTCCCCACAGAGCGCGCAGCCTCGCGAGGCATTTTCCGCGCGAAGTAGCTCGGTTGGTGTGGACGTGTCTCGGGCGAGGCAAGTGACAGCGCAGCTGCGGTTCAAAAACAATAGACGCGTCTACACAGAGTGACCAGCTTCGCTAGTCAGTTTCCTCGCGCAGCAAATGCCTCGCGAGGCTGCGCGCTCTGTGTGGACGCACATTGAATGGGGAATACAAAATGGGACGAATTAAATTTCACAGAGAGGGTATTACAAAATGTGACGGATACGAGTAGGTACCTACCTACATTTTCAATGAATGGGAATGATTAAATGTGACAAATAAACTTTCCTTACTAATTGAATGGGATTACGTCTCACCAGGGCCGCCTGGCCAAACAGTTTTACTGTGTTGCATGGGTACGCACAAATACCTTTTTTTTAAATATAGACAGACGGATTACTGTCAGACTTTTGATTGAAGCTTATGTAATGTTGTTAAAACGCGAATGATAATCCGGACGAACCTTTTAAAATAAAGCTGCCCCTAAAAAAATATAACATTTTATTCCCAAAATTGAAGTCAGTAAGTGCCTAACAATACAGTATTTTCTTTTTTTCTAACCCAGCGCACATCTCCCCTCGCAATTGGTCCAATACATTATAAAAATACACGAAAAAAAATATACAAAAGATGTGAAATATAACATTACCAACATATAACATATTTTTTCTGGTATCATTCTGTCCAGAATTAAAATCTTTTTGTTCTGTCAACCTTTTAGCAAATTGAAAGGCTTTCTCCTGAGATAAAATACACTTTAGTGCAGGAAAAATGACGCAGTACTTCTGAGAAAATAAGAAAAAAGAGAAACGTGTATCGCTGTACGAGTTACGTGTTCTAACTTTTTTATTGTTTTACGTAGGCTTTTAGTAGCTTTTTGTTTTAGCTTCTACATAGTTTTCTGGCGTTAGAAAGTAATTGCACAAGCTTTGCTTTTGCTCTTTGCTATATTTTTTTTTCTAAGTGTTCTTTTCTTTCTCCGCAGTGGTAGACGCCCGCGGCGACGGACGTCGCAAGACGATCTCCGGCCACCGTAGGCGCGGGCATGCGGGCGGCGAGTAATGGGCAAATCGCCGCCCGACCATGGACCACGCCCGCCTCAAAGAGCGTCAGCAAGATGACGGCGCCCCCCCTCTAGAGGGCCAAAGCCTGCCGGGGTCGCAGGACTTATTTCTTTACCGTGACCCTGGAACGTAAAGGGCTAATGAAGGACACCGTGGATTTTAGTCAGTGCAAGTCTGACAGTCCCTCCCGCCCTGCCCTGTGTGGGAGGACTCATTTGATGATTTTACCACCCTAAAAAAAGTGTTCTTTCCTAGTGCCACTTCGGACCAGCCATCGAGGTGTAGGTTTAGAAAAATATATGTAAGTAATCCTACGGGAGAAGAGTGTCTTTGTTACGAATAAAAATAATAATTAAACAGAATGAGCATCTCATGTAAGTACTATGCAATAGGGTCGCGTTTGACTATTCATTACATATATAATCGCCTGATGACAAAAAGTTATGTGGTCTACGATGAAGTAAGCTTGCCTAGAAGTAACTTATTCAGTCTTGATTAAGAACCCAAGATTGTATCAGGAAACAAAGACCCCGACCACAAAAATCTGTAAGGTAAAGTGTTGCATACAAGAAAATAAATTTAATATAAGTAATGGAGTTTCTCCTGAATCGTGGGTGCGTAAACATTTACATTCTCGTATTGTCATTTACAGAAACAACCACAACCTGAACAACACCGGGTATCGAACACATTTTTTACAAAATCTACATTTCATTCAACTGCCTTATAAATGCAACAGAAACACATGCATGTATGCAATACAAATTACAAACAATGAATAGCGATATGTCTATTTCTTTGCTTCCAAGTGTACACCAACATTAATGTTGAACGAGCGAATAAAAGTGGAAAGCTTACACTCTTTTATGTTCGCCAGTGTAATGCTGTGTCATTTTAATGAACTGATTGTTACCAAAAAACTTGTACATATAAAATCTATACGAATAAAATAAATATAAAATGCTTGTTCGTTTGTCTTACTTTAATATCCTTACTAATTTAGGTTTGATGTAATAATAAGTTTGGAGCAGTGGTGGCCCAGTGGTATCGGCCCCAACTTACGAGTTGTAGGTCGTGGTTTCGAACCCAGCCAGGTGCATTACTTTGTGTAATTTATTTCATCAGCACTGCTCTCAAAACGGTGAAGGAAAACCTCGTGAGGAAACCGGCATGTCCTAGAACCAAAAATTCGAAGTGTGACATATATTCACCAATACGCACTGGGCCCGCGTGGTAGATTATGGCCCACTTCCTCTCACAGAGAGGAGGCCTGTGTCCCAGCAGTGGGAACATTTATGAACTGATGATGATGACGGTTTCGATTTTGGGTGCAGTGATAGATGGAATCCTGAAGAATAGTAGAGAGTAGAGTTCAGTTAGGTAGGTCCAACTTCGAATAAGAGGTAGCCCGAAGAATCCAACTCGGATGGGCAGCGTTTGGGAAGCTACGTGATATCTTCTCATCGAGAATCCCACAGTGTCTCAAGACAAGGGTGTTTAACCAGTGTGTGTTGCCAGTGATGACATATGGCTCTGAAACGTGGTCTCTGACTGCTGGCCTTTTAGAGAGACTAAGAGTCACTCAACGAGCAATGGAAAGAGCTCGGAGTTTCTTTGCGGTATAAAATGCGGAACATGGATATTCGGCGAAGAACCACAGTTACCGACATAGCTCATAAAATTTGCAAGTTGAAGTGGCAATGGGCAGGCCATATCGTTCGTAGAACTGACAAGCGATGGGGAAGAAAAGTTCTCTCATGGCGACCACGGACCGGAAGATGCAGCGTAGGCAGGCCTCCCACTAGGTGGACCGACGACATCGTGAGGGTCGCGGGCAACCGATGGATGCAAGTGGCGAATTGTCGTTCGGCGTGGCGGTCTAAGGGGGAGGCTTATGTTCAGCAGTGGACGTCTTCCGGCTGATGATGATGATAGGTTAAAACACAACCTCAAAAAAGGGTAAAATAACCTACAAAATAACTTTTCTTTCAGAAGTCGGTGCCTTTATTTTGTTTTTTTCATTTCATTGTCATTTTTGCCACCTACTTCTGAAAGAAAAGTCATTTTGTAGGTTATTTTACCCTTTTTTGTGGTTGTTTTTGAAGGCGGTTACATTTTTTTTGAAAAAGTTTTTTATTTTACTCTTTTTAGTTTAAATATTCAACTCAAATTCTTGTCAAATAAATCATTCTCTTACATGTATGTGCACTAAAATTTTGTAATCCGTAGCACCGGTAACAACATCGCTCAAGTGCACAATATGCTAATAAAATTCCCTATTTCAAAAACTACTGAACCGATTTTGATGAAACTTGCAGTATTCCGTAAGTTAAACAATACTTAGTACAACATAAAAAGAATTACTTAAATCGGACTTGTAGTTCCAGAGATATGCGAACACAAACTAAATCAGTCGATGCCTACTCCAACCCGTTGAGGAGTTGTACCTTCCATCATCAGCTCATCCACCTGAGATGATGATTATCAGATGCAAATACTTGAATAGATTTAGAAAATATATGAAAATGGTACTATGTGCCTATAAAATTTGAAGGTTGCCCTCGATTTCCCTGGGATTCCATCATCAGATCCTGACCTGATGATCATGGGACCAATTGGAAAGTATACCCTTTCAAACAAAAGAAAAATTTTCCAAATCGGTCCAGGCGTCTTCGAGAAATCGGGGAACATACATAAAAAAAAAAAAAAGATTCCAACGAATTGAGAACCTCCTCCTTTTTTTTAAGTCGGTTAAAAATGGGGCATAGAGGGCCAAACACCTTTCAGGGTTGTGGGACTGTCCAAACACGTAGGTACCTAACCGTGACTCTGGAACGTAAAGGGCAATCGAAGGATCACGGTAGATTTTAATCAGTACAAGTCTGATAGTCCCTTTTGCTCCACCAAGGGCGAGAGAACTCATTTAATGAGTTTACCACCTAAGAAAAGAGATACTACGCTATCCAAAAGAATAGAGCAAATAGAGAATTTTGTGTGCAATACAATAGACCAAACACATTAAAATATACAGTGTGTCCGGACACGAGTTAGCGATACTTCAAGGGAATATTATAGACTCATTTTCATCGACAAAACTGCTTTAAAAAAAAATCTTACTCCAACACCTCGCGAATGGCAGCCATTTTAGTTTTTTGATTTGTCGAACTGGGGTATGTACAATAAAATACAAATATCTTTGAATCCAAGAGACCTACATACATGCAAATGACTTTATTGCAAAGTTAAATGTTATGGCTTTTCAAAAACTTGCAAAAGTTTTCTAAATAATATGTAGAAAGAACCTAAAAACGTGGGCAAACACAAAATTGTACACAAAAAATACTAAATATTTTCACATTTTATACTCTAGCTCGAAAAGTACCCCTGTATTTTGCTAAGGTTTTTGCATTAAATTAAAAGTATTTGAGTCAGGCTATAAAATTATATCAAAATTATCACTCTACGTTAAGTATTTTAGGAGTTATTCTCACTTGAACATAACCCTTCCTTAGCGCATGTACCACCAATGTTACAGAAGCTGCATTCTTTGGGCGAGCTAAACCGTTTCAACGTGAATTTATGAACTGACATTATTAACCACTATGTAAATGATCCCAAATAATCACCATTAAACTGAAATAATACATTTTTTGTTTAGTTTATGAAAAAAAATCTTTGAATAAATTAAAAAAATGGGCCATTTCAGTTTATGGGTGATTCGTTGGGATCATTTACATGGTGGTTAATAATGCCAGCTCATAAATTTACACTGAAACGATTTAGCTCGCCCAAAGAATGCGACACCTGTAATATTGGGGTACCTTCGCTAAGGAAGGGTTATGTTCAAGTAAGAATAACTCCTAAAGTACTTGACGTAGAGAAATAATTTTGATACCATTTTATAGCCTAACTCAAATACTTTTAATTTAATGCAAACACTTAAGCAAAATACAGGGGTACTTTTCGTGCTACAGTATAAAATGTGAAAATATTCAGTAATTTTTGTGTACAATTTCGTATTTGTCCACGTTTTTTGGTACTTTTTACATATTATTTAGAAAACCTTCGCAAGTTTTTGAAAAGCCTTAACATTTAACTTTGCAATAAAGTCATTTGAATGTATGTAGGTCTCTTGGATTTAAAGATATTTGCATTTTATTGTACATACCCCAGTTTGAAAAATCAAAAAACTAAAATGGCCGCCATTCCCGAGGTGTTGGAGTAAGAATTTTTTTAAAAGCAGTTTTGTCGATGAAAATGAATCTATAATATCCCCTTCAAGTATCGCTAACTCGTGTCCGGACACACTGTATACAGGGTGATTTGTTATTCGATGCGGTCCTTGAAATGGGTGATACTAGACCTTATTTGCAACAATTTTAACCCCGACAATATGGGGTCTAAACTGACTGGTTTTAGAGATATCGAACTTTAAAGATTTTTCGAAAAATTTCCACCTCTCCCTCATTAAGTGCTTATTGTTAGAAATTAACGATAGTCGCCACTTATAATTTATGCTTTTCTGATAGAATATGAACGACTGAATCTAGTGAATACAAGTTTGTTATAAAAATAATCATATCTTGGGAAATTAAGTATCATAAAGTTTCTGTTTTGTAGATTTCTGAAAACTTTCCTTGTCTTTCAAAGCATATTTTTCAAAATAAATGTACGACACTTGGTGTACAAATTACAGAAAAACTTCCTTGTCTCATCACCTTTCTAAAATGGTGCCACAGTATCCACTTTTAGTTAGTGTCTTACCAGAAAATTAGGGTTGTTACTGACAAAGTAGTAAATCAAAGAAAATCAGTTATAATGTTTTTTCGACCCAACATTTTTTTCTGTGGTTTTTGTCCAAACTGCTGTCTGATATTAGCTTTTTGAGTCAATGCGCTTAATTTTGGTCGATCACATCAAGCAAAATCGGTCTTTATCTGGAGTATTTTTATCTATGGACCAGATAGTCAAACCATCAATTTTCTTTCATTTGAAACAGCTACTTGAAACAAATGTACAATGATGGAATGTTTATAAGCTCTGGTTTCGCAAAAAAAAAAACTAAACTAGCGTGCATAAAAGTTGGGTCACCCTACTTGTAGGACAGGTAAAAATACTCAAGATAAAGACCAATTTTGCTTGATGGGATCGACCAAAATTAAGCGTATTGACTCAAAAAGCTAATATTAGATAGCAGTTTGGACAAAAACCACAGAAAAAAAATGTTGGGTCGAAAAAACATTACAACTGATTTTCTTTGATTTACTATTTTGTCAGTAACAACCCTAATTTTCTGGTAAGACACTAACTAAAAGTGGATACTGTGGCACCATTTTAGAAAGGTGATGAGACAAGGAAGTTTTTTCTGTAATTTGTACACCAAGTGTCATACATTTATTTTGAAAAATATGCTTTGAAAGACAAGGAAAGTTTTCAGAAATCTACAAAACAGAAACTTTATGACACTTAATTTCCCAAGATATGATTATTTTTATAACAAACTTGTATTCACTAGATTCAGTCGTTCATATTCTATCAGAAAAGCATAAATTCTAAGTGGCGACTATCGTTAATTTCTAACAATAAGCACTTAATGAGGGAGAGGTGGAAATTTTTCGAAAAATCTTTAAAGTTCGATATCTCTAAAACCAGTCAGTTTAGACCCCATATTGTCGGGGTTAAAATTGTTGCAAATAAGGTCTAGTATCACCCATTTCAAGGACCGCATCGAATAACAAATCACCCTGTATAGACTGATGTAATTGTTTTTCTTAATTTTTTTTCTTTCTCCTTATAAGCTTTTAATTTAACCGACTTTATAAAGGGTCTTGTCAATTTGGTCGGTACGTTTTTTTTATTATTTTCAGTTTTTTTTTTGGTTTCTTTGTTTTATCGTTTTGTTTAGTTTTTAATGTCTTATAAAAGTACGCCTTTACGGTTAAACATAGCGCCCAAATATTGTTAACCCATCACCGTTATGTAATACCTATGTTTTATAAATAAATGTATTTTGATTCTAATTCTGAGAAAAAAAAGAAATATCGAGTGAAATCGCAGGGCATGGCTAGTATAATGTGAAACATGAAACCCTCTCGTTGTTTTCTTTATTTAGATTCTTTTACTTGACGATGCGAACTGTTTTGCGGTAAACGTGAAATTAAAATTAGCTTCAGTTGTTTTGTTATTGTTCGTCAGAATTTTTTTTTGTTTTTTTTTTTTGGGTTCCGTACGCATAGGGTAGAACGGTAGCCCTATTATTGATTCTCCGCTGTACAACGACGATATATCCGTTAGACAAAATTATTTTTAGTATAAGTATGCGAAACCTGAATATAGTTTTTTCAGAATCAGTAGATAACTGATTTCGAGTGATTCAATTCCAATGATTTTTGCACCATGTTATATTTTTTTTTCAAAAATATTTTAACAAAATTTTATTTCCAGTTAACTACAATACAATCACCGTACGGTTAGGTACCTACCTATTGCCAAACTATTATCACGATAGTATAACACAGGAGACGCGGTTTACGCGGGTGTACCGCGAAATGAGCATGTTTTTGAACGGACAACCAGGTAATATACAAGCTTATAACTTTGTGATTTTTTATGAAACGGTTTTAAAATTTTGTACATAGATTCTTTACACAAAAATACTAGAAAGGTGTATCGGGTTTCGTATAAACAAAAATAATGTTGTATGTCTGTCAGTCCGTTTGTCACCAGGCTGTAATCTCATGAACCGTGCAGATAGTTTCACAGTTGCAAATACTAAAAGACAGAATAAAATAAATATTGAAGAGGGTAAGGAAGTCGGTTAATACCTAAATGGTACGGAACCCTTCAATTTGCATTTGGTCGTTTTTTTTTAAGTTCCGGAACTCGACTTATGTTTAAAAGTAATCTTTGATATACTGCCATCAATCATGGCAGTCAATCTGGCAACTGAGATAGACGGGGCGGTTGGCCCTGCGTGTTGTGGGTTCGATTCCTGCGTACGAAAAAAATATTTGTATGATCTACAAGTAGTTGTTGGGTGTCTGTGTATGTGAGTTTAAATATTTGTAAACATATCCACGAGAAAATTCGTTTCTTTAGATTACAGAAAGCCTTCCAAAAACATGCTTTTGAGGAATGCGACTCATCTCATTGGGAGCCATGATCTTTGACATATTACGGTGCATCCACACCGCCGGTAACATTTGTAGCCCAACGTTTCCAAATGTTGCTCGGTAACATCCGCCAACAAAATGTTACTAAGTGTTGACGTGTTACTGTAAGTCGAGTAACGTTGCTCAACATTCGGTAACATCCGCCAACATGTTACTAAGTGTTGACGTGGTCGAGTAACGTTGCTCAACATTCGGTAACAATGTTACCCCCATTATCTAACAATGTTTCCGATTGTCGAGCAACGTTACTCGACATACGGCAACATTTGTTGTCGGTTGTTACTGCGGTGTGGATGAGTAACAATCAACAAATAGTAACAAGGAGCCACAAAAGTTACCGCATGTTGCCGAATGTTACCGTGTTGCCTTTTGTTGCTCCACAAATGTTGCCGGCGGTGTGGATGCACCGTTACTAGTTTTGTAAGTGATAGCGCTGGAGGGTCACGTCACAGGTCAGGAAAAAATGATTATTATAATAGAATGTTCTTATCTGCATAAAAACAAAACGGGTGATCACATGAGCAGTTAGTTGCTCTTTCAATAATGCGCCCCAGTCGTCTAGTTCGCAGTTCATGCTCGAATAATACTTTATTTGTCAGTTAATCTTCTGGATGTCGTCTGGCTGTGAGCCAGGGGAGGTATTCTAGTATTAGCTGTTTAAATATCATTTAGTTGGTGTTTTTCGATAGAGTGGAAGCAGGGTTGATAGAAAAATGTGTTGAAACATGAGCTTAATTTAAGTTTTAAGATCTTTCTTTGATGTAGCATTGTAGCCTTTTCAATTTTTTATTTCAGGCAACTAAAGGCTTATAAAACACAATACACATAAAATATAAAACAATGATAAAAATACATATTTCAAATAATATACTTATAAACTACTGTACACGAAGTGACGGCGTCATGGTCTCGGAATCGCCGATACAGCATACTTTTCGGCCAAAACTCTTCCTTGAGAAAGGTCATTAAATGTTGGGTCAGAAGGCGCACCACAAACGAATTAAAATTGGTGTTATGGCGCGCCTCCAACTTCTCCACCCTCAAGTTGCAGCTGGTCTTCATCTTCTTCATTCGCTTCAATTTGTAGACGATTTTTTAATATCATTGTCCTACACTAGGAATTTCTCCTGAGACGTGGGTGCGTTTACAAACATTTCTAGACATATACACAAACACCCATTTGATAAAATTATTTTAATTTAATTGAAGCGGATCTGATGATTAAGTTAGACACAAAATCTGGCAGCGGAAGTCTCATTAGGTTCCTCTGCCCCCTGAAACCAATTAGCGAGGGAACAGTCTGACATGCCTCTGACATGCCTCTCCGCCTACTCCGGAAAGAGGAAGTCCATGAGGATTTCCACCTCGAAAAATAAGGGACGAACTCAAAGCTACTGCTGAGAATTTTTTGATATTTTTTTTCTTATCTGGGAACAAATAAAGAGGTATTTACAGAAGATGATATACCTTCTTACAACTATTCTACCTAGCCTTTCATTTGATACCCATATCATGGGGGTGGGTTTCAAACAGCCAGTCCGCCATCTTGGGGAGGCCGCCATATTGGATTTTTTATGACGTTTCTTAGCTAGTCATGTATTGTCATTAGAACTGTATTGTCGTGTACAAAATTTCAGCCTGCTAGCTTATCGGGTAGTGCCTCAAAATTGAGTTGCAAAAGTCCAACCGGAACGACAAACAAACAAACAAACAAGAAAAGTGAGTGTATAAAAACGTGGGAAGAAAAAAAAAAGGAAATGACTGGTTGGGTAATTAGATGATCAATTCACAGATGGGTCTAGAAGCTTGAAATTTTGCACAAATATTCCTTAAACTAGCTGTGCCCGCGACTTCGTTCGCGTGGATGTCGGAACTTAACAATGTATTTTTTAGTGCAACATTGGCTGTAAACCATCATTCTGGAGCATACATAAATATGCGTACGTAAATCATCAAATGAGTCCTCCCACCCAGGGCAGGGATTAAAATCTACGGTGTCCTATAAATCCTATAATAGGCGTTTACGTTCCGGGGTCAAGGTAATTCGATAGTTCCGCGACCCCGGCAGGCTTTGGCCTTCTAAGGGGGGGCCCGTCATTGTGATGACACATTGAGGCGCGTGTTGAACACAACGCGCCGTCGACCCAGGCATACTCACCGTCCGCATGCTCGTGCAAGAGAAAAATCTACGTTTAAACGCCTCTGGGACCTGAGTAGTATGGGCGGACTCCGGAGCCTGCCCGTTCCTACCTTTACCGGCGCTGGCAGCCCCAGGACGTAAGCAGACATGGGCGAAAGTCATTCTTTCAAGGAAACAGGTCGTACCTATGCGTGACCCATCGTATCCCATCGTATCCCGTCGTATCCCATCGTATCCCATCGTATCCATCGTATCCCATCGTATCCCATCGTGTCCCATCGTGTCCCATCGTATCCCATCGTATCCCATCGTATCCCATAGTATCCCATCGCATCTCATCGTGTCCCATCGTATCCCATCGTATCCCATCGTATCCCATCGTATCCCATCGTATCCCATCGTATCCCATCGTATCCCATCGTATCCCATCGTATCCCATCGTATCCCATCGTATCCCATAGTACCCCATCCTATCCCATCCTATCCTATCCCATCCTATCCTATCCCATCCTATCCCATCCTATCCCATCCTATCCCATCCTATCCCATCCTATCCCATCCTATCCCATCCTATCCCATCCTATCCCATCCTATCCCATCCTATCCCATCCTATCCCATCCTATCCCATCCTATCCCATCCTATCCCATCCTATCCCATCCTATCCCATCCTATCCCATCCTATCCCATCCTATCCCATCCTATCCCATCCTATCCCATCCTATCCCATCCTATCCCATCCTATCCCATCCTATCCCATCCTATCCCATCCTATCCCATCCTATCCCATCCTATCCCATCCTATCCCATCCTATCCCATCCTATCCCATCCTATCCCATCCTATCCCATCCTATCCCATCCTATCCCATCCTATCCCATCCTATCCCATCCTATCCCATCCTATCCCATCCTATCCCATCCTATCCCATCCTATCCCATCCTATCCCATCCTATCCCATCCTATCCCATCCTATCCCATCCTATCCCATCCTATCCCATCCTATCCCATCCTATCCCATCCTATCCCATCCTATCCCATCCTATCCCATCCTATCCCATCCTATCCCATCCTATCCCATCCTATCCCATCCTATCCCATCCTATCCCATCCTATCCCATCCTATCCCATCCTATCCCATCCTATCCCATCCTATCCCATCCTATCCCATCCTATCCCATCCTATCCCATCCTATCCCATCCTATCCCATCCTATCCCATCCTATCCCATCCTATCCTACGATTCCTTTAAATCGCTTTAATTAATTTACATTTTTTGTTTGTAAGGTGTAAACTGATTACGATGAAATAAAAAAAATAATGTTACTTCAATTTAACACCTCTACTCCTGGTTTTTTTTTAATGCCATCTACCGTGTTATCGTTGGTTTAGATGAATTATTTGAATATGTAGTTTTTCTATTCGAAGCTAGATCGCGCTACTGAACTGCGCGTCTCGGTGTGAACTGACCGTAATATTTTACTTCTGAATCACTTTAAATTCAAATATCTTTTGATAGACTGAACCGATTGCAATGAAACAAAAACTAAATGTTACTTCAAGTTACGCTAAATCGTTGTGTATAAAAGTTATCTACATTGATTTCGTATATTTTACGTGATGCCCGAATAACCAAACATACAAACAGATGAACAGACAAACAGACAAAAATTCTAAAAACGCTGGAAATGGGTTCTATTGGTTGTCCTTTAACACCCTGGCTATATTTTTTTTTTTTTAATGTACAAAAACTTCTTTTCTACAGTTTTATTATATGTATAGATTACGCATTTCATGAAATTCATCAGTTTAGGGGCTAGAATATTGACTGTCCTTCCAACATTCATGTTATTGTATAAATGCGAAAGTGAGTTTGTTAACCGCTGGACCGATTTTAATGAATTTGATAAAAGGGATCCAGGAGTCATTTAAAGGCTAAAGAGGAAAGTATTAGCGAGTGAAATCACAAACGAAAGGCTAGATCCTTATGAATCTTATGATATCAGTATTTTCAGGCTGTAAGCTAAGATTCTGTAGACTTAGGACTAAATTACATCAGTATTCAGGGCTCAACTCAATAAAAATACTAACAAATCATGCCGTACTTACTAAATCAGTATCCATGATACATTAGTAGGTAGTTTCTATAAGGACTTAGTTTATTTGGGATATTCAGCAAGTCTAGTTGAGACTAATAATCCAGTGGAGTCCACCATGGGGTGGATACTGGGGGATTCTTTCCCCTTTTTCGGGGAAAAATATTTTTCTTAGGGAAAATAAATTCCTACAAAAAGAAAATTGGTCCGTCAGAAGAACGTATAAATAAATCAAGAAATATATAAAACACACAATTTACTAAGTGCAGGGAGATGGGGTGCTAAGACAGGGAACCTCCACGTGCGCCCGTGGACTGGAGTTCCCTCTCGGATACGTCCGGGGAGAAGACCAGTTTTTCGGGCCGGTGCACCCTGGGATGCGGGCAAAAACTCTTCCTTAGGCACTGTGCCTAAGGGGTCTCTTTGCCCGTATGCGAATAGCCTGTCGGGTGGACGCTCCAACGCGTGTCCCTCTGAATAGCAGAGGGCACAGCGGCGGAGCGGGCTTGCGGACGGTGAGTAATGGGTATGCTCGCCGTCCGACCAAGGACCAAGCCCGGGTCGGTGGCGCGTCGTGTTTCACGCGTCACCGACGGGGCCCCTTATGGGGCCAAATGCCTGCTGGGGTCGCGGATTTTTCTTAATCCAGGATACCGTGGCCCCGGAACGTATAACGTCAATAGCCCGACCTTAAAGCCCCGTATTCATGGTAAACATTTGTTTAGCAACAAAGTTGAATCAACGTGTTGCGGAGTTGCTGTCAACATGTTGCTGGCAACACTGTGTGTCGCAGAGTTGATCACGCCGTGTTGCAGAAATGACGCCCGGCGAGCGAAAACATCGGTTTATCGTGAATGTTGTTTATAAATGTTGACATGTGTGGACGTGTTTGCAACTGTTTATACAGTACTCCAAAATTAATAATGCGCATGCAAATCTTCGCTAATTGTCGTATTCCCGGAAACACCCGAATCATTAAATCGGAGAGAGCCCTAAACAATACACTTGCATTTTGCACCTAGTTCGAAAGAAACAGGAGTCAATGTCATATGTCAAATCATGTGAAACAATTGAAAACAATTCGGGCGGTTGGCGGCTGTCACCGGTCAGCAGTGGGACCAGATTCAGTATTTTAATACTTTTTCAGTATATTTCATCGATTTTTCCGAACATCAGTATATTTTCAGGTATATTGCTGGCAGTCAGTATTTTTGGGTATATTTTGGTTGAAGTTATGGCAACACCGTATAGTGTCTTTGGTCTTTGCGACAATGTAAAGTTTGCGGAATTCCCAAGAACGCGAACATTGGGGACTTTCCCGGATTTAGTTTAAATACTTATTCATGAGCAAAGATGAGTACGTTACAGATATGACAAGAAAGCCGTTTCCGGCGTTGTAGTATTGTAATACTACATAATACAATTATCAATCACTACATAGTATTAAACAGACTTGCAGAATGTATGTTCGCCTTAAATTTTACAACTGCTGGACCGATTTTAATGCGGTTTGCACTATTAGATAGAGCGTAATTTCCAGAATGCATACATTCAAATTCGTTGTGTGTCATGAATATCAGTCTACCCGGACGAATTCGGGACGGACCGCTAGTTTATCTATAATTTTCAAAACAACGTCTAGGTTTTAAATTTTCAGTTGCATGAATATGTAGAAGTAAACTTAAAAGATACTTTATTACTAGTATCAAATCGTCTAATACGTTCAAGTGAAATGATTGTCTCTTCTGCATTCGACTTAGGTAATCTTTGAAGACTTTCTTTCGATAATTCGGGGAAAACGGACCAAAGAAACAGATTTATAAACAAAAATGTGTCAGCTATTTTAACCCTTTCATGGGCGGTGGCGTGTATATACGTTCCAAGACAGCTACGAGTGGTGACAGAACGTACTACCACGTCTATTTTAATTTACTTGTTTTAAGCAGACCGTATACTCACGTTGACTCGCCATACAAAATTGTACTAGCTACGTCTTTCCGCCACAACGCATGAAAATTTCAAAATTGTTCTGTCACATTACATTATGATTTTTGGTGCTTCAAAAAGAAGGCGTCCTGCTCGTGCGCTGGTGGTACGTAGAATACGCACGACGTCATGATACGCCCCCGCGTCCCAACATTCCCGTTGCTTCAGTCACATAGTGTCAACCTAAGGGTACGCGCGCGCGCGCCGCCGAGAACCGGCTGCTTTTACTGTTGTTTTTGAGAGTGTTTTTTCATAAAATGTAAGTATTATGACTGTTTATTTATTATACGTTATGTAGAAATAGATAAAATATCCTCAGAGAGTTAGATTTTGCTATAATTCATTTTTAAACGGACTTTTAAATGAGTAATAACAGAATGTAAGTACCCTACTAGCTCCTTTGATTTTTACGCAGGTACCTACCTAAATTACGTTGTAACTAGATGTTTATCTAGCAGAAAGATAATGTACATTATCTAGGGATCTAATCAATATGTTTCTTGCTTGTTTAGATGGATAAACGCAAAAAAAAAAGAAAATATTTGAAACAGCTTGGGACCCGTTTGAAGACGACGGAGAGTACGGTTCGGACAATAATGACGGACGACGAATCTAATGATACTGTAACACATTTACTTCAAAAGACTACAAGGACGAATCTGCATGACGTTCTATGGGCCGTTTATCTCAAAATAATCCTGAGTTACGTCCTCTTCGCTGTTCACCTCAAGGTGCCCATGAGGACGAACCTAAGTTGCTGCCTGTGCACCAGTTACTTCAAGCTGATCCTGATTTAGGTCCTGTTCACCGTTGACTTCAAGACGACCTTGATTTAGATTCTGTTGATTTAGGTTCTCCCCATAGAAATGAACCCAAATCGCCGTCTTTATACCATTTATCTAAAAGCACTCCAGAGTTACCACCTACGCATGAATATGCGTAGGTGGTAACTCTGGCGTGCTTACGTCCACGACGGTGACTTAGGCTCACTTGCATGGCTTACATGGCTACTAGGTGAATTCTTGTAGCCATGTAAGCCATGCAAGTGAGCCTGAGTCACCATCGTGGACGTTTGTAGACGTTGTGTGCATATTATATGTTACAGTATCCTACAAACACGGCACAACGTTTGCAGACGTTCGACGTCAATAAACGTTGTAGACTAATGAGAATGACCTGCTGTACAGGCAATGACTGAGCGTCTATAAACGTTGACGTTAGATAACGATAGTGCCGCTATTGGCCAAATGTATCGAAAAAATACGACTCGACGTCAATAAACGTCTAACCATTTTGTAGGAAGAATTGATGTGTCATTCTACATATAACACGTGATCGAGTACCGTCCGCGAAAGGGTTAATTAACAAAGCTAGGTGTTAAGGATGAAGGAGGTTGTGTCTGGCTGGGGATCTATCCTGCGGTTTTATGATCTCGTCATTATATTTGTTAGTTGTTGGGTAATGAGTTAATGACTGATGGGTAGTTGTGGGTAATCCTTCGAAAAGGATGTTAAGATATAACTCTAACATTTATTGTGAGTATGAATAATTATAAAACGTGTTAAGAAAATCAGTATTTTTATTGGTATATCTGTCCTATGTAAGTCGGTATATTTCAGTATTTTTTTGAGGTGCCTCGGTATTTTCGTAAAATTTAATCTGGTCACACTGCCGGTCAGTCAAAGGTCCGTCAGTCGTCTTTATATATTGGTGGTGACTGCACGTGTTCTCTCTGTGTGGAATTATATAGAGCTGCTATTACACACCCTTCTTGGTTTTGTTTTCAAAGGTGAATTTAATTTCACACAGTAAGGTGAAATTAACTTTAATTATCTTACTCAAATTGAAATAGTTTATTTTGTAAAATAGGTAAATATACTAACATTTTTTTACGTTTTTTAATATTAAAAATACCTACGTAAATGTTTTTTTCTAGTACTTATGTGTATTTAATACACATTAAGTACTAGAAAAAAACATTTAAAAAATCAGATTTAGGCTTATATAAATTTACATTATTACAATTTCGTTACTGATAAATCAATATTTATCTCTTTTAGCACAAAACACATAATTCTGCTAAATTATCCATGAAGAAAATGCACTTAACCACTCTATATACATATCGTCTTCCGACGCTCGTGGAATACGACCGTTGCCGAACAGTGACGAAGATTTCTATGCGCATTATTAATTTGGGAGTACTTGTACACATTGGAAGCGCGGAGCAATGATAAATAGTGCACTACTTTCTCGGGCAATATTTTGACGCAGATTGCCGTGTGGTCAGGCGATATTGATTTTAAAAAAGTTTCCAGAAACATTTACGCTGCTTATCACAATGTTGATCAACTGTTGCTAAATAAATGTTTACCATGAATACGAGGCTTAAGCCTTACCATGGTATAGTATCTTTTTAAATATTGGCATACCGTTGTATCCAGTTCGACTGTCGACCCCAACATAGGAAGAAAAAAGCTTGTCATTTAAATTAAATGGGAAAAAAATGTTAAACATATGTTTTCGGGGAGAATAATACCGAATTTAGGAGAAATCTTAAGTATGATCTAGCAACACTGACCCACGTTCCTAGTTTACCGGAGCTTGTCTTGAAAACATTGAGGATTAACGGATATAGGCGCTAGTAAATTACGCGCGGCTCTGCCCGTAATGAGCTGGTATTAAGAATTATGTTGGTACATGAAGTTTTATGTGTTTATTTTATGACCTAGTATGGAAGTTTCCTAATTCTTCTTCGGTTTGCTTTTCGAAGTTAATTTTGTGGGATTTTAGGGATACTGCTTGTGTTTTTAGTGGTCAATTGCCATCGAAAGACCATTATCTTATGGCTTCTTTAGTGGACTTATTTTTGTTAGAAATAGTAGGTATAATTGACAAAACAGAAGGTAGACCATAAAAATATTTACTTATAGAAAAAAAAGGAAAAAAAATAGAAAGAAAGAAAGAAAATAATAGGTAGGTATGCGCATAAAAAAAATTAGCGATCTCTTTGAAAATTTTAAATCTTTTTTGTTACGGTAGAATGTAGATTATAATTATGATTTCTTCTCTGTAATCTACATACCTATTTAAAAATATTGATTTAGTATATAAAACAAACAGTTCAATTGTTTTTCCATAAAAAAAATATCAACTTAATATGCTAGTGATCACTAACTTTTTTTTTTGATGAGTGTATATTAGCAGTATAATGTACTTTTAGAAAATCGGCAAATCGTACCAATCTTTTGTACTCTTAGAAAAACGGTAGGTACGTCAACACAGTAACTTCGGGAATTCATATTTCTTTTTAGCAATTTTAACACAACTGCCCAAAAAAGGAATGTTATTAACCCCAATTTTTCCAGAATAACCTCTTAAATAATTAGTTATCAGTTCTCATCGCTCACCACAAACTCCACGTTCATTAAGAGCTCAGTTCAAACCGAGTCAGTTTGCAAGTTCTTATCAGATAACATTGCAACAAAGCGAACTGTTTTAACTATTACCAACTAATTAAAGTTGATCGTTTGGTTAATATAACTAAGGGTGAGGGAAGTTTTTAATGGGGGCGAATTTGTCGCTTTAGGGGTTGTAAAACTTGTTGGTTCATCTTTATGATGTAAGTTTTGGAGTCTGAAGAAATTAGTTTTGAGTACGAGATCTGTTTAAGTCTATTTTTTGTTTATTTCGAACGTCATTGTTTTACTAGCATTTTGCTATGTTTCCATTTGTAAAACAGGTGATCATACTTTCGAGATTCTGAGTAGACGAAACGGCATTTATTTTTATGAAAAAAAAAACGTTTCCCCGCACTTCACGCGCCTAAAAATATAATTAGAAACTTAATAAACTGTATCGGAAAGACCAATATTTATTACTTGTGGGAATCAAAGCTGCGGGATGTAGCAGCCAGTTGCCTCGTAATCTTTTTTTTCGTTCTTTTAAAACGTTCATACATCCGGCACACATACACGCCAGCATAAAAAAAAAGCAGCATCAAAGCAGGATAATACCGCTTCCCTGGAACGAAAGCGCCATCGAAGGAACAGGGTGGACAGCACCTTCCGGTCCACCCGGGGTGGGAGGATTCATTTGATGATATTACCACCAAAAATCTGGCTGGATCTGGCTTTTAAATTCTGCGTCTTAGCAATTATTTAACTTTCATTATCTGCCTCGCCTTTTCCCAACTATATTGGGATCGGCTTCCTGTCGAACTAGATGCAGCTGAATATCAGGATTTTACATGGAGCGACTGCCTATCGGACCTCCACAACCCAGTAACTGGGTAATACGAAACCCCATGGTAAGACTGGTTGTCAGACTTAGAGCTTCTGATTCTGACTAACAGTAACGACTGTCAAAGATCTACAAATGACAGTCGGGACCAACGGCTTTACGTGCTTTCCGAGGCACGGGGGAAACTCGCTGTGTCAGATGGTCACCCATCTACAGACCAACCTCGGTAACCCGAATGATCGGTCTGTGCGGCTGTAATTATTTAGCCACGAGCTCCTATCCAATCTACAAATCCATGTTGCAGATTATTTCACTTTGCTGTTCATAAATAATAAAGACCTCTTCCAAGATTAAGTCCTTTCAAGATACAAACACAATTCCATCAACAAGAGAGCCAATCCCTATTTTATGGCATCCAATACAATAAAGATACTGCAGACAAATTGAATCTCCATCAAGGATACTTCCAGCTCCTCAGTGCTTCTTAGTCTAGGCTGGACTCAATTCTAGAGACAATATTCTATTTGATTGACAATTTTACAAAGTGATTGTTATCCTAGTGTACTATAAGGATGCTTTTCCATCCAAGAATATGCGCGATGTAGCTGTGCTGCGAAAATGTGAAGAACCAGAATTTTATTTGATCTAAATATCGTTACAGTTATTTTTTTTATCGTGGTAGAATCATTAAATGAGGCAGGGCAGGAGGGACTGTTAGACTTGTACCGACTAAAATCCACGGTCTCCTTCAATAACCCTTTACGTTCCGGTGTCACGGTTATTCGTTAGTCCCGCGACCCCGGCAGGCGTCATTGCGCTCATCTTTGAGACGCACATGGAACACAACTCGCCGCCGTCGACCCGGGCATGGTCCATGGTCAGACAGCGAATCGCCTGTTACTCGCCGCCCGCATGCCCGCGCCTGCAGATCTTCCTGCGACGTCCGTTGCTGTGGGAGTCTACCACTGCGGCTCTAACCCTCTTTGAAGACACGGCGGTGATCTGCCCGAGCGGTGCAGTCATGCACCGTATGCACCACCGTGAACTCTGGGCGATCCTCGCAATGGTGACACCCAAGCGTTTCTTACTTCCCCATCCGACACAGGAACCTCCCGAAACTTCCTTGTCGGTGAGGACTTGCGTCAAGCGGAAGGTGAGGACGCCGTGACGCCTATCCAGCCACTCCTCAAAGAGGAGTCTTGCCGCCGCAATTGCGGCGTGCCCGTTCTTTGTACACATAGCTGCAGAAAATGAATTTGATTGGTGGTTAACAGCTAATTGCAAAGTATAGCACATCGGTGGAAAAGTACCCTAAGGGTGTCTTCACAAAGGCAAGTAGCTCAAGAGAAGCAGGGGAATGGAAAAGCTAACTCTATGAAGTTATTGGAACAGAAGATGTGACATTTTGTAGACTTTCCGATTGTTTTTCTTTCATTAGAAAAGGTGAAAAAATATATTTGAACTGACATAGAAAATATTCTTAGTTAATGCTTTTTTGGCGTGGAAACTAAAGACGCGTTTATGAGAGATTTATTGGAGGCACAGCGTAAAGAGTGGAGTTATGGACGTTACATCGGAAGGAGGTTATGGTGGTGACTTTTGCCCAGCAGTGGGACATTGTGGGCAAAGACCTCATCCAAGTCTTACCAGGACAGCTTTTGCCACGGTGTGCATTCAGGTCGACTCATCACCTCTTTCAGCGCCGGATTTTGTGCATCCAGATTGATTTTTGAAGGGCTAGAAAATTAAACTACAGTCATTTTAAAGTAGTCTATCTAAATAAATGAACTGTGTTTAACTCGGCCATCGCGACTCACACATGCAAGCTGAAATCCTCTATTACCTGGTTTGAACGCTTTCGGTAATATATCCAAAAGACGCGGGATCCAATCCCACTTGCTACTGAATTTTTCTTTCCTCAAAAATCATTTTTACGATGCGCGTTGCATGCGTTATTAATATATGTATTTAATTCATTCAAAATAACCCACTCAATATTTTTTAAACCTAACTTTGATGGATGGTTCCACATCCAAGGTAGATTGACGTAGGCTTAACCGTGTTTATGTCTAGACCGAGCGACAGGCTGAAACTTATTGCTTTTCGCCTCCGAACCCGTCGCGGTGATGAATTGACTGGCTCGACACCACTTTGAGTAGATTACGTTTTGTACTTACTCGTACTAGAGTTTTTAAACTGAAAAATTGTGGCTTTTAAACTGGCACCTGTGACGCTAACACGGTGTTTGTAAAAAAAGTAAAGAGTGAACAGGTTATTTCTAGACAAGCGTGCCTCACCGTCGACCACATCTTCGCTTACCATCAGGCGAGATAGTGGTCAAACGCGAACCTATCAATAAATAAAAAAAAAGCGCCAATTCTTGCCAACTAGTTTTTGATAAAACTTTTCAGCTTGATTTTGATTAAAAATAAATAAAACCTAAGAAAATAGGTACTTAAAACTATGGTGGTGAATTTTAAACTCGACATACGTCACTCCCGAGCAGTGTTGCCAACCCTAATCTTAGAGAATCAGTAGAATATGTGCCAAAAATCGGTAGAAAATGGTAGAATCCAAAATGAAAAATCGGTAGATGTACCACCTTAATTTAGTAGGTTTTTTACGTAAAAAGTGTTTTGAATTTATTTATTGTTTATGTTTATACATGTTTTTGTCAAAAAGTTTTAAATGATCTGGACTAGGCTGCCCATTTTTCTTTGTTATAAATCTTTTAGATACACCCTCTAGATTTCTTTGGCAGGTTTTCATATTATTTATTAAGAAAACGTCTCTCAACATTGACACTACTATCAGAATCTATTGCTCTTTGAGCTAGACTCTAGCTGTCTAGTACCAGAAGCAGGTTACAACTCACAGCTCTGTAGTAAGTAACAAAATTAGACAAAAACAAATAAAATCACATTTACTACAACAAATTCAATTCAATATTTTGATGTTTCAATATTTCCACTCGAATTCCGTGAACGCGGTACGAAAGTGTCAAATTCTGATCTGTCATTCTATGTCCACTGTCAATCGTAAGTTTTTTTTTATTCGCCCTTAAGCTAAGTCACAAAGCCTATAATATTACCGCCTAATCCTTTAAAATGTTTTCAATAGTGGCGTTGAAAATTTGAAAAATAGGTAGATCTGAGGCTTAGGTTGGTAGACAGGTAGACTGAGGCCAAAGTAGGTAGATCTACCTACAAGTTAGTAGATATAGCAACACTGCTCCCGAGACTCCCGAGTTAGTTCACATCTCTGTCGCATCGCGCGCTGCGATTGATTATGCGAACGGCGGCGGCGTTGCACATAGCGTATATCGTATTTAGTATCCTGTAGGTCCAATTTTTTGGCGTAAAGCACAGTTAGTATTTTTTATATAATATACTAGCTTCTGCCCGCGACTTCGTACGCGGATCCTGCTGCTTATGCGTAGTGTAGTGTAGCTGGGCGCTTGGAATTCCACAACAAGTGTTCCAGATCTTCAGTTTTTATACGTCAACAGAGAGTGCTCATCAGGCTGAACAACTCTTGCTAAGACGTCATTCCTATTTATCTTATAGTGTAGCTGGGCTCTTGGAGTTCCACATCAGGTGTTCCAGATCTTCAGTTTTTATACGTCAACAGAGAGTGCTCATCAGGCTGAACAATTCTTGCTAAGACGTCTTTCCTATTTATTTTATAGTTTAGCTGGGCTCTTGGAATTCCACATCAGGTGTTGCAGATCTTCAATTTGTATACGTCAACAGAGAGTGCTTATCAGGTTGACCAACTCTTGCTAAGACGTCATTGCTATATATGTTATAGTTTCGTCATTCTCGCATTAAAAATAACAATGCTTCCATACAACCGTTCATCCCCCCTTTCAACCCCTTAAAACCCACCCTTTCGCAATAAAAGCCTATGTCCTTTCTCAGGCTCTAAACTATATGTGTACCAAATTTCATTTAAATCGGTTCAGTAGTTTTAGCAGGAAAGCGAGACAGACAGACAGACAGACAGATTTACTTTCGCATTTATAATATTATAATTGATATATATAATATAATACATATAATATTCCACAACTATCACACAACGCCATCTAGTCCCAAGCTAAGCAGAGCTTGTGTTATGGGTACTAGACAACTGATAAACATACTTATATATTTCTAAATACATACATATTATAAATAAATTACACCCAGACACAGAACAAATTATCGTGCTCATCACACAAACATTTGTCCTGCGAACCCACGACCTCTGGAATAGCAGTCAGGGTCACTAACCACTAGACCAACAGGCCTGTCAATAGTCAATTATAGTGTGGATAGTGTGGATGTGGATAGTGTGGATATTCTAGATTTTAGCAATACACATTTTTATTGTATTGTAATGTATTCGTTTAGCTATTGGTATAAAAATGAAGGAAACATGACTTGGCAATCTTGGCGTTGGCGCACCACGACAAGTTGATTGATTGCAAAATAATCGAAATGTTCAATTCATTTTCACATTGTTGTACGAAACAAACCTACATATATGTACAAAGCCAAACATTAATATTAGCAGGCATGAAAACATAGAAATGGGTGATTGTGAACTGTTTATAGGAATTTGGGTTGCTAAAGTCCGCGTGGAAGCATTAGCCCAAGGAGAGCAGTCATCGGAGTGGGAAGCGGTCGCCTCCTTCTGCGAAGCAGTTATGCTCGCGAAGGAGGAGGCGGGCCGCGAGAGAAAGAGGACAGCGTCCTCCCTTCGCCCCAGCCGCAGTGGTAGACGCCCAAGGCGACGGGTGTCGCGGGACGATCTCCGGCCACCGTAGGCGCGGGCATGCGGGCGGTGAGTAAAGGGCAACTTGCTGTCTGACCATGGACCATGCCCGGGTCGACGGCGCGTTGTGATCCACGCGCGCCTCAAAGAGCGGGCCCCCCTTTAGAGGGCCATAGCCTTGCCGGGGTCGCGGGACACGTATACCGCGACTCCGGTACACAATCGGCTACCGAAGGACACCGTGGATTTTAGTCAGTACAAGTCTGACAGTCCCTCCCGCCCTGCCCGGGTTAGGAGGACTCATTTGATGATTTTACCACGAAAAAAAAGGAGAGCAGTCATGACACAATGATAATGATAACGGCTCCGATTTACGAGCTGTATAGGTCGTGGGTTCAATCACTGCCGGGCGCATTACTAAGTGTAATTTGTTTCATCACCAATGCATTGAAAACAGTGAAGGAAAGCATCGTGAGGAAATCATCATGTTCTAGATTCGATGACGGCCCACTCCCTCTCATAGAGAGGGGTTTTTGTTCATGCAAGTGTAGAAAAAATCGGCGATTTGAATTGAAAAATGGCGTATTTACTTTAGATTTAGACACGTATTCTTCTGCCACCTCAAAGCTTGTGAAGTATTCAACTCCAGTTGACTGATATGATTTCCTAGCTAATTGGGTTAAACCTGCGTCTGCACCTGAGCGCTAATTACGATGACCGATTGAAAAACGATGTTTTGAAATCTTGAAATTAGACGATTTAGATGTGTTTGCCAAGCCTAGGAGGAGGCGGGCCGCGTGAGGGGGAGGACAATGTCCTCCCTCCGCCCCACCCACGGTGGTGGACGCCCACGGCGACGGACGTCGCAAGACGATCTCCGGCCACCGTAGGCGCGGGCATGCGGGCAGCGAGTAAAGGGCAACTCGCTGCCCGACCATGGACCATGCCCGGGTCGACGGCGCGTTGTGTTCCACGCGTGCCTCAAAGAGCGTCAGCAAGATGACGGGGCCTCTAGAGGGCCAAAGCCTGCCGGGGTCGCGGAACTTATGTCATTACCGTGACCCCGGAACATAAAGGGCTATTGAAGGACACCGTGGATTTTAGACAGTTTTAGGGTGGGAGGACTCATTTGATGATTTTACCACGCTAAAAAAAGCCTAGGTTTGTTCATTTTCAGAAAAGCTGCTAGTGCTTAATTTTTTTTAAGTTTAATTTTACGATAGCAATAAAATGGCAGTATCAGTAATTTTTGCACAGAACATTAAAACAATCACTAGATTCTAAGTACGCTATTTGTCAAAGTATAAATTTGGTAAATAAATAACTTTCTTTCTTTTTGTACTCATCATAAATATTAATTTTAATGTAATCATCGTTAGTAATTGTAAGTTTAGTAGTAATTTGATAAAATTGTCTTTCTTGTCCTTACCTATACAATGTACAAAAACAAAAAATGGCTACCATTGAAGGGGTTGGGTTCCGACCCCACATATACAGCCGGATGATTTGTAATTGGGTGCATTCTTTGAAATGGGTGACAATAGACCTTATTTGCAACAATTTTAGCCCCGACAACCGCTTCTAAATTGACTGATTTTGGAAATATCGAACTTTTAAGATTATTTAAGTGAACAATTGTTGCAAATAAGGTCTAGTATCACCCATTTCAAGGAAATCACTCAATTACAAATCACCTTGTAGACTAATTTTATTAACATAATTGAGCAAGCTATCTTCCCTTTAAGATGGTACAGACAGAAATCCACATACTATGGGCATTCGCCGAACACCTTTGCAAATAATAAAAAAAAACCGGCCAAGTGCGAGTTGGACTCGCCCATGAAGGGTTCCGTAGTAGCAAGCATAGATTAGGGATATAATTACATTGAGATTAGTAAGTAATATACACAAACAATAAAAATAACTTTGTTTTTCATAGCGTTTGTATGAATGGCAAAGTTATATTTGCGGTTTTTGAAAATTGACTATATCTCAAAAACTGCTAACTGTATCTCATCCAAACCAATTTTCGTTGGAAGTTTTTGTTAAGGTCTACATTATACATTTTTTTTAGTTTTATCATTCTCTTATTTTAGAAGTTACAGGGGGGGGGGGGGGCGAAACACATGTTACCACTTTGGAAGTGTCGCTCGTGCAAACTGTTCAGTTTAGAAAAAAATGATAATAGTAACCTCAATATCATTTTTAAAGACCTATCCATAGATAACCCACACGTATGGGTTTGGTGAAAAAAAATTGAGATTCAATTGTAAGGAAGGGGGGCCCCCAAAATTTTTTTTTTTGTTTTTATTTTTGTGTGAAAATCCTAATGCGGTTCATATAATACATCTACCTACCAAGTTTCAACAGGATAGCTATTATACTTTCGACAAAAAGAGGCTGTGACATACGCACGGACAGACAGACAGACATGACGAATCTATAAGGGTTCCGTTTTTGCCATTTGGCTACGGAACCCTAAAAACGAACCGAAAATATCGCAATATCTTCATCCACACACATCTGAACATAGTAATTGAATGAACAGGAGGTCGATATTTGGAAGAGGATAAGTTAATACAAGTATTGGCCTGGGGCTAAATAACGACACGTGTTATGTAATACGTCTCAGGAACATGAGGTAAACACACTTGTGAGGTAATGAGATCTACGCTTGTTATGGAGTAACAGGATTACGAGCAAAAATTGGGTTACCTGAAGGTTTACTTAATTACCAAAGCCCGGAGTTTGTAGATTGATTTGAGGTCAATAACCTGTAACGTACATATTAATATGGACATGCCTCCGGGATTCCGGGATGTTAAATTGATTTTACCGGCATTTTAAAATAGTTAGGAACATCATTGTAGGATGAAGATGTCTAAGCACTCGCTGTTGTTGTTGTGGCTTTGCCCGCATGCATTTCAATTCAATTCCATAAGTACTGAAATGAAATCCCGGGAAAAAGGCTTATCCATGTAATGATTTCTATGACAGTTCGTGACAAAAAGTCAATCTACCTACTCCGGATATGTTAATCTACATACTATTACTCAATAGATACCAGCAAATCAAGCTACCACATTCTGTCAAATTTCTGTAATGGATTTTCAGTTTTATCACGAAACAGGAAGGTTCACGTTCAATTGGTAAAGTTTGATAGCTTTGAGAAAGTTGATGAGCTGGCGTTTGTATTATAACAACTGCATTTCAAAATCAGCTAAATTAGGAAAAAGTCTGCTCGCGAAGGAGGAGGCGGGCCACGTGAAGGAGAGGACAATGTCCTCCCTCCGCCCCACCCGCGGTGGTGGATGCCCACGGCGACAGACGTCACAAGACGATCTCCGGCCACCGTAGGCGCGGGCATGCGGGCGGCGAGTAAAGGGCAACTCGCTGCCCGACCATGGACCATGCCCGGGTCGACGGCGCGTTGTGTTCCACGCGCGCCTCAAAGAGCGTCAGCATAATGACGGGGCCCCCTCTCTAGAGGGCCAAAGCCTGCCGGGGTTGCGGGACTTATCTCATTACCGTGACCCCGGGACATAAAGGGCTATTGAAGGACACCGTGGATTTTAGTCAGTACAAGTCTGACAGTCCCTCCCGCCCTGCCCGGGGTGGGAGGACTCATTTGATGATTTTACTACGCAAAAAAAAAGTAATTGTTTAGAAGTCTGTATTTAGCACATTAAATAAAAAACTTTTTCAAAAAAAATGTAACCGCCTTCAAAAACAACCACAAAAAAGGGTAAAATAACCTACAAAATAACTTTGTTTTTTTTTCATTTCATTGTTTTTTTGCCACCGACTTCTGAAAGAAAAGTTATTTTGTAGGTTATTTTACCCTTTTTGTGGTTGTTTTTGAAGGCGGTTACATTTTTTTTGAAAAAGTTTTTTATTTTACTCTTTTTAGTTTAAATATTCAACTCAAATTCTTGTCAAATCATTCTCTCTCAAGTGCACAATAAGCTAATAAAATTCCCTATCTCAAAAACTACTGAACCGATTTTGATGAAACTTGCAGTATTCCGTAAGTTAAACAATACTTAGTACAACAAAAAAAGAATTACTTAAATCGGACTTGTAGTTCCAGAGATATGCGAACACAAACTAAATCAGTCGATGCCTACTCCAAGCCGTTGAGGAGTTGTACCTTCCATCATCAGCTCATCCACCTGAGATGATGATTATCAGATGCAAATACTTGAACAGCTTTAGAAAATATATGAAAATGGTACTATGTGCCTATAAAATTTGAAGGTTGCCCTCGATTTCCCTGGGATTCCATCATCAGATCCGGACCTGATGATCATGGGACCAATTGGAAAGTATACCCTTTCAAACAAAAGAAAAATTTTTCAAATCGGTCCAGGCGTCTTCGAGAAATCGGGGAACATACATAAAAAAAAAAAAAAGATTCCGACGAATTGAGAACCTCCTCCTTTTTTTGAAGTCGGTTAAAAACTTATGAAGAAAGCCTTGAATCTGAAAACGACGGTTGATCTTGACCGTCAAAGCATTGAAACGAAACAAAATGGAAAAAGATATCAATGCCACGAACAAAGTCAGCCAATCTCCATCGTGACCCGATCAGCAAAAAGAGAGCAGGGTCGACAGCAGGTCACAAAACAGCTGAACTTGAACAAACAAAAAGGGAACTTTTGCGCAAAACCAGCTCAAGCTAGTCAGATCCAGTTCATTCCAGTTTGAAGCGGTTCGGACTGGCCTCGTTGCAGTTATATCTAGTTGAGTGCAGTTTTGTTCGTTTCAAGGCAAGCAGAATAATACAGAAGGTTTAATCTCTGTTAAGTGATGAGAGAATGAAGGTTGCAATTAACTGAAATCAGATATGTCGATTTTGTTTAAAGTTTTTCCAACTTGAACTGACAAAGATATTGTCAATTTCCAATCTAATAGAATACAGATGTATCCTGTTACTACTAGGAACTAATTTATTCCATCTGATTAACGTCAAAGTTCCCGTTTGCTGTACGTCATAAACGGGTTTTCACCCGTTTATGACGGGTGAAAACCCGTTGTGGCCCTTTGTGGACCAGTTGTGGCCTAAGGCCTCAATACTTTACATGGAGCGGATGCGTTTATGACCTTACCAAATTGAATTTAATTTAACACGTAATTATAAATTGGAATAGATGAACAACGTTTATGGTCCATCTTCTCACAAAAGCTGAAACATTCACGAAATCCATCTCGACGGCTCCGGTATCGATGTCAGCAGAGCATTCAGCGTTACCATCGTTACATAAGTCACCAAAGGAACTATGTATGGTACTATCAAAACATCGGTACGAACTGGAACTTCTGTAATTTCTTTGTGTTGTGGTTACAACATATTTCACAACGCTGTGTGACTTTGGCAGGTGGCACACCAGAGACCATTTAGTTATTTTATATTGTGTTTATTGTTGAGCTAATGATTTTAATTCTCTATTTAACTCTGCAGTTGTTTGTGTATACCACCAAGCTTATATTTTGTGAACTTTATTCGTTCAACAATAGTTACAAAAGTAGAAGGTAAGGTTCTGCTTAACAGCAGGACAGTTTGTAGGCAGCGTTCTCGTATATGCAAGAGTTCGTGATTAGGTGCGTCCACACAGAGCGCGCAGCCTCGCGAGGCAATTGCTGCGCGAGGAAACTGACAAGCGAGGCTGCACACTCTGTGTGGACGCGTCTATTGATTTTCGACCGAGATACGAAACAATATACGCGAGCAAAACAAAAGCCGACACTGGATGGCTCGGGCGCTCGGTCGCTCGACCGCGGCAGCGCTGTCACTTGCCTCGCCTGAGACACGTCCACACCAACCGAGCTGCTTCGCGCGGAAAATGCCTCACGAGGCTTCGCGCTCTGTGGGGACGCACCTATTTAGTAATAACACACAATAACAAGACAGTAAAACAGAGCTGGTTTAATTAACACGCACTTGTTAATTATGAGGTAACTTTTTCTGTATCTTTCTAGAAATATTTCAAACTCGAGTTGCTTAAAAATCAAAAAATGCTAATTTGTTACCGAAAACATTAATAAAGGCTTTTGAAGTCAGGTAGCAGTTTTGATACTTCTTTTCCCAAGTTTTTCATTAACGACACAGACCGGAAAACCAAACTCAAACCTAACACACCATTACCGTAATTCTAACCAAACTACATTAAAAGGTATATGAAACTCTTTTGTTAAAATGCAATACGATCGTTACCCCCTATTAACCAATTTAAAGTCTTTACACCTTAGCCACAACCTACACGCTCAAGCGTACTTACGCGTTTTACGATTAAGGGACTTTACTCATGGCGCGACGCGATATCCAATTGCATCGCTTGACGATATCGGTCAGATATCACACAAGCGTCCGGCCGAAGAAAATGTTTGGACAATCGCTAGTGTTTGCTAATGGAGTCGCATGTATTGACAATATCGCTCACAGATCTGCTTGATATCGAATTGCATGTACTCGTACGTCCTAATGCCAATGCATACGATTCTGTGTTCGAAATTCGATTGTGCAACTACTCGTCACTGGCGATATCTTTTGTCTTTTGTTTGCAGCGCCTTTATGTCGTAGTAGTAAGGTGGATTATCGTAGTTTATGGTCGAATTGCATCGCATCGCTCCGTTAGTAAATACGTGCGTCTTAAATCGGCAATCGACTCGAATCGCGAGGCGTCGCATCGCGCCATGAGTAAAGTCCCTAAGAGTAGGTACAAAAAGTTTAAAGGTCATAGACTAGAATCTAGATCTATGAAAGATGGGGTAGAAAAGTGTTGGAGTGGAGATTACCAACAAGAAAGAGGTTGGTACGAGTAAGTGGCCGGAAGAATCTGGATAGCCATTACAAAAAAAAAAAAACTGCCAGAAGTGGCGAGATTTAGAATAAACCAACACTCAGCATTTGGTGACTCAAGTCACTACAAATCAACTTGCAAAGAGACGGTAATCTCGTAAAGGAAATAATATGTGACGAGCGTAAATGATGAATGGACTTAATTCTATTAAAGTGTGGTCGATCCCACGGGACCGGAAACCGGCCTGGCTACAAATAGTGTCGATGAACAGTCTACTTTGGGCGGTATGACCTCAACTTGAATTATTTTATAACGGACACTAAAATAAGAAAATCACGTGTTAAAAAGAAAATAGTTTAGAAGCTGTACGAGATCGAATTTTCTACTCGATAACTCTGAAAATAAACACTAAAACTAACTCGGAGGTCTCTTTTGAAGTGCTGACCATAAATTATGCAAATTAGTTCTGTGATGGGATTCAAAGTTAAATTCTGCCAATTTATTTCAATAAAGTGATTAAGGGCAGCAAAGCACTTATGAATAGCTCGTCAAGTTCCATCAAGGACTAAGACCGAGTCTGAAAAAAAAAACTTGAGAGGTGTCAAGGGACACCCGGATGGAACGAAGTTGCTGTATACAGTCAACAAAAATAATCGTCGCGCCACCACACTGTTCAATGCGAAATAGAAAGACGAAATGAAAATATCTGGTTTGCTTTCTATAAGAGAGAGAAAGAGAGAGAGAGACAGAGAAACATGCGCACGCCGTACGGCTTACAATAGCAAAAAGTGTCGTTACAACTTTTCGTCTTATTTTTTTTCCGTCTAGCCCCCTTTCGCAACGCGCGATAAGGAACTTCGTTCCAAAAGGAGTTAGCAGCAAACACTGTTTGATCGTTTTTACTGAATTCAGTCTGACAATCCTCCATTCAGGACTAATTTGATGAAGCTCAAACTTTAAAAAAAATGGTCGATTGGAACGTCGCAATTTTCGCTTGACTCAACTCGCATCGCTCGAGGTTGTGTGTCGTGGCCAGTGACTTACTTCTACCAGCACTAGTACATAGCGAGGGAGGTCGGAACTCGTAACTAAGTCGTCACATTGTGCGCTGGCGATTGATCTTACGTAACGAGACGCGCGAGACACGGGAGTACGAACTGCGGGTAGTTTCGGTTAAAGCTGGCCTGGGGGTAGAGATCGAACTGTAGAGCGTGACTTTTCTGTTTCAGAAATACTTCGCACTGCCAAATATTAAGAGCGCGTATTCTGAAAGTTGGCAACGTCGCAAATAGTTGTCAAATATTAACAAGCGCTCACAAAGTTTTTAAAGATATCGCCAAGCGATTAGTCGACTCTTCAGGTGACCAGAGGGCTGGCCTATTTCTAGGCCAACGAATCAGCATTGCCATACATCGTGGCAATGCTGCCAGCGTTCTGGGCACTGTTCCCGTTGACAGCGATGTGGACGAATTCTTTGACGTCCTTTAAATGTTTTTCTTTTCTTTTTACTTTTTGTACATATTACTAGTTAGTTTTTATTTATAGTTTAGATCATTTTGTATTTTATCTACTCTCATATCGTTAAATTCAAAATACAAAACTCAAAACGAGTTTATAATGACGTACTTTACACACAGTATATCGAAATGAAATTAAAAAATTAAATTATGACACTATTTCTCTAACAAAATAATGTTATAATAATTTTTTTTTTCATTACGATACGGATTACAGATCATAGATACATGAATTTATTTTATTATCTGTGGCTGCGCGCGCTTTGGGAGTACGTCTAACGCCAACGATACACAATTCCATATTTAATTTCATACTCAATTATAAATACAAAATGAACACTTATTAACAATATTTATCTTTTATTTGATAATTATATTCGTGTTCAATGAGAGTAGATAAAGTAGTGTATGAAACTGCACATAACTAGGTATTATACACTCGTGTGATACTTTTAAAAAACTCGCTTCGCTCGTTTTTTAAACTCACACTCGTGTATAATACCCCTCATTATGTGACAGTTTCATAAACTACTATACTGATAGAATAAAACGTGTCTATTGAAAAAAAAAAACAAATTAACTAGTTCTAATTAATTTAGCAATGTTACTGTATGGAAACAAGAAATAAAGCTCTGTAGTGCACTAAAAAATGATAAGGGAATGCAATAAGTAATATAGTAACACCGAATATATAGTTTTAGATGTCAAAAAAAGTATTTGGAAACCTTTCAAATGCCTTTTTTACACCTGAAACGGTGACATCATCAAATGTAGTGTTTTAATTGCATTCCTATAACAACTTTGCAGTGCACTACAGAGCCGTATTTCTTATTTTCATACAGTAAATTTACCAAATTAATTAAAACTTGTAAATATTTGACAGCTATTTTTTTTTTTTGGGACTGTGAATTATTTGTAATTGGCAATTTTTGGTCAGACTTTTCTATTAGCTTAAAGGAATTAATGGACCAATAGATGTACTTGTATTTTTTTAAAATGGTCGTTACATCTCAGAATTTCCCTTCACTGGCATTTCTTCATTCAGTAAAGGCAAGATCGATCACATCACATCCGCAAATTCTTATCGCATTCAGTGTGAACAGGTTTTCTTCTTTAAATCTATACATATAATAAAATGGTAGGAAAGTCAAAACTGTACATTGAATATTTTTTTAAAAGAATACTTGGGGTGTGATCTACAATCGATACCGAAGCCAAAAATATAGTTTTTAGAATTTTTGTCTGTTTGTCTGTATGTATGTCCGGGATAAACTCAAAAAGTCTGGACGGATTTGAATGATTCTTTTTTTGTTGTATAGGTATTAAGTTTGGCCAACATATAGGCTATAATTTATCTTGAAAACTTGAACACCTGGTGCAGAACTGCAACAGACCAGCTAAACTATAAGAGATACAAAAATGGTGCCAAAGCAAAAATTATTACACGTGATGAGCATTTTCTGTTGAATAAATTTGAAGATCTGGAACACCTGATGTGGAACTCCAAGAGCCCAGCTACACTATAATGGCAGATTTACATTGAGTCAGTAACTGGCGTCAGTCCACTGATATGTAGTCTGTGGTCCACTGACGAGTCAGTGCTGACCTGGCACTGCCATAATGTAAATTGATTTCTTGAAATACTGACCTCGTATAAATAGCACGAGTCAGTTTTCGGCGCCAGCACTGACGCCAGTTACTGACTCAATGTAAATCTGCCATAACACATACAGTAATGACGTCTTAGCAAGAGTTGTTCAGCCTGATAAGCACTCTCTGTTGACGTATAAAATTGAAGATCTGGAAAACCTGATGTGGAAATCAAAGATATCACTAATTTCACTGTATAATTTTAAAATAACAATAGCTGGGAGTATCTCCACGCAGTAAAGGCGGTAACAGATTAGAACTAATTTTCGATGACGATGAATGTAATGAATAAAAATTTGACTCTACAGGCCAAAACTCCCATTTATTTTTTACCCGGGCTCTTGAAATTGGACATCAGACTTATCAGATCTTCGATTTTGACGACCCCGTGTCGCTGGCATAAGCAACAGAATCCGCGTACGAAGTCGCGGGCAGCAGCTAGTGATATATAAAGGCAAAGGGATACCGACACGATCATTCTCCTGCTCTTGCTTCTCAAAATATATCTGGAGTTCGCGCAGCATGTATTTTTTTCAATGGTAACTTGTCTAAAAACAGTGTAATTGCAAAGCGACCCTTAAATCAAATAACGTTTTGAAGTTGACAGTTTTTTTTGACAAATGTTCAACCGATGTTTAACTTTGATATGGTAAGAAGCTATTACTTACTACAAAAAAGTGAAAAATTACTACTATTATAACTTAAATAAACTATTTATACTCTATAGCAGGGGTCACCAAATGGCGGACCGCGGTCCGCATCCGGACCGCCGACCTATTTCGTGCGGACCGCGAGAACACAGCGACTTGCACTACAGAGTACGATCTTATGATCGATTTTCAAGAAAACTCAAACATGCGTAAGTTTCCAGTGAAGAGAACTCGATAAAATTGTGTGGTAATAAATATCCAGAACTACAAAAAATAGCTTTGAAACTTCTTAAGTACTTTGTTTGGACCATCATAATATTGATGAAGCAGCATTTTCGAAGACGAACTTTTATTCGATTTCTCGAAACATCTGGATTTAAAATTTAACAAACGCAATAAAACATGACTTTTTCTCAACGATATGGGAAAAAATTACATTTGTTTTTAATTATAATAATTCCGTAATTACATTTGTTTAACATTTTTTTTTCTATACATACGTATACATATACGCGGACCGCGATCGTCATTTCATGTCTTAAAACGGACCTCGAGCGAAACTAATTGGTGACCCCTGCTCTATAGCTTGCCTTCTTAATACTTTGACGTCCATACAACAGTGCCGTTCTCCCATATAATGTGATTTGCCATTGTGGCGGCCAGTCCGGATCGAAGGGACGAAGTGAAGACGTATAAAATATATAGTCTGCTGAACAGACCAGTAAACGGTTTAGATGAAGCCATTTTCATGTCCTATGCCATCGTACCGATCTTTTTATTCAAGTTTAGTATCTTTCTGGTGTTTTGATACTAGGCTGGCATCGTTTTTGAGGATCCATAGCTATGAAGTTTGGATAAGGTGCGTGCTATTTGTAATTTTAGGATCCTTCGGACCATTTCGTTTCTGTTTAATCGGAGCCTGAAAGGGCGATGTTTTTATTAGAGCTTTTGGGGTTTCTAAATGTTTGGTTATGAATGTATGTTTCATTTGAAATTTTTTGTTTTGGTGACCGAAAAGTTGTATTTTTATTTTGCACATTTTATGCTACCTTCAGTGCTCAAAAACAGTGAAAATAGAGAAAAAATGTGACATCAGAGTTATTATGAGATGCAATGAAGAATAAACAACTGTTGAGGACTTCATTCAGAAAAGGAATAACTAATTTTCTGCATCACGCAATTAAAGTTATTTACCAGTTTAGAACATAGGTATAGAAAATTGCGACAAAGATTGTTAGGCATAACACCCGTCTGAAGATTGCTTTCTTTTTTACCCGACTACGGCGAAGCAAAAAGGAGGGTTATGATTTTGACCGGTATGTATGTATGTATGTATGTATGTTTGTATGTATGTATGTTCATCTGTTCTCTCATAACTTCTGAACTACTTATCACTACTTGACAAATGAGGTGTCGTTAGAAGCGTCTCAGTTGTCCGCTGGTTATAGGGTAGGTGACGTGTCACCAAATCCAATATGGCGCCCTCTAGGGGATGAAAAGTCGTAACCGAAAAAAAAATATTTTCGCACAGTATCGACATGGGTATCAAATTAAAGGGCTTGATGAGCACATTTGAAATATATATACATTATATAGCTTTTGCTAGCTACTTTGCCTGTTTCTAACAGTGTCAGCATGGGTATCAAATGAAAAGGCTTAATGAGTACATTTTAAATTCACTCGCTGCTTTGCTTATTATATCAAATAATCCCAAAATAGCGTAAATAAAAAATAAGTTAAAATAACTAAAACCCGACTAAGAAAAAATCGCGAACTAAAAAGTATAAAACAAGAACAATCCGTGTTACAGAATTTTTTTATTAATAGCCGTGGTCGTATGCCACCTGCGGTTGTTTCACACAATCTTTATTGGCTAGGTGGCATACGACCACGGCTATTAATAAAAAAATTCTGTAACACGAAATACTTTAATGAAAAAAAATAAGTTAAAATTATTTTTTTTCATTAAAGTATTTAGGAACATTACCGCCTGTTCCTCATACATCCAAGAAAACTAAAGTACTTCTTTTGGTATTGCCTACTATTTGCGTGACCGTAACCCCTTATCTTCATATCGTTTAGGTACCGAAGTCTATCTAATAAATAAATAATCTTTAAGATTTCAAAGAAACACAAACAGAATATCACTTCATCATCCACCTAGCCTTTTCCAAACTGTATTGGGTTCGGCTTCCAGTCAGTAAACAGAATAACACTTGTAGGTAGTATAAAAATATGTACGTACTTAGCAGACGAGTACCTACTAAAACTTTGGAACGAGATCTTTGATACATTTTCAGAGAAAAATATACCTTATTGCTACATGAAAAGTATGAATACATTCTCAACTGCAAACCCTGCACCATATTTTAAAATTCACGTAACGGTCAAAGCGTGCTTTCAAAATCTCCTTTCAAACCGTACGGCGTCGTCCAATCCGGTTCAGAAGCCGTGTACTTACATGAAAGTGACTCACGGTATATTTAATACCCGGACGGCGACCGGAGACGTGTGAAGGGTGAAGTAGCGAGCGGATATCCGGGGGAGGATATCCGGCATGTGAAAAGAGAACCGTTTTAGTTGTTATAGATGATACTGCTTTGGGTGATTGAATGTTTTTTCGTCATAGTATAAAGTGTAGGTAAGTGGACTGGAGAGACCGCGACATGTCGCGCTCTCTTTTGCATAGGCGGCGGTTCGAGCCGCGACAGGGAGACCGAGACAGGAGACCGCGACACTTGTCATTGTAGTGTCGCGGCCGCCTGTCGCGGTCTCCTGTCGCTGTCTCCTGTTGCGGTCTCGCGCGCGAACCGGCACCTTAAGAGTTACGGAAAGAGCTATACTCGGAGTTTCTTGGCGGGATAAAATCTGGAACAAGGATATTCGGCGAAAAACCAGAGTTACGGACATAGCTCGTAAAATTTGCAAGTTGAAGTGGCAATGGCCAGGCCACATCGCTCTTAGAACTGATATAACCGATGGGGAAGAAAAGTTCTCGAGTGGCAACCACGGACTGGAAGGCAGCGTACGCAGGCCTCCCACTAGGTGGACCGACGACATCGTGAGAGTCGCGGCCTATGTTCAACAGTGGACATCTTTCGGCTGATGATAATGAAGTGGACTCATATCTATGGAGTAGATTAAACTGCAATTAAAAATGATGCATAATAAGGAAACTGCCATTATCCAACAACAACTGTCTAGTAAGGATTCTTTTTTTTTCAAACGGTGTATCTGTACCCTGTTTTCATATAAACTTCCTTCAAACCGCACTAGTATAGCCTGGAGGACCAATAGCCATAGCTTCCACAGAAAGTTGACTTGGGTTTTAACATAGCAGACAGACTATGCTATCATCATCATCATCAGCCTATAAATGTTCCCACTGCTGGGACACAGGCCTCCTCTCTGTGAGAGGGAGTGGGCCGTAATCAACCACGCGGGCCCAGTGCGGATTGGTAGATGTCACGTGTCTTCGAATTTTTGGTTCTAGGACATGCCGGTTTCCTCACGATGTTTTCCTTCACCGTTTTGAGAGCAGTGGTGTTGAAATGAATTACACAAAGTAATGCGCCTGACGGGGTTCGAACCCACGACCGTAACCGACTCGTAAGTCGAGGCCGATACCACTGGGCCACCACTGCCAGACTATGCTAGATTCCCAAGAATGTCTGTCTTGAGTTGTGAAATACAGTCGCTAAAATAATTATATTCGTCTTTATGGTTGATTGATTAGTGGTGGAGTGTTTGCCTGCTGCGTTGCATGTCGCAAGTTCAATACTTCCTCGGAACAAATATTCGTCTGGCTTACTAGATACATTTATAAGTTCGGCTGTTTATGTATGTTAGTTCCAATTCTAACGTTTTAAAACAAATTCACTATACAATAGAAATTCCTAGTGGACGGCAATTTTGCTTTAAAAATACTGCAAACAACACTCAGTTTATTTGAAAAATAAAAACCTTTAAACACACATTGTTGTATTACAAAAGTTCCATCGTCAAAAGAAATCATGATAGAAAAATTGTTCCTATTAAAAAAAATATCAAGGTAAAAAGAATACCTTTACGGTACTTTATTTAAGTGCTTTCTTTGAGTAAAGTATTTTCTAGTGTACCAGAGTAACAGGATTTCTAAGCGATTTGCTCCTGTTTTTCAGTTCGTTTTCTTGCTCGACCACTTGTACCTTTGGTCTGGAAAAATACGATTACAAAGAGAAAGACAGATAAGTAAGTGTGAGTAAAATTGACGTGGCTTAGAGTACTACAGAGGCCACGAGCTCTCACGTTTTGTGACGTAATTTAAACGGGGAATTTGACGTTAATTTGAGGGATACAATAAGGATAAAATTAGTTACCTAGTCAAACACTAGGGCGATTTTTAATATTTCATACAATTTACGTCGTAGGAGCTTGTAGCTAAATAATTACAGCCGAGGTTGGTCTGTGGAGGGTGACCATCTATCGCTATGATAGATGGTCACCCTCCACAGATGGGATACAATAAGGATAAAATTAGTTACCTAGTCAAACACTAGGGCGATTTTTAATATTTCATACAATTTACGTCGTAGGAGCTTGTAGCTAAATAATTACAGCCGAGGTTGGTCTGTGGAGGGTGACCATCTATCGCTATGATAGATGGTCACCCTCCACAGATGGGATACAATAAGGATAAAATTAGTTACCTAGTCAAACACTAGGGCGATTTTTAATATTTCATACAATTTACGTCGTAGGAGCTTGTAGCTAAATAATTACAGCCGAGGTTGGTCTGTGGAGGGTGACCATCTATCATAGCGAGTTTCCTCCGTGCCTCGGAAAGCACGTAAAGACGTTGGTCCCGGCTGTCATTTGTAGATCTTTGACAGTCGTTACTATTAGTCAGAAGCTCTAAAAGTCTGACAACCAGTCTTACCATGGGGTATTTCCCAGTTACTGGTTTGTGGAGGTGCGATAGGCACCTTATAAAATATAAAAGGATATAAATAAGTAGGCTCCTTATAAAATACTGATATTCAATTGCATTTGGTTCGACTGGACTGACGCCAATATAGTTGGGAAAAGGTTGGGCAGATGATGATACAATTATTTACGTCATAGTACTTCAATTGCGCTGTATGGTCAAAAACGTACGAGTATAATTCATGTATCTGACTAGGGTTTTTGACGAAGTGTAAGCTTGTGTGGGTTAATGGGCGTTTTCCCTCGATTCAGATCTGTATTCAGTGAAGCGTCTCTAGCAGGTCTCTCTTTTACAAGCTTATATGCGCGTTAATTCGCAACTGAAGCGTCAATATACAATTCCATAGTCAAACGCGCATAATACGATCTGAAATGGAAACAAATAGGTTCCAAAACGCTTAGTTATTGATGAAACTGCTCATCATTAAAAACAACTAATTAAAGTCAACAATACCATCGGCAATGCTGTTCTTTGAGGATGCAACGCTGCCACAGCGTCGAAACTACAGTTTGGTATTCAGTAAGACGACGTGACGCGACACTATTTCACGGCTTGTCTCGACGACGAACTCTTTGTAGCGTACAGCCTAGAAATTGTCTTTTATAGAATTTGCTTAACCAAAGAGTACGTTGAGACTTAGATACAATACAATACTATGTAAATATAATGGAGTTACTTTATGTGTAATGGAGAAACTTCCCAGACACAATAAATAATGTTTATTGTTCTATCAGAACATTAATATACGCTTGTTTTCTTTGGAAGGATCTACCTACTCCCTTCTGAGAATTTCTAAATATAAATAGGTCGAGCCATAATTGAGTAATTATTTCAATCGTGATTATCCCTAATGCCAAATAATGTTTCGTAATTTCATGTTGTCCAACTCATCTCGTCATGGACGGCAGTAATGAGCAACTCGCCGTGCGATGATGGACTTGCCCCAAGTCGACAAAGCGTCCTGTTACACGCGCGCTTCAAAGAGTAATCTTAAAACTGATTCCGTCGTACCACAAAACCTTTTAAACGTCTGTTGAACACTTGTCTAAAAAAATGACAGATTATGTCGTTGAAATAAGGTCCGTTTTGCAGTCACACTTTTTTTAGACAATTGTTCAACAGATGTTTAAGTTTTTGTAGTAAGGCTGGGCTAAGATCGCGACCCTGGAATGCAAAGGGCATGTGAAGGAGCGGAGCGGATTTTAGTTGATAAGAGATTGACAGTACCCTCAGGTATAATAAAAAAATCAGCAATAATAAAAAAAATACTATATTCACAATGTCTATCGAATCTTCACAAGTAATCAAGTCAGCCATTTTCTTTTTCCGTATCCTGAAGCCTTTATATAAAAAATACATTTATCTTTTCCAGTCAGCATACATCTAAAGCGTTGCTCTCAAACTATTCCCCAAGGATCTCTAAAAGGGCCATGAATCTTGACAAGTACGGAACCTCTCGACACGTGGATCACAAAAAATATGTCCTCGTCATGTTTTATGTCTGTTATTTTTATTACATATGTAATAATACTTAGAGAAAACAGTATTTGATGTGATGAAAGACATTTCTGAGAAATTATTTATTGTATTAAGAGATATTTTTATTCAAAACACTGTTTGCGGAAATTCGTAACATTAAATTGTTATTTTTGAGAAAAACGTGCACAACATAACAGCCATACTTGTGCATTTTCAAAATATTTTATTTAAAAAAAAATCCATAAGAAAAGCTTTTTTTTTGGGTTTTAAAACAATCAAACTTTAATGAATCCTCCCATCCCACCCTGTGCGGTGTGGAGTGAAAAGGACTATTAGACTCGTACTGACTAAAATCTACTTTTTACTTTTTATAATGACTAAAATTGGTTCTTGTATGTTTAGAAAATAAGTTTTATTTAACTGTGACGCTGTTTTTTTTCAATGTTAACTTTTTCGACCATCCTGTTTATTGCCTTGAAGTTTCATTGAACGGCCATTCTCCAATTTTTCGTCCTTCGTCTAAATACAAACAAACAAAACCAACGACCATTTATATCTAGACTCCTAATCACAGGCGACCGATGTCTGTCAACACATTAGGTAAAAAAGTCTTAAAACCGTCGTGACTCGACCACTCCTGTGAGTCCCCTTGTCGCACTGACCTTGAGTTAGCCAATCAGAACGCAGTATTAGCCAATCAGAACGCAGTACCCCGTCTCCCTCGCTTACGTCGTACCTCAGCGACTTGACAGAATAATTTTTGTTAGTCAGATGGTGCATGAGGCGTCTAGATATAAATGGTCGTTGAACAAAACAGTACCCTGAGCACAAGTTTTCAGTATTTGAGACGTAAAGTAAACTGGAACTATTAGTTCCTTCTTCGCACACCAGAGGCGCTGTTCCATTTTTTCATACAAGAAACGCTGTAAATACTGGAAAGACGCTGTAAAGTAAAAGAGTGAAAACTCGTGCTAAGGGTACAGACGTGGAAGCCGAATTGACGTAAGCCACAATAACTATTGAATTCGTATCTTTGATGTGTTTCATATTCTAATGTGTTTAATGGCCCACTCCCTCCCCCAGAGAGGAGGCCTGTGTCCCAGCAGTGGGAACATCTATAGGCTGATGAATGTCAAATCAGTGAAATTAAAAAAGGGTACGGTACGAGTAATTAGGCGAAGGACGCCCAACCGGAGAATGGCCGTGAAATCATCATCATCATCAGCCTGTAGTGTTTCCAGCTGGGTCATTATCCACCACGAGGTCCCAGTGCGGATTGGTACTATTGTACTCTACTCACGGTGTTTTTCTTCACCGTTTTGAGAGCAGTGGTGATGAAATACTTAATTACACAAAATAATGCGTTAGGCTCGGTTCAAACCGAGGTAAGTCGGGGCCGTTACCACTGGACCATTGCAATCGATTCCAGGTATTTCGAAAAATAAAGACTTGTATGAAAATGTCGTTTAGGGCACATGCTCCTGAGGAATAAGAATAACCTACGATTACTATTATTTATCCCTCAATACTTCTTTACATAACTATCCAAACTAAACTACCCTCCTTTTGTTCTCCTCCCTCACAATTCCCTCTTCCCTCTTGGTCCTCTAACGACATAATGATTGATACGCAATCATTCAAAATGCGCCTCCACATAACATCTCTGTGGTATGCCGACTATTCACAACTATTCCTAAGTTTTGGGATTCACTTTATGACTTGTCCTTTATTATTTTGGCTTTGGAGTATAAATTAGACAAGGTTTGGGTTTAGACCGATTCTAATTCCGATCGACCGATCTATAGACCGCTGAAGTCAAAATAGTTTACCGAATTCTTATAAATCCTTATTAATGTAATACGAGTACATGTGAAATTTTGGATGGTTGGACGGACGGATGGATGGATGTATGTTTGTTATTCAAAGTTTTTTGATCCTCGCGTCAAAACGACTGAACGATTCTGAATGTGGAATAGACACAGGATACCTTTTATCCCGATATAACAATACACGCGGGCAAAAAAATTGTGTGATAAACTAGATTTTTGGTCGGGGTCGCGGAAATGTATGGCTTATCTGGTATCCAATGACCCTTGAACATAAAGCCTTGAAGGACACAGTGGATATAGTTAGTACGATTCTAACAGTCCCTCCCTGGATCCGGACTCATTTGATGATTTCACTACGTAAAAAATATGAATATTAGTAAAGTTCTTCAACTTTCGTAGCCTTTTGCCTGGCTACTTCAATGAGCTCTATAGTATATCCATACTCCAAGGCCCTTAAACTTTAGTCCTGAACTTTGGAAGATGGCTACGCTGATGGTCTCAGGGTTAAGGTGATTGGACGGTCTGTGGTGAATGGATCAGGGCCTCATATTATGGTTTTGTTAGCTGATTGGATGTATTGAAGTGTGTCCTTCGTTAGGATAGGCAATTAGGTATAAGCCTTCGATCTGGCTAGTAAGTTGGAGTTAAACTTTTATGATACGAGTACAAGTAGTTGAAGAAAGGCTTATTCAATTATTCATGAAAAAGATATTCAAAGTATTACATCAATATTAATTAACAAAACCTAGTTTCCTAACATAACTTAGTAAAACTTGACGGCACGGTTGGCTGGCTGAGTCACCGAAAGTGGAGAAATTCCATTATTTAATTGTTTTTAAGCTATTGCATAACTTTTATCGCGGGCTCTGAGCGCGGCGCAGCGCGGCGACCGAATCAAAGAATTTCCAACAACCTAACGAAAATACATCGTCTAACATCGTTTCAGTTCGGGAGATTGATTTTTCTTACTGATTCTAAACGGCCAGCTACAAAAGGAGTTTTCACAATGAAACCTACCTAAAAAAATCTCCTACAACAAAGTTGTAAGTACCTGTACGTTCTTTATTACAGTAGTGCACCACAAACATTTTAAATAAATTATATTCTCGTTAAATATAGGTACGCGGTAGGCGATTTTACTCTTTTAAAATAAAAATAAAAAGCTTCACCGCGGCAGTCTCCGAGTGCCACATGTATTTTTTTTTTATAAATAGCCATGGGGATATTTTTATAAAAAAAATAACAAATAAACAAGCAAGCCTAATAAGTTCTTATATAATGTACTTCTTAAGGATCATCTACATACGTCTACTTTACTTTCAAAAATCGGAGGCAAAAAAATTAGGTCGAATCCAAAAAGTAGATTTACTTATGCCTGTCACGAAGGACAGGTATTCCCGTTTGAGCAACGATTTTTAGGGCACATAAATGTTTAGAGCAACGATTGTAGAAGGAATGTAATGGGAGTGGTACAACTTTTCGAAGTTTGCCATTTTTGCTGATCGAGAATTCTGTCAGGCACTTACTAACTAAAATCTTGAGATATTAGAAATGAAGTTCCAACCCTTGCTTGTTAATTTTAAACAGATGTCTAGACCAAATCCTTGATGAAGTTGTTTACTTGGGTACTTTCCAATAAAGTTTCCAACTCTGTTGTGTAGAACGGCTATGATTCAAGTTTCTTCAACTTGATCTTTTGTGAGAGTTACTTCTACACGTGTCTTCCAATAAAATTATGATATATAAGGTTAAGGCGTTTTGCTAACGGAGACACTTTCCACCGTCACAGGGTACTTCATGAGTATGTGTTAAGTGGAAGCAACAGCGTCCTCCCTCCGCCCTATAGCTGCAGTGGTAGACGCCCACGGCGTCGGACGTGTTAAGACGATCTCCGGCCACCGTAGGCGCGGGCATGCGGGCGGCGAGTAATGGGCAACTCGCCGCCTGCCCATGAATGATGGACCATGCCCGGGTCGACGACGCGTTGTGTTCCACGCGCGCCTCTAAGAGCGTCAGGCAGGACGGGAGGGACTGTCAGACTTATACTGACTAAAATCCACGGTGTCCTTCAATAGCCCTTTACGTTTCGGGGTCATGGCGACACTGGCAGGCTTTTGTCCCCGTCAGATTGCTGACAGCTCTTTGAGGCGCGCGTAGAACACGACGCGCCGTCGACCCGGGCATGGTCCATGATCGGACGGCGAGTCACCGCCGCCGCCGTCCACATGCCCGCGCCTACGGGGACCGGAAGTCGCACGCATTCAAACCTGCGTCGCAAATTGAATAGAAATAAAAAGTTTTGAAAAGATCGATGTCTTTCGAACGCTAAAAGAAGAATCAAGATGTACGCTCACTATACACAATTACACATAGGTACAGTGACAAGATTTGGATCGCATAATAAAAAAGAACAAAAATATCAGTGAAAGTTACTGTACTAAAACATAAGTCATTGTTTCGTGAAACACATTATTTTTTTAAAAGCAAAAGCTTTGAAACACGTTCTTTGGCAAGCGCCAAAAGAACCTTATCCAACTGTGTCGGTAAGATGAATATTTTGTAAAACTTCATGTTACTTTAAACTGTAAATAAAAACACGTTACTATAAAATCTCGTACAAATAACAACCGTACCTTTACGGATAAATTCTTTCACAAGCATTTTTTCTACCACTAATGACATACCTACAATGGATCAGATCGAATAGAACTCCCAAAGAGTAATTATTTCCGTTACCATTGTTAGAATAGTGAGTATAATGGTCTTGTGTTACAATTTAATGATTCAGGATTTTTTGAAGAACCGTTAAGGTGTAGTTCCGGGGATGACGGCAGACTGCAGACGGCAGTGGCATTGCGGTTGGTAATAAATATAAGCAACAGTGCTGTTTAGCGGCAACGCAGCGACACAATCACTCCTATTCAATTCATTCATTAGTACACAATCAAATCTACAAAACATACAGAAATTTACATTTTCTGCGGGCTGGCAGAAACTGTGGAACACCATCTAAATTCATTATACACGCACTCGCACATCAGTTACGGGCTGTTGTAGGTAAATGTATCCAAATTCATTTGTTTTTCATTCATTGTTTCACCAAAATACACGTCATTTCGGTTAGTTCACACAGAGACGCGACGCGGCGCGCCGTGAAGCAAGGAAACTGCAAATGTTTATCTTAGCGTGTAGTAAATAAAGTTAGATTTTGAGTCGCTATTAAAATCCAGCGCGGCGCTGCGCTGCGTCGCGCAACGTTGCGAAAGGTGTATATCTTACTTATCGTGTAGGAAATAGAGTTAGATTTTGAGTCGTTCTATTGAAATGTGCGCGCAGCGTCACTTCTCGGTCTGAGCTGACCTTTAAGCTCTATCTTCGGTGTTCTCCGGGACGGGAATCTCGTGGCTCAGGGTTCTCAAGGAATAAGACCTACCTTCAATAACACCTACTGATAGCATGGTTTTTTGGAATTAGCAGTATTAAGCGGCGCTGTTATCATCTACGATAACACTTTGGTAGAAATACTACTGCGGTTTTCCGTCATTGTCGTTGCTATCTGCAGTCGGCTGCTGCGATCGGAATTGTATCTTTATTTTTGTACTTTTTAAGGGAATAGATTGATCGATGGGTCCTACATGAAAGATTGGTTTAAACCCGTGATGTATCGTCATCTATGCTTTTAAGATTATATAAAAGGTTTTTATTGAAATTAAAGGAGTTACTATGCAGTTTTCCTTTTTCTCAAAAATGGTGGCAAATAATAGAGATTTAAAGCGTTTTGAGCGTATTGTTTCTTTAGACTTATTGCTATAATATCTATCTATGCGTAATGTATGGCCCCAGAATATTATTTAGGTACTGTCAGTTTATCTGGCTGTGATAAGTAAGGTTTTTGTTATGGTTGTGCATATTTTAACGAACATAACTTTTTTTTTTTTGCGTGTTAAAATCATCAAATGAGTCCTCCCACCCCGGGCAGGGCGAGAGGGACTGTCAGACTTGTACTGACTAAAATCCACGGTGTCCTTCAATAGCCCTTTATGTTCCGGGGTCACGGTAATGAGATAAGTCCCGCGACCCCGGCAGGTTTTGGCCCTCTAGTGAGGGGGCCCCGTCATTATGCTGACGCTCTTTGAGGCGCGCGTTGAACTCAACGCGCCGTCGACCCGGGCATGGTCCATGGTCGGGGAGCGAGTTGCCCTTTACTCGCTGCCCGCATGCCCGCGCCTACTGTGGCCGGCGATAGTCTTGCGACGTCCGTCGCCGTGGGTGTCCACCACCGCGGGTGGGGCGGAGGGAGGACATTGTCCTCTCCCTCACGCGGCCCGCCTCCTCCTTCGCGAGCATGACTGCTTCGCAGAAGGAGGCGACCGCTTCCCACTCCGTCTCGCCCCGCAGCATGGCCGCAACCAATGCCGGGCGCGAGAGGTCTCCGCCTATCGCCGCCGTGAGTACACGTCGGTGCTCTGCCCAAGCGGGGCAGTCTTGCACCGTATGCTCTACTGTGTCCTCCGGGCGATCTTCGTAGTGGTGACACCCAGGCGTTTCCTCCTTTCTCCTCAGACACAGGTACCTCCCGAAACTTCCGTGTCCGGCGAGGACCTGTGTCACGCGGTAGGTCAGGACGCCGTGACTCCTATCCAGCCACTCCTCAAAGAGGGGTCTTACCGCCGCGATTGCGGCGTGCCCGAATGAACATAACTTACTTATTTTTCTTATTAAACATATAATATCTTACTGTATATTATTCAAATGCAGTTTGCTTCGTAGCTTCCACGTAACACTATTATATTTTAGCCATTTTAAATTCCTTTATGAAAATGTTAAGCCAAAAGTAAGTTTTAATCCATGAATTAAAAGTAAAAGGAGAATATCAAAACAAAACTTTATAAAGCCATTTGCGAAATTCAAGCGAACGTTTTTTTTAAAAACAATAAGCTCCATTTAGCACAAACGAATTGCCGCCAAAAATCACCAGCTGTCATAATACCATAGACTACATTCAGAAAAAAGTTCCAGCACTGTTTTATCCAGCCAGGGAGAGAATCCACGTTAAATTTTTCGCGCGTAAAATATTGTATCCTGTGAACGAAATAAAAATACAAAAATATACACGATTGTTAGGTGATTGATGGACCATTCACTCTGATAGCGTTTTATCATTTTTTCCCACCAAAACCCGTGATTTTACGCCTAACAATCGCTTTTGTTTGCTTGTTTCTGCACAATTTGCGCACGATCGTAATTTTTGGGTTGAAAAGATCAATTTTGATGATGATAATCTTATTTTCACCCAACTTGCACAATTTTCTTTGGTAAATTATTTCGTTTATTCAAAGTCAGGCAACACTGTCAATAGATATTTCAACTTTGGTAATATTTCGAAGTCTTTAAGCGTATTTTATAGAACTTTAGACTTTCGGAATAGCTAAAATGCTCGAGTTAAAACTTTGTTTAAATTTTGCGTTGTTAGACAAGTTATATAATAGTATTGTATTTTCAGAGTGATTTATGGGCGAACAATGTAAAGAATATTCTCTTTTGGTTATTTTAGCGTTGATTTGGAGGGAAGTTTTATACCAAGGACGCTAATCCAATTAGTGAGGAATTCTAAGACAACCCTTTATTTCATCTCATAGTTTTACATCGCACCTACTCAATTTTCTCCTTTCAAAGATTTGTTCGGATATTTTAAGAAATGGCTTGGATTTTCTTAAATTAATTTCAATAGATAAAGGTGAAGCAAGAGAGATTATATAATGTTTAATACTTCAGATCTGAAACCATTTCTTTGGCATATCATAATGATGTAGATATTAAAGAGTCTAAAACGTAAAATAATTTTAACAGGGCATTTTCGGGGCAAAAATTCGAAGTGAGAACCTTGTCATGGAAGAAACCGAATTGCTATTTATTTTTATCTTTATCTCTTACCGATACCACGATACGGAACTAAAACAGATCTATTTGCCCATTTTAAAAATAAAACAAAATGACATGTATACAAGACACTATGCACACTAACAGCAAGCCATATCACGACTGAGTTCACTCAATTTGTCACTATAGAGCCGCCATTGTGAGGACGTCACACCGTTGACATTTCCCGCGTTCTTCTAACGGTCGCCATTGTTTTATGGTGTTCCATTTGAATATTATTTTTATTTCTGTTTTTTTTTTTATGTGCCGTAGACTTGTGGATTTTTGCTGTTTATTTCGACTGAGGAATGAAATAGGTTTGCATTTTTTTGACGGGATAAATTATGACGTTAATTTTTTATTTCCGTTGTGTGTTACCGACCATTCTCGAATAGAAAAAACTTGGAGTGACTTTATTTGCTAAGAAAATGATTCCGAAATACACTTTATTTCTTGCCTGGAAACAGTGGCCCGGTCGTAGCGACCCTGAATCATGTCTTGCAGATCGTTGGTTCGGATCCAGCTAGGCACATTATTTTGAGTAATTTAATTTATCACCACAGTTGTGATGAATTAAATTACTAAAAACGGTGAAGGAAAACATTATGAGGAACCGTCATGTCCTAGACACAATTATTCTATTCGAAGATATGTGACAACTACCAACCTGCACTGGGCCCGTGTGATGCATTACAGCCTTCTCACACAAAGGAGGTTTGTGTCCCGTCCCACCTGCACCGGTCCGGGTGGGAACCGAAGTCATAAACCGGGCTTTAAAAAGTTCATAAGAAAAATCCAATTATACGAATTGAACGGCAACTGACGAATGCCGCAGTCGCGAGACTGTCGTAGGGTACCGCGCCCCTAAAACGCAAAAGGCAACCGATGAAATGGGGTGGTTTTATATTAGTATAAATCTGACAGTCCCTTCCACACCACTAAGGGTAAAAAAAAACATGTGGCACTCGGAGACTGGCCGCGGTGAAGCTATTGCATAACATTTATTTTAATTTTAAAAGAGTAAAATCGCCTACCGCGTATATTTAACGAGAATATAATTTATTTTAAATGTTTGTGGTGCACTACTGTAATAAAGAATTTCTTTGTTGTAGGAGAATTTTATAAGTAGGTTTCATTGTGAAAACTCCTTTTGTAGTTGGCCGTTTAGAATCAGTAAGAAAAAGTAAATTGTTTTTATGACGGATATCTTTATGATTGCCGAAGTCTCCCAAACTGAAACGATTTTAGACGATGGGTGGTGTCAGGTTTTTTCCTTAGGTTTTTAGATTTTTTTTGTGTTGGTCACCGCGCCGCGCCGTGCTCAGAGCTCATGTGCTCAGAGCTCGCGATAAAAGCTATGCAATAGCTTAAAATAACAGAAAATCGCTTTAGAAAGTTTATTCAACGATTATTCAACGGTGTTTTTATAATAAACCTTTCCATCAAACGTCACTTTGTATAAATATGTCCACTTGTATTAAACAAATGCACTTAAGACTACTTCACGTTATCCAAACTCATCCATTCAATTTAGACACTTGCATGGTTGGATCGAAAACGTCTTAGCATGTTTACCAACACCGTTGCCAAGAACTACTGGACATAACCATCATATTTTAGTTTTCTACAAAACAACTACAGGCACTGAACTTAAAGTAAAGTGTTGCTGAACTTTGGACCTCGATAGAAGTAAATCCGCCATTTTTCTTTTGGCGCCCTTCCAAGCTGGAACGTGCAATAAATAAGATGGTTCTAGTCGGATTGCCGATCATTGGGGGTTTCACATTCTGGCTTGTTTCCTGTGGTTCTGGCAAATAATAGGCCTTTTGATAAGTGCGGTTTGTTTGTTTGTTTATAGGTGATGTTTATAGGCCTTTTTAGGATAGCTCTTGATGGAGTTTCTTGCTCATTCTTCTCCATAGAGATCTACGCTTTGGAATGAGCACCTACGGTACTTTCACAGTTTTTATGTCTTGTGACTGGGACTGTAGCACCATAACTATTTTTGTACTAGTTTTATTTTATGTCTTTTGACAATTCAAAAGTGCCTGTAATTGGCCTATTTGAAATAAACGATTTGATTTGATTTGATTGTTTGTTCATCACATAACACAGGCTTTTGTTATTAAAATCGTTGCACTTTTTGGTTCTTCAGCTGTGCAGTGGGTGCGTTTATAAGCATTTAAACTTTTGTTGACAAATAGCAAGACACAAATCTTCTGTGGCCATAATTATATTGATAAACGTAAACCTATACAGGGTGCAAGAGACATCGACGCACAAACGGATACCATGGGTCCATGACATGATTCTGGACCCCCCGTGTTGGAATTTTTCGTCGGTTTTTTCTATTTTTTGTTTTTATAAGTTTTTTTTAATAGTGAGCCGCACTTAACGTACTACAGGTACTGTGGTACTGGACACAGTATTTAGGTATACGATGACCTTTCATTATAAACATCTAAGAAGACACCATTTCTGTTTTTATTTACATTGCTACTTTTATTGAAAGTAGTGAATTAATTACTTTTTTATTAAAAAACTATTGGGTTAGGTAAGAATAACGATTATGAACAGTCTAAAGTAAAAAAAAAACTCCAAATTTTTTTAAATAAAACGAAAAATTCCAACACGGGCGGTCCAGTATCATGTCCTGGACCCATGGTATCCGTTTGTGCGTCGATGTCTCTTACACCCTGTATATAACATGCAGCGCTTCAGTTAATCACTCCATCACTGCGCCAATAGTACTATCATGACGACATTTTTCAGTCTAAACTAAACAGGTGCAACTGAACACCACTACTTGAAATAAAACGACTGCTATAACTTATTTCTTGGTATTATGATACCCCTAGGTAAGACTGTTTGTCAGACTTTCGGGCTTCTCTTCTTTCTGTTAGAGAACTTCAAGATATTAAAAAATCATGATGATTGCAACTCCGCAATAGTTGACAGATGATGGAGAGCGCCATGTCTTCGGTCAAGTAAAGTTAAGAACTCATTGCGACCAACAGTCCTATTCATCATCATCAGCCGGAAGACGTCCACTGCTGAACATAGGCCTCACCCTTAGACAGCCAACGACATTTCGCCAGTTGCATCCATCGGTTGCCGGCGACATTCGCGAAGTCGTCGGTCCACCTAGAGGGAGGCCTGCCTTCGCTGCGTCTTCCAGTCCGTGGTCGCCACTCGAGAACTTTTCTTCTCCATCGGTTATCAGTTCTAAGAGCAATGTGGCCTGCCCATTGCCACTTCAACTTGCAAATTTTACGAGCTACGAGTATGTTGGGAAGTCAGGTTCTTCGCCGAATATCCTTTGCGAATATCCATTGCTCAGCGTGCAATGGAGAGAGCAATACTCGGAGTCTCTCTGGCGGATAGAATCCGGAACGAAGAAGCCAGAGAGCCAAAGAAATCGACATTGCGCGTAGAATAAGCACGTGGAAGTGGAAGTGGGCCGGCCACGTCTGTAGACGAACCGATGGTAGATGGAGCAGACAGGTGCTAGAGTGGAGACCGCGAATAGGCAAACGCAGTGTAGGACGCCCTGCGGCAAGATGGGTCGATGATTTGAAAATGTGGCTGGCAGCGGATGGATGCGGGCTGCCCAGGACCGGGATGGTTGGCGCTCTTTGGGGGAGGCTTACGTTCAGCAGTGGACGGCAATATTAGGCTGATAATATATCCTTGTTACGGACAGACAGACCTATTACTGAATCATAATTACAACGTTCAATTGGCGAACATTTCCAACCGATTAAATAAAATAAAGTGATAATGCTTGCTTACATTCTGAACCTTTAAGACACTCACATCTTTCTGGCAATCATCCAAAACGAAATGAAGAATAATAAAATAAATAAATGAGCCATAAATAAACAATTCTTAGCCTGATCATTCTATGTTATAGGACATTCGTCTTAAGTAATATTCTTTTTATTTTCTTTTTTATGCTGATGTGATGATCATTCTTCTTTATAAGTGATACTTAGCTTTTTATTTGGATATTTTCGAATTTGCTATTTACTTTGGTGAATATATTACAGCGAAGGTAATTTTTTATTTGGCAAGATACATTTTAGAAGCTTACATAATGTATTTGAGTGAAAAAAAAAATGTAATTAGTCCATCAGAGGCCTTATCATGAGTTTTCACTTATTGTGACGTAAAGTAAACTGGAACTTTCACATTAATTTCAATGAAAAAATTAGTTCCTTCGTCGCACACTAGAGGCGCTGTTCCATTTTTCCATACAAGAAACGCTGTAAATACTGGAAAGACGCTGTAAAGTAAAATAGTGAAAACTCGTGAAATGGGCTATAATTAATAATTTAATAATTTTTAGTTTATTTACCAACAAAAAAATACAAATAAACATATCATTACAAATGTTGCAAAAACTATACAATAATTTATATAACCCTGCCTCTTAAACTAGGATGAACACCTGTATTTTAAGAGACAGTGCTCCACCGAGCAGTTCCTTATACATAGTTTGCTGCTATAATAGGTGGGAGATTACATAGATTTGCGAAGTGTGGGTGTGAAAAGTACAGGTGTGGAGTGGATGTGATAAGAAGTGAGTATGTCGTGTATGTGTGAGTGTGTGTATGAGAGCGTGTGTGTGGTTGTGTGTGTGTGTGTTTTTTATGGTTTAAGTCTTTTTTGAGTACGGGTATATGGTAAGGGAAAATAGGCGTGTTTGTCATTTCATTGTAAGTTTATGTTAGACAGTAGGTACTTGTGTTATTAGGCGATGTATGTGAGTAAAGACTCTGTGTAGGCATAGTCCTTTTGTAATAGCCACTCTGTTACTGTGTTTTTAAGTTTGTGGACGTTTAAGTTTATAATATTTAGTTGTGAGTTTATTTTTTGGTATATGTGTGTACTTAGTGTGTAGAATTGATGTGTTGCGAAGGTGGTTTTGTGCTGGGTTCTTGGAAGAAGATTTACGCGCTTATTTGGATTTGGCGGAGGCAAACCGCCATGTATTCTAAGAAGCGATCTGAGCACAAAGAGTTGCCGTACCGTCAGAACATTACAGTTAGTATACAATTCTGTGGTCGGATATCTAAATGGTTTTTTGGTCATGACTTTGAGAATGGCTCTCTGTGCTCTTTCCACTCTCAGAATACTTGTTTTGGCTGCGCCACCCCACGCAGTTATGCAGTATCCGAGAACTGACTGACACAAAGCATAATAAACCATCCTCAGTGTGTCAAGATTAGCCGAATCTCTAAGGGACTTAAAAATGTGGATAATGCGCAATGTTCTTGTGGTAATGGCTTCAATTTGTTTGTCCCATCTCAGGCCGCTATCAATCTGCACTCCAAGGTACCTTGCACTGTCAGCTCTGGTGAGTGCTGGACAGACACAGTGGTCGTTTAAATTGGGGCATGAGTGAGCAATTACAGAGAAAGTATTAGAAGGTGCAGTATGACGTCGGATTGCGAAGGGGATGTAAGTTGTTTTGCTTACGTTGAGTGTCAGGAGGTTATAACTAAGCCATTCCATTATTTTGCGCAAGGCATCTTCTGCAGTAGCCTTGACCATGTCCCATGTGGGTCCGTAGACAAGTATCGCGGTATCATCCGCATACGCATATATATTACAATTGGTAAGGCTCATCGTGCACAGGTCGTTGACGTAAATTTGGAAAAGTGTAGGTCCGAGTACGCTTCCCTGGGGGACGCCATACGTTACCGGTTCCTCGTCACTGTAGTGCTCGTCAATTTTTACCACTTGTGTGCGATTTTTGAGGTAACTTTTGAACATCTCAAGTGAGATTCCACGCACACCGACATGTTCCAGTTTGTCTATAAGTTTGGGAACAGAAACGGTGTCAAATGCCTTGGCAAGATCAAGCAAGATAACCAGACACTTTGATTTACTATCCAACTTTCTAGCAACTTGTTGTGTGAGATCCAATACGGCATCTTCTGTCGACACTCCTTGCCGAAATCCGTATTGGTTGTCCGCAATTATTTTATGTTTGTCCAGGAATCTCTTTAGAGATTTGTTTAAGATCTTTTCCAGAATTTTGGATAGGGCTGGCAAAACTGATATTGGCCTGTAATTATTGACACTGTCTCTGTTCCCTCCCTTATGAATAGGGTGTATTATTGCCTTTTTGAGAGCATCCGGAAATACACCTGTTTGGAGGCAACGGTTGCAGAGGTACGTTATAAGTGGGACCAGCACATGACGGCTCCTCTTAAGCAGAATAGATGATATTCCGTCACATCCCACAGCACAATTATCACGCAACTGAAGTATGATAGACTCTACCTCTGCTTCATCAACCTCCAGTAAAACAAGAGAGTCGACTGGGGAGATTTGAGAGTTTTTATGAACTAAAGTAGGAGGACAAGTATTGATGTTGGTGGTGGTTGTACGTACCTGTGACTTGATTTTTGCAGCCAAATTTTTGCCTACATTACTAAAAAAAACATTCACATCATTTATCGATGATTTAGGGTTGTCTCGGTCTTTAATCAGCTCTGAGGCACTGACTTTTGTCTTGTGTGTGTTTGTGATGTTTTTTATTGTTTTCCACATATTTTTGGGATTATTTTTGGCTTTTTCTAACTCACTTTTTTCATAAGCAACTTTTAATTTTCTGAGCAAGTTATTGCAAAAATTTCTATAACGTTTATATGTGGTCTTTAGAATTACATTATTTGGATCCTTTTTTGATTTCATGTGCATTTTGTCCCTATTTTTAATACATTTTAAAAGCCCAGGAGTCATCCATGGTTTTATTTTTCTTTTACGTCTAGGTATATTAACTAATTTTGTATGTTTTGAGATAACTGATTTAATAATATTAATAAATTTGGTCATACATTCGTTTGCATCTTCAATATGGTATATAGCTGTAAAGTCCGTATTTTCAAGCTCAAGTATAGTGGATTCATAATCAAGACGGGTGGTTGATTGGCAGACTTTTGGGAGAGGAACAGTGTTAGCTATAGACAAGACGATAGGTTTGTGGTCAGTAATATGCGATTCCAAAACTAGTGTGGTTGCATGTAGGTTTGACTTGAGAAATAAGTGATCAATGCAGTGCTCCTGTCGGGTATGAAATAGATGTGTTGGCATGAGTCCATAAGAGGCATTTATCATCAGATATTCTAAGCTCCGTTCATTCCTATTACTTGGGCTTATATCGATGTTGAGATCGCCTACGAGAACAACACTAGTACAGGAGGATACTTTATCATATGTCTTAACAAGGCTTTGCGTGAATTTATCAAAACATTCTTTTGAATTAAGTGATGGAGAACGATAGACGGCTAAAATAGCCAACCTTTTTTCAAACTGACAAACAAGACAATTCCCACCCTCAAAAGTTGGCTCCCACACAGAACCCTGAAGACCTCGTTTCGTGTAAATTATTACACCATCATTTTGGTTATTATTTGTAGAGGTCGAATGAGACTCGAATTCGTCCAAAACAGGTAAATTATTGACTTTACTTAGCCAGCATTCTGTCAGAACAACAATGTCGAAATTGATTTTCGTCGTGTTTAACAGTACTTGGAGTTGATTAAAGTTTTTATTAATACTTCTTATATTAATATGTAATAAGTTCGTACTGCAATCAGATTTATTGATATACTTGAGACAATCTTCAGGTTCACAGCTATATGAATTACCTAGTTGAATATTATCAAGCTCATTGTTAATGATATTAATGGAGGCCATTGTGAATTATTATAAGGTTGGGTTGTAACATTGATAGATTTATACCGGATCGATCACTTATCGTAAGGAGTAATATAATATAGAATGAATTTGTTCTGGTGTGTTGTGTGAGAGAGGCATGAATGTAGTATGTACTCGTATTAAATCTGGGATGTTGTGTGAGATAAGCATGTACGTAGTATGTAACAATTATGATGTGTAGTGTGAGAGTAGCATGTGTGTTATCTAGTGTATTATAGTGATGTGTGTAATAGACAACTTTGTGAGAAAAAGTGTAATAGTTAACCTCAAGGGCACACCCGTGTAGTAACATTTTACAGCGTATTATAATTATAAAATAAGTTATATTATACTTAACATTAATTGCTAGTTTTGTAGGTTTCCCGCAGTTGCTGAAAGGTATTTTCGCTTTTGACAACAGTATATTTGTCACCTTCCTTTTTGCGCAGGAGAATTCGGCCATTCGCAATCCAGCAGTATTGGTAGTTTTCCAATCTGGCGAAGTCACGAGCAAGAAAAAGGAGTCTTTTCGCTTTTGAAGTCAAATGGTCTGACACAAACAGTGATAATTCAGGCCCTTCTAGACCGAGGTGTTTGGTGTTAATTTGTCTACCAGGCTGGGAGATATTATATTGCTTTGCTTCTCTTAGGAACTTATCTTTGGCAAAGATGTTGGTAAATTCAGTGACGACGGCTGATGTTGTCGCATCTGCCTTTGATGGCAATCTGTATATGTCCTTAATTTCCTGAGTAGAGCAATCACTCCTAACATTTTTCATCAGGCTGGTTACCATGTTAAGCAGGTCTTCCTTTTTCTCCTTTTTCTTCTTCGGTACGCCTCTTATTTCAATACAGGTCTTTCTAATGGTTCTTTCCATCCCTTCACTTTTTTCTTCCAACTCCTCAATTTTTGAGCGTAAGTTAGTCCTGTCACGGTCTAGGATATCGATCTTTTTATCCAAGTCCTTAATTTGTGCTGACAGTTCTTCTAACGATTTTTCAATTTCATCATTTGATGCTTTCAATCCAGTCTTTATTTCGGCCAACCCCTTTTCAAGATTTCCCAATTTCGAAAGACCCTTATCGAGTTTGTCCAGTTTTTCATCTTGCTGTTTCATCCAGTTTGTGAGCATATCCTGGATCTCATCCTTAAACATATCAAGTGCATTGTAATCGTCATCATCTAGTCGAATACGTTTGAAATTTTCTCTCTTTGTGACATTGGTCACAGGTGTTGCCGAAATGCTAATAACAGATCTATTTATGTTAGAATCTGAAGCAGACAGTCCTTGCGGTGGAGTACGACTTGGATTCATATTTAGGAGTTTTAAATCTCACCGTTCCTTACGCAATCTATTGAGGTGATGGCGCGAAGCGATAGTGGCGGCCGCTGTTGTTCGTAAGCTGGGTACTCACTTCGTAGCGCTCTGCCAGTGATGTCACTCGCGTAGCTCAGCGCTTACGCAGGCGTCGTCGTCTTCACAGCGCGCAGCGTTCGATACCGAGCGCGGGAAGACAAAGACGGCAATTATGGGTATGACGATTGCACTCCTCGCACAGACACTCTGCGTAGCGCGGGCCGCCTTTCACTTTTTTTTTTGCACGGGCGCACGGGTTGCAATTTACGATTATATTGGTATGATTATAAGATATAGTTTACGATAACTTGGGACTAGCTATTCGAAAATATTTGGTTAAAAATTTATTAAAATTGGTAACACGTCTGCTCAGGGCGACTGCTCGGACGAAGGGGGAACTAAGGCCTCTGTACGTTGTTAATAAAATACAGAAATTTATGATAAGGCTTCTGATCAAAATATAAACTATAAACCTACAAACAAAATTACGCAAAAAAATCCTAGAAATATAAACCATATGGGCTCAATATTTCACACAACCATTTTGTAGGGCTGTCAACAGCGAAAAGGTTTGCTATAAAGATAACAACTTTATTTGAGCCATCCTTGAATTTATTATACACTGGCGATCACTAGACGTGATAGGGTAAATCGGAGGGTATTTGTGCTTTTACCCTGGGTTTAAGAAAAGGGGAATAGTAGTGAGATTGAGAACTGATCGGGAGGAACGGTAGAAAATTCTTACAATGGGTGCGATTGAGCTGTGATCAAAATTTTGTGTGCAAAAGATTGTATGTAATATAGAACGTATTAGGGGGTCTATTTTCCAAGTCCTCGAACTAAGACACGGGTATGGATACGGATGTACGAACGTAACTAACGTCAATCAAAATCTAATTTGTGGACGGATAGCATTGTCACGACTCTACTCGAATCCTTTTGTACGGCGCTAGTGTCTATAACGTTAGTTTAAATTCATGAGTGTTGGAGCAGAATCTAAGGAGCTATTTATCAAAACATTATTCATTCTTAGTAACTAAGGCCGAAACTCGGGTTTTGTGCTTAGTGATAAGGTGGGACGCCCTCAGGCAAGGTGGAGCGATGACCTTCGTAAGATGGCCGGCAGCTGGATGAGAGTAGCCGGTGATCGAGCAGTGGCGTAGCGTGACCGAATCTAAGAAGGGGCAAGACGCATGTGCGAAGCCCTTTTTTTTAAGGCGGTAAATATAACTTGTGAGGACGAGTTTACAAGAGGCCCCCAGTTATTGTTAGATGACTTGGTTCCCCCAATTCATTTTTGCTCTTTAAATTCCCAGTAACTAATAAAACGTTACCAAGATATTTTGAGAGCAGTGGTGGCCCAGTAGCATCGGCCCCAACTAACGAGTTGTAGGTCGTGGGTTCGAATCCAGCCAGGCACATTACTTTGTGTAATTTATTTCATCACCACTGCTCTTAAAACGGTGAAGGAAAACATCGTGACGAAACCGGCATGTCCTAGAACCAAAAATTCGAAGACATGTGACATCCACCAACCTGCCTGGGCCTGCATGGTGGATTATGGCCCACTCCCTTTCTCAGAGAGAAGGCCTATGTCCCAGCAGTGGGAACATTTACAGGCTGATGATGAAGTTATTTTGCAACATGGGGCCTCGTGCGAGCAGTTGTGGCACTTCACGTAAACGTGATCATCGGCGACATCAGCATTGCGAGACCTCTTAGGTTCTTTCAGTTCCCACTCATCAGACACCACAAGTATATGATTGAGGGTCATGTTTTCTTAGTAGAAGTTAAGTTACACTGCTTTACTGACTGGTGATCGCCGTTGTCAAGATTTTTTTTTTTCTCTGACCACGGGGCCCCTTCAGGTGCGAGCTAGCTACGCCACTGTGATCGAGTGAAATGGCTTGCGATTAGAAAGACCTATGTCCAGCGATGGACTGCTATAGGGTGATGATGACGGTGATTTTTATCAACCTAACTACTGCCACAGAAATGTTGCACTACCTAGTTGATCAAGAGAACTACTGCCATTACCGCCTTTTTTATTTTTTAGGAGGTAAAATCATCAAATGAGGTCTCCCGCCCTGGGTGGGGCGGAAGGGACTGTCAGACTCTTACTGACTAAAATCCACCCGTGTTCCTTCGGATGCCCTTTACGTTCCGGGGCCCCGGTATCCTGGGTTAAGAAAAACCCGCGACCCCAGCAGGCATTCGGCCCCATAAGGGGCCCCGTCAGTTTGCTGACTACTCCCCGAAGGCACGCGCGAAACACGACACGACGCGCCTTCGACCCGGGCTTGGTCCTTGGTCGGACGGCGAGCTACCCATTACTCACCGTCCGCTGTGCCCTCTGCTAATCAGAGGGACACGCGTTGGAGCGTCCACCCGACAGGCTATTCGCATGCGGGCAAAGAGACCCCTTAGGCATACAGTGCCTAAGGAAGAGTTTTTGCCCACATCCCAGGGTGCACCGGCTGAAAAACTGGTCTTCCCCACGGACGTATCCGAGAGGGAACTCCAGTCCACGGGCGCACGTGGAGGTTACCTGTCTTAGCACCCCTGCCATTACCGCCTTTATACCTGTTTAAACACAACACCAAAAATACAGTCATCAACACGTATCGGAATTCAGTTCCCACGTCATAAAGTTGGTTAACAAAAGCATAAATGAGTTAACAGTCGCATTCACCGGTTTATAGGTCATAACAGGGTGGGAATGTTGTTTTTATGCCCCGACATAATATTGGTGGTTTATCTACGAACCGCGGGATTGGTTGTCAAACGTGTGACCAAGTTTCGGTGGTAAAAATGTAGCTATTAAATTGATTCTGACTTTGTCGTTGTGGGTTTTGGTAGTGGGAAATAACAATCCCACCATACTAATCCTTGGTTTGCGGATGGCGAGTGGTAGGTGACTCGCCGTCGGATCATGGACCATGCCCGAGTCGACGGCGCGTCGTGTTCCATGCCCGCCTCAAAGAGCTGTCAGTGGACTGACGGGGACTCCCCCTAGAAGTCCAAAGCCTGCCAGGGTTGCGGGACTATCTCATCAGGTAACCGCGACCCTGGAACGTAAAGGGCTATTGAAGGATCACTGTGAATTTTAGTCAGTACAAGTCTGACAGTTCCTCCCGCCCCGCCCTGGGTAGGAGGACTCATTTGATGATTTTAACACAAAAAAAAAACACACTAATCCTAAACCACAACAGTGTAGACCACCGGAAAAGCGCCAAGACAATAAGGCTGGACGAAGTTCCGGAGAAAAAAATGACCTGGAACTGCAAAGAAATTAACTTTTGTATTAAATGTAGGAGATTAAGTGTAGTAGCTCTAAAAGTTTGACAACCAGTCTTTCCATGGGGTATCGTATTACCCAGATACTGGTTTGTGGAGGTCCGATAGTCAGTCGCTCCATGTAAAATACTGATATTCAGCTGCATCTGGTTTGACTGGAAGCCGACCACAATATAATTGGGAAAAAGCAGGCAGCAGATGATGATAAAACGTTTAGGGAAATAAATAAGGAGGCAGGGTTTAATGTATGAAGTCATCTGATTTGTTTTTCAATTTCTAACAAGTGTATTTGCTTTATTTATTTTGCAAAGAAACAATATCTATTAATCAATAATGTAATACTTAGCAACAAAAACTTCTATCACAAATGAAAAGCAAATATAAGAATCTATTTGTTATTTATTGGCTTCGTAGAGCGGCTGATTTGATAATAAAATATACAGCTTACTGAGGTGGAACTGAGATTTCCATTTTCTTTGATTTATTGCTGCAACGTTATTTTGCAATATTTTCATCTTTGAGTTTAATAAAAAATAATGGAGAATGTTATTTGTAGAATATTGTAGGTTAGGAGGTCATTGTGCGCCCCACGCGGACGGCGAGTGGTGGGTGGCTCGCCGACCGATCATGAACCATGCCTGGGTCGAAGGCGCGTCGTATTACATAGACGTGTCCATTAGGTGCGTCCCCACAGAGCGCGCAGCTGCGCGAGGCATATTCCGCGCGAAGCAACTCGGTTGGTGTGGACATGTCTCGGGCGAGGCAAGTGACAGCGCTGCCGCGGTCGAGCGACCGAGCGCTCGAGCCATCCAGTGTCGGCTTTTGTTTTGCTCGCGTATATTGTTTCGTGCCTCGGTCGAAAAACAATAGACGCGTCCACACAGAGCAAGCAGCCTCGCTTGTCAGTTTCCTCGCGCGGAAAATGCCTCGCGATGCTGCGCGCTCTGTGTGGACGCACCTATTGGCTACGAAGACCGCGCGCCATGAGGCGGTAGTCCGTATGCTTGCTTGTCAACTTTATCAGCTTCACCATTCTCTGTGTGTTTGTGAAGTTTGTCTCTGGTTCTTTAATTATTGTGGTTGATTAGGGCTCGGTGTGGATAACTTTTTACAAAGTTTATAACTATCTGTTTCCCGTGAATTCACTCCCGCTGCTCGGCTCCTGTTGGTCGCAGCGTGATGTTATATAACCTATAGCCTTCCTCAATAAATGGACTACCCAACACAAAAATAATCTTTCAATTTGAACCAGTAGTTCCTGAGATTAACGCGTTTAACCTAACTAATAAAGTGTAAAGTAACATTTTGTCAAAGACACTTAACTTAAAACTACTTACGTTAAACTTTATTACTAATTATAGCTTTCGTAAAATCAACCTTATGTCCAAATACATACTCAAAACAAAAATAATTCCTCCACACTCTCCCTTCACACCGTAAAGCCCCATAATAGTGCTATAACAAAGGACGATAGCACTATTATAGGAGCGTTATAGGACAGTTATACGACTGTTATGAGCTGTCTAATACCTTTTATGACAGTCAGGCCTCGTTAACATAGGCTGTGCAAATACTGATGGCTTTAAATGTTACAAACTTAAATAAAGACTGTTTACGAAGTTATTTTCTACGGTTTTAACGAGAAACTGGTGTAAATAAACCTAAAATTAGTTTGTACTTGTGGCACTGAAAATACCACTAGTTATTACAAAAGATTTATAATATTAACTTGAAAAGAACACTAAATTATCTCTTGAGGATATGAGCAAAAATTAAATCGGTAAAAAAATTACACCACAGACAACTTACAATACCTATTATTTCTCCTAAGCGGTACTCTTTTTCTAAATATAATTATAATATATATTCCTTGAATGCCTGTAGTGGATTAGCGTCTTCTACCTTGGTAGGTGGTAATTAGCAAATTGACTAAGGAAGCGAGAGCGAGCGAAGTGAGCTCGGGACTCAGGGCACCCGACTCCGACAATTTAGGTTCGAAGGTATTAGGCCAGTGGCTCAGGTTCGTGATTATGTAAGTACCTGTTTTGTTATGTATATACACGCCGCGATAGCGTCCGTAAGACCCCTCTTTGAGGAGTGGCTGGAGAGGCGTCCTCACCTTCCACTTGACGTAGGTCTTCACCGGACACGTAAGTTTCGGGAGGTTCCTGTGTCTGATTGGGAAGGAATAAACGTGCGGGAGTCACCAATTCGAGGATCGCCCTGAGAACACGGTGGAGCATACAGTGCAGGACTGCACCCTCACGGAGGTAATAGGCGGCTGCCTCCTTCTGCGAAGCAGTCACGCTAGCATAGGAGGAGAGGACAGCGTCCATCTCACAAGCCAGAAGCAAGCTTTATTGGCTACCCTATCAACTAACTACGATATTAGTCATACCCATTTTACAGTCGAGAGAAGATAGAAATAAACAGAATCATAATTTATTTCAAATCAATTTGAATTTATGCAAATATCAATACAGAAAAACCAAAGCAATATCGTTGAAAATGTATATTTCTCTCACTCTTTAAAGTTGAAGCATTACGCTAGCATTCTGTGGGTAGTAAAAAATTCACTCGCTGGCGTCCAGCCAATATGCACTTGTTTTGTAGTGGCTCGGTTTGTACTGTGCTGCAGGTAGCTGAAGGATTAAGACTTTTTGAAAAATGTCTGGATTAATAGAAGACTACTTTATACCTGATAATTATCCCATTGGGACTTCATATTGGGATAAAAAGTATCCTATTGTTGTAATCCCTGTTCTAAATTATCTGTGCGCTTCATCCGAATCCAAAAATTACTGGATCATCATCATCATCATCTCAGCCATAGGACGTCCACTGCTGAACATAGGCCTCCCCTTTAGATCTCCACATATACCGGTTGGAAGAGAACTGCATCCAGCGTCTTCCGGCGACCTTTATAAGGTCGTCTGTCCATCTCGTTGGTGGACGTCCTACGCTGCGCTTGACCCAAAAACTACTGGATAACCAGAAGTTATTGAGTCAACGTTCATCTGTATGGATGGATATTTGCATCCTTACAAACTTTCGAGTGTATAATGCTAGTAAGAAGTAAGATGCAGTTTATATTGACTAGACTGAGTCCTAATGAGGGTTATGTTCTCAAGGTGTATTTAGATTTTGTAGATACATTTCTTTTGTACGCTCTCCAGTGTATTTTAACTGGCTTGATGTATTCTGCTTTAAAAGGTTTTGTTAGAATTGTTTTAATTCTGTGAGTCATCTATATGGGGGTTGGCTTCCAGTCGAACCAGATGCAGCTGAATATCAGTATTTAATATGGAACGATTGCCTATCCACAACCCGGCAACTGGGTAATACGATACCCCATGGTAAGGCTGATTGTTGTCAGACTTTTAGAGCTTCTGACTAATAGTAACGACTGTCAAAGATCTACAAATGACAGCCGGGATCAACGGCTTTACGTGCTTTCCGAGGCACGGAGGTAACTCGCTATGACATGATGGTCAACCATCCACAGACCAACCTCGGCAAGCGCGGCTTAACCGGGAAAATCGGCTTGTGGGGCTGTAGTTATTCAGCCACGAGCTCTTCGAGTTTTAATTTTGACAGTTGATATTGGTTATTTTTTGATGAAACCATAATGGCGGATTATGGGCATCATATTCTGGGTTTTAAAGCGTGATTAGGTATTGAAATTCAGTCTTAGTTGATTGTACACTAATCAAACAAAGGGACATTCTCTTTACCTTGTTCTTTCAAATTCTAACAAAGTAGTAACTTAATTATATCTCAAGCATGCTTTCATCATATTTACTCTTTCCACAAACTCTTGAAAACAAGATTTAAAATTATTTATTTTTCTTTGAAATAGAGACAAAATATTTGTAGAAATGCATGAAAGATATGAAGAGTTCAAAGCCGCTTTGTAGCGATATTCTTTTGAAGAAAACATACTTAAATCTCTTAGTTTTATTGGCAGACAATGTCATTTTTCTAGTGCCTTATTCTTTTAGTTCATCTATTTATGTTATACTTAAATGCGAAAGTTTGTGAGAATAGATGCATGTTTAACACGGTTTTTTAAATTGGTAATGTCATCAAGTGAGTTCCTCATTGGTAGAGCAGAAGGGAGTGACAGACTCGTACTGAATAAAATCCATGGCACCGTGTTAAAAACCTAACCAAACTGGGTGGCACGCTTCCACTGCACCACTTTGCTTTGTTGTTGGAGAATTTTATAAGTAGGTTTCATTGTGAAAACCTCCTTTTGTAGCTGGTCGTTTAGAATCAGTAAGAAAAAGTAAATTGTCTTTATGACGGATATTTTTATGATTGCCGAAGTCTCCCGAACTGAAACGACGTTAGACGAGTGTTAGGTTATTTTCCTTAGGTTTTTTTCGTTAAGGAATTTATTGATTCGGTCGCCGCGCTCTGAGCCCGCTATAAAAGCTATGCAATAGCTTAAAAAAGAGTGAAGACTTTTGCCCAGCAGTGGGACAGTACAAGTCACTGAAATAACAATGTTAAGATGTTGCTAACGTATTCGCGTGCGATATATCTATGCTTATCAACAATGGTTTAATCATATCACTTTATGAGGTGTCAAATACGCATTTTATTACAGTTATAATAATAACGGTAGCAACTAATTGATAGTTTAATTTAATTGGCAGTTAACTCCTTTATGATGTAATATTAAGTAGTACTTGGGGGATACGTGAGGGGGTTGAATGATAATTTATTTTCTTGAGAGATTATATAGTGGGCACGCAAAGCTCATGATTGGTGCCCTGAAACAGCGACGCGGGGCCGCGGTACACCTCGAAGGAGATGGCGGGACGAACTGGATGTCTTCCTTGAGAATTAGAAAGAGGTGTAGCAAAGTCGTGAAAGTTGGAAGGAATGGAGGGAGGCCTTTGCCCAGCAGTGGGACAGTTCAGGCTAATAATAATTATATAGTACTCTTTGGGGATCATTAGTGACAAAATCGAATAGATATTTCTTTGTTCCATGGTGACCAACGAGTCTCTAAAACCAGTTCTAACAATTTTCATAGAATGTGTATTTTTGTTGCCAAGATAACAACAAATATTAAGAAATGGTACAGATCCCTCCATATTCAAGTCTAGTGAGGAAGAATTAAAGTAGAAACTAATGATCTTAATTTTACGTATAGTCGTTTACCTAAGAGAACTAATAAACGGGTCTTTGATGTTTTTCAAAACGCCTAAATTTTTAGTTTAACAACAACATGAACTGCAAAAATAATTGCATTTTAAGTTTTGTTTTCATCCTACATCGTTTTATTGTAGTGAAGATATTCCCTAGAGTTGTAAGATATTAATATTCTACAAAGTAGTATCTTGTGTTTTGGTGTAAAAGCGAATTTTTCCACACGATTTCGAGTCATTTTCTCTTCAATCTTCGTGTATCCTCCAAAAGTTTTCAAAAAATCTCCGTTTACGTAGGTACCTGTGCCCATAGTGCCAATAACTTCGTCCACAAACCCCACATAGATTGGATCGCGCCGCACCAGCCATACGACCTGTAATTTATTATAACCGACTCCTGGGGTCAATTAAAGGATCTGATTAGGGGATTTTTATCCCGAAATTCGTCAGAATGTGGAGGTCTGTAATCAGTATAATGCTGAGATGATGATATCATGATAATCTACAGGTTGTAAAAGTGGAGAAAATTTGTATTCATCATCATCATCGTATCAGCCGTAAGACGTCCACTGCTGAACATAGGCCTCCCCTTTAGACTTCCAATAGAACCGATTGTAAGCGGCCTGCATCCAGCGTGATCCTGTGGCCTTCATAAGATCGTCTGCCCACTTAGTGGGTGGACGTATTAAAGAAGAAATAACGTGGGTAGCTAAATAATCGGGCGGTGAGTAATGGGTGGTAGATCAAGAACTAGGTCCGGTTCGACGGCGCGATAACTAGCTGTTAGCAAACTGACACGCCTGACAGGACTGTCTTAAAAGGACACCGTGACCCTGGAACGCAAAGAGCAGCCGAAGGAACACCGTGGAATTTTAGTTCGTAAGAGATAGTCTCTTCCGCTCAACTCAGGATAGAAGGATCCATTTGATGACTTTACCACTTCAAATCAAAAAGGTTAGTAGATGGCGATTTATTAAGAACTTTTGAGGAAATACGAAGAGTGTTTTATTAAAAATAAGTAACTTAAGAGTACTACTATTTATTGCTTTGTGATGAAATTTGGCACACGGAGAACTCATTTGATAACTTTGCCACTTCAAAATAAGTTCGCTAAGTGGTTGCAACCATTTGTTCTACACTATCATTAATCTACTTTTGCCGTCATCCGAGTTTAAACTCAAAACTGGCCTCCCGAAATCCTTCCTTCCCCCTCCACCGATATTCCAATAATGACTAGCTTTCAGGTTTCAGTACTAATTATAAAGTTCAGATAGTTTTCAATTAAATACGTTCGCTGCAATATTCGCAATCAGCGCCGTACCTAAATTGGTGGCTTCGGTTTGGTGGTAAATATACGGCGTATGTTTTTATGTGGTGCGTATATTTAAAAAAAAACAGGTGATAGATTTATCGATTGAAATGTATTCTATTACTGAAATAGACCCTAGAAAATTATCTTTTCTTCCAACTATGCTTTAATTTCATCACAATCACACTTAAAACTCAGTACAAAGCAAGTCTTTAATGCTCTAGGACTAGAGCAATAAAAATGTACATAATTGCACAGTTTTTTTTTATTCGCACCAAATGGTATCAATCTCAATGGATTAGCTCTATTCAGCCAGCCGATATAAATACTTTTTTTTAAGTACGTTTTATTCGTTTCTATCCTACTTGTTCCTTTAAAAAATGATTGCTGCTAACTCTGATTTAAACATGAAAGAAATTTAAAAAAGTGATTTGGTGGGAACTTTGTAATTTTGTTTGCCAATATTTTTGGAAACGATAAAGTGTGATACTATCTGATTTTGAGTGCTTCGGCTTCGAATTAAAATGGAATCATCTAGCGACACATTAACTCCGGTAAACATTCTAAATGAAGCCGACAGTGTTATAGAAACTTCTATTTTAACTGTTTGATATGAGTTTCTTTTATCTACTATTCTTATAGGTATTAGTTGAAAGATAAGCAGATTATGCACCTCGCCTTAAGTGATTTATATTGCCCTCGTGCCTGTTAGATTAGAGCCCTCGCTAACGCTCGGGCTCTAAATCAGGCACTCGGTGCAAAAATAAATTACTTTGTGCTCGATGCAATAATCTACTATTTTAGTAACTAAATAATTCGCTTCTGGGGAAATCCCAGAAAAAATATCCCCATTACATAATATAAATTACCCTGTTTATTTGTTATTAAATATGGTTTCAGATAATTACCCCGAACAACATTCACAAAGATTTTATCCCAAAAAGAAAAAAAAATCGACACGTATATATTTTGTTAGTCGAGTCGATTTTTTCTTTCAATTCCAACAAAGATTGTTCAACTTTCTGTTTTGTTTGTTCTTGTATGAATATTACTTGAAACAAGCATTTTGTTAATTATGATGATTATATATCTGTCATGGTTGCAGAAGTATTCAAAAGAGTTATCGCGTTTCTGGAACGTAAAGGGCGATTGAAAGAACAGGATGGGATTTGGTCAGTACGAGAGTCAGACAGTGGATTCTACTACATCAAAACAAGTTTCTAGTATAACTTTCATTTCGTTTTATAAAAAAACTAGTGGCCCGTCCCAGCTTCGCACGGGTATATTAAGAACCGCTCGTCCGATTTTGTGCAAACTTCACATAAAGCATCTACAAAATAGTTCGAACAAAGCCTAAACATTTGGTTTGGATAGGTGAGCCCGTTCTTGAGTTATAACATTACAACGAAAAGTGGCATTGATTTTTATACACCGTGACTTTTTAGACGTCTTACAAAAGTGGTCCACTTAATGTACCCGACCTAAAATACATCTAGGCGAGTTTAGTTTTTTTTAATCGTTAAAAATTATTTTTGTTATTAATAAATAGGTACATTAGAAATATGAAAATGTTTACATATCAAGCTGTAGAGTAAACCTACCCAGCGCAATAGTCGGGCAGATCATTCCATCTCCATTTTCTATGACACAAGGGTGTTTTTAACTACTCCTTGCGTCATAATAATGAATTAAAATTTTATTTATAAATTTTTCAAATAACTTAAATACCTATTTTTTATTATAAACGTGTTCTAGTCATTGGATACATGAACTGGGCTGCCGTTGTAAGACGACTAAAAAGTCACGGTGTATATTAGAAGATATTGAGTTCCATCTGAGAATACTTACAAAGAGTCGGTTCTTCTTGACGACGTTGACTTAGTAAAAAAGGAAGCACAAAGTCACCATTCGTTATCGCCTCTAGACATCTCGTCTTGCCTCTTTGTTGCTTCATTTTGTAGTTTGGAAATCGAGCGAACTGACGCAGGAAGATATTTTGCATAAATAGATAAAGTATTTATTGTCAAAAATACAAAGAAATCATTCACTTAATGTTTATTTCAAATCTTAAACGTGATAGACTTGATCATTCACTTGTAGTGAGCATTCTTGCAAATGTTACATTACAGAAAAACTAATGAGAGCGTTTCAGCGAGCATTCTAACGAGCGTTCTATTATAGCGAGCTTTTTGTTGAGCCGACTGTATTTTTTAACGACCATCGAGACCGAACCATAAAGAGCATTCGCTTGAAAGATGTTCGTATTCGGCACTGTTCTTTGTTATGTTTTTTTTGCTAGCCTACACTACACTACAAAGGCCTCCCCCAAGTCTTTCCAAGTGTTCTTGTTCAGCGCCACTTCGAACCAGCCTCCACGGTATGAGTCCAACTTGTCTCGCCATCTTCTTCTGGGACGGCTTCGGCGGCGCCGTTCATCTACAATTCTATAGGCACCCATTGTGTGCCGGCTTTGGACCAGCGGTCAACGTTCATGCGGCTGATATGACCCACCCAGTCCCACTTCAGCCTGGCAGGCTTCTTGCCGACGTCGAGAATGCCTGTCTTGGAACGCAGCGTGGTGTTGGGAACTCTGTCCTGTCTTTTGATGCGCAGAATGCTGCGTTCCATTGCACTTTGGCAGCCTTCAAGGCGGAACCTAAGTTAAGTTTGACAAAATTAAAAAACCGGCCAAGTGCGAGTTGGACTCGCCCATGAAGGGTTCCGTAGCAGCAAGCATAGATTAGAGATATAAAAATATTGAGATTAGTAAGTAATATACACAAACAATAAAAATAACTTTGTTTTTCATAGTGTTAGTATGAATGGCAAAGTTATATTTGCGGTATTTGAAAATGTACTATATCTCAAAAACTGCTAACTGTATCTCATCCAAACCAATTTTCGTTGGTAGTTTTGGTTGAGGTCTACATTATATATGTTTTTTAGTTTTATCATTCTCTTATTTTAGAAGTTACGGGGGGGGGGGGGGGCACACTTTTTACCACTTTGGAAGTGTCTCTCGCGCAAACTGTTCAGTTTAGAAAAAAATGATGTTAGTAACCTCAATATCATTTTTAAAGACCTATTCATAGATACCCCACACGTATGGGTTTGGCGAAAAATTTTTTTTTGAGTTTCAATTCTAAGTATGGGGGGCACCCCCAAAATTTGTTTTGTTTTGATTTTTGTGTGAAAATCCTAATGCGGTTCACATAATACATCTTTCTACCAAGTTTCAACAGGATAGCTCTTATACTTTCGACAAAAAGTGGCTGTGACATACACGGACAGACAGACAGACAGACAGACATGACGAATCTATAAGGGTTCCGTTTTTGCCATTTGGCTACGCAACCCTAAAAACAGAGAATGCTCAGGTTTATCAGCACTTTATGGTATGTTTTTTTTATTATGTACAGTCCGTTTTTTTTATTATGTGGTTACCCCCTTGGAGGTACCTATGTTCGTTACTGAGGTAACCATTAGACGTAGCCCGACGTACATTGCATCCGACCTAAATGCTAGACACTACGTTTCAAACAAAACTTTCTAAACGGATGCATGGATATCCGAGCCAACATGCAGCTCGTTAGGAATTCAAAAAACATAGCAGTGCAGTATCTTTGGACCTTTATTTCTCGTACGGGGGCAGAGGAATAATGATTCCTTGTACATTTTGTCGGTTCACGAAACCGTTAGTTCATTAAAAAATACATAGAAAAAATGTTTTTTGATGTTTCGTTGTTGAATATACTACTAACAGGAAAATAAAATGAATACTGACTCATTATTATCTGGTTCTTTCTCGATATTTTAGTTTCAATAATTTTTTTTCTTCAACGCTTCTTGTAAGATACAAATCAACGGTGTGTCCGACACAAGATACCTGACAGAACTGGTGGACCCAAGATACTGGATAGATCTGGCGGAGGAAGGGAATGGCAAACGGGTGACGGGGCAAGTGTGACGCGCTTAGCTTAAGGGTGCTCCACACAATGTCAACGTAATAAGGGTGTTACTAATGCCATTCGCATCGGCTCGGCTCGGACGACGCGATCCGATGCGAATGGCATAACACGTGTAGCGACGCATCGGCACATACAAGTAATGTATCAGTTTATATAGTTTAGCTTACGTAGGCAAATAGGTACCTACGATACTTTCACAGTTATTATGTCTTGTGACTGGGACTGTAGCACCATAACTATTTTTGAAATTATTAATTATTTTTAAACGCATTAACGCATGCGACGCGCATCTTAAAGATGATTTTTGAGGAAAGAAAAATTCAGTTGCAAGTGGGATTCGAACCCGCGTCTTCTGGATAAGTACTCCAGACGCCTTACCAACTAGGCCATTGCAACCCACACCTGCAAGCTGAAATTCTCTATTCCTTGTCTGAACGCTTTATTGGACAATCTAAAACTGGCCTACTTGAAATAAAGCGTCAGCTATGTCAGCTAGGCTTTACTTAATTACTTTAGCTCAGGGTCTGCAACTAGCTAACGATGTCGTTACAACATCTTGCTTTATTATGATGCGGTCTGTATAATGACGATAACTTTCTTATAAAAAAACGTAGCCCCACACTGGAAATTTCTCATGTATCGTGGTTGCGTTTACAAACATATAAACTCACATACACAAACACCCAGACCCGGAACAACTACTTGTAATTTATAAAAATATTTGTTCCGTGCGGGGATCGAACCCCGCACTTCGATGGCTCAGCCACTACGCTAATCGTGCCGTCAAATTGCAGTATGTGTGCCTGGAGCCCTAATTCTTACATGTACATACACTGAAAAAAAAATCGGTAATACCAACCGATTTTTCGGGAATATTCACCGTTTTGGACAGTAAAAATAGAGCCTATTGTCCAAAGCAGTAAAACTAACTGAAAAAAAACAGTTGAGTTATAACAGTAGATTTTACTGTGCATTTGCTACTGGTCGGTTATTTTTACTGCTTGTTTTAGTTAACGTTAATGTTCAAACAATTGAAATAACTGTTTAGCTCTTTACTGTAAGTAGACTTTAATGTTCATACAGTTGAAATAACTGTTTAGCTCTTTACTGTTTTTGCCCATTTCAGTGCACTGTCCGTAATCAATTATTTTAACGTATAAATAAGTTCCCGGAACCGTTTTTTTACTGTTCAAGAACAGTAGAAAGTCTCGTTTTATTTCTTTCAGTGTAACGATTTTATCTACATTTTCTCGCCTTTATTAAGCAAACTGAAATCTCCTCGCCCCCACAGTCCAACAGTCAGTACAACAGCAGAATTACACTACATACATCCTGAAGCATATGCAGAGCGAATCTCAAGCAATAATGCTTTCCGCACGGCTCCCGTGGGAAATATCCCCGGCCTGCCGCGGTGCCACCTTAACCCCGTGATAAGTATTCACCGTGGGATATGTTTGAGCTGGGAGATTTACCACGATTGGAAAGTCCGGAAGTTTAGGTTACTGTGTTTTTTAACGGTTGTAGATGTTTATGATATTGAGAGATTTGAAAACAGTTTTGTTTGACGCAAATTGAATAACTATGTGCGTTTACATTGAAAAAAAAATCGAATACCTATAGAGTTTATTCGTTTGGTTGAAGGCGCTAATCTCAGAAAGTACTGGTATTACCGAATTTAATTATTTTTTCGTGTTGGACAGTTTATTTATCAAGGAAGACTGTAAGCTATATAACATTACGCCAAGACCAATAGGAGCCGAGCAGAGGGTGAAACCGTGGAGAACATCACGAGTAACTTTCACATTTCTCCTAACGCGTATTTAAGCAATTCAACTAAGTTAGCCACTGAAATTGAAAAAAAAAGAAATCTTTTATTTGATTTACATTAAATAATAAAAAAACTGAGATAAATTTCACTTGCGCCGGGGCTGGGTAAATTTTGTATGGACCATGACCCTTCTTCTTTGGTACACAGGTAGGTAGATCATAGCCTGGATATATAAAGACATCATCATCATCATCATCAGCCGGAAGACGTCCACTTCTGAACATAAGTCTCCCCCTTAGACCGCCACGCCGAACGACAACTCGCCACTTGCATCCATCGGTTGCCCGCGACCCTCACGATGTCGTCGGTCCACCTAGTGGGAGGCCTGCCTACGCTGCGTCTTCCGGTCCGTGGTCGCGATGAGAGAACTTTTCTTCCCCATCGGTTGACAGTTCTACGAGCGATGTGGCCTGCCCAGTAGCACTTCAACTTGCTAAATTTAAGAGCTATGTCGGTGACTCTGGTTCTTCGCCGAATATCCATGTTCCGGAATCTATCCCGCAAAGAAACTCCGAGCATAGCTCTTTCCATCGCTCGTTGAGTGACTCTTAGTCTCTCTAAAAGGCCAGCAGTCAGAGACCACGTTTCAGAGCCATATGTCATTACTGGCAACACACAGGTTAAACACCCTTGTCTTGAGATCTGTGGGATTTTCGATGAGAAGATATCACTTAACTATATAGACATAGGATAGTTTTAATTCCCATTTCATTTTCTCGTAGGATACACACGGGCGATGACGCTAACAACAGTTAGTATTTTTATAAATGTTAATTAATGGGTTGGACACGTCAGAATGAATTTTAAATGGGAACTTTAAAATTCAGCAATAACACATTCACGCGTGTTGCTGATGATGTGAAACCGTGCTTAATCGAATTTTATCTCTGTTTATTGCACATTAACCACATTTTTAATGCTCCATTTATTTACCAAAATATTTCGGTAAATTAAACTCACTTTTTATGAGCAATTTAAGTAAATTTTTAATAAACGGTACTCAAGTAAATGAGTAATTTTGCTAAATTACTTTTTTAATAAACATTTTTTACTCGTTAAAAATAAGAGAGTAAAAAGTAGGATAAGTGTGTGATACCAAAAAAATTGCTACGGAAATGTCTACGAATATGCTACGCCGTAGCAATAACGCTACGCTTGCTACGCTTTCGTAGCTAAAGCTATCATCATCAGCCTATAAATGTTCCCACTGCTGGGACACCCGGGCACGCCGCAATCGCGGCGGTAAGACCCCTCTTTGAGGAGTGGCTGGAAAGGCGTCACGGCGTCCTGACCTACCGCATGACGCAGGTCCTCACCGGACACGGAAGTTTCGGGAGGTTCCTGTGTCGGATAGGGAGGGAAGAAACGCCTGGGTGTCACCACTGCGAGGATCGCCCGGAGGACACGGTGGAGCATACGGTGCAGGACTGCCCCGCTTGGGCAGAGCACCGCCGTGTCCTCGCGGCAGCGATAGGCGGAGACCTCTCGCGCCCGGCATTGGTCGAGGCCATGCTGCGGGGCGAGACGGAGTGGGAAGCGGTCGCCTCCTTCTGCGAAGCAGTTATGCTCGTGAAGGAGGAGGCGAGCCGCGAGAGAGAGAGGACAGCGTCCTCCCTCCGCCCCAGCCGCAGTGGTAGACGCCCACGCCGTCGGACGTCGCGGGACGATCTCCGGCCACCGTAGGCGCGGGCATGCGGGCGGCGAGTAAAGGGCAACTCGCCACCCGACCATGGACCATGCCCGGGTCGACGGCGCGTTGTGTTCCACGCGCGCCTCAAGGAGTGTCAGCATGATGACGGGGCCCCCCTCTAGAGGGCCAAAGCCTGCCGGGGTCGCGGGACTTATTTCATTACCGTGACCCCGGACTCAAAGGGCTATTGAAGGACACCGTGGATTTTAGTCAGTACAAGTCTGACAGTCCCTCCCGCCCTGCCCGGGGTGGGAGGACTCATTTGATGATTTTACCACGCTAAAAAAAAAAAAATACTGCTGGGACACAGGCCTCCTCTCTGTGAGAGGGAGTGGGCCGTTATCTACCACGCGGGCCCAGTGCGGATTGGTAGATGTTACATGTCTTCGAATTTTTGGTTCTAGGACATGCCGGTTTCCTCACGATGTTTTTCTTCACCGTTTTGAGAGTAGTGGTGTTGAACAAAATTACACAAAGTAATGCGCCTGACGGGGTTCGAACCCACGACCTACTATTCGTAAGTTGAGACCAATACCACTGGGCCACCACTGCAAAGCTATGTATATGAAATAACTTGTAATAATTTAGTAACAAGGCTTGATTTTGTTTGATTTTGATGTTGAATTAAATATTTACCATCGTACCACGCGAAGTTATATACTTGTTTAAAAAAGTGTAACTGCAAAAGGACCCTTATATCAACGTGAAATTGTTACAATTTGACAGTTTTTTTAGACAAGTGTTCAACAGATGTTTAACTGTTTTGTAGTAAGACGGTTAAAGTCCTATTAAAAATACTTTTTTGAAGAAAAAATCATGTGGAAATGTTAAAAAAAAGTGTTTAAAATACAATAAGTACACGCAAATTTCAAAAAAGCACCACATATAATATTTATTTATTTATTTATTTATTTATTTAAACTTCATGTACATAAAGTGGTACATAGGCGGACTTAATGCCACAAGGCATTCTCTGCCAGTCAACCTTTGGGTTAAATAAGAGAATATTGTGGTAGGGTACAAAAAAAAAATCAAAGACATGTATATTAATATAGATACTAATACATATAATACTGATAAAATAAACTAAACAATATTATAGCAACAATGAAAAAAAATACATATAACTTAATAATAACTATTATGACAAGACTTGAAAAAAAGAAAAAAAAAAGAGAGCTATTTATTGTGACTTAAATAGAGGTTACGCAGTTTTCTTTTAAAAGTAAAATCGCTTTCAGCTTTTTTAATGTTAAAGGGTAGCGCGTTCCAGAGTCTTATAGTTGATATAGCGAAAGAATTAGACATAAAACCGGTGCGGTGTGAAGGAACTTGGAGAAGTAGTTTTTTGGAAGCTCGAAGGTTACAACTATGAGAACTGCCCAACACTTTAAAATGAGTTTTTAAATAATCAGGAGCACGTGGATCGTTCATAATCTTGAAAAGCATGCAGAGAGATCTGAGGGATCTCCTGAGTCGGATAGGCAGCCATTTAAGCTGAGAACGGAAGGAAGAAATGTGATCATAATTACGAAGGCCAAAAACGAAGCGAATACAGTTATTGAGAAGTCGATCCAATTTGTTAAGAAGTTCTTGGGATATACAGCGTGAAATTAAAATGGTTGTTTTCCCGAAGCGAAATGAGTTTGTATCGGTAATACAATCGATTAATATTTATAAAAAAAATTAGACTCAATAAATGGCAGATTTACAATTGTGATAAACAAAACTCGAAAGCGACTTGAACCAACAGTAGTGCATCGCGCGATATGATACGCGGAACGCGGGCGGCGCGTGGTTGGCCCGAACGGCCGCGCGGTCGTTGCTCTTTAAATCAGCTGATCATACTCCCGACTTATTAAAACACAAGACCCAATAAGGTATTCCAATTTTCCCTTCATACTATTACGGACTTAGGACCGTCATAAATACTTATCTTTAGAAAATTCTGATTTAGTTAAGTATTTAAGGCGTATTTAAAAAATGGAATCAACTTAATTACAATGATTTTGATTACCTAACCTACTTTTAAATGTTTATTTACAAGGTACGAGCGAGTACTTACATTTCCCGCTAGCGGAGTAATTGTTTGAAATGCAAACCACTATGTTCAATGCACAAACGAGCAAGTTTTAAGTGATTGTCTCTCAGTTTGATAAGAGTGTCTCTATCACGTCTCACGATATTGAAAGCGTCCACTATCGCACTTATCAACGCGTCGCGAGTTTGCTGTTCGTCACAATACACCAGGCGCTTGAGCTCAGACCACAAATAAAGGTCAAAGTCACAAAAAATCGTATGACAATTCATTTTTGAAAAGAATTCGATATCGTATTACACGGATGACGTTCACGGAAGGACTAAAAATCAACTAAACCGAGCGCGATGGTGGGCGCAACATACGCCGACGACGGCGCGGGGGGGCCTCGCTTGCCGCGAGCGTGTAGGCTAGTTAATGCCCTATTACCATGCTCGAGAGCTTATTTTGCTTTGAACATTTATTATTCACTCTTTCTTAGTAGTTTGCCGACATCGAGCGGCGGCGCGTGCGTCTCGTGTAGGTACCTACCTACGTCATGTCTAGTGCATTACTATCGATTCTCGCTCTTTCGAGTCTATGAATACTTTTTTAATGATTTGAAAAAAAAAACATTCTTTTTTTTTAAGTTTAACTTTGTGTTTCGATAGTACTACTGATGGGTAATCGTCCTGCCGCGGGAAAACAACCATTGAAATTTCACCCTGTATATCAGAATAACAAACATCAGCATAGTCAATAATAGGAAGCACAAGTGACTGGACCAGAATGAGTTTGGTACTAGATGGGAGGAAATGCTTGAATCTATAGAGAGACCGCAGCGAGGACGTGACTTTCTGACTCACCTGAGCCACGTGTTTATTCCAACTCAAATTTTCGTCAATGTACAGACCCAAGTCTTTTACGTGAGGTGAAAGAGAGATGACGGAGTTCTCATACAACAGTGGCGGAAGTTGGGTCGTGTCCACGTTTCTCAAATAGTAAGAACTACCGATGAGGATTGCTTGACACTTCCCGACGTTCACAGAAACCCCAAATTTGCCAGACCATTCTTCGATAGCTCGAAGATCGGCATTCAGTATAGAAATGCAATTATCAAGGTTGGCAATATTCGAATGAGCGTAATAATGCAAAACCATTCACTATACAGCTCCATATGTCTCCAAATTCGACTTGTCACTTACCATACAGCTCACTTAGACCTGACAAGTTAAATGTTGATAGCTCCACTACTTTTGCCCACGCTCCAGAGGCAAGCGGGCGTGAGGATTGACATCCTTAAATAGACGGCTTGTGGGTGGCGGAAGATGGAATGAAGAGTTAAAATTACTGGATGTGCCTCCATCATCTGCTTAGCCTTGTTGGAGCCATAGATTTAGAGAATGGACTGAGCAATGGCTGCCTTAAAATTGACCATCATCATCATCATCGATTTGACAGGCCTGTTGGTCTAGTGGTTAGTGACCCTGACTGCTATGGTTCGATTCCCACCCAGGACAAATGTTTGTGTGATGAGCACGATCATTTGTTCTGTGTCTGGGTGTAATTTATCTATCATATTTATGCATTTAGAAATATATAAGTATGTTTATCAGTTGTCTAGTACCCCTAAGCTTGGGACTAGATGGCGTTGTGTGATAGTTGTGGAGTATTATATTATATTATCACGGCGCGGGCATGCGGATTTCGAGTAATCGGTGACTCGCCGCACGATCATGGACCATGCCCGGGTCGACAGCGCGACGTGTTCCACGCGCAATCTGTCGGGGCCTTTAGAGGGCCAAAGCCTGCCGGGGTCGCGGGACTATCTCATCAGTCTCTCTGGAACGTAAGGGCCTATTGAAGGACACCGTGGATTTAGTCAGTACAAGTCTGACAGTCCCTCCCATCCCGCCATGGGTAGGAATACTCATTTGATGATTGTACCAAGCTAAAAAAAATACATGTGGCACTCGGAGACTGCCGCGGTGAAGCTATTGCATAACATTTTTTTAATTTTAAAAGAATAAAATCGCCTACAGCGTATATTTAACGAGAATATAATTTATTTAAAATGTTTGTGGTGCACTACTGTAATAAAGAACTTCTTTGTTGTAGGAGATTTTTATATGTAGGTTTAATTGTAAAAACTCCATTTGTAGCTGGCCGTTTAGAATCAGTAAGAAAAAGTAAATTGTTTTTATGACGGATATGTTTATGATGCAGGTCGCTTCCAACCGGTATATGTGGAGATCTAAAGGGGAGGCCTATGTTCAGCAGTGGACGTCCTATGGCTGAGATGATGATGATGATGTTTATGATTGCCGAAGTCTCCCGAACTGAAACGATGTTAGACGATGCGTGGTGTCAGGTATTTTCGTTAGGTTTTTTCGTAAGTTTTTGAAATTTTTTTGATTCGGTCGCCGCGCCGCCGCGCCTCGCTCAGAGCCCGCGATAAAAGCTATGCAATAGCTTAAAAAAACATCCAGCATCACACCTGTACCTCCACGTCACCGTGTCAACCGTGTAGTGTATTCACTCGCTATTGTTTTCACGCGGCGCGGCTCGGCTTTGTGAGCGATGCGATGCGGGCGGAGGAAAGAGGGAGGGTACTTATGTATGTCTAACTTAAGTTGGTAACTTGAGACGGTGGGGATATGTTCTGGTTAATGCAGTAAGTTGAAGTTTGTGGGAATTGATTGTGTTTTGGTGCATTATTTGATTGGAATTTGGGAGTTGACATTGTTATTTTAGTTATTGGGTTCTATCAATAAGTTATGGTGACAAACTTTTGAAATAAGCAAACTCGGGAATCCTTCTCTTGGAATTTTTGAAGACAAAATATTGTTTGAGACAGAGTTTTTGCATAATTTTTACTAGAATTAAATATTGTGGATAAAATTTAATTAAAATCCAATTTGAAGGAACAGGGGGTTTTTAGTCAGTGTGAGTCTGACACATTCAGTAGTGGTTGGGTTCCGACCTCACAATTGGAGTAATTTTATATTGACAGAATTGAGCAAGCTAGTCCCTCTCCTTTAAGTTTGTATAGACCAAACTGGACAGATATAAAAAAAAAAACGTGCTTTACTAGATGCAAAGGATAAGCACAGTTGCTGTCCTGTCATATTGCTTTATCTGAGAGTCCCATTTGCTCCACTCAGACCGAGTAGATTCATGTTCATTCAGTTTTACCTACCAAAAAAAGAGGATTTCAGTCATCCGCAGATTCACCTAGGTTAGTGCAGCTCCGGGCATGCGGACGGCGAGTAATGGGCGGCTCGCTGTCCGCCCATGGACCATGCCCGGGTCGACGGCGCGTTGTGTTCTACGCCCGCCTCAAAGAGTGTCAGCACAATGACGGGTCCCCCTCTTAGAGGGCCAAAGCCTGCCGGGATCACGGGACTAACGAATATAGTGATCCCGGAACGTAAAGGCCTATTGAAGGACACTGTGGATTTTAGTCAGTACAAGTCTGACGGTCCCTCCCGCCCTGCCCTGAGTGAGAGGACTCATTTGATGATTTGCCCACGCTAAGAAAAAAATAAGTTCAGCTTAATTTGTCGTTCTTCTGGGAAGAACGATAAATGCACCTGTTAAAGAAAAACACAGATAAAAACTACTGCCAATAGGTGCCCGGCTGAGAAAACGCCATTAAAACTCAGTTCCTCTTTTAACAACAACAAAAACTTGCGAAGAGTATCCATTTTTAAAACAAAGTGATAGTTTTTACAAAGTTTCGTCTCGTTTCTCTTTTGCATTGATATTCTGTTCGCGATCATAAATTTATAACAAGATATACAATTTCAAAATGAATTTAATGTTTTAGTGTAGTAACAGTTTTTATTTTAATGTTGAACGATAGTTTTCACGTTTTGGTAACGTTATGTAAACGGTAGCTTCGTTGAGGAAAGAATAAATCAGCTGCGAGGATTCGAATCCACGTCTTCTAGATAAGTACTCCAGTCACCTTACCAATTAGGCTATCGCAACTCCAGTATTCGAGGTTAAATCTTTCATTCCCGTGTTTGAACGTTTTTTCCTCAAAAAACTTTACGATACGTGAAGACGACTGTCTTATCAGGTAACCATGACCCTGGAATGTAAAGAGCTATTGAAGGATCACCGTGGATTTTAGTTAGTACGATTCTGTCAGTCCTTTCCGTCCCGCCCTGAGTGGGAGGTCTCATTGGATGATTTTACCACGATAAAAAAGTTGTTGAAACGTTTAAATGTTTTAAAAATTAGTCACTTGTTCGAGCACTACAGGCGATTCTTTTTTATTTTTCATACAACTTACAACTTTAATACTTCAAGTACGACATACGTAAGCATACGTAAAATTCGAGTCTCAGTTTATAAAAGCTCTGAAAATAATATAGGAGCTTTTTTGTATAGAATGCCTCATTGTTCTGAAAGTAAAAGTTTGACTCCCAGATCGGTCAGAGTGCTATTAGGGTTTTCCATTACAAAAATCGTGCCCTGAATCCTGATTTATGGCTTGTTAGTAGCAGCGTAGGTAGGCCTCCCACTAGGTGGACCGACGACATCGTGAGGGTCGCGGGCAACCGATAGATGCAAGTGGCGAATTGTCGTTCGGCGTGGCGGTCTAAGGGGGAGACCTATGTTCAGCAGTGGACGTCTTTCGGCTGATGATGATGATGATAAATGATGAGTAACAATAACACTATGCCCGCGTGTTGTATTAAGTCCCGTTCACAACCTTATGGCCTACCATGATATCAAAACCGAGAGTAATTTCACTGTGGGAAAGAGGTGGCGCTAGACGACTTGTATAAGTTGTATAGCACTGTCTCTTTCTGTCCCACACTGGAATTACTACCGCTTTAAGACGTCATGATGGGCCACCTTGCCGCTATGAGTGGTGTCTTAGCGTGGGGCGGCGAACGGTAAGATAAATTGATTGAAAGACGTCACTGGCAGCGTAGGTATTTCAAACATTTCTATAGTACAGTGACAGGCCTGTTGGTCTAGTGGTTAGTGACCCTGACTGCTATGCCGGAGGTCGTGGGTTCAATTCCCACCCAGGACAAATGTTTGTGTGATGAGCACGATCATTTGTTCTGTGTCTGGGTGTAATTTATCTACAATATGTATGTATTTAGAAATATATAAGTATGTTTATCAGTTGTCTAGTACCCATAACACAAGCTCTGCTTAGCTTGGGACTAGATGACGTTGTGTGATAGTTGTGGAATATTATATTAGTAGGTATAATACATCTATTTGAATTCGCATACTTACAAAGTAACTAATGTCTTATTCGCGCCACCGTCGTTCGCTCTTCTAACCACTTAGATTTAAATGGGTCGTGACATGGGACGTATACCCCTTTTTTTTCGTGGTAAAATTATCCAATAAGTCGTCCCAACCAGGGCAGGACGGGAGGGACTGTCAGACTCGTACTGACTAAAATCCACGGTGTCCTTCAATAGCCCTTTACGTTACGGGGCCACGGTTACCTGATAAGACAGTCCCGCGACCCCGAGACAGTGCCGCGACCCCGCCCTTCGGAGGCGTCATGTTATTGTAATACTTTAAGTAGTCATTAAATACCTAATTCGAGCCGCGATGAAAGCTGTACCTTCTAATCTTATCTCATTTCCACATCTCGCGACACACGAGGTCTTTATATAAATTGCAATTTGCAATGCAAATACATACGGAATTCGAAACTCTTACCTTACAGAATACAGTACCAGAACCCATCACCTCTGCATTTCTCCAATTTTGGTATTTCCAGAATAACCGTTTGCACCTTAGGGCGGAGTTATAGACTGGCAGTTTTTTGGGATCAGCTGCGGTTTTGTGACCGGCTAAACAGGCGGTATTTCTATTACTACCTAAATTAATCAGAAGAGAAAGAAGATCGTAGAAGCAAGAAAATCAAATTTTCTACTTCATTTGCCAAGACAGTCATTTGTATGGTTTCGACACAGCATGAAGCTTTGAAAAGAGGTTTGAGCACCTGGCACCGTCGAAAAATTTTAATGGGGCCGTATGTGGAATAGTTAAGGGGTCATTATCCCGGGCGCCCAATGTGGAGTACTTCTTTGAAAATTGTATTATCTGACTTTCCTACCTGTCTTGACTTTACCGAAAGTCTACAGACGTGTCAATTAAGAAGAGTGACCACACGACGCTTAAGCTAGAACTGAATACGCATTACACTACATTCATTTCGATATGGTGTCTAGTCGCGTCATTCAATAAAATTAAAAAAATGGCACTTCAAAGATACAATGCTGAGTAGCCCTGGCTCTTATACTACAATTTTCAAGAACCAAACCAAATATACAGAGTACATGATAGTAAGAGTGCGACAGACAAAATTAAAAAAAAGAAAGCAAAATTTAAACAAAAATAGATGTGGCACTCGGAGACTGCCGCGGTGAAGCTATTGCATATTTTTTTTTTATTTAAAGAATAAAATCGCCTACCGCTTATGTTTAACGAGAATATAATTTATTTAAAATATTTGTGGTGCTCTACTGTAATAAAGAACTTCTTTGTTGTAGGAGAATTTTATAAGTAGGTTTCATTGTGAAAACTCCTTTTGTAGCTGGCCGTTTACAATCAGTAAGAAAAAGTAAATTGTTTTTATGACGGATATTTTTATGATTGCCGAAGTCTCCCGAACTGAAACGATGTTAGACGATGCGTGGTGTCAGGTATTTTCGTTAGGTTTTTGGATTTTTTTTTATTCGGTCGTCGCGCCGCGCCCCGTTCAGAGCCCGCGATAAAAGCTATGCAATAGCTTAAAAAAACAGCCACAAAAATAAACGAGAATAAAATATAACGCACCAATTGAAGCTGTTTCAAATCGGCTGTAGACAATTCCGCGTGGGGTGCTAAGACAGGAAACCTCCACGTGCGCCCGTGGACTGGAGTTCCCTCTCGGATACGTCCGGGGGGAAGACCAGTATTTCGGGCCGGTGCACCCTGGGATGCGGGCAAAAACTCTTCCTTAGGCACTGTGTGCCTAAGGGGTTTCTTTGCCCGTATGCGAATAGCCTGTCGGGTGGACGCTCCAACGCGTGTCCCTCTGAACAGCAGAGGGCACAGCGGCGGAGCGGGCTTGCGGACGGTGAGTAATGGATATGCTCGCCGTCCGACCAAGGACCAAGCCCGGGTCGGTGGCACGTCGTGTTTCACGCGTCACCGACGGAGCCCCTTATGGGGCCAAATGCCTGCCGGGGTCGCGGATTTTTCTTAATCCAGGATACCGTGGCCCCGGAACGTAAAGGGCATCCGACGGAACACGGGTGGATTTTAGTCAGTAAGAGTCTGACAGTCCCTTCCGCCCCACCCAGGGCGGGAGGACTCATTTGATGATTTTGCCACCCTAAAAAAAAAAAAAAAAAAAAGACAATTCCGCGTCGAATAGTAGTAAGTCTACCTCGTACCGTATTCGTTTCCGTATCCGTTTACGGCACGGTATCAAAGGCGGCTCTTTAACGGGATTCTCATTTGAACCGCACGAAGTCGACGGCACTTTGTCTATAAGTGTCATGGCGGCGATATTGAGTTTGTGCTACTTTGAGAATGGAGACGGTGTGCCGAGGACGTGTGCGGGATAGTGGCGGGGCCAGAGGAACTAAATTTTATCAGTCTTTCTACAAATGTATTTAACAAGCCAAGAAATTTTATATCTATTGCCACATAATTGGTGTTTAGACAAGTGTTCAACAGATGTTTAGCTTTTCTAATAGTAAGACTCTATAAAAATAGAATAATTATCATACACAGCCTATCCAATGATGATAGGGAATCTTGTCTATTATTATATGTGTGTGTCTTGATAATTGAACTGGGGGTATATTGTATTACATATTTAATCAAGGGTAGGCCTAACCCTTCTGAAATTACAGGTAAGATATTTCTGGAGTACCTATCCAGAAGACGCAGGTTCGAACCCTGCTTGCAACTGAATTATTCGTTACTTTAAAAATATCTTTGCGAAGACGCGACGCAGGCGTTATTGCGTATAAAAATATAACTAGGGGAACAATGTATAAGACGGGGTCGTCAATAATCGCGAGGTTTAATGGGACATAGTACACTCTTTAGGCATACTTAACACAAAACTAACGTAGCACAAGCGCCAACAGGACGCCATTTGCGTCTGGCCGCTTGCGCTTGTGGTCGCTTGTGTGTGATTTCCCATCATACCTCGTGTCCCCGTCTTATACACTGTTCCCCTACAGGTGAGATGTTTATAATTATATGTGTTTGGTTCTACAGACACACAGAATAATCTTTTTATCTCCTCTCTAACTTTCGTGCACTTGAAGTGAGAGGACCTTTAAACAGTTTTCAAGATTTGAAAGGAAGCTTTCTGAGCTGTGGGTGGAGATCAAAGGCGGTAGCACGATTGTGTAAAGTAAACGTCAAGTAAATACTTACCCGTCCGGGTTCGCGGGACTGTCTTATCACGAAACTGTGACCATGGAACATAAAGGGCTATTGAAGGATCACCGTGAATTTTAGTCAGTACAATTCTGATAGTCCCTCGCGTCCCGCCCTGGGTGGGAGGACTCATTTTTTACCACGATAAAAAAATAGAGGGTAATGTTACACCTTTCTTTCTTTTTCGATACTATTATGATGTCTGTTTATTATGCATGTGACATTCCTGACAAATTTTATTAAGATCCGTTCAGCTGTGCAAAGCCAAATCCTGCCGCGATCGCGGGACTAACGAGCTACTGTGACCCCGGAACGTAAAAGGCTATTGAAGGACAACGTGGAATTTAGTCTACTATATACTGCCCTGGGTGGGAGGACTCATTTGATGATATTAATATCACGATGAAAAAAAAAACACTGGCAAAATTAGTTTAGATATACATAATAATAAGCGAAATGATTGTCGGCTTACTATAAATACACCCTTCCCTGACTTGTTTGTCTATTTCTAAAACCAGTAATACATTATTAGAAGCGAGTCATTAGTTCGGCTTAAACAGCGTAGCAGTATATTATTTTGCTCTGTTTACATTTAAATTAAATCGTCAAGGGTATAATTAGTAGTACTGTTCCGCTTTGTCCTTACAATTTATATGCTCAGTTAAAGAGTTAACCGTTTCAGTGAATTATAATACGGTGTTTTGGTAATTGCCTCATAATGTACTTCTTTTGTGGAAGTGGACGGGCCCTAATAATATATTCCGTAGACTGGATGGAAGATTAGTTGCGTCAATGAATAAAAGCAGGCAGTCTTGAAAGTCCTCAAAAATTGAACCCAATTTTGATTACTATTTTTTAAATGTTTTTTTTTTATCAGAAACATACAGAGAGATAAATATTGTTTGAACAAAAAGTGGTTTTGTTGAAGTTGTACAACAGGAAATTCGTCGGTATACTGAAAAACTGAGATAGGACAAATAAAAAAAATGTTTTGTGAGACTTTGGCAATTATTTATTTATTTATTTATTTATTTCCATTTTACAACTATCATTACAGGATTACAACCTAATGCGATAGTGTACACACAGTTATATCAATTAATTAATACGTTTTGTAACTAATTACAAATAAAGCATTTCTTGTGAATTCACTCAGAGAACAATGAAACAAATCAATGTCACTAGCTATGAGGTTGAGAGTGCGGAGTGCACGCGTCAGCGGCGCCTCCCCTAACAGATTGGTTCGCGCGCGGGGCACCACCAGCAAGCGTGGCTGTCGGCGTCGCCCCACGTATCTGTCCGGAACACACAAACCTACCTGCCCTAATATATCCGCATTATGTACCTTCCCTCTAAGTATCTTGAATATGTACGAGGTGAGTGTGAGATCCCTCCTGACCCTCAGCTCGTTATAACCAACCATACCCAAAATAAATAAAGTTGGGTACATAAGCGGATAGAATGGGTATACACCATACAATTTCAAATACAAAAACCTGATAAATTTGTTCTGTACTTTCTCCAGCATGCACCTATATTTAGATTCATGTGGAGCCCAGATGATTGCGTTGCATTCTAATTGGCTCCTAACCAATGCATTATATAGGGCTATGACGGCTTTTATGTTGGAAAAATTACTTACCGTACGAAGCATAAAACCTAAATTACGGTAAGCTTTTTTGCAGCAGCTTACAATGTGATCACGGAACGTAAGCCCAGTGTGGAATTTCACCCCTAAATCCCTAACTTCCGTAGTCCTAGCCATTGATGACCCGCCTAAATTATAATTGTATAATATAGGATTACGCGCGCGAGAGAAAGTGATGGTTACGCACTTTGAGGTGTTGAACTGCAAGTGGTTGTCCTTGCTCCAGGTCACCACTCTGTCTATGTCCCTCTGGAGTCTCTCGCAATCATCCAACCCCCTTACCTCTAGCGACAACTTAAGGTCATCAGCAAACAGTAAACACTTGGCGTCTTTTACTACTTCTGGCAGGTCATTAACCATGAGAATGAACTGCAAAGGCCCAAGGTTACTGCCTTGACTCACCCCAGACCTGGTAAAATATGGCTCTGATTTGCACCCCGCATATTCTACGTACTGTTGCCTGCCGCTTAAGTAACTTGAGAAGAACCTGAGCAGATGCGGAGTGAAACCAAATGCTGCTAACTTTTTGAGCAAGACATCATTATTTACCAGGTCAAATGCTTTTTTAAAATCAAAGTAAGCAGCATCAGTCTGTCCCCCACTGTCTACCGATGGCACGAGACTGACCATATGGCTCAAGAGATTGCTGGTAGTGCTTCTTTCCGGTCGGAATCCGTGCTGGGCATCCGATAACTGACCGCGGACTTGTTGGAATATGCTCTTATGAATAGCAGCTTCGAACACCTTAGCCGGGGTTGACAGCACTGCAACAGGCCTGTACCCATCTACCGTCATCCCTGAACCTCCCTTTGGCACCGGAACAACGCGGGTAATCTTCCACATCTCGGGAAATACAGCTCCCTTCAAGCATTTATTATAAATGTCCTGTAAAGGTTCGGCTAGTACCATTCGACAATCCCTAAAGATGTAAGGCGGGATGCCGTCCGGTCCCGAAGACCTTTTCGGTTTAAGTTTTCGAAGCGCGCAGCTTACGTCCGATAGTTGTAAGAAATCAAGGTTTACCCGCGCCGCTCCGTTACCCCCACCTGCGTTCACCATAGCTGCACTTACGTCTAACTCGGCCTGCTCCGTACTATAAACCGAATAGAAGTACTTAGCAAACTCCCGAACGCACTGTTCGTCCGTCAAAGCCTCGCCGTTCTTTACAATCTTTTGCGGACTTCTACTACCTCTCCAAGACTTGACATAATTCCAGAACGACTTAGGGTCTTCCAGCATTTGATGTTGAACTCGGTGCTCATACTGTTTCCGAGCAGCTAATATGGAATTTTTTACTTTTGTTCTACACTGAGCAAACGCTTCGTAATCAGACCTCATCCCACTTGTTTTGTATTGTTTATGTAGGACAGCCTTTAATTTTATGTCGCGAATTAATTCAACAGTGTACCACTCAGGGTAACTATACCTTGAGCTTACACGACTTCGCTTTTTCTTTGGAACGCAATCATCTAAAATGGAATTAATAATATTATAGAAATAATTTAAACTCTTTTCTAAATCTAACTCATACATTGGAGCCCAATCCACTGAGGCCAATGATGAGTATAACACTGTAAAATCTGCTTTATTAAAATTCCAACCTACCTGTTCATGGGTATCCGAAGTCGGTGCTGATGAGCCCGCGAACAGGCCGCGGCGCACGCGCAGGCCCACCGACACCTCGAGCGGCGGGTGGTACGCGTCCACCGGCACGAGAGGCGTCTCCGCCGCGCGCACCATCACACTTAATTAATTTTATAGTTTGTCAAAATTTATTGAGATGGAAGGGAAAAATATGTACCGTTTTAATTGTTGTACAGTTACAAAAATTTAACTTTAATTTACTTGAAACTGCTGATTAATCTTTAGAAAGACACCTGCATTATAGAGTAAAAATCTATAACAATCCTCAACGGTGTCCTCGCTGTTGTAACGTTCACAAACTACACGCGAGAGATTTACTTTCGTCGCCGTCACACGATGTGAAGTAACATCCGATACTCGCCACTCACAAACAACTTGCATAATACGTCTCTAAATGTAGGTAATGTATGCATATCTAGTTTACTAGCTGTGCATTGGCCATGCCATGACGCATTGTGTCAGTTTGTTTAATATTTGCTATTAGAATAGACACACAAATATAAATAGATGCCGTTTTAATAAGGGCTTTATGAATGGGTCTGAGGAGAAGCTTTTACTGGAGAGATTCGTAGGTCAAAGCCGATACCACTATGTCACCCCTAGTGGTATCGGCTCCGACCTGCGAGTCGAACGGACGGATCTAACTGAGCCAGGCGCATTACTTTTTTTTTTAGGTGGGAAAATCATCACATGAGTCCTCTCGCCCTGGGTGGGGCGGAAGGAACTGTCAGACTCTTACTGACTAAAATCCACCCGTGTTCCTTCGGATGCCCTTTACGTTCCGGGGCCACGGTATCCTGGGTTAAGAAAAACCCGCGACCCCAGCAGGCATTTGGCCCCATAAGGAGCCCCGTCAGTTTGCTGACAACTCCCTGAAGGCACGCGCGGAACACGACACGACGCGCCACCGACCCGGGCTTGGTCCTTGGTCAGACAGCGAGCTACCCATTACTCACCGTCCGCAAGCCCGCTCCGCCGCTGTGCCCTCTGCTAATCAGAGGGACACGCGTTGGAGAGAGAAGAGTTTTTGTCCGCATCCCAGGGTGCACCGGCGAACCCCCCGGACGTATCCGAGAGGCAACTCCAGTCCACGGGCGCACGTGGAGGTTTCCTGTCTTAGCACCCCAGGCGCATTAATTTGTGTAATTTATTTCATCGCCACTGCTCTCAAAACGATGAGGAACGAAAACAAAAAAAATATTCTGAAAAAAAAATCTGGGGAGCTATGACTTCAAACTAGACATGGGCGCCGCCTTAAAAATTCTCGGCGGCGGCGCGCTGACCAATTTCAATCGGCGGCGGCGTGGCGCCGGCGGCGTAGGTTTTTACTACCTTCAACTAAAACTCAAAATCTACTCCCTATCTTCTTTAAGCCGGGACGACAGGAAAATGTCAGTCCTATACATACAGTACAGTAAATACTTTATCCAGATCAGGTCATCAGTTACAAAAAAAAAAAAAAAAATCCAAAGGGACACTTTAATAACATCGTAATTTTTTTTTCAACATAGACACAGATAATCTAAACATAGATACTAATTCAAGTTACACCGTCAGAGAAGCGAGAAATCAATAAGAAAATAAGCAAGTTGGTACGACGTGACCTCGAAATTACCAATACAAGGCGAATTGAAAAGGCAATAGAAAAAATCGGGGTGCTAAAGTGTTCGCCCAACAGCTGAAACGCTCGTATCTGACGAAGCTTAGATCACCTATTGGCCAAACCATAACCTCAAAGCTGGAGATCCTAGCTGACATAGAAGACTTTTATGGCCGGTTGTTCGACAGTCGTGGTCCACAAGCCACCTTTTCAGAGGATAGCCGAGCCACTCTGACCCGCCACTACACCGATGAACTGCCGGAAATAAGCCTAGATGACGTTGAGTTGGCCGTCAGGCAGCTTAAACATGGAAAAGCCCTGGGTGAAGACGGAGTCACTTCGGAGCTTCTGAAATCAGGTGGAAAGCCCGTACTTAGGGAGCTCCAAAAGTGATTCAACTCTGTTTTAGACACCGAGAGAACTCCAAAGGCATGGAACAGGACTGTTGTGATCCTCTTTTTCAAGAAGAGCGACAAATCCCTATTGAAAAACTATCATACTTATCGTATCGCAACTCTTTTCCTGCTGCACATCAATGACCTACTTCAATCTGGTATTGTTGGGTACGCAGATGACAGTACAGTTTCAGAGAGATACGTGTCCAGCGCAAACACCATCGGGGATGAAGTTTGTTCTGGGTGGGAGGACTCATTTGATGATTTTACCACGCTAAAAAAAAGCGGTACTTCACGCCTGGACAGCTTTTAACTTTTTACAAAGCACAAGTCCGATCCTGCATGGAGTATTATAGCCACCTTTGGGATGGCTCAGCTAAATACCAACTTGCCGCTTTTGACTCAGTGGAATGCAGAGCTAAGAGGCTCATTGGCGACGTAAAATAGGTGAGAGCCAAGCTCCATACCTTGACTCATCGCCGCAAGGTTGCCTGCCTGTCGGTCTTCTACAGATTATACTTCGGAGAGTGTACCCAAGAACTCCACGATCTCATCCCAACAGGCTCCTCCTATCATTGCACATCTAGACACACAGCAAATTACCATTCCTACCTTATTGCTATACCACCAATTCGCAGTAAGCGTTTCCAAGCGTCTTTTATATAAGACCCCTCTTTGAGGAGTGGCTGGATAGGAGTCACGGCGTCCTGACCTACCGCATGACGCAGGTCCTCACCGGAAACGGAAGTTTCGGGAGGTACCTGTGTCTAAGGAGAAAGGAGGAAACGACTGGGTGTCACCACTGCGAAGATCGCCCGGAGGACACAGTAGAGCATACGGTGCAAGACTGCCCCGCTTGGGCAGAGCACCGACGTGTCCTCACGGCGGCGACCTCTCGCGCCCGGCATTGGTTGCGGCCATGCTGCGGGGCGAGACGGAGTGGGAGGCGGTCGCCTCCTTCTGCGAAGCAGTCATGCTCGCGAAGGAAGAGGCGGGCCGCGTGAGGGAGAGGACAATGTCCTCCCTCCGCCCCACCCGCGGTGGTGGACGCCCACGGCGACGGACGTCGCAAGACGATCTCCGGCCACCATAGGCGCGGGCATGCGGGCGGCGAGTAAAGGGCAACTCGCAGCCCGACCATGGACCATGCCCGGGTCGACGGCGCGTTGTGTTCCACGCGCGCCTCAAAAAGCGTCAGCATGATGACGGGGCCGCTCTCTAGAGGGCCAAAGCCTGCCGGGGTCGCGGGACTTATCTCATTACCGTGACCCCGGAACATAAAGGGCTATTGAAGAACACCGTGGATTTAAGTCCGTACAAGTCTGACAGTCCCTCCCGCCCTGCCCGGGGCGGGAGGACTCATTTGATGTTTTACCACGAAAAAAAAATAAAAAAAGCGTCTTTTATAAAGCGGACAGCGAAGTAGTGGAACTCTCTGCCTGCCTCTGTGTTTCCGAACACATACATTAACCCTAATCTCTTCAAAGATAGAGTGAACAGGCTTCTTCTGGGTAAGCTCACTCCATTGTCGACTTTGTCTTAGTCACTCCTGACCTAGACTGAGGTCAAGAGCAAACCCACACACACACCCACCACCACAGCACATTTAAAAAAAATCGTCCCATATCACTCCTGAGCCACGTCTATAAACTTTTCGAGGGTCATCACAAATCGTCTCGCAAGAAGACTTGACGAGTTTCAGCCTCCGGAGCAGTCTGGGTTTTGCGGAGGATTTAGCACCACACAATGACGCAGGTTATACAGAAGTCCGAAGAGCATAACCAGCCCCTGTACTTTTAGCATTTGTGGATTATGAAAACGCCTTTGACTCCGTTGAAACCTGGGCTGTTCTGCAATCACTGCAGCGATGTCAAGTGGACTGGCGGTACATCGAAGTGCTGAAATGTCTCTATGACGCCGCGACTATGAGTGTCCAAGTACAGAACCAGCAGTCTAAACATACCCTGCTGCGCAAGGGGGTGAGACAGGGGGATGTTATATCCCCGAAACTATTCACCAATGATTGTTTGAATATTAAGTCAGTCATTTTGGATGTGTCAATCACGAAAGCAAATACAGGTCTTTACGCCACTCACGCCGCGCGGTGAATGTCGGCGGCGGCGGCGGCGTGCGGAGTGCACACGGCGGCGCCGCGCCGGCGCGGCGCCCATATCTACTTCAAACTAACTTAAATAAAATAAACCAAAATAAAATAATTAACTAAAATCATTAAACTTGCAGATAACACCGGTCCACTTTTACATAAAATTATGTGAAAGTTCAATAGCTGGTACATTGTACAAATTTTGTCCTGTAAATAACTGGAAGTACAAGTACACCCATCAATTGTAGCTCCATATTGTTGCGGTAGTCGTGGCGTACAGTCTGCCACATAAGTCCTGCTGTTGGCACAAATGAAATGTTCTTAGCGACGGCTTAAGCTGTTTTGATCGCTCGTTTGCCTCTAGTGTAGGATGCCTACAATTTTTGATACTTTGGAGACTTTTTATCCGAATATTTTTTTTTACTTTTTTTCTTCAGTCGTATTGTGAGTGTCTACATGTTGGCTCCGTAAGTCATAACAAGTAGGACGCACTGATTGAAGACCTTAGTCTGTAGGCTCTATCAAATAGGTGCAATGACGAGAAGATCCGACGAAGCTTACCAAACACCGAACAGCTGAATTTTTATGTTAGCCTGCAGTTTGGTAAGAACAACTTTGCCCCAGTTACATCTTTGCACCACCGTGCACCGGTTCCGTATTGATGTGCTCATTGAACATACTGACTACAATCCAACAGTGTTCCTCAATAGCCCTTTTCATTCCAGGGTCACGGTTAATTTAGACAGTTCCGCAACCCAGGATAGAACATAACCTTTGTTTTGTCCATGTTCATCCAAATAAAATTAGCGTAGAAGTGTAATTTATTGTTAACTAGCTGACCCGGTAAACTTCGTACCGTCTCAGAATCAATAAATAAAAAGCTTATTTCTAAACGACAAATATTTGACAGGTAGAATTAGTTTCAAAGGGAAAACGAAATTGTTGCTTTTACTATATTCCTAAAATTTTTATATTTACTTACCTTTTAAAACTTCCCTGGACTTTCAAGAATAATTCAAAAACAAAATTGGCCAAATCGGTCCAGCCGTTCTCGAGTTTGACACACGCGATTAATCGCGCTGCGACAACGAGCCAAGCTAATTTCCACTCTAAAAATACTGCAAATGGACCGCGACATGTCGCCCCGCGTGATTAATCGCGTGTGTCTGCAGGACGCTTTAGCGAGACTAAAGAACAGCAATTGATTTTTATATACAGGGTTATTTGAAAAACACCAACAACCTTTTAAGAGGTCATTCCACTCATTATAATGAACAACTTTTACCATGGGACCAAACACGAAATCGTGAAAAAAAAATCAGGTGTTCCCTACATTTTGACGAGTTATGCGAACATAAAGTACGGAACAGCTGATTTTTTTTCGTGATTTCAGGTTTGGTCCCATAGTAAAAGTTGTTCATTATTATGAGTGGAATGACCTCATAAGAAGTTGTTGGTGTTTTTCCAATAACCCTGTATAAGAAAATTATTATTATAATATGTTTTTCAATCACAAACCACAAACCCAATACCTTCCCACTCAATGAAAAATGTCGCATCTCTAATTTTTTTCTTTTCTTCAACTTTGCCCCACACTAGGAATTTCTCCTGTGTTGTGGGTTCGTTTACAAACATAGAAACACATACACAAACACCCAGCCCCGGAACATATATAATATCATACAAATATTTGTTCCGTGCGGGAATCGAACCCGTGACACGCTGCGCAGCAATCCAATCACTCGGCCACTGCGCTAACCGTGCTGTCAGATGTTAATTCGATTCCATCGTCTCTGGGCACACGTGTGCACTGTTTGCAACTCTCTCCACACTGCATGCTCAGAGTTTCACTTTTTTTTTTTTTTTTTTTTTTTTTAGGGTGGCAAAATCATCAAATGAGTCCTCCCGCCCTGGGTGGGGCGGAAGGGACTGTCAGACTCTTACTGACTAAAATCCACCCGTGTTCCTTCGGATGCCCTTTACGTTCCGGGGCCACGGTATCCTGGATTAAGAAAAAATCCGCGACCCCGGCAGGCATTTGGCCCCATAAGGGGCCCCGTCGGTGACGCGTGAAACACGACACGCCACCGACCCGGGCTTGGTCCCTAGTCGGACGGCGAGCTTACCCATTACTCACCGTCCGCAAGCCCGCTCCGCTGCTGTGCCCTCTGCTAATCAGAGGGACACGCATTGGAGCTTCCACCCGACAGGCTATTTGCATACGGGCAAAGAAACCCCCTTAGGCACACAGTGCCTAAGGAAGAGTTTTTGCCCGCATCCCAGGGCGCACCGGCCCGAAAAACTGGTCTTCCCCCCGGACGTATCCGAGAGGGAACTCCAGTCCACGGACGCACGTGGAGGTTACCTGTCTTAGCACCCCTCAGAGTTTCACTAACTAATCTATTTACCATTCTTATCATAGTGTAACGTACACTTGGTACAAGGTCAGGGTGGCTAATTCCGTCTATGGGGCGTAACCGTCTACTTTAAATTATGCTCAAAACCTCCCATTTGTACAGCGACTAACGCCATCTAGGGAATTTTTACTTGAAGTTAAAATTAGAACTGTTTTATCGACACCACTACTGCAACTCGACTGTTTCGAGCATAATTTTCATGTAGACGGTTACGCCCCATAGACGGAATTAGCCACCTTGACCCTACGATGTGAGCGCTATGACATTGACTAGTATCAACATTATTTGGCGCCATAAAATCTGCCAGTTCGTCCCAACTATACCTACGATATATTGATAAATATCTTACCACTAAAAGTTAAACATCTGTTGAACACTTGTCTAAAAAAAGTGTAACCGCAAAACGACCCTTATATCAACGTCAAATGTCGTTTTGCAGTTGACAGTTTTTTAGACTAACTTTTTTGTAGTAAAACGGTTTCGGTTTGTTTTTCATTGAAAATTAAATCAAACGTAAAGGTTGTGCTGTATATGTCTGCGGGGCATATCGTCAGTGAGCCGTCAGTCAAACGTCGGTTCAATATCAATATCCTATCGCGGTGCTCTTCAATAGGTCAGAGCGCGCAGCCTCGCAAGCCATTTTACGCGCGAAGCAGCTCGGTTGGTGTGGACGTCTCTCGGGCGAGGGAAGTGACAGCGCTGCCGCGGTCAAGCGACCGAGCGGCCGAGCCATCCAGTATTCGGCTTTTGTTTTGCTCGCGTATATTGTTTCGTGCCTCGGTCAAAACACAAAAAACGCGTCCACACAGAGTGACCAGCCTCGCTTCTCAGTTCCCTCGTGCAGCAAATGCCTCGCGAGGCGGCGCGCTCTGTGTGGACGCACCTATTGACTGCCGAGGTGGCCCGATAATTTAGAACTAATAAGAGTGCTCAAAGCAGGCTCAAAACTTAACACGTACTTCCCTCCGCGGGTGTCCCCAGTTAGTTCACATCTCAGTCACATCGTGCGCTTCGATAGATTTAATAGTACCCGCCATCAACTTTGCACATGTCGTATAAGTTTGAAAACAGTCACTCGATAAGTTTTAAGACACGTAACTTGACTTCTGAAGTTGCGTGTTAATGTGAGTGGGGAAGTTCTGGCAATTGTGTTTGATTGGAAAAGTCGTTTTATTCTTCTTCTCCGTATCGCTGATACGATGGGGCTTTAAATGTTGTTGCCCTAAAATTTTACCAGTTATAAATTCGAAGGTCAATTTAACAGCGTATTTTGAATAACAGAAGGCAGGAAAGGTGTTGTAAAATAGTTTTAGTTAAAATTCCAATTCCGTGGATTTGACGGAATTGGAGCAACCGTGCGCTGATATTTTAAACGCCAAGAAATATCAGGCCTCATCAGAATTTCGTCAATTACCTATATTGTACTATCAACCGTGTCATAACATTTTATCCGAACTGAAAATCACACCTTGGAGTTCAGTCTAGGCAGCAGCAATTAATACCATTAGATTAGGCAATCAAAACAGGCAAAAATTCTGTCCCAAAAATCCGAAAATCATAGTCACTCTAAGCTAGAGCGGTCTCGCTTCTCTAATTAGACGAGAGCCGGCTCTCGCGGCGCGACAAGTGTCAGTGGAGTGTCTGGGCTGCTCTCGCGACACTAATTGCTGCAAGCCAGGTGCATCACGTCGGTCGCTTGTTTGTCTCTGCGGTCATTTTGGGGATCAGTAGTAAGGTAATGGACAGGTTGATTGATTTAATATATTGTGAATTATTTCCTGTCATTTTATAAAGGGTTAACAGAGAGTTGGGCAGTGGTGGCCCAGTACTATCGGCCCTATACATTTCTGGCTTATTTTGGTTAACGCATACACTCAATTGCTGGTATGCCTGTCAATGGTGAGCCTGTGGTTTCGGCCCCTACTTAAGAGTTGTAGATCGTGGTTCGAACCCCGAAGACGCATTATTCTGTGTAATTTATTTCATCACCTTCTTCTTCTTCCTGTCCTTATCCCATTCTATTTGGGGTCGGCGCAACACGTTTTCTTCTTCCATTCTCCCCTATCAGACGTCACAGTATCATTTACTTTCATATCATTTCTTTTTCTTTCATATCATTCCTTAGACAATCCATCCATCTTTTCTTTGGCCTTCCTCTTCCTCTCCATCCATCAACATTCATACTCATCACTTTCTTAGTCACTTGGGTGTCATCCCTCCTCATCACATGTCCATACCAAGATAGACGATTCCCTTTCATTTAATTTTAATTTATTTCATCACCACTGCTCTCAAAACGGTGGAGGAAAACATCGTGATGAACCATATCCTAGAACCTAAAATTTCGAAGACATGTGATATCTACCAATCCGCACCGACCCCGCGTGGTGGATTACGGTCCTCTCCCTTTCACAGAGAGGAGGCCTGTGTCCCAGCAGTGGGAACATTTATAGGCTGATGTTTCGGGTCTGACTGTTTGTGTATGTGAGTTTAAATGTTTATAAATGCCACTCGATACGTGAGAACACCCTAGTGTGGGGAAACGGTAAGAAATTTTTCAGACAACACACATTTTATAATAACTACATTTGTCTAAAAAAAATAACGAGCGACTAGTGAGCAATCACATCATGATGACGCTCTCGGGAGCTAGACAGTATTAAAAATATGATTTGAGTATTTATTATGTTGCTGGTAAACCTTGGGAAATGAAGCAAATCAGAAAATTTCTACGATGTAAAATTGTCATTCACAGTAATGGGGAACCCTTATCACCCAAGAGCTAAGTATACGAGTTACCAACATGGGGCGACTGCCCATCTGAACAACACAATCCTGTCAATGGATTGTCAGATTTTTGGCTTTCCGCTCAGGGAGGTATAAGCCGGTGCATTGAAGACAGGAATCTTAAATGGTGGCTTGTACTTGCGTTGACAGATAGTACAATCAGCATAATATAAAATTTCAAGTTAAAGTTTTGTTCAAATTAAAAATAATAAAAACAAGATTGGATCAGAATAATTTCTCAAACTTAAATCTATACATATAATAAATCTGTAGAAGGGTCAATTCTGTACATTGAAAATATTGAAAAAATAAATAGCGGGGGGTGTTGCTGGATCGATACCAAACCCAAATATGTGATTAAAAAAATTTTTTTCTGTCTGTCTGTCTGTCTGTCTGTATGTGCAGGCATCACGTGAAAACTAACGGTTCGATTTCGATGAAACTTGGTATAATTATACCTTATTATCCTGGGCATAAAATAGGATACTTTTTATCCTGGAAAAATACGTAGAAAAAAAATCTTATTTTTCAGTTTTATTCATAGACGTTGTTCTGTAGAACCGCGAACACACGTTGCATTACCCGCAGTGGATTCAGCGCCGTAACCTGTAGCGCCGAAAGTCGGATTTGGCTTGAACCGTTTGCGGCACACGCGGGTCACGCCTCCCCGACTCCTATATAAGGAGCCGCGTTCCGCGCCGCGCGATGCATATAAATTTTGAATTTTGATGCGAGCGGGCGTGTCCAGTGTGGCGAGCGGTCGTCCGTGGAATTAATATTGTATGCGTGTCATTTTGAACCGTGCTTTTCAGCGCGACCTTTTTGATTGCTGTTCCGATCAGTTATTTGTAAATACAAGGTCGGAATTACTATGAAAAAAATACTTACTACAGAACGCGAGCTCAACAGCAGTAGCTCAATAGAGGGATCTCCTTAATTATTATAGGCTTAGCTGTATTTGGGTCCAATAGATATTTATAAGATGTCATTGTCAGAGTTACTCAAAATGGAGAAATAAACCATCCACGCGAAGACCGACTTCCGCGCGGACGGAGTCGCGGGCGGAAGCTAGTTAACAATAAAACAGAACTCAACAACAGTAACAAACAGTTAACAACGGAAAAATAACAGAAAACTATAGCAAATATTCGTAAAAAAGATCACTGAGCGCGTCAAGACATCAAGACTAATTTTTTCTCTGCTTACGCTACGCGCGGGACTGAGTACAGACGGCACTAGTGTGCGAGCGAGAGAACACGATAAGCGCCGCCATTTTAGATTCCTTTCTTCAATGAACCGGGTTATAAAGAGGTCCATAACGAGTTTTCCAACCGAAGGGTACTAATCACGTGGGGACCTCTGATAGCGTTACTTGGCTTTTTTCTTTTGATGTAAAGTGTCCTTCTGTCCTGGATGGAGTGGACTGTCAGACTCGTACTGACTGAAAACCACCCTGTTCATTCAATTGCCTTTTGCGTTCCAAGGCTGCGTTGCAATGATAGGGCCTCCCTTAGCGGGCCAAAGCCTGCTGGGGTCGCGGGACTGTCTCATCAGGAAACCGTGACCATGGAACGTAAAGGGCTATTGAAGGATCACTGTGGATTTTACTCAGTACAAGTCTGTCTCCCGCGCCGCCCTGGGTGGGAGGACTTATTTGATGATATCACCATTAAAAAAGGTTGCGTTGCCATGTTTAGATGTTAGTGTTAACGAGCCCGAACGATCACCTTCCCAAAAAAAATTAATAGTCAGATTCAAAAACCAATTTTGACACTAGACAGTAACACACAACTAACCAGACACATAAAATCGTTTAAAAAAAGATTGCTTTTTAAAGAGAATTCTTTAATAAAAAGCGTATGTTCCCCGTGGGTGCAGTAAAGTGCTCATCGCATCACTGCAGCTTTAAAATTTATTATTATTCACGCCAGGGGGCGCTACGTGTAACCCCTTTTTCATGGTTACCCTTGTTTTATGCTTTTTACCCTCTCACGTTTCATTTAGTTTGCTAAAACGGTAGATTTGTAAGAGCAATCTTCTACATCATCCATGCAAGGTATGAAAATCTAAGTAAAACATTAGGTTGGGCATGCGGGTGGCGAGTAATGGGCAACTCGCCGGCCGACCATGGACCATGCCCGGGTCGACGGCGCGTTGTGTTCCACGCGCGCCTCAAACAGCGTCAGCAAGATGACGGGGCCCCCCTCTAGAGGGCCAAAGCCTGCCGGGGTCGCGGGACTTATACCATTACCGTGACCCTGGAACGTAAAGGGCTAATGAAGGACACCGTGGATTTTAGTCAGTACAAGTCTGACAGTCCCTCCCGCCCTGCCCTGGGTGGGAGGACTGATATTTGATTCCTTGTCACGGACGACGTACGGACGTCAAGCTAGTGTCAACTAAGTCTGCTTAATTTTGATTTTAAAATAAAACAAGTGAATTTTAACAAGTATTTAATCATTCAGTTATCATAGAGACAATCAGTAAACAATATAATATATTATATGGTGAATCAGTGAATTATAAAAGCGGGAAAAGTGCAAAATAGTAAACCTAAAACTAAAGTGCAAAAAAAGTACCTTCTAATACAAAAAATCAACATTAAAACATCTACATATTTACAAACTGGATAAAACTCAAATATATAAAATTATCCGGTGTGTGCGTGTTGTGTCTAAAGCAGTGCAGAGTCAATTGGTGTTGTCACACCATTAGATTCCCCATAGAAGGATCACCATAATACGAATTGCTTGCTACAGCGCCATCTGTTGACGCTCCGGGGTACTACATCCGCAGGATCGACCTAATCCACGACATCATGCCGGCAGCGAAGTGTGGTGGTTGCGCAAAATTTATATCGCCACTAGAGGCCGCTAGGTGTTGCACTTGCAACGCCCTCTATCACCGTTCATGTGCGTTATTGCCACTGGCGGGTCCTCTTCAACCAACCTGGATCTGCCCTACTTGTATAAATACAACGACTAAGGGCAAGGCGGATGCTGCACCACTTGAAGCTTGTGGAGTGGAAGATTCGATGGATACCAGTGGTCTGAGCTGCAGCACGCTGGGTGTAACTTTTAATAATACTTCAGGGTTATCTGACATTTTGCGCAGCTTTAAGGAGGAGTTGCAAGCCGAGCTGCGCCAGATGTTCAAGGAGGAATTGCGGGCAGAATTGCAAGTGATGCGAAACCAATTCCATAGCGAATTCCAGGCTGTACGTAAAGATCTGACTCAGCTCCAGGCGGACAGAGATAGTATGAGAGTTTCGCTTGAGCAGTACGCTAAGCAGATAAAAGTTCTTGAGGAATCAACTACCAACAGTAAAAGTTCGGGAGTGGCGGATGAAATTTCTCAACTGAGGCGCGAGTTGAATGACCGGGACCAACAATTGCTATCCAACGACCTAGAAATAACAAATTTGCCCGAGACCGCGTCAGAAAACCTCACGCATACAGTGAAGCTAATAGCCGGTAAGTTAGGCGTTAAAGTTGAGGATTGTGACCTGGTAAGCGTGGACCTTATGGGCGGCAGGCAGGTGAATGCTACGAGTGCTACAGGACCAGTCGAGACACGCCCGCGTATTGTGGTCGTGCGTCTTGTGCGTCGCGACCTGCGTGACGAGCTGCTACGCGCCGCGAGAGTACGGCGCGGGGCTAACACTGCGGACCTCGGGATGCCCGGGCCACCGGGTAGGTACTACCTAAATGAGCGGCTAACTAGGACAAACCGCCAGTTATTTCGGCAAGCGCGTGAGGTTGGCCAGCGTCTCGGCTGGCAATTTGTTTGGACGAAACATGGCCGCATTCTTGCCCGAAAAAAGGCTGGTGACAAGGCCAGGCTCATTCGCAATGACACGGATCTGTTGGAGGTTTTTGGACCAGACGGAAATAAACTCCCTCAAAACTAGTGTTAATTTTAATTTTGGTTTTACTTTTCTTTTTTTTGTATTGTCCTTCGCCTTTCTGTTTGTTTATGTAAATTTGTGTGTGTTGATAAAGTGTTCAAATCGGTTTGTCACTATTTTGAACGGCAAACTATTATTCGGCACTGTATGTCTTGGCTGTGACTGGAACAGGTGTTTATATTCAGTAAGTACAGCCAACGGATATCATGATATTATCATACTATTTTTCAAACCATCTATTATACTAACAACTCACCGCAGTTTTGTGTCACTCGTCGTACCCATCTATGCCTTAATAATTATCTATATTGCGAGTAGGTACTTTTGTTACTCAGACGTAATATGTTGTGGTTCAAATAATTATAATATTTCATGCCCAGATGCCGTGCAATAAACATATTAAGTTTGGACTTTTAAACGCGGGCTCACTATCAACGAATCATGATGAGTTTATCATTGCTATGAATCATCATTCCGTTGATATCATGGCAATAAATGAGACGTGGTTGAGGGAGGGGGAGGAGGGCCGGGCGCCTGTAGTGCCTGGATATAAACTACGACATAGACCGCGGTCGAAGACTACTCGTGGAGGGCGCGGGGGTGGGGTCGCCTTTTATATTAAGGATGGAACCAGCGCTCGAATAAGAGCACACCCGCATCATCCACAGGTGGAGCAAATGTGGCTTAATATAACTGCAAAAAATAAAAAACTTTTAATTGGAACGGCATACCGGCCCCCTTGGTTAGATTTGGACATATACCTAGATGCGATAACGGACAGCATATGCGCGCTGGCTCCGTACGATAGCATTATTCTATTAGGTGACCTTAACGTTAATTTGCTCGATACAAACAGTTCTAAATCAAGAAGGCTCACAGATTTTTTGAAATACTGTAACATGGATCAGATCGTACCCACACCTACTCACTTCGTAGGAGACAGTTCTACTCTGATCGATGTGATATGTACGGATGCACGGTATAGGGACGTTGTTGTGGACCATATACCGGAACTCGGCCATCACTCATTTATAGCATGCGAAATCGTTTTTAAAAAAGAAAAACCGGTACGTAAAAAGGTAACATTCCGCTCTTTTAGAGACATTTCAGTTGAAGATTTCCGAAGAGATTTGGAGGCAATCCCGTGGGACTCAGTCTGTAGACTTCAGGACGTAAACGACATGGTCAATGCGTTTACTTCTCATGTTGTTAGGCTTTTTGATGTTCACGCGCCACTAAAGACTAAAGTTCTCAGTACACAACCTACGCCTTGGATAACGGACACTATAAAATTAATGTTTAAATTGAGAAACAGTGCCCGCCGCCGTTATCGTCAAACAAAGCTGGAAGCACACAAGCAGTATTATTTAGATCTTAAACACCAAGCGATGACTGGTTTATTAAACGAAAAAAAGGCGTTCTTTACAAAGTTCGTCAATGAAAATATCTGCGACTCTAAATCGTTATGGCACAACATTAAAAAGCATGTGCTTCCAGCGAATAACAACGATGATGTGCCCCTAGAGCAATTTAATGACCCAGATAGGATAAATTCGGCTTTTCTGGATGTCCCGGGCAACCCAAACATTAACGCCTCCCAACAATCATTTTTTCAAATGAACCGGTACGGGACTGAAAGTTTCACACTGAAACCAACGAACCCGGAAACTGTCTTAAATATCTTAAAATCTATATCGACAAACGCGAAGGGGAGTGACGGTATTTCGATAGAAATGTTAGCCCTCACACTCCCGCAATCATTAAATGCGATCACGGCAATAATAAATAGATCCATTACCTCTAAGGTATTTCCTGATCTGTGGCGTAATGCAATTGTGAGGCCAATCCCTAAAAACAATAACCCACAAAGCTTCAAAGATCTTCGCCCAATAAGCTTATTGCCGTGCTTGTCTAAGGTGTTAGAGAGAGTGGTCTACATGCAGGTTATCGATTTTCTCGAGAAGCACAATGTGCTGCCTGAACTACAGTCGGGCTTTAGAAAGGGACGCGGAACCACAACTGCCTTGGCAGACGTCATAGGCAATATTCTTGAGGCACGGGACCGTGGTGAGGGATCTATTCTGGTACTGCTCGATTATTCACGGGCCTTCGATTCAATAAATATTTCTTTATTGTTGTCCAAACTGGCGTATTACGGGTTTGATAGCGGGGCAACGGACTGGTTTCAGAGTTACCTAACTGGTAGAACGCAACGAGTAGAGATACGAACAAAAGACGGTTCTACAGTGTCTTCCTCCACACAACCTATAACAAGGGGAGTTCCTCAGGGATCGCTGCTTGGCCCGCTTCTCTACATACTGTATAGTGCCGACATAACTACATGTATCAAGAGCTGTAAATATCATGTGTACGCAGATGACACCCAATTGTATCTCTCGTTTAACGCCAGTAACACAACAGCCGCTGTACGTGCCTTAAATGAGGAGCTTGATAGAGTAGCTGCGTGGTCTACAAGCAATTCACTGGCACTGAACCCTCAAAAATCGAAGTTCATGGTAATGGGGAGTAGAAATCAAATTAAATCAATTTTAACTTTGAAACCCGACGTTAAAATCATGGGAGTGAGCATAGAGCGGGTTGGAGTCGCACGTAACCTTGGTCTAATCACCGACCCAGAACTTCGTTTTGAGGAGTATATCAGTGAAGTGGTAAGAAACTGCTTTTATAGGTTAAAGGTTCTGTATAGGGTACGAGACTACCTTAGTATCGTTATGAGAAAGAGATTGGTGGATAGTCTAGTCCTATCTAAATTTAATTATTGTGACGCTGTTTACGGACCGTGCCTCCTTTCTCGTACAGAACGTCTTATCCAACGTGTACAGAATGCGTGTGCTCGCTATTGCTTTGGCATACCCCGGAGACATCATATCACACCGTATTTAAACGATCATAATGTTTTAAAAATGGCTGCACGACGCAAACTACATTTAGCCGTTTTAATGTTCGGTATCATAAAAACGCACAAACCGGAATACCTGTTCAACAAAATTGCTTGGAGACACGAGCACTACAGCTACTCCGCTCGCTCCACGTCCGTACCGATCTCAATGCCTCGACATAGGACCACAGCCTTCAGAGGATGCTTCAAATATGCCGCTTCTCGCTGCTGGAACGATTTACCACCTCCAATAAGATCCCTGAAAACAAAACAAAGTTTTAAGTCACACCTGAAACAAATCCTATTAGAAAAGCAGAAGCATGAGCAACAAATATCTTATAAATAAATACTTACATAATGGTTTATCATCTATGGGCAAGGTATATTATTATCCCAGCGGCTCGCAGCGGCATGGCGGCATGGTGATGATAGTGATGTTTTTGAGGGGCTTATATGTATGTAGTTACACATAACGTGATTCAAGCGCCGACTGGGGCGCAAACACAGCACACTATACCACTATACACACGTCATTTAGGTACCACAGTCATGAATTTCACTTTTGGCCGGTGTTGAATCGATATCAACAGATGCGAGCGGTGTACGTCACGTGACCTCTCGGTCTCGTGAGCCGGCTCCGCAGTGAGCGGCGCGCGGCGGCCCAACCGGCGCGGCGGCAGGCGGCCGGCAGCGCGGCAGCGCGCGCGCTGACCGATCACCCGACACGATGATTCACACGCGTCATCACTCTGATAGACCCGATAGGGAAGTGCAGCCGTACTCAACGACTTATCTAATAATGTTTCGAGCGAGGTCGACGCGAGTGTGAGGGTATGAGCGCGACACAACACCAGGATAGGTACTCTTGTGTTATGGTTTGTTGTGAGGATACCCGCGTATTATTTATATATATTATTTATAATTAGTAATTAATAAATTCATATATTTATCATGTTTATGTCTATTATTTATCATAGTATTAAATTCACTTATTTTTACACATATTAATAATAACGTTGTTCGTATTTTGTAACTTTGTTCTTTTTTTTGTCTATTTCATAATTTTCATGATCCTAGCTTGATTTCCGTATACTTTTCTATCTTCTTCTTTTTCGGGGTGACCACTGAAAATCAGCGCTGTGCTGTGGGTCTCCCATAGCACAGATTTATGCTGAGTGGCCGCCTTTCTTGTCACAGTCATGACATACAACTATTTTTTTTTTTTGTTAGATATTGTGTTCGTGATTCATTTGTAATTTTTCTGTTAAATATTTTTTTTTTGTCTATGTCTTTGTTGAATGTGTATGCATGTCTGTGTCAAATAAAATATTTTTTCTTTCTTTCTTTCTTTCTATATGATGATTATACCACGCTAAAAAAAAAAGTAAAACATTAGGTTGGATTATAGTTGGTAAAAGATAATGGTACGAGTAGTGATGGGTTTTTATCCGGATAAATACTCAATAAATATCCGTTTCTTCTCGAGTATTTACTCAAAACAGTGGATAAAAACTATTTACAGTTTTAATTCCGTTATTTCACGGGTTTTTATTTGTTTTACGAATAAAAGGGTGGGAATAAATGAAAATCTGAAAATATAGATTTTAACCAAGGTATATTAATCGCTTTAATAAAAACAAAATTACTGTAAACTCAATAACGAAAATTTTCGTTAAGTACTGACAAACTTCCCCGCGCTCGTCCCCAGACTTCAACGCCAAAAATGTGTCCTAGGGTTCCCGGTTTACGGACGTTGTGCGGGGCAGAAGGCTCGAGCACTGGGCCCTGGCGCAGGGCCTGGTCATCGAGAACCGCGGGGTTCTGTCCCCACGTGCGTGCGATGGGCGGGCGAGTAGGTGGTGGACGTTACGTTCGCCACCTCAGACCTGTCGCCGCGCGTCACCGGCTGGCGCGTTGTGGAGGAGATGGAGACCTATTCCGATCACCGGTATATCCGGTTTGACGTCTCCGCCCAGACCTCAGACGCACCGGTCCCCAGTGAACGGAACCCAAGTGGTCCGCGATGGGCGCTGAAGCAGCTGGACCGGGAGCTATTCCTGGAAGCCTCGATCGTGCAGGCCTGGGTGTCACCACCGGTCAGGCCTGCCGACATCAACGACGAGGCGGAGTGGTTCCGGGAGGCCATGACGGATATCTGCGACGTGGCCATGCCCCGGGTCCGGCAAGGACGCGCCCGGCGTCAGCTGTACTGGTGGTCGAACGAGCTGGCAGCGCTGCGCGAGGCGTGCGTTGCCGCGCGACGCCGGTACACCAGGTTCCGCAGGCGCCGCACCCGACTCGGCTTCAGCTGCGCGAAGGCTACAGGGCAGCGAAGACCGTCCTCCGCGACGAGATCTGGCGGGCCAAGGAATTGGCCCGCAAGGAGATGCTGGAGTCTCTGAACGGGGACCCATGGGGCCGGCCCTACAAGTGGGCGAGACAGAAGCTCCGCCCCTGGGCTCCCCCGTTGACGCAGAGTCTCCGACCTCAGTTCGTGGAGGAAGTGGTGAGCGCCCTGTTCCCATCGCGAGGGAAGCATACTCTCCCGCCTATGGCTCCGTCTCCGACGGAATCTGTCGGTGAAGCTGGCGCAAACGCGGACCACAGCAACGACGACGTCTACGACGCTCCGGAGGTGACCGAGGTAGACCTGAGAGTGGCGGTGCTACGGCTCAAGGCTAAAAATATCGCCCCAGGACCCGACGGCCTGCCAGGAAAAGCCTGGGTCGTGGCCTCCGGGACTCTCGGGCCTCGACTGGGGGGGCTCTTCAGCGCGTGCCTGGAGAGGGGCCAGTTCCCGCTTTGCTGGAAGACGGGGAAACTGGTCCTGATCCAGAAGCCCGGGCGCCCTGCGGACTCTCCGTCCGCATTCCGGCCCATCGTGCTGCTCGACGAGGTGGGCAAGCTCTTTGGAAGAGTAATTGCAAACCGTCTCGTCGGGCACCTGCATCGGGTGGGTCCGGACCTTGCGGAGAGCCAGTTTGGCTTCCGCAGTGGGCGCTCGACGGTGGATGCCATCATGCGTTTGAGAGCCCTCACGACGGGGGATGCAGTGGCCCGGGGCAGGGTCTTTGGACATCACCAACGCCTTCAACACCCTGCCCTGGAGTTACATCAGGGAGGCACTCCGGTATCACCGGGTGCCGACCTACCTCCGTCGTATAGTCGAGGACTACCTGCCGGACAGAGCCGTCATCTACCCCGGTCACCGGGGAGAATCGAACCGGCGAGAGGTGTCGTGCGGTATTCCACAGGGATCGGTCTTGGAGTTCTTTCTCTAATCTTCTTCAGAGTTTCGCTCATATTTGAGTAATCACTAATTTTACTTGGTTATGACGTAAATCTATGCACTGCTAGGACATGCGGCGCGGAGAGAGCAAGACAAACAAAAGAGACAAACTGGACAAAAAGAGAGCGGGATAGGGCGCAGTGAGAGCCACGATGCTTGCGCGCTGCTTTGTCTTGACATTAGAACTAATAATAATGTTATATTGTTGTGTTTTGGAAAGCCTTATTGACATTACTAGTCATTTTGAATGAAACAAAACACCCAATACGCAATAAATATAAATATCCACCATTTTGAGTAAATATCCGATAAAAACGGATAAATACGAGTATTTATCCATTTCGGATAAATACTCGAGTATTTATCCTCTGAGTATTTATCCTCTGCCCATCACTAGGTACGAGTAATAACGGCTTGTAGGGTATTATCTGACAATAACACAAGATAATAACAATATTAAAAAATTATTTTCATTTTTCACAACCAAATCTAAAGCCTCCTGCAGACACACGCGATTAATCGCGCTGCGACAACGAGCCAAGCTAATTTCCACTCTAAAAATACTGCGAATGGACCGCGACATGTCGCCCCGCGCGATTAATCGCGTGTGTCTGCAGGAGGCTTGAATCGAACTCAAGATTTCAATTTCGGATAAGCTCTTTGAGACTCTACGACGAGCTCGTCGACGACCTTGTAGTAGATTTTCAGCTATCTTTAGTGGATTTTCAACTCTATGCATTTGAACTTAAAGTTAAAAATCCACTAAAGACACGACGTAGCTTTACAGACTAACACTACAGTAGCTACACTAACGATCATACTTTTTGGTTTGTTTTACTGAAACCGATGTTCAGTTTCACACCTTAAAGTTTACATCGCGCAATATTTTTCATACTTTATTTATCTATCTTTATTTTATCTAACAATTTTTCACTCGCTTCCGTTTAGAATTCTGTTTACCCCTTCCATATACGTGGTAAAATAGCATTATGTACCATTTACAGTCTTCCCCGTTACCCTATAAAACATCGTTAAGTGTTTAAAGGTTCGCATACACGGGCAACTTTTGATCAACTGTGGGCAACTTTTGTCAGCTCAGTTACAACAACACTCATTTTATAAGACAGTGCAGTGACAGGACTCCTCTCTGTGCGTGTACAACGAAGAAACATTACAATTTAGAATACAGTGTGTAAGTGTAATGGAACTAGGTTTCCATTTCTTTCATTTCTAGTTGTTGCAGCGACTTTTCCCGCTTGTAACTCAAAAAATATACTATGGGAACGCAGTACATACGGAATAAAAGGTCTATCGCAAGTGTTATTCCAGACAATGACCTATCTCAGGATGAAATTTTGTCTAGATCTATTCAGCCGTTTTGACGTGATTGTGTTAAAAACATCCAAACATTCGTATATTCTAATATCCAAACTTATAGCATTTATAATATTAGTTAGGATAGCTGGAGAAAACAAACCACAAATAATCTCTAGATTGAAAAGCGAAATGGAAGTCATTGGCAGATGTCTTTTCCCTTACAGAGTTTACAATTTTGCCAACTATTCCCAGCCACTAACCGCCACAAAAAGTTGCCCGTTAACCATACTCATAGCTCAAGGTATAAGGATATAGTAGGGTAATGAAAATTTATAAATGCATCAGAAACACAGCACCAAGGTGCAAGTTACTTCGAAACTTGTTGGAGTAACGTAATTGAAACCTGCAAGTAGGGTTATTGGGTACAAGTTTGGTTCTAAGAGTAATTAGTGGTTGGAAAATTAGTATGCTATAGTATAGGAATAGTTGGCTACTAGGAGAATCGAGCAAGAGTGAAAGGTTACGGCTTAAAAGTTGATTTGGTCAGATGACCAGGTGGGATTCCAGTGTGAGAAAAAGACAGAGCTATACAAGTCGTCTAGCGCCACCTCGTTCCCATACTGGAATTACTCTTGTTTGCAGACGTCATGGTAGGCCACCAAAAAGTTGCTATTCTCTAAGTAATCAACGGCCTTTTTTGCAGCGCTGTTCCGGCGTGGTAACTATAGTTTGGTATTCACTAAGCAACTTATAGATGGGAATGTCAGTAGCGTAGTGATTAGGTGCGTCCACACAGAGCGAGCAGCCTTGCGAGGCATTTTCCGCACGAAGCAGCTCGGTTAGTGTGGACGTGTCTCGGCCGAGGAAAGTGCGCGCGCTGCCGGGGGCGAACGACCGAGCGCCCGAGCCATCCCGAGTCGGCTTTTGTTTTGCTCGCGTATATTGTTTCGCCTCGGTCGAGAAACAATAGATGCGTCCACACAGGGTGAACGGTGCGGCGAGGCAGTTTCCTCGCGCGGCAAAAGCCTCGCGAGGCAGTTTCCTCGCGCGGCAAATGCCTCGCGAGGCTGCTCGCTCTGTGTGGACACACTTAATGTCGGCCTTATAGCAAGCTCAGTCGTAACTGCGTTGGCTGGTTCGAGGTCACAAAAATAATAAGTGGTTTTAAACTGAATCTCATCCCACATAGGTAAATAACCCGCATAGGCATTAACCTCAAGAGTGTAGAAAACAGTTTACAGCCTTACTACAAAAACTTAAACATCTGTTGAACACTTGTCTAAAAAAAGTGTGACTGCAAAATGGACCTTATTTCAACGTCATCTGACATTTTTTTAGACAAGTGTTCAACAGACGACGTTTAAATGTCTTTGTGGTACGACGGTTAAACTTTAACTGTAGTCCAATATTAAACCAACAAAGTGTAATACATTTAAGTTTAAGCACAATTATTTCATAGTTAATATAATTTACGATGCAGGAGTTAAGTTTAATGGCTAGACACCTGGTGGTGCTAAATGTTAATACTTGGAAGTACTTAAAACTTGTAGACCACTCTACAGGTTAGTGAGACGTAAATTTTGCTGAGTTTACTTAAATTTAACTAATGGTGTCAAAGTTATTCATGCTAGCGAAGGAGGAGGCAGAATGCGTGAGAGAGACGATATCCTCCTCAACGTCTAGCCATAGAGGGAGACGCCCAGAGCGTCGAACATTGCATGGTAATTTCCGACCACCGCAGGCGCGGGCTTGTTTGGGAGGAGCTCGTGGCTCAATAATTACACATAGGCCGATCTTTCCGGCCCAGCCGCGCTTGCCGATGTTGATCTGTGGATGGGTGACCATCTGACATAGCGAGTTTCCTCCGTGTCTCGGAAAGCAAGTAAAGCTATTGGTCCGGCTATCATTTGTAGATCTTTGGCAGTCGTTACTGTTAGTCAGAAGCTCATAAGTCTGACAACCAGTCTTTCGATGGGGTATCGTGTTGCCAGTTACTGGGTTGTGGAGGTCCGATAGGCAGTCGTACGGTAAAATACTGATATTCAGCTGCATCTGGTTCGACTAGAAGCCACAATCAGTCAGCACAATCACGGGGCCCCCTCAGAGGGCCAAAACCTGCCGGGGTCGCGGGACTAACGAGCTACCGTGACCCCGGAACTTAAAGGGCTATTGGAGGACACCGTGGATTTTAGTCAGTACGAGTCTGACAGTCTCTCCTGCCCTGCCCTGGGTGGGAAGACTCATTTGATGATTTTATCACGCTAAAAAAAGGTATCTTATACATATAAGGTAAATACTTTGATTGATCTCCCAACGTTATTGAAACGGCACATTACCTTGACATTTTCCTAACACCTACACCTTACAACATCATCAGTATTTTTCCGCGACTACAATTTCAACAGTTTTTATTGATAAGATTCAGTACTTAGATAACTTTAGGTTCTAAAACCTATCCTAGGTTTAAGAACCTAGAGCTATCTAAGTTTTAATCTTCTAAGTAATTAATCCTAGAAATAGACTTTTTTTTTGCGTGGTAAAATCATCAAATGAGTCCTCCCACCCATGCTGTCAGACTTGTACTGACTAAAATCCACGGTGTCCTTCATCAGCCCTTTACGTTCCAGGGTCACGGCAATGGAATAAGTACCGCGACCCCGACAGGCTTTGGCCCTCTAGAGAGGGGCCCCGTGTCATCTTGCTGAAGCTCTTTGAGGCGCGCGTGGAACACAACGCGCCGTCGACTCGGGCATGGTCCATGGTCGGGCGGCGAGTTGCCCATTATTCGCTGCCCGCATGACATCTATCCGACACAGGTACCTCCCGAAACTTCCGTGTCCGGTGAGGACCTGCGTCATGCGGTAGGTCAGGACGCCGTGACGCCTTTCCAGCCACTCCTCAAAGAGGGGTCTTACAGCCGCGATTGCGGCGTGCCCGAATCCTAAAAATAGACTAGTATATTTACTTAACAAAACCTTTAGCGCTTTGGCTAGGTCTCGAGACTGTCTAAGCAGGATAGTGGATAGTGGCCCTGGAACGTAAAGGGCAACAGTCTGACAGTCCCTTCCGCATCCACACACAGAGCGGGAGGAATTTGTAAGCAGAATACCTGTTCGTTTGCCCTTAAAGGGCAAACGAACAGAGTGGGAATAAGAACCGAGTAGACTTTTAGTCATGTGTGCCCTGACAGTCCCTTTCGCTCCACCAAGAGTGGGAGATGCATTTGATAATATTAATACCCCAAAAAAGTGTCAAATACTTCATTCTATATCTCACCTGTGATGGTTTAATGACTTGAAAACTAAAGTGTTAACTAGGCGTGCAAAATGAACAAGAAAATTAAATCAACTTCTAATAGGTAATAGTTTGTACTAGATATGAACCCACCTCAAGATAATCGCATCACGTTTCAAACTAACTGTTTGAAACAAATTAGAAACTATAATATGATACAGATACAGAAGATCGGCTCCATACAACTAGTGAAAATCCACGCGAAATATTAGCCTCACATTATTATCATGTGTTGTAGGTGCGTTTACAAACATTTTAAGATCATAATAAACAATAGGGTAGTTTAGGAACTGCATAAATAAATTGAAAATCAACCACCAATTTCAACGTTTGAAACCTTTATAAAAAATAATAATGTAGTTAATATGCTTTCGAAAATGTCTCTGTGTACTTTTATCTCAAATATTTGCCTTGCAAGTATAATTTTCGTTATGGAAGTTGTCGAACTTAGATCCTTTCAGACACTGGCAGCCACTAGAACCACACTACAGGGAATAGTAAACTAAGAACATAACTAAGAACATACCTATCGTAAAACACTATTAAAATTCGTATATATAATAAGCTTTTGAATAAAGTTTAAGAGTATTAAAAATAAAATAAACATTTTTTTGTTTTAAGTATTTGACTTGTTCGAGCGAAAATGCACAACACTTTCATGATGCGATTAAATAAAGGGGAAAATAATAATTCTGAATTCGCATTTCAAAAATGCGAATTCAGAATTATTATTTTCTTACTCTTGAAAAAAAAGAGATCATTTAAATTAAGTTTTAAATAAAAATGACGAGTATAAATTGAACAGAATTATATCGTCACATCGTCACATTTTTGTTTTTAATTTGATGTGTTTTCAAATTTTGGCCACTTATTCTTTGAACGAGGGGTAACCGTAAACATTCAACAAGAAGTCGTGTGGTCTACCTTAAGGCAAAAATCGCCTGTCTAAATGACATTCGACTAGTTTCTCACTACTCATTTTTGCAAGAGATGCGACTTGTCACCGCGCAAATCGACCAAGAACCAAGAAATGGACACGTATAAATGCCCCTTAACTTAGATCATAAAATGACCACTAATGACCAGTACCCTTTTTTTTTTTTTTTTTTTTATCGTGGTAAAATCATCAAATGAGTCCTCCCACCCCGGGCAGGGCGGGATACTGTCAGACTTGTACTGACTAAAATCCACGGTGTCCTTCGATAGCCCTTTATGTTCCGGGGTCACGGTAATGAGATAAGTCCCGCGACCCCGGCAGGCTTTAGCCCTCTAGAGAGGGGGCCCCGTCATCTTGCTGACGCTCTTTGAGGCGCGCGTGGAACACAACGCGCCGTCGACCCGGGCATGGTCCATGGTCGGGCAGCGAGTTGCCCTTTACTCGCCGCCCGCATGCCCGCGCCTACGGTGGCCGGAGATTGTCTTGCGACGTCCGTCGCCGTGGGCGTCCACCACTGCGGTTGGGGCGGAGGGAGGACACTGTCCTCTCTCTCACGCGGCCCGCCTCCTCCTTCGCGAGCATTACTGCTTCGCAGAAGGAGGCGACCGCTTCCCACTCCGTCTCGCCCCGCAGCATGGCCGCAACCAATGCCGGGCGCGAGAGGTCTCCGCCTATCGCCGCCGTGAGGACACGTCGGTGCTCTGCCCAAGCTGGGCAGTCTTGCACCGTATGCTCTACTGTGTCCTCCGGGCGATCTTCGCAGTGGTGACACCCAGGCGTTTCCTCCTTTCTCCTTAGACACAGGTACCTCCCGAAACTTCCGTGTCCGGTGAGGACCTGCGTCATGCGGTAGGTCAGGACGCCGTGACTCCTATCCAGCCACTCCTCAAAGAGGGGTCTTACCGCCGCGATTGCGGCGTGCCCGGCCGTCGGTTGCGACAATCGTCCCCTCCATACTGCCCTGAGATCGCGCCGGACCTCTTCCCGCCGCGCCTCGACTTGTCGGGGCAGCGGGAATTCTCCCCGGCGCTGCGCCTCCACGCGCCACTCATAGACGCGCTGGAGGGCAGTCGCCTCCAGATCCCAGGGCAGTAATCCGGCAAGCAGGTTGGCCGATTCGCCGGCGATCGTGCGGTATCCCCGGATCATTCGGATAGCCATGACCCTCTGGCATGCGACCAACTTTAGTGGTCGCGTCCGGATGCTCAGGGCCCACACGGGGGCCCCGTAGAGGGCCATGGACCGCACGACACCGGCGTACAGCCTACGGCAGGAGGCGTTTGGCCCGCTGAGATTAGGCAGGAGTCGCCTGAGGGCGGCTGCTGCCCGGTTCAGCTTTGGGGCCAAACTCAGGAAATGCTCCCTGAAGTTCCACCGGCTGTCGAGGACGAGTCCCAGGTACTTCATCGTCCTCCCGACGCCGATGCGAACCCCCTCCACCGTTATGTGGGACTCGGACCGTGGCGCATTAACGCGGCCATGAAAACACATGGCCTCCGTTTTGTGTAGCGCCACTTCGAGCCCCAGCTGCCGGATCCTATCGACGACTGTCGCAACCGCTTGCGTCGCCAGGTCGGCCGCCGCCTGGTGCGACTCTCCCTCCGCCAGGACGAGCGTGTCGTCAGCGTAACATATTACGCTGACGCCGTCAGGGAGGTAATGACCAGTACCCTTAGCACGAGTTTTCACTCTTTTACTTTACAGCATTTTTCCAATATTTACAGCGTTTCTTGTATGAAAAAATGGAACAGCGCCTCTGGTGTGCGAAGAAGGAACTAATTTTTACCTTAAAAATTGTCAATTTGAAATTGTCAAAGTTCCAGTTTACTTTACGTCTCAAATACTGAAAGCTCGTGCTAAGGGTACAGATTCCGTGGAACCCACTTTTTTATAAATATGTGACTGAGCGCCACGCACACATTTAAATGTTTTCTTTGGGCGTGTTTACTTGTTTAGGTATGTAGAAATCGACCAAAGTGGATAATTTTTCTTCGTTTTTTTCTCTTCAATACTCAGTGGTGTACTAGTAATCTGGACATTCTTTAACCTAAGCTTGATAACCAGCCAGGTCAAGGCCAAGCTGCGGGGCGAGACGGAGAGGGAAGCGGTCGCCTCCTTCTGCGAAGCAGTCATGCTCGCGAAGGAGAAGGCGGGCCCCGTGAGGGAGAGGACAGCGTCCACCCTCCACCCCAGCCGCAGTGGTAGACATCCACGGCGACGGACGTTGGCAGACGATCTCCGGCCACCGTAGGCGCGGGCATGCGGGCGGCGAGCAATGGGCGACTCGCTATTCGACTATGGACCATGCTCGGGTCGAGGGCGCGTTGTGTTCCACGCGTGCCTCAAAGAGTGTCAGTATAATGACGGGGCCTCCCTCTAGAGGGCCAAAGCCTGCCGGGGTCGCGGGACTTATCTCATTATCGTGTCCCTGGAACGTAAAGGGCTATTGAAGGACACCGTGGATTTTAGTCAGTACGAGTCTGACAATCCCTCCCGCTCTGCCCGGGGTGGGAGGACTCATTTGATGATTTTACCACGATAAAAAAAGCCTGATAACCAATCTTTACGATCTAATTACGACAGAAGATTCCGAACAATAAAAAGAAAATGTTAATTTTTCGAACACTTTTTTCTTTTTCTTAAAAAATAACTTTTCAAATCTTCAAGACAGGTTGTACACTCTCAGTTCATTCATCCAGTGAGCCAGTTTATCATATTTGTATTAAAATGCACCGTGCAACTCGCTGAAAATTGCAACTATAAATAATTTCAGCTGTTTCAGTAGTAGACAGCAACATTTCATGTGCTACCGTGTTGAGAATTCAAAGTGTTTTCTTAGAAAAGTTTGTGTTACTCTAATCTGGGAAACTGTAAGAAAAGATTTTTTCATTACTCATACTCTGAAAGTAGGTCATTACATGTCTGATTAGCCGTTTGAAAGTTATCCATTGCCGCCCTAGGGAAAATCGCTTTCAACTGACAGCTGCCAAATTTAAGAAAAAAAAACGAGTTCTATTTTGACATTTCTATTGAACCATGTTCAAACATTTTATACAACCACGAAATTACAGAGCGATTTAAAATTAAAATAACATATTAAGTATTAAGAATATAAATAATGACTTTAAAATAATTTAGTTTCAACTATTTCTCTAAAATAATACAGATTTCGACAAAATCTTTGCCAATTTTTAAATAATGAACATGAAAAATCCTGGCTGAATAGCTGGACGACCACAGCTCAAAAATTAAAAATTAAACCAAGCGGCAAAGTGACAATCCGATCTACACTCATTTTTTCTTTAGCTAAAATTTATGTTGTTAATTTTACTTTCCTCGTATTCGTAATGAAAAGCGTTTACGTGTAAGTGTTTACCTCGGGTAAATTACTTATTTAGACCCTCGAACTATTAGCGCCCTCACTACGTTACGGGCGCCAAACCCCGTCTCGGGACGTAAATAAGTAACTTTCACGCCTTGGATAACAATGTACTATTATTCCCAGTTGGTTTCTGTTGGTCCTCACGATGTTTTCCTTCGTCGTTTTGATTGCAGTGGTAATGAAAATTAAACACCATGAAAGTGCTTTGCACGCCATCATGTCAGCCATTTGCCGACCACTGTTAGACTCTCAGCGTCCCCCAAAAACCGGCAAAACCGCCAACAAAAAATGCTCCATTTTTAGGGAAAGCATTATTTTCTACGCCACTAAGAGGACTCCACCTTAATTACCTTTCTAATAATTTGTATATTTATACATATGTGTATTGATTATTATAGTAAGTATTTATGTAGGTATATTTATTCATAAGATATAGGTATTTTTTTCTGTTTTTATTTACTTTCTCTAATTTTTTTTATGATCCTTCCATTTTAAACTGGTACAGAATGCCTCAGGCATTAAGTCCTCGTATATACCGTTTTGTTGCATGAAGTTTTCAATAAATATCTAAATGATTTTCAGTGCAGATGGCTAATCTCCGCAGAGTTGACCCAAAACGGTAAGGAGAAGACAATTGTTATAGATGCAGTTGCCGTTAAAGTATTACCACTTATATGTTGTTAAGTATAAACGATAGAATATCTTACTAAACTCACATTCTTGTCATAAAAACAAAGGCCTCATATCAGTATTTATCACAACATTTATACAGCCTTCTTTATATACTTACTGCTTACCATAATCTTAATATATAGCGACAGGCGCGCGACTGTACTTGAAATGTTCTTGTAAATTATGAGCATTGCATCTTTCAAGGTGTTGGAGGTTTAAAGGTAGTGGGAAGGAATCGAGACATAATTCATTGTTTAAGAAACGGTTAAAAAGTGCGATGTGTTACGAAGATATAAAGCTTATGAATTTCACATATCTATAATGTAACTTGAGACAGCAATTTTTTCTGCTGTATTGAAGACAATTCATTCTTCAGGATTCTTTGCCTCGGCGCATTTCTGGTCGCGCTGTTGATTCTAGCTTTCAAGAGGACGTGTATGCAGTGATTTGGATATCTGGATGTTCGAATTGATGTACAAAAATAAGTAACTTAAAACGGGATATTTACCAAGTCATCTATTTTTGTGATTTGATGGTTTCCCGCTAATCGGCTCCCGTTGGTCGTAGCCTGATGTTTTATAGCCTAAACCAGGAGTCCCCCAAACTGTGCGTCGCGACGCCCTATTGCGTCGCAGAGAGTACTGAGGGGCGTCGTGAGACGCGAGGGTCGACCATTCTCCGGATTGATATTGCGTGGAACCAAGGTTCTATATGTATAAAATATCCACCAGAAAGAAGAGGATAGTCTCATTGATATCTTTTGCAGCAACAAACCCAGATTCACGTGTTTCGTGGAGTTCGGAACAAGGTATTATTGTTTTATTATTCACCTGTTATCAACTAGCTAGGGCGTCGCGAAAAAATTCTAAACCTCTATGTGCGCCGCAAGCTGAAAAAGTTTGGGAACCCCTGGCCTAAACTATTCCTGGATGAATGGACTATCAATTATAAAACAAACACTTCAGCTTTATAGTATGTATTACTAATAAATGCGAAATAGAAATATAATATAATATTCCTCAACTATCACACAACGCCATCTAGTCCCAAGCTAAGCAGAGGCTTGTGTTATGGGTACTAGACAACCAATAAACATACTTATATATTTCTAAATACATAAATATTATAGATAAATTACACCCAGACACAGAACAAATGATCGTGCTCATCACACAAACATTTGTCCTGGGTGGGAATCGAACCCACGACCTCCGGCATAGCAGTCAGGGTCACTAACCACTAGACCAACAGGCCTGTCACAGGACAAATGAAATCTTTTTCGTCCATTTGTGTCACCATTTAAATCGTTATCGTTTGCCAGTTCATTGCTTGCTTACTTGGAATAATTTGATCGTATTTAGGGAGAAGATTTCACTTTGTAGACTGGCGTTTCCACCACAATCATCGTCTTAGGGATCAATTGGCCTTCTTAGAGGGCCAAAGTCGGCTGGGGTCGGTCTCATCAGGTAACCGTGATCCTGGAACGTAAAGGGCTATTGAAGGATCACCGTGGATTTTAGTGAGTACGAGTCTGAAAAAGGGATCAATTGAAAATCTAAATACATAGTTTAAGATTTCATTCTATTTCTCACTTGTCATCATCATCAGCCTATAAATGTTCCCACTGCTGGGACACAGGCCTCCTCTCTGTGAGAGAGAGTGGGCCGTTATCTACCACGCGTGCCCAGTGCAGATTGGTAGATGTCACATGTCTTCGAATTTTTGGTTCTAGGACATGCCGGTTTCCTCACGATGTTTTCCTTCACCGTTTTGAGAGCAGTGGTGTTGAAATAAATTACACAAAGTAATGCGCCTGACGGGGTTCGAACTCACGACCTACAACTCGTAAGTCGAGCCCGATACAACTGGGCCACCACTGCTCTCACTTGTGCGAACCTGTAAAGCAGTAAAAAAGGATAAAAAAATAAAACAATCCAATAAGAAAAACGCTTAAAATTTATTTACTTACAAATTTAACAATATATAAATCTATTTACATGTTATTTACACTATACTTCTACAAAAGATTCAAACAGATTTTTACTGAACACAACAGAATTGTTCAACTGTGATAAAGCGGCTTAAAAACAAAATAGAAAAACCAAAACCAATTGTTTTTTTTTTCAAAGGAAACAAAGTGCTATCGGTTGTTCCGTTTTTAAAATCAAATTCTATAAAATTGTGTTTCCATTTTCGAACGTTTATTTTATGATGGATGGTGATTTTGGCAAACGATTTTTGTTTACTTTATAAAATAAAATGGAGGTCTTTTTTATTTGTTATTTTATGTACACTTATTTGAAAAAGTGTATGTTGTATCTCGTTTCAATAATAATAAGAAGTTTACGGGGTGTTACATTCAATAGTAATTGTAAACTGTAATTTAAACAATGATATAAGTAATGCCAAAAGGCTTGTCATGTTTCAATGGATTCAATTGTTCAAATGAAATACAAAAAAACTGCAGTATTCGACATCGAATTGAAATGGCAAACCCATAGTCAAAAACTTTTGAATTGTAACCTCAAAACAACATGGCAATAGACATTTGTACGTCAAAACGAGAGCAAAGATAAACCGGACTCAGTGCCGGTTTTAGCACTACCAGCGCCCTAGGCGAGATTTCTACGGCGCCCCCTAACTGCAATTCAATCCCATATGAAATAAGGAAAAGGATAATTATAATATAATTACCATTTATTAAAACTAGTAAAATTTTACTTTTGTAGCCTTCGAGGTCGAGGTTATCAGCAATTTCATTTCGATTTTCGATCGACGAAGTTGCCAAGTTTGTCAAAATTCAACCAGTTTTTATTTAGAGATTGATAATGTTTTTCTCCATGGTCCAGGATTTTCGGTAACGTAAACTGCTATGCATGCAGTGCAGTGCTCCGAATTTGACACTGAGTTCCATTCCAATCTTGCCACCATAACGATTTTTTCGCTAAAGGGCATTTACGGGAATTAAGTAGAACTGTAACCAGGTCGCTTGCAACCGGTATATGTGGAGATCTAAAGGGGAGGCCTATGTTCAGCAGTGGACGTCCTATGGCTGAGATGATGATGATGATGAAGTAGACCTGTGGCGCCCTTTTATATCCGGCGCCCTGGGCGGTCGCCTAACCGCGCCTTACCCTAACGCCGGTACTGACCGGACTTAAAGTTATTCAACAAAGAAATATTTTCCAACATTTCTTTTCGTTCCAAAGCATTCCTTCATTTGCAGACAAAGTTTTTAATTTCCCTTCTAAAGTTGGAAGGAGTTATAATTGTTGATATGTCGTAGGACAATTTAAAAGGTTTGAGGTTTGGAGAAAATATTAGGTTTTTTTTCAAAGTACCGAATTTAGAAACGCGTAATGATTTTGAGAACTTTTCCTGTTAACAATGATGTAGATAATTTTTTTGATGCCCAGGTCCTTCTATAAGATTTATCTTTTTAATTTAAGATTTTGACATGCGACACATATTTTTTGTTATTTTTATTACTAACTTAGATGGCAAAAACATGGCTCGATAGTAGCTGGCAACCAACCTTCGTTTCCTTTACTGCAAAACATTTTTAAACCAGCCAATCAGCATTCATACTCACATCATTATTTGTCAAATTACCTAACAAACCTGTTTATTTTTGCAAAAATCCCGAAATAATCACACACATTCCAATAATCCAGGCCCTTCCAAAAAGCCTAGGATTTTCGTAAATAACTGACTTTTCCAATCACCCAGTGACAGATACAAAACCTCGTTGGGGCTCATTCGAGCGCGACCTGTCGAGGCTTTTCGAGTATTTCAGACGAATTTAATACGAATAGGCTTATTTTTCTTTTCTAAGTATTAATGACTTTTTCTAGGTTTTTGTTCTGAAGTAGAGTACCTAAATTGAAAGATTGAGGATCAGTGTCAGTTTCATGTTTGACGCAAAATAAATTGGGGCAAAAGTAAGACTTTGAGAGTACCCAGTGAAATTAGTACCCTACCTATTTCTGTTAAATTTTGACATTAAAAAAACTGAAGAACTCTTAAATTAATTTCTAAATATAATTAACAGTGAAATTCCCACAGGGTTGTTGAAATACCACTGCCAATTTCATGTATGTATTTATTCCTACTCAAAGTTTCAAATAGTGTTCGGAATAGAACAAGGAGGCATAAAGTAATTATAGTGTAGACAGATTAAAGAACACAAACATCATTTAAGATGTTGAGACAGGCCTGTTGGTCTAGTGGTTAGTGACCCTGACTGCTATGCCGGAGGTCGTGGGTTCGATTCCCACCCAGGACAAATGTTTGTGTGATGAGCACGATCATTTGTTCTGTGTCTGGGTGTAATTATACTATATTAATCTATAATATTTATGTATTTAGAAATATATAAGTATGTTTATCAGTTGTCTAGTACCCATAACACAAGCTCTGCTTAACTTGGGACTAGGTGGCGTTGTATGATAGTTGTGGAATATTATTTATTTATTATTCATTTAGGATTGTCCGGTTAAGCAGTACACAACCTCCTCTAGGTTGACTTGCGACATACCATTCACAATAAAAAATACATAGGTGTTTAAGAAATTGTCAGCCAATAAACAAACTCATATTTTTCTTCCATATCATGGAATTATCACATGAATGGCAAAAGTAAATAAATTGCCTTTTACAACGTCTCCTGTCGAAATGATTGCTACTTTCATCAAGACTGTAAGACCATTAATTTACTTCTGACCTACTTCCCGTCGATCTCATTTCGAAACCACTCAAATCTTATATTAACTCTTAACTCAAATTAAACACGCTGTATCGCTTAAGGCAAACTGTAGGTACACCGAAAGACAGTCCATACAAACTTCCAAGTCCTTATTTTTCGAAATGACTCAACCTTCGTACGCTGAAGTATCCTTCATAGGTTGAAAAAAGTTATCAAAGAGCATCATTATAAATAAAATTTAAAGAAAGAACTAGATAATATTTTAAATTTTTCATAGAAGCAAAAAAGATAGGTAATTAGTAATATCCAATTACTATTTTTGAAATAAAACATTTCGAAAATGTTCTCTGATGAGTTTTTAGAACTTCCGTAAAAAGTATAGTTTGATAGTTATAGCATATGAAGCAGCCGGGGTCGCGGTACTGTCTCAATAGGTAATCGTAAACCTGGAACGTAAATAGCTATTGAAGGGACACTGTGGATTTTAGTCAGTACTAGTCTGACAGTCCCTTCCGCTAACCTAGGGCTGGACTCATTAAATTTTGAAATACTGTAAGCATTAAAAACTTTTTCAAAAAAGTAACCGACTTCAAAAACAACAACAAAACAAAAAAGGGTGAAATAACCTAATTAATAACTTCTTTCGGATGTCGGTGGCTTTATTTTTTATTTCATTGATTTTTAGCCACCGACTTCCGAAAGAAGTTATTAATTAGGTTATTTCACCCTTTTTTGTTTTGTTGTTGTTTTTGAAGTCGGTTACTTTTTTGAAAAAGTTTTTATTTTAGCCTTTTTAATTTATTTATTAAATAGTCACCCCAAATTCTTGTAAAATACAAAATTTTCTTACATATGCACTAATCTTGTAATCCGTCACAACATAAAAAAATCCATATCTCTAAAACTACAGAACCGATTTTGATGAAACTTGCAGTGTATCCTAAGTTGAACAATGACTAGTACAACAAAAAAAATTACTTAAATCGAACTTGTAGTTCCGGAGATATGCGTGCACAAACATAAAAACATACATACATAAACTTGTGAAATTTAGCATGTTTTTGAACGAACAACCAGCTAACATAAAGTAGCTTATAACTTTGTGATTTTTAATGATACAGCTTTCAAATTTTGCACATAGATTCTTAATGCAAAAATGCTAGAGAGCTGTATCGGGTTTCGCATAAACAAAAATAATGTTGTATTTCGAAAAATAAGGAATCTAATTTTTGTATGAAATGCTTGCATACGCTCTTTAATGTACACTATGTACTTACAGTTATGAGCTTTACTGTGTAGGCACTTAGCAATAATTCAAAAGTGGTTTTGTAGTGAAATGTTGAATTCAATTTCATAATAGTGATAAAAATTTGTTTATTGTTTAGTCAGAGCTAATTTAAAACTGTAAAAAAATTCAAAACCACTTTTGACTGCAAAAATCAGTCAAAAGTTTCTTTGATCGATTACATTTCCAAACTATTTTGACAATAACTGACCTTTATCTATACATATAATAAAACAGTAGAACCCGAGTGTCTGTACATTGGATATTTTAACCAAAAATTGAACGGGGGCGATCAAAGAAGAGCAATAGAACACAAAAAAAACGATTTTTGAAATTTTTGTCTGTCTGTCTGTCTGTTCGCGATTAACTCCGAAACGGCTGAAAGAATTTGATTGCAGTTTTCACTAATGTATTTTGCTAAACTGGGCGCAGTTTTTAGTGTTTGTTTAAAGAGAATCGGTTCACAAATAAGTACCTATGTCAATTTAAAGAATCGCATAATAATTTGGTATGAAATACGCATTGTCGTCAAGTTTAATTCGATTGACGGATGTATTTTTATTAAGCTATTGCATAGTTTTTATCGCGGGCTCTGAGCGCGGCGCGGCGAACGGATCAAAAAAAATCCAAAAACCTAACGAAAATACCTGACACCACGCATCGTCTTTCGTTCGGAAGACTTCGGCAATCATAACAATATCCGTCATAAAAACAATTTACTTTTTCTTACTGATTCTAAACGGCCAGCTACAAACGGAGTTTTCACAATGAAACCTACTTATAAAATTCTCCTACAACAAAGAAGTTCTTTATTACAGCAGTAGTGCACCACAAACATTTTAAATAATAGTTATTTATGATACTAGTGCGGTAAGTTGGTTTTTACAAACGAGTAGACGAATGTAAGCCCGAGATGAAATCGAGGGCTTACCATAGTCACGAGTTTGTAAATACCAATTTCCGCACGTGTATCATACAATGTTTTTCAACACATTTGCGAGAAAACAGTACAATAATGTAATTAAACAAACTTTTTTTAGAAGTTTCTAATATGAAAATGGCGCGCATTTGCAAATGGCGCCACATGCACGTGGTGAAAAATAGAACTACATTTTTCGTCTCATTTACTCTTTAGTATTAAAAAATGAGACAACGTGTTGAGCAAAAGCGCTTCCAAGGAGGTTCGATCAGTCAGGCTGTTTATTCTCATAATGTGAAACTCTTTGGTGGAGTTCTTATTTTTTTTAATGGAAATTAAAAAAAAAAACGTAAAGAAAACGCACGGTGCTATACAACGGGGCGTGCCGTAAAATAGGTACTTAGGTGAGAGTACCTATTTTACCGCACGTTCCGTTGTATGGTGCGTAATTTTTAACTTTCGAACAATGTATACAGGCTTCGTAAACGCATTTTTCGAGCAAATGTGTTGAAAATTATATTCTCGTTAAATATACGCGGTAGGCGATTTTATTCTGTTAAAATAAAATAAAAAATGTTATGCAATAGCTTTCGCGGCAGTCTCCGAGTGCCACATGTATTTTTTTTTGTTTATCATGTCATTCATGACATGATAAACAAAATTTGAAAATTTATTTTGAAAATTTTGCCAGTGGAGCGCATGGTCTAGCGGATGATCGCATGAACTTGTAAGCCACAGGTTGCAGGCTCGATTCTTATGCGGTAAAAAAACTAGTTTATAAATAAATAATATGCTATGATGCTTTAAGACTAATTTTAAGCACTTAATGATTTTTTCTGTAATACAATTATAAATACACGCCTCAAACCGAATTATCTCTGATTAAAACGCATTCGCGAAACCAAAATCAAATTTAAAACTCAGAACTCTCTGATTGGTTGGTTATAATTTGACACGATGGCTAAGTCCTTTCACACTTAATTAACCCGACAACAACCTTAAAACAATGACAATAAAGATCACTTTTAAATGACAGATTTTGTCACTGGTAGCAACGGAAAATCATCTTTATTTGTAACGTTTACAAAGATCATTATCATTTTGACAGTGATTAGAAAAGTGACTGTGAAAGAATTATACACAGACAACGTACCCTTTGAAGTCTTCTGATTCAATTAATTTGAATTTAAATTTCGAAGTTGTAGAATCGAATTGTAAGAAGGTTTGGCATTCCGTTTGGCCGATTGGCTGTTAAAGAATTTGTTTGTTTGAAAAGGTTTTTCGAATTATAAAGTTGTCTACGGAATTAATAAATTGGAGGGAGATAAGTTGTGGGTTTGACGTAATTTGTGACGAAAACGTTTAGGTTTGAAAATGTTTTAATTAATGTTTTTGTTATTTTGATTTAAAGATGGCCATGTTTATTTGGTAACTTTGAATTTTGTGGTTGCAGACAGGAGGTAGCGTGGCTTTATGATTATTATTTAAAACATTTACTACATTATAATGACTGTCAGAGATTAAAGTCTCGCGTCTTACGGAAAATTCGCGAGAATTTTCACAACATGATCGCTGATACAGTTAAAACATACCACAATTATTGATGTAAAATTCATTTATTTTTTGTAAGATTTCGGTACAAAGGAGCATGGGCAGAATTGACATATTGATCAATACCGATCTAGTCTATGCCAATCGATAGACCACTTCAAGACGATTTTTTAATACCCACCCATTCTTTCTCATTCATTCTCCTTATGGCCTCTTACAAGTCGTACATGACTAATTTTGTTTGTTTCTTTTTTTGTTTTAATTCATTTTGTTGTTTAAGTCCTTTCTGAGTTCATTATCTACCTTTTCTTTCTTTCGCTTCCACTTGAAAGTACACGCAAGCACGGTATGAATACTGTGGCAATATAAATTGAGCTACCATGCATTATAAATAAACCCTTGCCTCTTAGTTTAATGCAACAATACTGATGTCGGCATTTGTTTTACAAATTCGAGCTGTATTTTTTATTCTTGCTCGTGCGAACATGAAGAAACAAATTGCGGCATGGCAGATGTGACCCAAACACACTCATACATGCTAAGATTACTTTTACTTTTTTCTGTAGCTTTTTTTTGTTTACATTTTGTAGAAACATATTTTATTCGAATTTGTTGAGACCGTCTAACCTGTGGTTAAATACATGAACATAAAGGTGTTGTAATAATTGTCAAATAAATAAAGGTAAATCAACAGCTTCAATCTTCAAGGATTCAAAATATTAATTTTATTCCTTTCAGGATTTTTTATCATAAACAAACCTTTATTTTAGAATTTTCTATTAAATTCTTTGAAAATTTACAGTATTGTACACAATATTTTCGTATTTCATTTAATTATACATACTATTTCATATAAATTACACAAAATCATTGATAAACATATTGTCAAATTGTAATTAGATATAACATTTAAAATAATTTATTTAACATTAATCTTAACATCTTATTATTTCAAAATTACCTTTATGTTATTATTTACATTAAATTTTCACTTATTTGTTATTGATTCTTATAAAATAAGATTTATTCGAATTGGTCTATTTATTTATTTGTCTAAATTGCTAATATTTAATACATCTATTTTACATTTGATTTCAACAAATAGAGGAGGTGCGCCCGCTTTTGTATCGAGAAGTCAACACTAAAATTTCTTAAAATAATTCTTCAAAAAATTCAAAGCGAACTCACCTTTAAAATTATGATGGCAAAAATAGCGTGAATATTATTGAAAGAAAACATTCGTTTAATTTATTTTTGGAAGACTTGCGTTATGTTAAGACTTTGAATATCAATAAACTCTTTAATCAAATAAATGTGAACCTTATTCCATTTTATTTTCAAATAAATCTATATTTTATTAATTTTAACAAAATTGTATGTTACTCTCTAGAATTCATCAAATGTAACGCAATTCAAAAGATTCTAAAAATTAAATTCAGACATTTGAATAAATTCTAATTCAATTTCAAAGTTCTTCAATCAAAATACTTTCTTAAAATTAAAATCTATTTTAAAATTCTTAGGTGATAATTTTTCAAACAATTCGTCCAAACTTACGAAACTATAGTTGGTATAATTCAAATATTATTGCATTTAATTGTATGTAGAAATACTATGAAAGAGATTTTTTAAAGATCGTATAAATTGTAGTTGAAATTATTTAAACGATTATATGATACTGCCTGCTAAATAAATGAAAAAAAAAATCAGATAAAAAATGGTAGTGGGTTTCGTTTCTGGGAACTTTTCTTATTATGTTTAGTTGTTACTTTTTTTTATCATTTTTTTCTTTATGTTGTGTGTACAAGGCATGTGTCAATAATCGTTTTTTCTTTCTTTCTTTCTTATGATATTAATTTTAGAGAGACTAATTTACCAAAGGGAAGAGCTATACTTGGCTGTATCCTTGCGTGATAAAATCAGAAATGATGATATTCGCCCGAGAAACAGAATCATCGACGTAGCTCTTAGAGCTTACTCGTTGAAGTAACAATGGGCATTCCACATCGCTTGCAGAACTGATAGGTAAGAAGACTCGTAAGTGACGACTAAAAAAAATTTAGTTAAGTATATGATTTAAAAAATCGCTTTCATAGTATATTCACAATAAATAATCATAACAAATTGCTTAATTTTCAAATTGTGGCAGTTTCACGGTTTTTATGTACAAAAACCCCACACTTCACCCATTTGGTGACAGCAGAGGTCAATATTACAATAAAATGTATGATTGTGCGTTTATTTGCGATACAATAAAATTTTAAATTCAGTTACAAAAAAAAAATGACATTGCTTAATTTGATCTGACTAGAAATTAAATTAAAATACATAATACATCCATCACACATCGTTTCGTAAATTTTTCTCGACCATATTTTATTTCATAAAAATATTCCACATTTAGAAACAGAATTTATAATACTTATAAATTGTGAGTTAGCTCACTATGGTAACATAATTATATTTTATGTAATATAACAAGACAAAATATTATTCGACATAAAATAATAACCAATTTGTATGATAATTTTTCCATAGTACCGCTTATGGTAAGCTGTTGATGACCGGCAAAAATTGACCCTTATTGCCTCTAGAGACACATTTAGGGGATCGCTCAATGCGTTACAAAGTTTGTTCCAAGTTATGATCAACCAAAGTTGCCTTTCTTTACACTGTGGACCATTGTAGACCATGTTTTCCACAGATAAATAATAATAAATTCACAAAAAATATCATAGTTAAATAATAAAACTATGGCTCGTGGCTGTGACGGAAATAACGCCGCCAGTTTGATTTTCAAAAGCAAACCCATAGACAATTTCACATGTTTCACAAGAACGATGCCGCACCTCAAATTACAATTCCAAAACCAAAAAAAGGGAACAAAAACAATCGAATTTATTATCTATTTAAAAAAGTGTTCAAAAAGTTCTCACTAATGTTATCTATGCGGTTCCACGTCTGCCGTCACTACGAAGGTCTTTCTCGGTCTTCTGCACGGTTCCTCTTCGTCTTCTAGACCATAAAAACACACACTACGCTGAGGATACACTTTCGGCTTATAGTCCGCTGAAGACCCTAAATTCCGAGGCAGAGTTTGAGATTTCTTATACTCTAAATCACTTTTCAAACAGTAGTCATAAATTAACTTTGGTTTTTCGTCAAAGTATTTGCTATAATACCCCTCACAGTTGTCAAACGAGATGCTTTTTGAAAACGTGTCCAGATTGCACGTGTGGGGGTGGTAGCAACCCTCCGGCCTCATGCGTGGTTCCAGGGGATACCATGAGTCGGGGGGTTTTGGGGCCCACGGTGGGGGCCCCAAAGGTCAGCCTCAGCGAATCGGTTTGGAGACTATGATGACGTCGGGAGCTGATCGGGTGGTCTCGGTGCTAATCGGGCGGCGGTCGGGGATTTTCTTTACTGTAACAGAAATATAGGTTTTTTATCTTTGAATGGTACATTGGTTTTTGGAAGAGATGTTTGCTCAACAGTGGGTGACACAGACTGCTAGTAACAGATTTTTTTGTTACTTTTTCGTTTAGAAAACCTAGTATGATTCAGTGAATTTAAAAAAATATGAATATACTAGCTGTTGTCCGCAGTTTCACTCGCCCCCTCCCCCATATTTATAGACTATTTCACCCCCGTGCTCGGCTCCTATTGGTCGGTACATAGCCTTCCTCAATAAGTGAAATATTCAACACAAAAATATTTTTTCAATTCGAATCAGTAGTTCCTGAGATCTCTAGTCTCTCTTCAGCTTTATAATATAAGTATAGTCCGTCCCATTTATCTCTGTACCTATATTAATCAAAATCGGTTCAGCCGTTTTGACGTTATGACGGAACTTACAAACATGCACATACAAGTGAGTGTAATAGAGATAGTCGTTTCAGAGACTGGTCGCTATAGCAGAAAAACAGTAAAGGTTAAAACAAAATGGAAGAGGAAAGAAGCACAAACAGTGACTTTGAAAAGAACTAATTGGGTGTTCTAAAAGTATTAAAACAAAAAGTTTTAGGGTGGTTGTTAATTAATAGGGAAAATTGTTCATTACTTTAACAGGAAGGAGCTTTGTTTTAACTTCACAAAATGTTTTCATTTTTTTTTGCCATTAAATGGAATCGTTGTCATGGTTGATGTGATTGTCCAATTTTGTCGTTCAAGTAATAATAAATTGTATGGAAAATTGAAATAGAGCTCCTAGTGTAGAAAACGAAAAACTGATTTTAAGCTATTGCATAGCTTTTATCGCGACCTCTGAGCGCGGCGCGGCGCGGCGACCATAATTATAACGAAAAAACCTAAGGAAAATACCTGACACCACGCATCGTCTAACGTCGTTTCCTTTCGGGAGACTTCGGCAATCGTTAAAATGTCCGTCATAAAGACAATTTACTTTTTCTTACTGATTCTAAACGGCCAGCTACAAAAGGAGTTTTTAAAATGAAACCTACTTATAAAATTCTCCTACAACAATGCAGTTCTTTATTACAATAGTGCACCACAAACATTTTAAATAATTTATATTCTCGTTAAATATACGTAGTAGGCGTTTTTTTTTTTTAAATAAAAGAAATAATGTTATGCAATAGCTTCATCGCGGCAGTCTCCGAATGCCACATGTATTTTTTTTCCTTCAAATTAACGTCAGAGTTCCAGCTTATGTCACAAAAACGGAAAAGTCATGATATGGCCTCTGTTAATAAAATCAAGGTTAATCATCATCATCATCATCTCAGACATAGGACGTCCACTGCTGAATATAGGCCTCCCCTTTAGATCTCCACATATACCGGTTGGAAGCGACCTGCATCCAGCGTCTTCCGGCGACCTTTATAAGGTCGTCAGTCCATCTTGTTGGTGGACGTCCTACGCTGCGCTTGCTAGTCCGACTAAATTGCTGTCAATGTTAATAAAGTTAGTAAAAAATCTTATTAACTGGAGAAAATCCTATCAGTTAAGTACCTACCTACTTAATTTACTCATCAAAAATTGCTCAAAAGAACCACTAAAACCTAAAACATTTCTAAATCTAGATTAAAATTAAGCAACCAATTAAATTCTACGAAATGTAAGTCTCTCTTAATAAAAACAAGTTAAGATTAACTTGGATAAGCGTTTTCTATTTACATAAGCTGAAATTGAGGGTCCTTCAAAGGGACTCACAACCTTGTTTACAGGCTATTAAAACTTAAATCAGAATGTTATGAAGGTCCACTTGACTTCAACTTTTAAATTCGTTGAATAAATCATGGTTTCGTTATTAGATGGATTTATTTTATGAGTGGTAGTTGTAGATTAGTTCGTTATGAATTTTAATATAAGTTAATTGGGAATAGATTTAGAGGCCATACGCACGAGCGCCGGCGTTAAAAAAGCGCTAAAATAGAACAAATGCATTCCTATGTATCTGTTCACACGTCAGCGCTTTTAAAGCGCGGCGCTTTTTTCGAACTGTATTTGATTTTAAGTTCTGTGCGGTGTCATTTAAGTTCAATTAACCTTTTTTTTCCAATTCAGCGCTTTTTTAACGCCCAAAAAAAGCGCTCGTGTGTGTCTTACACAGACTATTAAAAGGGTAGATTTATATCCTTTTTTAAAACGCAATGTACTCCTCCTAGTCGGTACTTGTCGCGCGTTCGATTTCCGCACGGAATAAAATATTTGCACTGATTATACTATGATATTGTTTTGGGATATGGCTGTTTATGTATGTGAGTTTCAATGTTTTTAAACGCAGCCACGATACAAGAAAAATCCTAGTATAAAAAAGAGAAGCAGACAGGGAATCTATCCCAAACCATATTTTAGGAAAATCATGGGGCAAGGTTACAATGACGTTAGTAGCAAGCGATTTAGTAAGATTAAGATTTAGACCGAGGCCTTTAATTACTTCAAAACGGTGAGACGTAGAACCAAAAAATCAAGGACTTGCAATTTCCACCATCACGCACAAACACGAACATTAGCGCTCAAATACAGTATCTCAGAAGGGGTTAGTAGAAACGTTAGTCCAAGCTAAACAAGCTAACTGTATGGAATTAGGATACCTACTCATTCCTGAATTATCCAATCCACAGAAAACTTACGCGGTTTCGACTCCTGATGCGGAGGTATCTGCTTCAACAGTTCGATGGTGATCTCAGACGTGTTGGTGGTGGCGGGGGGCGAAGGCCTAACGATCGTGGCGCCCGAGTAGCCGAAGGTAGAGAACCCTCGACTATTGCTGCCTGAACCTGCAGGACAAGACAGTGTTGGTATAGTTTTTGCACCTTTTTGAATATGTCTTCTAACTAAAGTCATCTGCCTGCATGTTAGGACTGGTTTCCACTCTGACAGCATGCAACTGAATGTCAGGATTTCACTAGAAGCGACTGCTTACACATACACACACGTCCACAACCCAATAACTGGGTAATACGATACCCCTCTTTTTTTTTAGCGTGGTAAAATCATCAAATGAGTCCTCCCACCCCGGGCAGGGCGGGAGGGACTGTCAGACTTGTACTGACTAAAATCCACGGTGTCCTTCAATAGCCCTTTATGTTCCGGGGTCACGGTAATGAGATGAGTCCCGCGACCCCGGTAGGCTTCGGCCCTCTAGAGAGGGGGACCCCATCATTATGCTGACGCTCTTTGAGGCGCGCGTAGAACACAACGCGCCGTCGACCCGGGCATGGTCCATGGTCGGGCAGCGAGTTGCCCTAAACTCGCCGCCCGCATGCCCGCGCCTACGGTGGCCGGAGATCGTCTTGCGACGTCCGTCGCCGTGGGCGTCCACCACCGCGGGTGGGGCGGAGGGAGGACATTGTTCTCTCCCTCACGCGGCCCGCCTCCTCCTTCGCGAATACGATACCCCTTGGCAAGACTTTAGAGCTAACTATCGTTATTTGACTAGCTTTTTTCTAAAATGCTTAAGGTCAACCTCCAGTAGAACAGTATGTAGCTGCAATCTGCATACCAGCAATTTACATAGACCGTCTTACTACAAAAAGTTAAACATCTGTTGAACACTTGTCTAAAAAACTGTCAATTGCAAAACGCCATTTGACCTAGATATAAAAGTCGTTTTGCAATTACACTTTTTTTAGAAAAGTGTCCAACAGATGATTAACTTTTTGTGTGTGTCTGCTTGTCTGACCTTCGCATCATACTCGTAGCTATAGGAAACAAGGTATAATTTGGAGTTCTAACTCTAGAACTCGCGGGATAGTCTTAAAAAGGCACCTCGCCCCTGAGGCCCGCGGCAAGTGAGAGTGTATTTCTAATCACTAAGAGTTTGATAGTCAGAAAGGACTCGTTTATTTACCACCCCAAAAAAGGAGTAACAACGACCGTCAAAGATGATCTAAGTGCTCATTCATACTTATCCGTCAAGATGATTCGTGATCAAGTCGTATACGAATCGTTATTTTTATTTCCTATGGGCGGCTATACATTTTAATTGCCCGTGTTCACACTATTACGGAATCGTGAAAAATTACGGATACGGCTTAAACGACGTTTCGTCTTTCAAAAACCTTTAGTTTTTAAATCACGAATCGTGATACCCAGTGTAAATGAGCCGTAACGATGACAACCGGGACCAGCACAGTTGAAATTGCTTGCCTTTTTGGGCATGCTATGAATTAGAACTTCGAAGTGGTGGAATAGAATAACTGCCACGAGAGGCGAGTGGTTATGATTCTGTGTTTAATCTTCTTTTATTTTACCACAAAGGTGACGTGCAAGCTTACGGCCAGCCTGATGCCTTTTCACGCCCTTTTTGTGGGTGTGTAGAAACAATTCCTGAAACTGAGTTATAGGTATTCTTTCTTTGGACCAACTAAAGTAGGTACCTTTACCTACATTTTTAATTTCACACATAAAGAGACAAATATTGCCAACAAAAATACAATATTATGGCAATTGGCGGGTGAAATGCCATCCGCCATTTTACTTTCCTAACGTCACTGGAATATGGGGGTTTATATTAAAAAAGTAATAAGAATTCTCGCTGTTTCTCCGTCAATAATAAACGGGTACAGTCGTGTCGCAGATATCTTACCTCTGACAGTAGCAATCAAACATCAATCTTAGTGTTACTACACGGAAAAAAGGGATGTCTTATATTAAGACAATATCGTATTGGTCAAGACAAATATCATATATGGGGAAAACAATATATTTTTGAATGAAGTAAAATATTGTCTTAGTTATAGGTATTGTCTCCTTCGAAGACTTGAACCAAGAATTAATAAGTTTAATTTTAAGAATATCTTCAGAACTATATATTTTCATTAAATAATATTGTAATAGTCTTGAATCAAAAATATATTCTTACGTCAAGAATTAAAACCAAGTATTTATTATTCTTAATTTGAGTACACAGGTTTTCTTTGACTGAGCACATTTACTTACCTTAAGAAAATATTTATTTGGATTGAAACATTTTTTTTAAGAATATTGATATTCTTCGCAGAAGAGATCCTTTTTTTCCGTGTAGGATAAAGATGACTGTCATTTTGACAGATTTTTCAATGAGAGGCATACAAAAATAATTACTTTATTATACTTCAGGAGCAATACTTGTAATGTTAAAATGCTATGCAGTCGGTGGCCGCATGCCCGGTTTTGTCAGCCAGCTAGCTAAATAGGTAACTTGCGAATTCGCAACATATTATTTTTTGTTTTCCTTCCCATTTAATGGCACGACCTATAATTGATCAAAATTGAAAGCCTTTTGTTTTCCAGAACGCCACAAACATTCATACAAAACATTTTGATGGTGATTTAAATTCAAAGTTCAAACAATTGTGAAGGGACTGTACTTTTGAAGGCCTACGATGTAATTTAATTCATTTGCAACGAAATTAATTTAAAGTACTGTTAACTTCAGAAGTGAAAGGCGATTGGCAGAACAAGGGTTCTGTAAAGGCCTGATATAGAATTTTATTTCGGTTTTTCTTGAAGCTGTTTTATTTATAGTCGAGATCAATTTATTATCGTTTTGTTGCTTTATTCATTTTCCCTACTTATTATTAACATAAAAAACATTTAAAAATATAAATAATAGTGGCCCACCGGTATCGGGAACAGATTCCAAGTTTTATTTATTTTTACAGCTACGTAAAATAAAATAAATAATAATGCTCTTATAGCTTGTGGCAATTCATATCCAATTATCCCATAGGGATTTACCTGAAATAAATTATCTGTTTTACGAGATATTAGGTATAATCCTTACTACACAAAAAGTTAAACATCTGTTGAACACTTGTCTAAAAAAGTGTCATCTGCAAAACGTGTCATTTGACGTTGATATAAGGGTCGTTTTGCAGTGACACTTTTTGACAAGTGTTTAAGTGTTTAACTTTTTTGTAGTAAGACTGACTAGGCATGTTTATGTCGTTGATTTATATTCCTGTCTTTCATTAATTTATCCCTGAAATTATTGAATTATTCTAATACGAGATAAAAGGGAGATGTATATTATTTATAAACACCGACATAGAGCATAATTATTTTCCATGATCTCGGATTATAATTTAAGTAGGGCAGCATGTCAAAGGACCCATTACGACAAGTTATGGGACCACTCCTAAATTAATAATTTGCTCACAATTGGATACGCATTTTTATGCAGAACATAATTTAAGTTATCTATCTACTACGGCAAAATATGTGCGCATGTTCGGAGTTATACTTTGAATAACACTACCGAAAAATTAAAACAATTTCACTAATAAATGAAACGAATTATTTTTGAACTGAAAAAAATAGGTTTTCATTAAAACTTTAAAATGATATAAAATATAAACATTTACAAAACAAAGAAGTACACTAACACTAAGAGATGTGCTGAAGAAGTGTCCAGAAGAGTGGCAGCATTGCCACATTGATTTGCCCAAGAATTAAAAGAGGTTGTAGTTATCACGGAGACATGATTTTGTTAACCTTCTATTGGTGACGTGACGTCAATTTGACACCTTTTAACTAAAACCACTGAATATGTCTCGAACGACTGTTTCTCTTTACCCGCACTTCTCAGTAGCTGCATTTAGCTCAGTTTGGCGTCCGATTTCACACAAATTGATCGACGCAAACGCATAGATGATGAGATATAGGATACCCGACGTCAATTTGACGTCACGTCACCAATAGTGTCCGTAATTTATACTATTATCATGTTGTAGTTTTTCATTAAAAATTAATCCAAATGACGAAGATTACGAGTATTAACACTGATATTTTAAAACAAAGTAGCAGTGATGAGTTGGAACTGAATAAATGAGTGGAATCTGATCGCAATACAGAAAGTGAGTAGAAACTCCAGAATCTGACATGGACTCCAAGGATGAGCCTCTTAAAGTAATTTGGAAAGCAATAGGCTTTTGTTGCTCTATAAATCTCGCAAAAAAGAAAAAAAGAACATCACATCTATACAAGTATCTCAAGAAGCCCGTCTTTATTGCCTTAAAAAAAAGCGCTAATTCCCAAGATGAATCTTAATTTTTTTTCTATTGTCGTAGTATGTTAAAACGTTTTTTTTCGTTAATTATTTAAGTATCAATAAGAATAGAAAGTTGGATTTCATTTTGTTTCATTTATTAAAATTTTATGTTGATTTATTTCAATATCTACGAAAATAGTAGCTGAATATTAATACTAAGTTTGTGTGAATAATATACGTAAACTTTTCTATTATAATAAATAAAAAGTGTTTAATTTATGAAAGTAAGATATCTACTTGTAAATATAGCCATTTGTTTCATCTCCATGCAATTAGTTGTCCTGAAATTCGGCATTGAAGAAGTACGTCAAAATGACGGCACGTCACCAATACTGTTACTCAATTTCACATCACCAGTAGAAGGTTAATACAGAGGTAATCAGTATTTTTTTTTAACTTTCCTCCTAATACTTGTAATAAACTAAAAGTATTTTTTATCTTATTTTGTAAAAAAAGCTAGTGGCCCGTCCCAGCTTCGCAAGGGTAGAACCGCTCGTCCGATTTTGTGCAAACTTCATATAAAGCATCTACTAAATAGTTCGAACAAAGCCTAAACATTTGGTTTGGATAGGTGAGCCCGTTCTTGAGTTATAACATTACAACGAAAAGTGGCATTGATTTTTATATATTAGATAAATAAAAGATATAAAACTATTAGGTATATTAAGACAAAGTGTTCGTTGTGAGATATCCTGTCGTTTCCTTACAGATTTCCTACGGCCTCCTTCCAGCTCCATCATCAGAACATCTCCCTGACATCATAACATTGCACTGTCACGCGTTATAAATACACGTGCAATATTTTAGCTCAATTAAAAATAAGGAAGTGTGTCTGTAACTTGCAAGATTTGATTCCAGACAACGGGACATGTGAAACTAAAAAAAATGTAACCGCCTTCAAAAACAACCATAAAAAACGGAAAAAAAACCTACAAAATAACTTTTCTTTCGGAAGTCGGTGTCTTTGTTTCCTTTATTTCATTGTCTTTTTTTTGCCACCGACTTCCGAAAGAAAAGTTATTTTGTAGGTTTTTTTTCCGTTTTTTATGGTTGTTTTTGAAGGCGGTTACATTTTTTTTTGAAAAAGTTTTTATTTTACTCTTTTTAGTTTAAATATTCAACCCGAATTCTTGTCAAATACAACATGTGCACTAGAATTTTGTAATCCATAACACCGGTAATAACATCGCTCATGTACACAATAAGCTAATAAAATTCCCTATCTCAAAAACTACTGAACCGATTTTGATGAAACTTGCAATATCCCCTAAGTTAAATGATACCTAGTACAACAAAAAAGAGTTACTTAAATCGGACTTGTAGTTCCAGAGATATGCGAACTCAAACTAAATCAGTCGATGCCAACTCCTTACTATTAAGGAGTTCTACCTTCCATCATCAGCTCAGCTACATGAAATTATGATTACCATACGCAAGTACTTAAATTACTTCATAAAATTTGCGAAAAACGGTGTGTCGGCCTATAAAATTCGAGGGTTGCCCTCGATTTCTCCAGGATCCAATCATCAGATCCCAACTTGGTGACTATGGGACCACCTCAGAAGTACCTCCTTTCGAACAAAAAAAGAATTTTAAAAATCGGTCCACAATTGGCGGAGCAATCGCGTAACAAATATACAAAAAAAAAAAAAAAACATACCGTCGAATTGATAACCTCCTCCTTTTTGAAGTCGGTTAATAAAAGCTTGTAGGAAAGGAACTTCGTCCTAAAACTTAATTCTTTGAAAATTTCCCTGTGCACTCAAAATCACGCTGTAATCCGTAGTCAAAGTTACTCAGAGTAAATAAAGGAGCAATATTATACGAGAAAGTACTATCTTTCCTGTTCGGGTCCAACGCGGCGGGTACTACGGGTCCCGTATTCAGAGGTAAGGGTAGTGTTGCCAAGTCTGCTACAACCCGCGATGTCTAAAACTTTTCTGATGACTATTTTAGTCTGAATTTGCTGATGAAATACATTACATTATCCCAAGGGAAGTGTCTGGAATTAAATCGGAATAAAAAACTATCCTATGTGTTAATTTAGGTTATAATTTTCATGTAGTTATATGTCGTCCAAATTCATTAAGTCGTTTTTGCGTGAAAGAGTATCTAACAAATATCAGGTGGCCTACTATGAACTGTTAACGCGATCCAGTTTAGACTGTGGGAAAGAGATGGCGCTAGACGACTTGTATAGCTCTGTCTCTTTTCCACAACCTAAAATGGATCGCGTTAAGAGCTCGTGGTAAGGCCCAGAGAAACAAATTATAAGTGTGCAAAATTCTTGAGTCGTGTCAGGCTAAAAAAATTTGAAAGATTTAATTTAAAAACAATTTTGTCTAGTCTTGTTAGAACAGAGAAAGAATTGGTCATGTTATGAGTGCTGATCAAAAATGAGTGATACATGCTACTTGACCAAAAATCGGGACATCTCACGGAAATCGGGACGTAATCGGTCATCCCGCGGGAATCGGGAGGTCCGACAGCACTATTGTAGAGGTCCTTTGCAAACACTTCCGTACTAATAGTTCCTCATCTACATAGTTTGATATTTGATCTGCAATCGACTTTGTTTGAACAGTATGCAAATATTCTTATAAGTTTTTTTGTAATGTTCCGAAGAAAAAAAGGGGTATGGAGTTTTATAGCGTGGTGTTCGTTTGTTTGAATTTCTTAATGTTTTGAGTCCTTGCTATTACTATACAAATTTTAAGTAAATGCGAAACCTTAACACGTTTGTTCAGAATCAGTAACTGATTCGATTCTAACAGCCTTACTACAAAAACTTAAACATCTGTTGAACACTTGTCTAAAAAAAGTGTGACTGCAAAACGGCCTTATTCCAACGCCATAATCTGACATTTTTTTAGACAAGTGTTCAACAGACGTATAAAAGTTTTTGTGGTACGACGGTAAATGTTTATACCATGTTTTATTTTTTCCCAAAAAAAATACCTCACTATATTTTATCACCAGAGGCCTTATCATGAGTTTTCACTTATTGTGACGTAAAGTAAACTGGAACTTTGACATTTAATTTCAAGGAAAAAAATTAGTTCCTTCTTCGTACACCAGAGAAACGCTGTAAATACTGGAAAGACGCTGTAAAGTAAACTAGTTAAAACTCGTGATAAGGGCTCAGTTAATTATAATACGATCACTGTACAGTTAGGTACCTATTGACTAAACTATTATCAATGATTGTACGACACAGGAGGCGCAGTTGAGCGGGGGTACCACGAAATGAGCATGCTTTTGAACGGATCAGATAGCATAACAAGCTTATAACTTTCAGTGATCTAAGACTATGATGCAACAGCGAATCAAGCTAGCTGCCTTGGATAGGTTTGGTTTCCATCGCCGCAAGGTTGCCTGCCTGTCGGTCTTCTACAGATTGTACTTCGGTGAGTGTGCCCAAGAACTCCACAACCTCATTCCACCAGCCCCCTTCTATCATCGCACACATCTAGACGCACGGCAAATTACCATCCTTACCATCATTGCTATACCACCAATTCGCACTAAGCGTTTCCAAACGTCTTTTTTAATGCGGACAGCGAAGGAGTGGAACTCTCTGCCTGCGTCTGTGTTTCCGAATACATACAACCCTAATCTCTTCAAAGTTAGAGTGAACAGGCTTGTCCTGGGTAAGCTCGCTCCATCGTCGACCTTGTCTTAGTCACTCCTGACCTAGACTGAGGTCAAGAGCAAACCAATCAAACAAAAAAAAAGTAAAGGTAACCGATTTTGGAGGGGTAAGCATTAATTATTCGATCCGGTTTATGGTGCCCCCTGAGAACTGATACCCTAAGCAATACTTAATTTGCTTATGGGTTAATCCGGGACTAAGCACAGTAACACTTGCAATAAACTTACAAAATAACCTAACTTCAAGTACGATCGTATTCAGTAATTGCCTTACTCGCATAGTTATCAGGCTTTAGTCCTAGTAATAGTTGTCACCCATGAACATTTACCTAGAGGTCGTACGGCCATGTTATAGGTCGTTTACGGAACCCTAAAATTAACATACCTAATTAATGTCATTACAGTAGTTACACTATTCTAGAGTTTAGTAGAATTTTCGATGGTGAGATTTCAGTTATGGCACCGTTACAAAGGTATTAAGAAGAGCTTTTAGTTCTAAGGAGGATATGAGATTTGGAGAATAAGCTAAGTATATTGTTGACAGGCCTGTTGTTCTAGTGGTTGACTGCCGGAGGTCGTGGGTTCGATTCCCAGCCAGGACAAATGTTTGTGTGATGAGCACGATCATTTGTTCTGTGTCTGGGTGTAATTTATCTATAATATTTATGTATTTAGAAATATATAAGTATGTTTATCAGTTGTCTAGTACCCATAACACAAGCTTGCTTGGGACTAGATGGCGTTGTGTGATAGTTGTAGAATATTATTATATTATTGTTGTTCTTATGCCCGGTTTACATAAATCAAGGCCGAGTGCATAGCCAAATAATAACTTGGTTTAATTTAATTCAATGTTGACTCGCTGCTGTCCGATCGGTTTGCCTCATGCCTATTCTTTATCCATCACAACATCTATCCCATTTTACTTGGTGTCTTCGAAACATGTTTAATTCTTCTATTCTGTCCTGTCAGACATCACAGCATCGATTATTCTTTTTCTTTGATATCATACGCCACACAATCCATCCATCTTTTCTTTGACCTTCCTCCTCCATCCATACACATTGATACCCATCACTCTCATATACGCAATTATCATATGTTTGTTACATAAGCTTTAATGTAACAAATCAAGACAATCTGTTACTGGTTCACTTGAAACTGTTCGATGTGAAGTAATAAAGTGAGTTCTCGTTCGAGTTCTCGTAGTTCTTTTAATAATGAACTTATTAATCTACAGGTTTTTTACACAACTGCCCAATAATAGGAGTGTTTAACCTATATTATCTTCATCATCATCAGCCTTTTAAATGTTCCCACTGCTGGGACACAGGCCTCCTCTCTGTGAGAATCTATGACTTCACGACTTCTGTCATATTTGACGAAGGTAAATTATTCTGTGCCAGCTGTTCACACACGCTGCTCGGGTCCTATTGGCCGAAGCGTGATGTTATGTAGACTATTTATAGCGTTCCTCGATAAAAGGATTGTCCAACACAAAAACCATTTTCCAATTTGAACGAGTAGTTCCTGAGATTAGCGCGTTTAACCAACCAAACATAATATAGATGTACTGAAAATACAAAGCCAATAGCAGTACTAAAAGATTTTTATATCATCACTAGCTGACCCTGCAAACTTCGTACCGCCTATTCGATTTCCGAACGACTTTTTTTAATTGATTTCTGAACGACGGGACGAACATCAAATGTTTGACAGGATGGAATAGTTTCTAAATGAAAAGAAATTGTTGCTAATATTTTATCATAATATTGACTCACCTTCCCCACACCCACTATGTTCCTAATATTTTTATCATAATATTGACTCACCTTTTAAACTTTTGCTGGAGTTTGAAATATAATTAAAAACCAAAATTAACCAAATTTGTTCCGCCGTTCTCGAGTTTTAGCGAGACTAACGAACAGCAATTTTATTGATTTATATACATGGATTTGTATCTTCATTTGATACAAGTTCATTCATCGCCTTTAAAATCGAAAATTAATCTAGAAAACACTTAAAAACACTTACCATCAGAGCTGGGCGGCGGATCAGTCTGAAACAGACTCTCCCTCGTCTGACACCCAGACTCCTTCGTATCAGGAGCGCCAACAGACACATCTCTGATCTCCCTCTTGTGCTCCATCTTCTCCCTCATATCTTCGCTCTCTTTCCTTCTCTTCATTGATTCTTCTTTTCTGCTCAAGTCGCTCTTTCTTGTTCTCCCATTGCGTTCGATGTGGATGTCTTCTTCTATTGGCATGCTTTCTACTTCTCGACGCCATATTTCTTCGTCGAGGTCCAAGTGGGTTTCTTGGTAGTCGGAATCTATGCTTGATTGCTGTAAAAAATGGGGATGTTTACTAATTCGTCTTAAATGGAAATGTACAAGGATATTTTGGCACTTGGCTAATCGCTATCTGTTTTTAGGGTAATGTCCTCAAAAAGAGCCAATGGGACCCTATTATTAAGGCTCTGCTGTATATATCCGTCTGCCACAGGGCACTATCTTGTAAATTGAAATAAGTAAACTTACATTTTTCATAGATTTACCATTTTAGAAAACCAAGACAGACAATGATAAAAAAGTTCAGTCTTTTGTTTCAACGTAGCATAAAATTCATCATGTGCAAGTCCGGCTCGCACCTTGCTGGTTTTTTAACCGCCTTTAAAAAAGAGGAGGTTCTCAACTGGGTCGTTTTTTTTAACTTCCTCCTGTCCTTATTAAACAAATTCACAAAAAATATCAAAACCTCCTTGTCAATGTTCATACAAACAATTGCCAAAATTTCTCTACGATCAATACTCTCAATAATCAGTACTCTAAGATCAATAAATCTTGTCAAAACCTTATAAAGTTCTGATAGATAGCTGCGAATCTAAATAAAGTTGTTGAAGGGCTTCAGGGAATCTAGAGCAGGCAGACGATTGGATAAATTAGAATTTTTATTAGCTTGTCAAAGTCTAGAATACTCTGCTGAATAAGGCTGATCGATTGCCGTTTCTTGTAAATGTGATGACAGACTTACACTTCGGAAATGTGACGCTTTAGAAGATTTTGTACTGATGGCAGCTGTTATCTTATAAAATAAATGAAATGAAATGGTGGAAAGTTAGGCAATGGAGGATATTGACGTTTTCTTTCTTATAACTTGGCCACTAGTATTCCTATGTGTGGGTCCTCCTTAGCGTACACTGGGCCTACATTAACTGGAAATGCCGTTATTTATCACATTATTGGACGTTTACCTATACGAATGAAGTTATTAAAACGAAAATAAACGAGAAATGCCCGGCTATTAACGTGGTCGCATTTTTTTAAACTCTTACCTTATGTTTAGAGAAACTCCTCTGCTTCTTCACCATTTCATTGTTGTGGTTGTCTCTCTCCAAGCTGGCTCGGGGCTCACTGTCTCTCTGCAGTCTCTTAGGATCTAAGGTCAGCCGACTTCCCACTAGACTGTCCAGGCGATCCAGGCGGTCTTCACAGGATTGTCTTATGTGTTCCTGGATTGAGAAGGTTGGTTAATCTAGGCGTATATTCGGTTAATTCCACGTTCAACTCCCATAACTTCTACCCTCGTCCATGTTCAACCCCTAAACGTACTTAATACATTGGTAATCCTTTCTTTGTCCATATTCAACACCTTGTTTTTATGGCACTCAAAATTACATTAAGTAATATTCGCTGGCTACGCGAACCACGTGATCGAGCGGATCACGTGTATTGTGACGAAAGACAGCTACGCTATTCTCTTAAGGACTACCGAGCTAGTAACAGATTTTGAATTGTATGCTATAAAGAAGTAAGTTTAAAATTAAAAAAAAAAAGAGAAAACGGCGTTGCCGCAGCGCTGAGTGAAAAGAACTATTGCTAGATACGTGGCCAACGAAACGGTTAGAAAAGGCGTGTTTTCTATACTCATTGATGTATCTTATAATAATACTAAAATCTGTAACACAGCGCTACGCGACGGAGCGCGGAGCATTTGCAAGGAAAAGTTATACTTACCTTAATAATTTTATGATCCTGGTACAGCTTTCGAATGCACTTGAAGATAAACACGAAGCTCATGCCGGAGAGAATCAGAGAAAATATAATGAGGATCACCAGGATATGGGGCTGGTTGATCGTAGACTCCACTTTTTTCTACAACAAAATAAAGAGGTTATTGGAAGACTCGTAGCTGATGGTGGCTCCATTGATCTAAGATCAGGGTGTCTAATCTCTAAATCATTTATCGAAGATACGGGCCCGTAAGAAAGTAGCTCAAAACTTTGAGAGAATTCTACTGCGTATTATTTTCGTATTCATAAGTTTTGAACATGCTAGGAGTAAGTGCAGCCGTCAAATCGTGTTGCCACAAATTTTTGGTTCATGCCTCTTACTATAAAATCCATATGTGAATTCGGGTAGACCCATGTGATTAGGAGAGTGATGAATATGAATGTTGATGGAAGGTAAGAAAGAGGCCAAAGAAAAGATGGATGGATTGTCTAAGGAATGATATGAAAAAAAAAGGAGTAAATGATACTGTGACGTCTTATAGGGGAGAATGGAAGAAGAAAACGTGTTGCTCCGACCCCAAGTAGTATGGGCTAAGGGCAGGAAGAAGAAGAAGAAGAAGATGTGAATTGGGGTAGAATTTACCCGAAACTTCGTTTGTAACTTCGGGTTTCATGCTTAGAAGAGAGTAGTACCTATTCCAGTAACGTTGGTCAGTACGCACACATACAGATATCAGGCAATTCCTGTCCATTGCAACATTAGCCTCCCCCAAAGACCGTCAACTTTCCCGGTCCTGGGCAGTCAGCATCCATCAGCTGCGAGCCACATTCTTCAAATCAGTGATCGGTCCATCGTGCCGCAGGGCGTCCTACACTAAATTTGCCCATACTCCCTCTCCACTTTAGCACATGTCTGCTCCATCGATCATTTGATTTGTCTGTTTGCAGATATGGCCGATACTGGTCAGTCTAAGAGCCAGTTGTGTGATCATTAGTTAAGCTAACTATTTCTTAAGGTGCTGATAAACTTGAGCAATTACTTGTAATGAGCATTCTTGCAAATGTTACATTACAGTAAAACAAACGAGAGCGTTTTAGCGAGCATTCTAACGAGCGTACTGGCGAGCTTTTTGCAGAGCCGACTGTCAAGTCTGACATCTTCGGGAAAAAAAATTTTTGACAGCCATCGACTAGGACGGTCGCTAGAAAGACCGTGAAAATTTTTGTAGCGATATTTGGCTCTATCCTTGGCTCTGTTCGACAAAATTAAAAACGGCGAATACTCAACGTTCTGTCACATGTGGATATTCAAATCTATCGCCACCATTAAAATAAAGAACCCCAAATGAAACTTGTCGATCGATGAACAGGTGGCCTATCATAACGTCTTAAAGCTATAGTAGTTCTACTGTGGGAACAAGATGGCGCTAGACGACTTGTATTAGCTCTGTCTCTTTGTTGTGTGACCTCGTGGCATGTACTACCAAGTAAAATGTACTGTCGTTCTTTAACTCTGTGTTCTTTACTTACGTTACAGCTCTTATCTTCATCTGCTTTCAACCGACAATGAGCGTCGTTGTCGCATTGCAGTTGAATGTCAATGCAGGTGTTGTCTTCGCAATCAAACTCTTCGTCCGTACATTTTTCTGTGAAGAAATATTTATAATGCATTATTAACATAATCAGTTTATCCCCCTTCCCCTCCCTTTGTTTGGACACAGACCTCATCTCTGTGAGAGGGATTATACATATCTACTCATAAGAACCATCGCTAGAAAACTTGCTTTTACATAAAAAAACGACGGGTGGCACTCCGGGAGTGCCGGTAGAAGTGAAAACTTTTTTATTACTGTGTTATATTTTAAAACGAGTGGAACAGATATGAAATTAACGAATTTTGTTACATCTTGTTAGTGTCGTACAGGTGTCAAATCACAAATGTTTTTATATATGCTCGATAGATGGCGTTGCACGTTTAAAATGCAAGCTATCGTTTGCCTCATCGTATTTCGAATTTTTATTCTACGTGATTCACGTTCAAGAGCGATAGATGACGCTTATTTAAATTACGTCTTACGCTTTTTTGATCTGGATCACGTGACCCTGAAGCGAGTTTTACATATTTCACCCATTACAAAAAAAGTGTACAACGTCGTTAAAGAAGTTTTCACTTAAAAAAAACCTAACTAACCTAAGACTTTGGTCTTAGCCGTGAGCGATGCAGCGCGCGACGCGAATAAGACAATAGCTTCTTTGTAATTAAGCGAATTCGCCACTGGCGGCGCCTCGTGACAAATGGCAATACATTTGATCTTATTGCTGGCCGCCCCGCGCAAAGTTACCGCTCACGCGGAAAAGAATGTCATGAGCAGAGGTGGGAATATTTCAGTTATTTTAGTACTTACATCGAAATGTTGATATTAAATATTAAAGGTATATATTATGTTGTGGAAGAATATGGAATATGTTGATATTAAAGGTTGACTGGTAGAGAATGCCTTGTGACATTAAGTCCGCCTATGTACCATCGATTTGTACATGAAGTATAAATAAATAAATATTAATATGGATGTTCCCGGGATTTCTAATAGACAATCTTGTGTGGAAAACAGTATTACAAATAAATAATAATAACAAAAAAAAAGAAACATTAGAGATAGATTAGACTAATAAATTGTGTAAAAGTAAATAGCTTTTTGATATTAAAGGATTTTTCTGCTCTTTAAAAAAAGTAATTCCGGGATTTGTGGCATATCCACTTTATTCTTTCGCTGCAAGAAATCTGTGTAAGTACATGAATAACTCTATCTAATTCCAACCTATGGTCATGAGCATGAGAGTAGCCGGGGATCGAGTGAAATGACGTGCGATTGGAGAGGCTTATACAAATACCGGCATGGATCTTGAGCGCTGACCTTCACTTGCGCAGAAGTGAGTTATTAGGTCCCTTTGGTAGATGAAATGAGGAACGGGGACGGGGAAAGTGTAGTGATTGGCCCGCGTAGCGTGCCGTAGCGCATCGCGTCATAGCCGCCACTCGGGATTCGTTCTTTTGTGCATTTTAATTGTTTTATTGTGCGTTTTATTTGCCGATAAGTGTACGATGCGCAAAGCGATCCCCACTCTTACGCCGAGCGCTCAAGAACCGTGCCGGTATCTGTACACTGCAGTGGATTGCCATAGGCTGATGTTAATGAATGTTTTATTTTGCTTACCGTCTCCTTCTAACGTCCTATAAGCGTTGAAAGTGGCTCTAAAGTTAGTTTTTTCCCGGGCGTCCTTCGCGACGTACATTCTGACGTACATGATGTGCCCATTGCGCTCTTTAGTCGTCACAGAATTGGCGACAGACCCGCAGTATTCCGCTAATCTGTAGAAAATAAGATGGTAAGTTTTTTTTTGTGCAACGAAAATCTCGAGTGCGGACGGGTGATCTACCATATCTTAAAGCGAGAGTAAGGCTGTTTTTCCACCAGAGATGCTAGGCTATGGATGCGTTTGATATACACCAATCATATTTATTGGTGCACATAGCATTGGTAGAAACGGATTCAACTAAGATAATTATGTTTTTATATGGAAGGATGCGTGCTATGGACGTGTGGTAAGGATGCGTGCTATTGATGTATGATAAGGATGCGTGCTATGGATGTGTGGTAAGGATGCGTGCTATGGATGTGTAGTAAGGATGCGTGCTATGGATGTGTGGTAAGGACGCGTGCTATGGATGTGTGGTAAAGATGCGTGTTATGGATGTATGGTAAGGATGCGTGCTATGGATGTGTGGTAAGGATGCGTGCTAGCGTAGCTCGAGCTGCGCATCTTCCTAGCGCAGCTACTTTGCGGCGGCGCATCTTCATAGCACATCTTACTCGCACCGCTACATAGCTTAGCATCAGTGGAAACGGTCACACAGTTTCGTAGCTTAGCTTTTACATTCTTGCAACATAGCTGCATAGCACATCTATTTTGGAAAGGCACCCTGTCCCTAATTTCACTGTGGGAAAGAAACAGAGCTATACAAGTCGTCTAGCGCTATCTTGTTCCCACACTGGAATAATTACTCTCGCTTTAAGAAAGAAAGAAAGAAATAACATTTATGTGGTGCAGTCGTCGTCAGGGCACAACTAATAAACATACAAACACGTCATGGTAGGCGACCAGGACTTGAACCAGCGACCTTCCGATTCAGTATACCGTACGCTATACTGGTATACATGCCTTTCGGTCCCATAATAAATTCATTCTGTTTAGATCAGTAGTTTTTATTTTACGAGCATTTTTAGATTTCTGTGTACTTAGTCGATGTTAAGAGTATTACCGGTAAGAAAATTAGGTATTTGACAAGAATTTGGGTTAAATATTTTTACTTAAAAGGGCAAAAAAAAAACTTTTCATTTGGAAGTCGGTGGCAAAAATGAACTAATTCACCGGCTTCCGAAAGAATGGTTACGTCTTGGCGGGGTGACTGCTGTGCCCCCAGATTTGTGTATTGTACTTGAATTGAAAACTGAGCAAGCGACTCTTACCACGCTAGCGCAGAAAATGGACTTGCGCTCAGATTTTGAATGACAAATAAAATCTTTCCAAGCGTGAAAAAGTTCTTTTACGTATTTTTGTGGTGTTTTTTGAATGGTTGTTTCTAATGAGTACAATTAGAACTAGAGTGACTTACTTGGTATCCAACTCTTGATCTTTAGTTTCAAATACTTGTATTATATTTTCGTTGCATTCATTTGGCTTCGCTAGAGAATATGTTGTAAAATTAAGGTATATCTGAAAGAAAACAAAAAACAGCCTTTTTACAATTGTTACAAGAGTCAGTTTTGCGACACATCAGCGAACCTGGGGGCCTAATAGGGAGAGTAGTTCTACTGTGAGAAAAAGACAGAACTATACAAGTCGTCTAGTGCCATCTTGTTCCCACAGTGGAATTACTACTACACTCGCGAGCAAAAGTATGGAATCACTTATTCCGATTCCGCGCGATCTTGAGTACCTACTTAATAACAAAAAAATAATTAGATTAATACCATTTTAAAGGTTTAAAGATTCGCGTGCAAGACCGTGACAGGAGACCGCGACAGGAGACCGCGACAGTACTTAACATTAGGCAATGTATGACCGGCAGTTCGCGAGCGATACAGCGACAGGAGACAGATACGGTAAACAATCTCCGGTCGCGGGCCTTAACTGTTAACTTTAAATTGATAACAAGTTCATTCAAATAACGCCATTAGTTTCGTAATTACATCAAATTACTTTAGTCAATAGATTTTCGAACGCACCTTCTTTAAAAAAAGGTAAAAATGACAGATTTCGATAGATGACAGTCCGTATTTTAGGCGCGTGCGCCGTAGCCGGCTTTCCGCAAGTCTTTTCCCCTTTCTGCATCAGCGACATAATCAACCCCTGGCCAGGTGGAAGAAGCAGATGCGTTTTGGACTCAGGTGAGCTGCATGCCCTATAATGCGGATTGAACTCATCGAATCTGTCATAATTATGTTTACTATCGGCATTCATAATATATTTGTGAATGACTCAATCTATGTAGCGGTTCATTCGTTTCCTCTATTTCTCTTTCCGTCCCTTTACACCATTATTTTATGAGCTATCCACGAATCAATTCCATATTTTTGCTAGCTAGATTTCGGCGATTCGTACTCTTTATTATTTACGGATTTGTGTAATAAGCTATTAGATTATGAACTTAAAAAAAATGGTGACAACTTGATTGGACCGTTGCGCGTTGGCCCGACTCCGAAGTGTTGTCGATACAGTCGCAATGCTGTAGCGTGTTAGTAGCGCATTAGCATCGCTTCCGTAGTGCGTAACAAATGCGACTAATAGCGCAGTTTCATTGGTCGTTAACTCGTTTGGTATACAGCATACGGGGATTCCTCGCAAGCGAGATAACAACCAATGAAAGTCATAAGTCGATACGTGTTTGTTACACCGTCTGCGGATCGTGTTATCGACCAATGAAGTTCATCAGTCGATATACAGCATGCGGGTCTGCCACTCTTGTCAATAAATGGCGACGAACATGGAGGTTATCGAACTCCTCGCATGCGGGCTATCAACTAATGAAAACGATTCCCCGAATGCGAGTCCTGTTTCATGCGTTCCAGAAATCTCTCGCGCCCTGCATGCGGGCCCTATCAACTAATGAAAACGGTTCCCCGAATGCGGGCCCTGTGGCATGCGTTCCAGAAATATCTCGCATACCGCATGCGGGCCCTAACAACTAATGAAATCGGTTCCCCGAATGCGGGCCATAACAACTAATGATAACTCGCCAACGGCGACTTTCTGTCGTGTGTTCATATTGATATAGTCACAAAGGTGATCGCTAGCTGTTTGCCCTCGTCCTACGATGGCGCTTCTGTCGCGACCCCCCACGCGCCTGCCCCCCTCTCATTCTCTCTCGTAGTCGCGATGCTGTAGCGCATCGCTTTTGTAGCGCTTTACAAATGCAACTAGCAAAGGTTGATACGATATCCGAGATATCCGAGACCTGTAATCGTGAATGGTGCTGCCCTCGAGGTTGTGCAAGAATACATTTATCTAGGCCAAACTATACAACTGGGCCGGCACAACTTCGAGAAGGAAACAACCAGAAGGATACGCTTGGGCTGGGCGGCATTCGGGAAGCTGCGTCATATCTTCGAATCATCGATCCCACAATCCCTTAAAACCAGGGTTTATAACCAGTGCGTAAGTCAATACGGGTAGGACCCGTAATGACTTACGGAGCCGAAACGTGGACACTTACCATAGGCCTGGTCCACAAATTCAAGGTTGCTCAGCGTGCAATGGAGAGAGCAATGCTCGGAGTCTCTCTGGCGGATAGAATTCGGAACGAAGTCATTCGCCAGAGAACCAAAGTAATCGACATTGCGCGTAGAATAAGCACGTTGAAGTGGAAGTGGGCCGGCCACGTCTGTAGACGGACCGATGGTAGATGGAGCAGACAGGTGCTAGAGTGGAGACCGCGAATAGGCAAACGTAATGTAGGACGCCCTGCGGCAAGATGGGTCGATGATTTGAAGAATGTGGCTGGCAGCGGATGGATGCGGGCTGCCCAGGACCGGGAGAGTTGGCGCTCTTTGGGGGAGGCTTACGTTCAGCAGTGGACGGCAATAGGCTGATAATATAAAGGTTGATAGCGATTCTTTAACGCGTTTATGAAACGTGCGACGGTATCGCTACAAAAAGTCGCCGTTGGGAACGGGCCTTAGACGGGAAGTCGGCTCCACTATAATTCGGGAAAAGGGTACGTACATAAATGATACTGTTATCAAATAATTTTAGACCTTACCTTCATATCAACAGGAACTACAATGGTCCACAAAACATCCAACGCTTGGATCGAGTTACTTGTGCATAAAGGATCAATTTCCTTTGTATCTATGAAGCCCCACTTCTTGCCATCAAAGGTTTTGTAACACTGTTCTGGTATGTGATCTGTAAGGAATAAATAACATTACATCATGCCTGTAAACACTCAAGGGTATAGCAGCGGTGTACTTTATAGTAGGTACTATGCGACAACGTTAAGAGTGAAACTGTCCAGACGCCATATTGTGACGTCATGCACGCTCTTCTAGCACGATTTTCTAGTTTTGATATCTGGCTCATGCTGTACGAGAAACCCATTGTATGTACCTAAAGTTTAGAAAAAATCCGGGGTCTGTCTTATCAGATAACCGTGGCCCCGGAACGAAAAGGGCTATCGAAGGACACCGTGGATTTTAGTCAGTACATTTCTGAAAGTACCTCCCGTCCTGCCCTGAGTGGGAGGACTCGTTTGATGATAGGTACACGTTAAAAAAAAGGGTCACGGTTACCCGTTTGGACTGTCTAGGACCCCGGCAGGCGTTTGGCGAATTATTTGGTAAAGGGGAAACTATCTCGCGCCCGGCATTGATCTCGCGCCCGGCATTGGTCGAGGCCATGCTGCGGGGCGAGACGGAGTGGGGAGCGGTCGCCTCCTACTGCGAAGCAGTCATGCTCGCGAGGAGGAGGCCGCGAGAGGGAGAGGACAGCGTCCTCCTTCCGCCCCAGCCGCAGTGGTAGGCGCCCACAGCGACGGACGTCGCAAGACGACTCCCGGCCACGGTAGGCGCGGGCATTCGGGCGGCGAGTAATGGGCAACATGGACCATGCCCGGGTCGACGGCGCGTTGTGTTCCACGCGCGCCTCAAAGAGAGTCAGCAAGATGACGGGGCCCCCTCTAGAGGGCCAAAGCCCGTAGAACGTAAATGGCTAATGAAGGACACCGTGGATTTTAGTCAGTACAAGTCTGACAGTCCCTCCCGTCCTGGAAACCGGAAACTAAATAAAAGCTTTAAAGAAAAAACCAGAGTCATACTCACGGCTCGGTCCATGTTTGAACTCGACGTTGATCTTGAACCCCTCGTACTCTATCGTCTCATCAGAGTGGAACTTTAGCCAAACGTTAGGTCCTTTAGTCTTCAATGTTCTCGGAAACGTCTGGCCACAAAACCTGCCCAGCAGGTCAGCGTAGCCGTAATAGCCGTCGCGAATCTGATGACAAGCATTTTTCTTTAAAGAAAATATTTAATAGCTAAAAAAAATTATAGGCTTCATCATCATCATTATTATCAGCTATAATTGATCCCACAGCTGGAACACAGGCCTCTTCGTGAGAAGGAGTGGGCCATAATCCTCCTTGCGGGCCAATCGCGGATTTGTAGAGGTCACATGTCTTCGAATTTTTGGTTCTAGGACATGCCGGTTTAATCAAGATGTTTTCCTACACGTTTTTGAGAGCAGTGGTAATGAAAAAAATTACACAAAGTAATGCGCCTGGCTGGGTTCGAACCCAGGATCTACAACTCGTAAGTCGGGGTCGATACCATAAGGTCACCACTGCATTCATATCTACATTATTAAAATATAATAATAGATCTATAAACTATTACAAAGCATCGAAAAACTTTTAATGTACAAAAGAGACTGGCGGTTTGTCGCGTTGTTTGGCTAGCCTCTGACCTGAAAAAAACCTAAAACTTTTTGTCCCAATATAAAACGACCAATTTTTAAACTTAATCAAAGTTCCGTTCAACTAAACGGTTCCTCTTGCCATGTAACAGCGCAAGCGAGCTCGGCTAGTGCTAGTCCGCTCTCTTGCGCCAGCAATATTAGGTGAAGCGGGGTTAGCGGGAACCAAATCATGAAATTTTAAGTAATTATCAAATTTAACTAACCTAACAGTCTGGACACGCAACCAAAAAACCTGTGTACCGCTATATCTGGACGCTTGGCAACGCTAAACCCGGCCAGGAGCATTACTTTGTGCAATTTATTTCACCACCTCTATCTCAAAATGTTAATATCGTGTGGAAACTATCCTAGATTCAATTTTTTTTAAATTATTATTCTAATGTAATAAGGTTCATGTTCTTACCTCTAAATAATCGTATATACAGTCTGGATGGTATTCTATGCGGAATACATCGACAAAGGTCAGCTGTATGACCTGGTCTGTTGATGAAGCTGAAACAAATAATACAGTTTAGGTCTGTGTTTATTCCGGGGTCGCGGAATTGTTTTAAAAGAACCCTGTTACGCAAAGGAACACCAAAGGATCAGGTGGATTTTCAGTCAAACAAAACCGACGCACTGTTCCCAAACCACTGCAACTTCTGAAAGCGGGGATCAACAGTGGCAACCACCAGAAAAGCGCCAAGACAATTAAGTCCGACGTGTCCCGGCGAATGAATTTACCTGTCTTGGATTCTGCAACGATATGAATAAGAAAAGAATAGTGGAGGAGTAGGAAAAATATAAAAATAATAATAGTTTCTTCTTCCTTCTTTTTAGAGTCCCCTCCGCTCTTCCTCAAGATCAGGATGGATTTTCAGTAAGAGTCTGACATTCCCTTCCGCTTTTTCGGAGGAACAGGGTGGATTATTACTAAGAGTCTGAGAGTTCTTTTTGCTCCGAGGAAACTATACATATTATCGACACCTGCATGCAACAACATCGTAACTCACTTTTAGCAACTTCACAGGAGAGCGCGTCAAAAGTTTAAAAAAATGCTACAGATTTCAGTTAAGTCTTACTGTCAACCAACTTGAAAAAAATGACAGCTAGGGCTAACTACACTTTTAAATTATTATAATAATCATTATAAATCTGTATATTTTAAGTATTTCCGTGAGCTACAATGCTAATTCACAACATATACTGTTTTTTTTTTGTTTAAATAACATTGTAACTCAGACATACAATTGCATAAAGTATGGTCTCGATAATATGGACTTAATCTAAAACAATAATTTCTAAAAAAAATTTTACTTGTTTTACAATGTAATATTAGTAATTGGTGAGCATATGGGCAATTTTGACAATGATGTGTAATTAAATTTACCCTTTTATGGACTTCAGTGGACACACTTACGATGTTTTTACAATAAAAAATCTTTATTTAAAGGACTAGAGCCACCGGAGTGAGTGCCAAAAATTCTACGTTTTTTGTAGAGTAAGAATATGATTGTAACTCAAAATCGCCAAAAAGTGAGTTACGATGTTGTTGCATGCAGGTGTCGAATTATTTTCGTATTCCTCCGATATTCTTCTCCGATTAATTTCGTTGCTGGATCCAAGACAGTTAAATTAATTATCTGGGACACGTCGAGCTTCATTGTCTCGGCGCTTTTCTGGTGGTTGCCGTTGTTGATCCTGGTTTTCAGCAGTTGCAATGGTTTGGGAATAGTGTGATGATGGTGTTATGCCAAATAAATAAAAAGTCCCTTCAGCTCAATCCAGGACAGGAGACGCCTTTGTCTACCCTTTCATAATAGAAATATAGACGTGATATAAAGAAGCCTTTGTTACTACAATATTTATGTTAGCCATAATAATTCTCTTAGCCATTAAGAAAGGTATAAAAATAATGTAGATGTTATCGAAATAATATTATTGTGAAAACGCTAGCCAATAGTTCAGAGAAATGATAAATTGGTTTGTAAGAAAATCGTAGTTGTTAGGGTTCCGAACCGCTTAATATAAAAACAGAACCCTTATGGGATCACTTTGATGTCCGTCTGTCTGTCTGTCAAAACCCTTCTTCGCAGGAACGCGTGGAGGTATCAAGTTGAAATTGATACCAAATATGGTAATTTATGCGATATATTTTAAAATTAGTTTAAATCGAACCTATAGGGTACTTCTCTCATAAAATTTGGCATAAAGCAAGGTCTCAAAGCTCAAGGGAAAAAATCCAAAAATTTTAATGTTGTAATTGTATGGCAAAAAAAAAAAACACATTTTGTATTTTTTTCCAAGTAGGTTTTTTTAAGGTTGTTTTGGGATAAATTATTTTTAACTACCTACTGAACCCTTCATTGAGCGTGGTGAATACGCACTTGGCCAGATTTTTTTGAAAAATATATTTTCTATGTAACAAAGGATATTTTCAGAATGTGGCTTCAAGAGCTCAATAGCCAATTGTTGAAATCTTTTGTTATTTTGTTTTGAAGAATAGCCAACATTTTTTTCTACTGATAAAGTGCTTTATTCATACGTGTTACCTATTCATTCTTTATCGCTTAGATTTGATAAATTATTTGTACGAAAAATAGTCTATACTATATCATTATACTTGGTTTCATATTATAGTCGTAACATTTTAGTAGTCGTTTTCATATAACACATATCGGCAGATCCGTAGATTTTTTGTTTCACATAAATTAGTTACAAAATTGTCAAAAATGTGCAAATTTAGTACTACACATGTACTAATTCCCTGCTCGTTTTCAAAACAGACCACCGTAGATCCATGGGGCTTACAAGACCCACCGTGATGCACGATATGACTGTGGGCCGCAGTGAGTGACGGGTTAAGACCCATACAGATGGATACATTCGGTGTTGTGTAGGGACATGTGTCGCCATGGGGTTATGTTCATGAAGTTTCTAACATGGGGTATTAAGTACAGTTGATAAGAGAAATTACACTATGTTGGTTTTTCTGTTGATTAAGTGTGAGAGTGTACTCGAGTCAAGTGTTGACAAAAAATAAATGATTTGAATTTGAACGAAAGAAAATACGTTTATTTGATACAAACTAAGGGACACAATGTTTTCGTAAAAAAAAATGAGGAACCGTGTAATTTTTTTTTAAATTAAAATAAATATTTGAACAATAACCCTGTGAATAACAGCAACATCAATTTGAAGAATCAAGACCGTGTGTGCTTGAAAAAACTTTACCTAATTTTTTTATATTATGTTAGAAAAGGCTACTATCAAAAATGACTATCAAAAAATATTTGACCAGTTTACTGTCTTTTGTTTCGTTAACCAAAATTGACAACGATACGACTCTTCTAAATATCACAAAACGTCACTCGGTCGGTATAACTTTACAGGCGTTATGACGTCACAAGCCCCCACTTTCGAATTTCTATACGTTATATTATCTTGGTCAATAGGTATTCATTTCTTAAAAAAAAAAAACAAAAAAAAACGTACCTATTCATTAATTTTCAAAGAAGACTAAACAGATGTTCAATTTACTTATGAAGTAAACTAGGTTATTATAACGTAAAGGTTAAATATTAAACCTCTTTCCACACAAAATTTCTAAAATAAATACTTTTATTCAGGATGGTACATATTGGAGGGTTAAAATAATGGAATATAATTTGAAAATATGTATTGAATTTGTGAGTGATTTTGTGGAGTCAATTAAAAGCTTTTTTATTTGTTCAAAATAATATTAATAAGCCGTTAATTACTCAATGCTTTCCTAGTGCAACCATTCACAATTATTTTATTTTATGTTTAAAAAAGGGTGTCTCTTAATAAAACTATATTGCAATTTTTATTTTATTAACAGTAGGTACCTTCTTTTTTCATTAGTTAAAATATTTTAATTATACTTTTTGATTGTCGACTCAAAAAGAAAGAAGTTTGACGTATCAATAAGTGTATCCGTCTGAGTGTGTGTATTTGTGGCATCGTAGCTCATTGCGTAATTGAGATGGTTTTATGTATAATTTATGTAGATCTGTTCAAGCGTTTGACGATCATTCGTTCAAGTGACACGGGTTAATTTGTTTTTCTTTATTTCCACGAACCCTGAGCGAACGCGAATTGGGAACAAAGTGTAGCATTACGCCACCTTTAGCACAGAATAATTAATAGTACTATACGTACAGAAGGACTACTCCAAAAAAAAAATCAAACAAATGTAAAATCTATATACGAGAGAATAAAGTACATTTTAACTGGCAGCCGTACCGCCCACCTACTTTTATAATAGCCTAAACTTCCCGTGCGCAAGCAAAAATGTACTGAATGGTTACGCCCGAGAGTTTATTTTGGTTTATCTGACGCCAACGACATTAAAAGGTTACTATGGGTCAAGCTCAATAGGGTTGCGACTTGCGAGTTTAGGCACAAATAGGTAGGTACCTATGCGTATTTTATGCATTTGCTAAATTACATTATTACCATAAATACCTATGTTCCTCAAGGAATTTTGTTTTTATCATCAGCCTATATCTTTTTGGTTTCGTCATCGATTACTACATACATTATTGATTGTTAGCGCAGAATGATAATAGTAGGTACCTACGGCACCTTACGTGAGGAATAATATTTATAATAATATTATCTTTTCTACCTATTAATTATTGTTATATTTTTGAACATTTATCTTACAAAAAAAAAAGAATAATATTTAAAAGATGTTTTTTTAGACCATGTAACCGACCAATTACTATCGCATACTGTCACAGGCCCCGCGTTGCGTGTCTTTGTAGGTAGGTAAAAAAGTGGCGCAGCGAATTACGACCGCTGACCTTGAATGCGTAGTGTGGCCATTTTCTGAGTTAGAACTTTTAAACAACAACGCAAACATCTTTCTACTTTCTACCGATCTTAATTCTTAGTACTCAGCTTAAGGTGAGTGAGAGTGTCGTCTTTTTATCTTGGTCGTCCAGTAGGCTCACCCCCCCCCCCTCCCAATTAGTATCTCGCCTCATTTCCAAACTTGTAACCTTATGATTAGGTATTATGATCAGTTAAGCCCATACTTCACAAGCAGGGAGATAATTTTGTTGATCATTACTAAATATGTACTATATATTTTTTTTCTTCATAATAATATTGTGTTATTAATTTACCAAAAGCACCTAAAGCAAGAAACTTGTGCGTAACTACACGTAACGTAACAAAAATATTAAGGAGACGGAGCGCGTGCGTAACGGGTGGCGCGTGGCAGCCGTAGTGAATGGGCCACGACATAATGGCCCCGCAACTACTTGCAGTTTTATGCCTACACCGCGGAGTGAGACAGGCCTGCCTTTAGGGGTAGAGCAAGGGTCTCACGCCGTCCACCGAGATGCTGCTACGCTACGCCGAGGATGCCGTCGAAATTAGCGGCCACGAAGGCGAGGCCGGCTATGAATAAAGAATTGAAGGTGACGCAATGACACATTGAAAATTCGAAACTTGAATTTCTAAAAATTATTAAAACAATAAATAGAACTTAAAGTAAAGAGGTTGAAGGAACAGAAGAGGTTGGATACCTCTCTGTTACAAAAGTATGTAATAGATGGCTGACTGGTGACTTCTTTAGGTGGTGAATTCATTAAATGAGTCCTCTCGTCCTAGGTGGAACGAAAGAGAATGTCACACTCACACTGACTAAATCCACGGTGTTCCTTCAATAGCCCTTAGTATTTTAGGGCCACGGTTACCCATTTGGAGTCAAAATTTCGCGCGAACAAAGTCGCGAGCAGAAACTAGTATCGCATAAACACATCATTGTAGTCGCAGCAAACTGCGATTATCTATCTGATTGTAGACCACTGTAATTATCGCAATTCCCTTGTGCCTGTTTATTGGTCATTGTGGCGCTTGTTCAGCTGAACGTAATTACTGACTGGTTAATTTTAGTTAATGACGACGAATATTCAGGGTTTATGTAACCCTTAACCCCTGAATAGTCTTGACTATTCAGGGGTTAAGGGACTAGACTTGTAAAACATTAACAACCTTTCATGGGCTGAAAATATTTATGGTTGTAAACAAAACAGGTGTTTTAGACATTCCCAAGTAACACATTAAGCACTTTAGGACATGAATAGTGAACTTATTAATAATATGTAGAACTCTTATTCTCGCTATAATGCGAGAATAAGAGTTTTACCGACCTTGTGTGATTTTTTCGTTTATTTCCCGTGGTACTAACAATAGTACGACGGGAAAAAAATACCCGTGGTACTACCAAGCAATCTAGTTCACATTCGTAAAGATAAAGAGGAAAGATTTTTATTTTTGTGTCCGTAATGAGTACAACTCAAAAACTACTGGACCGATGTCAAAAAATCCATTTATTGCCCGTGGTACTACCCGTTCTACTACCAGTAGTACCACGGGAAATAATAGTACCACGGGAAATTTTAATTTGCCCGTGGTAATACTCGTTTACTATGCCGGTGTCGCGGAACTGTCTACATAGTTAACCGGAATGAAAAGGGCAATTGAAGGAACGCGGTAGATTTTAGTCAGTACGAGATAGAGATGGGTAACTAGCCGAAATTTCAATAGCTTAGCTAACCGGCTATTTGTGGTGTAATAGCCAGCTAGCTAGCCAGCTATTTGGCTACTTGGCTATTGAACAATAGTAACTAGCGGCGCAACGAAGCGGCGCCGGTGTAGCTATGTAGGACTTAAATAACGCAACATCAACTGCCCGATCTGAATTCGATCCTAAATCAAAAAGAAATGATTTCCTCTCTGAGGTCACAATAACCAAAATACTAACTATCAAATTTTTATTTATTTTAAACCTGACGGTAACTAACCATCTTTCTAATCATCGTATTTCATAAGTTCATTCATTAAACGAACGAAATTACTAAGTATAATGCTCTTTCTTTGTCTAATCTATTTTGTGAATATTGTGAGAAAAAGATCGACGATACCAATGAAGATCGTACACGCGTAGCGCAGTGAGCGCGCACACAGCTATCGGCTATTTTGGCTACTCTAGCTACCCGGCTACCGAATACCGGGACGGCTATAAAACGTAGCAGTTAGCTACACTCCGTGGCGGCTACGCGGCTACGAGGGGCTACGCGGTTACGAGCGGCTACGCGGCTATATCATAACCCGTCAGTTATCTAGCCAACCAGTAGCCGATAGCTAGCTATCGTGTTGACGGATATCATAGCCGTGGCTATTTTGCTCATAGCCGGTATTTGGCTAGTTATGGCTATAGCTACCCATCGCTAGTACGAGACCGACATTCCTTTTCACTCCACATAGGGCGAGAGGCCTAATAATGACGACATTAAAAACTAAAATAAAAGAAATAAAAAACTGGTGCAAAGTAATATAAGAATGAAGAGGAAGATTAAATAGAAAACTGTGAATAATTAATCCATAAATATAAAATAAGTGAGTAGTACCACGGGCAAAAAAAATCCCGTGGTACTATTATTTCCCGTGGTACTCAGTAGTACCACGGTTGTACTACCAGTGTAGTACAACGGGTTTTGACATCGGTCCAGTAGTTTTTGAGTTGTACTCATTACGGACATAAAAATAAAAATCTTTCCTCTTTATCTTTACGAATGTTATAAAGCTTAAGAGTTTATAATATTATATTATAAAGGAGTCGAGAAGCGGGTGACAGATAGTAATACTGTATTTAAATTAAACTTACCATTAATCTTAGTAACACAATCCGTATTATTATAATAATAATTAGTTCCAGTATTCTTTGGATGCGGATGTGTTATAAATTTATCCTTCGGTTCGAGCTTAAAAGATTCACATTTGGCATTTGCGTCTTCTCTTTTCGCCCTGCTTTTGACATCCATACTGTTAGGATCAAAATTCCTTATCCTATTATTTCTCGATAGTATAGTACTTATGTGATAATCTAAATTTCTTTCTTGAATGTCATTTCCTATGACATTGCTTTGAGGTTTAACTTCATCTATGTTTTCGTTGTAAGTAATGTATTTGTTATTCATCTTACTAGTCCAATGGTTGTTTATGTTAAAATCATGGTGTTGCATACTCATTTTGCTTTTTGGTCTGCTGTCATAATCAGCTGCTTGTTCCGAAGTGAGGCCGATGGTTGAGCAAACTGGAACAAAAGAAAAGCAATATTAAAATAACATAAATAAGGTTCTTAATGGGAAATAAGTACGGGTGTTTGGTGGTGAGCGGTAGGCGTATATGACGGGGACATTATTTTGATATACCAGATGTAATGCAGAGAAATGGTATTCTCGATACAAAATCATCAATAACCGATAAGAAATTGTTTCCATTGTTTTTTTATGGAGTGGAGGACAAAAAAGTAAAAAAAAACTAATAAAGGCTCCTAAATTATGTAAGTTTTATTGGCCACATCGCTAGTAGAACTGATTTCCTATGGGGAAAAAAGATTCTCCAGTGGCGACCGCAACCTCTCGCGCCCGGCATTGGTTGCGGCCATGCTGCGGGGCGAGACGGAGTGGGAAGCGGTCGCCTCCTTCTGCGAAGCAGTCATGCTCGCGAAGGAGGAGGCGGGCCGCGTGAGGGAGAGGACAATGTCCTCCCTCCGCCCCACTCGCAGTGGTTTACACCCACGGCGACGGACGTCGCAAGACGATCTCCGGCCACCGTAGGCGCGGGCATGCGGGCGGCGAGTAAAGGGCAACTCGCTGCCCGATCATGGACCATGCCCGGGTCGACGGCGCGTTGTGTTCCACGCGCGCCTCAAAGAGCGTCAGCAAGATGACGGGGCCCCCCTCTAGAGGGCCGAAGCCTGCCGGGGTCGCGGGACTTATCTCATTACCGTGACCCCGGAATATAAAGGGCTATTGAAGGACACCGTGGATTTTAGTCAGTACAAGTCTGACAGTCCCTCCCGCCCTGCCCGGGGTGGGAGGACTCATTTGATGATTTTACCACGATAAAAAAAAAAAAAGTGGCGACCGCAAACCGGAAGACGCAGCGTAAGCAGGCCTCCTGCCTCCCAATAGATCGGCAACATCATGAGAGTCGCCAGGAACTGATGTTTGTAAGTGGAAATTTTACTATCATTCGGCGTAACGGGCTAAGTGGGAGGCCTATATGCAGCAGTAGACGTCTTCCGGCTGATGATGATATTGATACTGATACTGCTAGCCCACATCATCCCACTGCTGGGCAAAGGCGTCTCCCCATGACTTCCAGTTTTCACGATCCAGGGCCAAAGTGAACCACTGGTCATTGGTTTTGTCAAGCTCGTCCCGCCATCTTCTACGAGGTCTGCCACGACACCTTCTGGCTGTGTCAGGGCTCCACAAAGTGGTTATTTTGACCCACAGCTCATTGGGCATGCGGCAGACGTGGTGGGCCCAAGCCCATTTCAGTGCAGCGGCCTTTTGACCAACGTCTGCAATTTGTGTTTTGGAGCCTAGAATACTACGCTCCATTGCACGTTGGCAAACCTTGAGTTAACTAGCCAAACTCAAATCTTTGGCTAGTTACTGGTATGAACAGTTAACAAAGAAAAATGCGATGATTTGATTAAAAAAAGTAAAACTATCTGTGTTTGTAATCTATGCTTTAATCAAAATCCGTTTATTTTCTTATTGATCGATAAGTTTTGCGTTTGACCACTATCTCGTCAGATGGTAAGCAATGACGTGGTCGACGGTGAAGCACGCTTGTCTAGAAGTTACCTGTTCACTCTTGACTTGAAGACCACAAGGATATCCATTTAATCTTTTTGACGTGATTGAGTACAGTCAGCATCAAAAGTCGATGACCACATTCTGATTTTCAAAATCACTGTACATTATAATCACCCATAAATCGCTCAACAAGATAGGCGCCAGTATTGAATGAACATCATTAAAGTTCAAAATTAACTGAACACAACTCCTCAAAGGTCACTGAACACCATTTTGTTAAAAATTGCTGATCGTTATAATATCCGAAAACATCATTACATTCAGTTTTACAAAAGTCACTGAACAATATAAAATACTTGTTTTAGTTATCTAGTGTAATCACGACCACGTCCAAAAATAACTCAACATCATAAATAACAAAAGTCAGTGAACAATATAAAATGCTTGTTTTAGTTTCCTACTGCAAAACGTCCAAAAATAACTGAACATCATAAACAACAAAAGTTACTATACTATCTTCAGAGTTATACTTATATCTAATCTTGTCATATCCAAACTAAATTATTTAAAAAAAATACGTGTGCCACTCGGGGACTGCCGCGGTAAAGCTATTGCATAGCAATTTAAAAAAAAAAACAAGAAAAGAAGATTTAAAATGTTTGTGGTGCACTACGGTAATAATAGAAAAATAAATTATAATGAAGATATAAGTGGGTCTTTTGTATACAGCATTCCCAGGTCTCACTTCCAAACAGGGTCAAAATTTTCAACAGGTTATGGGCCCAGCACGCTTCCACTCTCCTTTGTTGTAGGAGAATTTTATAAGTAGGTTTCATTGTGGAAACCTTCTTTTGTAGCTGGCCGTTTAGAATCAGTAATCATATGCCTAGCCTTTTACAATTAAATTGGGGTCGGCTTCCAGTCAAACCAGATGCAGCTGGATATCAGTATTTTACAAAAAGCGACTGCCTGTCGGACCTCCACAACCCAGTAACTGGGTAATATCATACTCCATGGTAAGACTGGTTGTCAGACTTTAGAGCTTCTGACTAACAGTAACGACTATCAAATATCTACAAATGACAGCCGGGACCAACGGCTTTACATGCTTTCCGAGGCACGGAGGAAACTCGCTATGACAGATGGTCACCCATCCACAGATCCACCTCGGCATGCGTGGCTTTACTCGGAAAATCGGCCTGTGTGGCTGTAATTATTTAGCCACGAGCTCATCAACTAAAACTATCTGTGAAGAAAACATCAAATCTATCTAATAGTTTTTGGCGTGAAGGAATAACAAACAATTTACCCCGTCGTTCCTACATAAACAAGTGAACATCTCCAAGGAAAACATATAAATGTGTGCGTGGCGCTCATTCACACATTTATAAAAAGTGGCTTCGCTTTAAAACGTTTCGTTTTGTTTCGAACACGGAATCTGGACATTTTTTAATCTAAGGTTACAATTGAATTAACCAAATATACGCGCATATGACGTGGAGTTGCGGATACCAGCCCGTTATACAATAAACAATACAACCAAATCTCTATACATACAAGGTGTTGTTTTGCATCCTCGTCAAATTTCAGGTGGTTGTCGTAAAAGACATAAATAATCAATTGAAAGTACAGTCCGGGTCCTAACTAAAAAGCGCTGCTTTTTTTTGTTGTTGAAATTTAACAGTATTTCAGAATTAAACCCTTAATTCAATACAAATTAAAGAGAATCACCCTACTACGCAGAGCTACGTAGTCTACGCACACAGCGACAAACAGCTGTGTGCGTGAATTTCGACGTTACTAAATTCAAGCGTGCGCGACCGAGAAATGACCTTAGCGACCACCGGTAGTAATAATTTTACCTAATTTTATTTCGAAAATCACCCACATTATTGTCGTAAATATCGTTTGATAATTAACTCATTTTAAGCATCAGTTTAATACGGAATCTCACTAATGACAGTATTACTAGACGCCATAAAAAGTTCACTGACCTGCTATCAGATGATTAATAAAAATTTAAGTTTTGCTATCGTTTAGCCTAAACTTTTCGTAGTGATTTTGTTTTTATTTGTGGATTAAATTGGTTGATTTTAAATTTTCCTTCCTACTTAACGGGCTTAGGACCGGCAATAATACCTACCCCGATCTAGGTACTGAGTATAAAAATGTTTTTTAAAGATTTGCTAGTTAAATGTCAGTAAGTGGTGATACTTTCGACTTTTAGGTATTATTGGCGTAGTTAAAAATTTGAAATCAACTTATTTACACAAATAAAATTGACAACGTATTTACAACATTTCCGGGAACATCCGGATGGCTCCACGTAGGCTGTTTCCACTCTCCACTGATGGCATACAGGCGAACCATCTCCACCAACTCGACATTAGATTATTGTCCGTCATCTTGCACTTTCGAATGACGATAACGTCGCAAAGAAGAAGCGGAATTTGCAAAGCGCACGCACGCTGCGGCACCATCAAACACACTGTTGTTTCGGGGGCGGGGGGCCGCCCGCGGGAGCGCGGCAAAGCGCGTGCGCGGGAGAGCGCCCGCGCCGTGGTTGGATAAGGTGGGATTGATTACCTACGAATTTAGTGAATGATTGTTGCGTATGCGTTGTGTATGAATGTTTGCGTTTGTTTGTGTGTGAAAGCGCGGTTATAGGGCTAGTAACAGACGCGCCGCCTTTAAATACGGCTGGTTCATACTTGCGGATTTCAGTAAACAGGAAAAAAATAATAAAAAAATACCTACCTATTTTATTGTTGATTTGGGTCGAGAATCATCAGCATAATAACGTCCTTGAATTTGACCAGGATGCAAATCAACACCTTGTATAAGACTAATTTTCAAAATTACACAAATTCCGTTTTCTTTGGGAAACATGCATAGTTATGGGTGGGTATTTGAAAAACTGTTTACCCTTGAATGTAAAACGAATATTTATTTATAATTAATTATTACTTTGTAACGGACGTAGACCATTGCGGTTGCAATTATATATCCGCGTGGGTCGCCAGTTGTTCCGGTGACCTGTCACCATTTCATCCATCCCGAGTTGATCCGGATGCCCCTCAAGTTAAAGGGGAAAATATACAAATGCGTGATTAGACCTGTCGTATTGCATGGATCGGATTGCTGGGCTTTGAAAAAGATGGATGAGGAAAGATTACATGTAGCGGAGATGAGAACGTTGAGATAGATGTGTGGAGTGACAAGAATGGATAAAGTAAGGAATGAGTTTATAAGGGGAAGTTTGAAAGTGACGCCTGTTACAATAAAAAAAATGAAAGGGAATCGTCTGTCTTGGTTTGGACATGTGATGAGGAGGTATGAGACTCATGTGACTAAGAGAGTGATGAGTATGAATGTTGATGAATGGAGAGAAAAAGGAAGGGCCGATTTTCCGAGTAAAGCCGCGCTTGCCGAGGTGGGTCTGTGGATGGGTGACCATCTGTCATAGCGAGTTTCCTCCGTGCCTCGGAAAGCATGTAAAGCCGTTGGTCCCGACTGTCATTTGTAGATATTTGACAGTCGTTACTGTTAGTCAGAAGCTCTAAAGTCTGACAACCAGTCTTACCATGGAGTATGATATTACCCAGTTACTGGGTTGTGGAGGTCCGACAGGCAGTCGCTTTATATAAAATACTGATATCCAGCTGTATCTGGTTTGACTGGAAGCCGACCCCAATTTAATTGTAAAAGGCTAGGCATATGATTACTGATTCTAAACAGCCAGCTACAAAAGAAGGTTTCCACAATGAAACCTACTTTTAAAATTTTCCTACAACAAAGGAAAGTGGCGCAGTGGAAGCGTGCTGGGCCCATAACCTGTTAAAATTTTTGACCCAGTTTGGAAGTGAGACCTGGGAATCCTGTATACAAAAGTCCCACTTATATCTTCATTGTAATTTATTTTTCTATTTTACTGTAGTGCACCACAAACATTTTAAATAAATGATATTCTCGTTAAATATTCGCGGTAGGCGATAGTTTTTTCTTGTTTTTTTTTTTAAATTGCTATGCAATAGCTTTACCGCGGCAGTCCCGGAGTGGCACACGTATTTTTTTTTAATAATTTAGTTTGGATAGGACAAGATTAGATTGGACCTAGTATAGGTGTAAGGGACAGCCCTCCGCAAACTTTCAGGGCTCGCTCAGTAAACGAAACTGAACAATCTTCTACAGTTATTTTTTCGGAAATGAAAAAAAAATCAGCCTCTCCATACAAACTGTCCAATCAAGTTTATAATTTTCTATGGTGAAGATGTTTTTTTTTTTATTTCCTGAAAAAAAAAATGTGGCAGATTGTTCAGTTTCGTCTACTGAGCAAGCCCTGAAAGTTTGCGGAGGGCTGTCCCTTACACCCAGTATTACTCTGAAGATAGTATAGTAACTTTTGTTATTTATGATGTTCAGTTATTTTGGACGTTTTGCAGTAGGAAACTAAAACAAGCATTTTATATTGTTCACTGACTTTTGTTATTTATGATGTTGAGTTATTTTTGGACGTGGTCGTGATTACACTAGATAACTAAAACAAGTATTTTATATTGTTCAGTGACTTTTGTAAAACTGAATGTAATGATGTTTTCGGATATTATAACGATCAGCAATTTTTGACAAAATGGTGTTCAGTGACCTTTGAAGAATTGTGTTCAGTTAATTTTGAACTTTAATGATGTCCATTCAATACTGGCGCCTATCTTGTTGAGCGATTTATGGGTGAATATAATGTACAGTGATTTTGAAAATCTAAATGTGGTCATCGACTTTTGATGCTGACTGTACCAAACTAAAATACTAGATGTATAGTAATACATCCATCAATATTCCCACGAAAAAAAAAACATTTTCATAATAATCCGGTATAAAATTAGAATAAATATATCATCCCTTAATAATCCTAGCGTATCATATCATCGACTTATAAAGGGACACTCATCCCCTTGAGATTATTGTAAGCTTTTTGAGCGGACATAAGGGTCGGATCATTTTATCCCTTCGCGAATTATTATGATTCTAAAAATAAACAAGTATAAAAGATATGTGACAGTAATATGTATTTATGACGAGGAAAATGACTAATTTATTATTATAAAGTACTAGCTAATATCAGCGGCTTCGTCTGAGATGAATGTGTTTGTTATTCCAGGGGATTGCACTACAGAAATAAAAAGTATTTGTAAAGTTACAAATTAGTGGAGACCGGATTATCAACAAATGCATATTTTCATACACTGGGTGTAATGGACAGCGCTCCGCAAACTTTCAGGGCTTGCTCAGTAGACGAAACTGAAATTTCTTCCACAATTATATTTTTTAAGAAATGAAAAAAAAATCAGCCTCACCATAGAAAATTATAAACTTGATTGGACAGTTTGTATGGAGAGGCTGATTTTTTTTTCATTCCCTGAAAAAAAGAATTGTGGAAGATTGTTCAGTTTCGTCTACTGAGCATGTACAATTGCATGTCATGGCTAGTTTTTCAATTATTGCATACTTTACCTAAAATCAGCTGATTAGATCGTATTTTTGGGCATGTTTTCTTTATTTTTAACTAAGATAAATGCAAAAATGTGCCAGTTAAGTAAATAAGTATTTAAATACAATTACTTTTTACCTTTTAACCGTCATTCTTTCGAAAATATATCAGCAATGTAAAAGTATATTTGAAAGTTTGTCTCTCGTTCATGCTACAGCGTACCAAAGGATCGAAGTGATTTTTGTACGGACATAGTTTAAAGACCGGAGAGTGACGTTGCTACATTCCGACATGTAAAAAATACACGGTTCCTGAAAGAATTTGATACCATCGAGGCCGCAGGTAAAAGCTACGGAATTTTCCAACATGCTTTAGTGACTATTTCAATCCATACATCCATTCATTCCACAGCCTGAACTTAACTGTTTGTTTATTATTTCTCTGGATAACCCAAATACGTGAAATCTAAGTTTTTTTGAGTTTTCACTTATTTGTGACGTAAAGTTAAACGGGGATATTTTACGTTTTGATTAATAAAATTAATTTCTCGTTCATACACTAGTTGCGATTTTCCTTTCTTTCATACAATTTACGTCGTAATACTTTCAATACCTTGAAGAGCCAAATACGTAGAATTCATGCTTAGGGCCTCTGACAGCATATGACTGTCCACCATTACCTATAAACTCATGAGTCATGAAGGAAGGTGAGAAGGAAGAAGAGTATTCCTCATCATTGATATAGCGATTAGCCTATTGACTTATCACACAAGAGCTAACCATTGAAGTACCTCATGCCTAGTATTGAATGTGGAGATCTAAAGGGGAGGCCTATGTTCAGCAGTGGACGTCCTATGGCTGAGATGATGATGATGATGATGATGCCTAGTATTTGTTACCTTAGTAACGCAGGACCCGATCCTGTATCCATTTTGAGAAGTGGACATGGTAAAACTATGGTCTATAATAAATATATTTCATTAATTTAGTAATTAAATGTTATGAAAAATATATTAATCTAGTTTATTTATTTATTTATACTTCATGTAACACAAAAAGTACAAAGGCGGACTTAATGCCTGAGGCATTCTCTACCAGTCAACCAAGGGTAGTGGAGAGATAACATGGCAGGTGCACAAAAATATAATATTAAAAAGAGAAGGTACAAAAAAAATATCCCTATAATTTTAAATAAACATACATATATAATTACTATAATAAATACACATGAAAAAAAATATATATATATATATATATATTGTTGTCTAGTTGTAATTCCTCAACAAAAATCCAAGCTTGGATGCAGGATGCAGTACCTACCCTCCTCCCGCCCTCATGCATATTATGCAAGGAAGGAAGGTTTTTCATAACATTATGTCAGGATTTTCGCATGAAGTAACGCATGATTCAATAATTTATCGTTAATTTAGCTCTCAAAAGCATGTCAAGACTTTTTACATACTGTGTTCCCCTAATATTATAACAGTTAAAGTGTATTAATTTCATAAAACAAAAGTTTAGCTTAAATATGCTGTAAAATAATCTTCAAACCCGCTCATGAAATGTAACCTTATCTTATTAAAAAATGAAAATGAAAAATGCATTCATTCGTCCCGCAAATCTTTTCATTTTAGGCAACGCCAAGCCAAAACGAGAAGATATATTCAAAGCCGTATAAAATGCAAAAATAATACTCCTTATATTATTATTTTAGCATTCATCCGACTGCAGAATTCGGAATTAACTTTTCTACGTCCTGCCTCGTAAAGACTGGCAGACATTCGGATTTAAATTTTTAAAATTGCTGTGTGATTTTTTAAATTATGCGCGCTGTCGGTTATATGTGATATCTTTATGAATCAGGTTCTGAGAGTATAAATGGATTAAGCTTTATTTTATGCAAACATAACTTTTTTGCCTATTACCTTATCACTTTGCCAAAGAGCTTTGGAGCGTAACGTATTGGGTATCAAGCTGAGCGATCGTATTCGAAATACCCCAATACGTTCCAAAACTGGAATCACTGATGTGGGCAACAAGACTGCCAGGTCTAAGTGGGATTGGGCAGGCCACGTCTACAGAATGCATCAAGATCGATGGGCTAGGGTCGTTACGCAGTGGGTGCCGGACAGGCGTCTTTGCTGAGGAGGCCTAGGAAACGCTGGCGTGACGATCTAGACGCGTTCATGACAAATTGGCTGGAGAAAGCCGCACTCAGGGAAGAGTGGAAGGTTATGGGGGGAGAACTTTGCCCAGAACTGAGATAATAATATTATATTGTAATTTAATAATTAAATTATAATACTAATATTATACAAACATCACACACGTCAGTACCAGCCACACAACAAACATCACTCATAGTAACCTCACAGCAATCATCTACCACACAACATTCATCTACCTCATACACTTCAAACACACAATCAACCATCAACTAGCACAAACAACAGACGAAGAAGAGGAAGAAGAAAATAGAGGTACCTAGTGGGGAAATGGATATTTGGAAAATTATCTTTTTTCCCGCGGGATGCGGGACGGGATATCTATTCAACCGACTGACACAAGGTCGAGTATTGGAAGACCGAAAAACAAAAAAAAAAGTAAACATTTTTTATAATAGGTTTAAAAAAAAGAAAAAACCTTGTCACACCACAGAGAGAGCGGATTTATGTGAGATTAAGGAGCAAGGGAAAAGATAGGATAGCTGAATATTGTGGTGAAAAATTATACTAGTAAATAGTGATCTATAATTGCAATTGCGTATTATAATCTATGTATTGTGTATCAAGTTTTGACGGCAGACCCGATTTTTGTTTAGTTTTTAATCCCCGGCTATTTGAGGGGTCTGTCTGTGGCACCGTAGCTGTTAAACGGGTGAATCGATTTGAATTTGGTTCTATTTATTTGAAAGCAGATTTTCTAGTATTTAATTTTTAGATGTGTGTTGTAAAAATCCGTTGATCCGTTTCAAATTTATCAGTTCTTTTTATACGTTGGGGGTTATTAATTGCTTAATGAGTGTAACACGAATCCGTATAGAAAGCATGACTGTTTTCATAGACATCGTAAACATTTTGTTTCTCTTTGAACTTTAATATATCAAACAATTTAGCCTTGTTTTTTTCTACTATACTGCAAGGCAAAAACAAATTCTCATACGGACAAGAAGGAAAATTAATCACTACCAGCTTTCAGTGGAAAATCCCAACCGTTTTAGTTCTAACGTGTTTTGTCATGATATTTTTTCTCCTAAACTAAAAATAGAATCGTAAATAACTCGAGCTCTTGAAAAAGGTCGCAGTCGGACTAAAAATAAAAGGATAAATATAGGATGTACGAGAAATGTGTGGTATTATTTACTGAAAACATCTCAAGAGGGTCATTGTTGGGGCATGCGGGCGGTGAGTAATGGGCGACTCGCTGTCCGACCATGGACCATGCCCGGGGCGACGGCGGCGGCGCGTTGTGTTCCACGCGCGCCTCAAAGAGCGTCAGCATGATGACGGGGCCCCCCTCTAGAGGGCCAAAGTCTGTCGGGGTTGCGGGACTTATATCATTACCGTGATCCCGGAACATAAAGGGCTATTGAAGGACACCGTGGATTTTGCTCAGTACAAGTCTGACAGTCTCTCCCGCCCTGCCCTGGGTGGACTCATTTGATGATTTTACCACGCTAAAAAAAGTGTACACATGTTATTGCTCGTGACTGTACATCCTCACTAACTTTCGCATTTTTAATATCTATTAGTAAAGATTAGACTGAAGTAATATTAGTAAGACTAGCGGCTTTACCCGGTACCGCTAAAGATTCAAATTTTAGATCTAGGATAATATTCATCCCAATTTTATGTACCCCTGGAATATTTTTCGTGTTATAGGGGGTAAAGTCGGTTTCAACAGTTAGTTAAAATAAAATATAGTGTGAAGAGTTTCCAGAAATATAATTCAGGCTCATAAACCGGGGGATCTTACCAGGATTATATTCGAGCTGTGGCCAGGGCCAGGGTTGGAAAAAAAAAAACTGTTTTTTTTAATTTTAAAAAACAAACTGTTCAAATTGTTTTAAAAAAGTGTTTTTTTTGTTTAGTTTCAGTCATTTTTTTCAAATTAATTCGACTGTGGGTCGACGTCTTAACTTATAAATAAATTATATGTTTCATTTCTAGATTTTCTAGACTAGATCTTTTCAAATTCACTGTTTGTAATAATTAAAAATAAATATTTACAAAAAAATATCAATGGAAAAAAAAAACATATAGGTACTGTTTTTTTCTAATGTTCTGAAGTATTATTTCATTACAACGCCAAAAAAGTTAAAAAATGTGACATAGCAGGGGCATACACTCAAATTATTTAATGTCAAGCTATTAAGACCCCTCAATATTAATTAATTTTCATTTTACAGGCATTCATCCGCCATGAAAAGTAGTTAAAACGTGTAATAAAAAACACTGTTTAATTTCAAACTGTTTTAAACACTGTTTAAAACAGGTGTTTTCAAACAACTTGTTTTAAACATGCCAACCCTGGCCAGGGCAGTCGTAAGGTTTTATTATCAGCCTAGTTATTACACTATTAGGCTAGTACTTAGGTCATTTTACTGGCTAAGGGTAATACGAGTTTTGGGATATAGACTTTTTGTGAAAGAAGTTTAGTTGGTACTAGACTGATAGTGGAGTAATAAAAGTCAAAATGAAAATATCCCTTGCTGGTACTTATCTATGACGGAAGCAGGATTATTCATATTCAACCCTTTAACAAGTCTCATTGAACCAAAGTGTTAACAGGTTTGTTGTCTTCATAAAAAAATTGAAAAGTCCATTTTTTTTTATTAAAAAAACCTTGCCCCACGACAGGATTTCCTCCTGTGTCGTGGGTGCGTTTACAAACATAGAAACTCACATACACAAACACCCAGACTCAGAATAACTACTTATACTCGTAGGTCATACAATAGTACATTGTTATCCAAGGCGTGAAAGTTACTTATTTACGTCCCGCGACGGGGTTTGGAGCTCGTAACGTAGTGAGGGCACTAATAGTTCGAGGGACTAAATAAGTAATTTACCCGAGGTAAACACTATGCTTTTTATTACGAATACGAGGAAAGTAAAGTTAACAACGTTAATTATATAGAAAGAAAAAATGAGTGTAGATCGGATTCTCACTTTGCCGCTTATTTTGTTTTTATTTTTTATGCTGTGGTCGTCCAGCTATACAGCCAGGATTTTTCATGTTCATTATTTTAAAAAATGGCAAAGATTTTGTCGAAATCTGTGATATTTTAAAGAAATAGTTGAAACTAAATTATTTTAAAGTAATTATTTATATTCTTAATACTTAACTTTATGTTATTATAATTTTAAATAGCTCTGTAATTTTGTGGCTGTATACAAGTTCGAACATGGAGCTATAGAAATGTCAAAATACAACTAGTTTTTTTTTCTTAAATTTGGCAGCTGTCAGTTGAAAGCGATTTTCCCTAGGCCCGGCAATGGATAACTTTCAAACTGCTAATCAGACAGGTAATGACCTACTTTCAGAGTATGAGTAATGAAAAAATGTTTATTCTGTGCGGGAATCGAAGCTGCGACGCGTTTCGCAGCAGTCCAATCGCTAAGTCACTGCGCTAACCATGCCGTCATTATTCTTTATTTAAGTTCTTGTTGTTTTGTTTTTATCGTGGTAAATTCATCAAATGAGTCCTCCCACTCAAAGCGGGACGGGAGGGACTTCCAGTGTTGTACTGACTAAAATCCACGGTGATCCTTCAATATCCCTTTTCGTTCCAGTGTTTCGGTTACATGATGAGACAGTCCCGCGACCCAAATTACTGTTGTGGTTTATTATTTTAATCACAAGATCATCCCAAGATTTTAATTCATCTTTGGCGGATGAAGCAACGGGCAGAAGTAAGTACAAAATAAAATGCTCAATTGACATTTTCTACAAAGAAAATGTAACGTAGTTCCATACAAAACAGTACCTTCATAAAATGAATAAACTTGAACGTATAAATGAATATGAATAAATTAAAATAAACTTGTATAATACAGCGATAAAGTTTACTACAAAACGTTATTATTTCACTCGTAAAGTTATGTCATTAGACGAGGAAATGTTGTATGGAGCGTCTCGTCTCTCTCTAATGGCACGAAGAGGGAACTTTTTAGCGCTCTTGTTATTAGTTACCTGTTCACTTGTGTTCGAAAGAAAGGAAGGGTTATTAATGTTAGTAAGTATGTGAAAAGGTTACCTTACCTTTCATAAGTTCGAAAAATATTTGACCGAATTTCATTCCACCTAAAACTATTCAACTATTATTTAACTTTATCGAAGTCACGTTATACATTCATAGAGTTTATTTTATTCTTATAGCCTATTCAGTGTCCATGTGCTGGGCAGAGGCCTTCCCTTTCTCCTTCCAAACTTCTCTGTTTAAACTAAAATTCTATAAACTAAATTAAATAAACGCTTTAAAAAAAACAAAAACCTTAACGCTGTTTGCCTACAGTCCACGAATTCCTCAGAGCAAACCAGTGTTAAAATGTTTGTACCTATAATTATGTTGCGAAAAGAACTGAACTCATGGTATAAAAATCACAAAGATAGCATTATTTTTTTATTTCAATGTCGGATATTACTATACCTATTTTATACTAAGACCTGCGATATGAAGGTAGGTATAGAACCTATAAGATACGACTGTCGACTGAAGGCTCGAGCAGATATTGTATTACTTGAATAGCTTAGACTAAAATCCATCTAAGTAAATAAATTACACGATTAATTATAACCTAATACACTAAAGTAACTATTTTGTTTAATTTCAAGACAAAAATCTTTGCTAAATTCCGTCTACAATTTACAAATTCCTCTAGGAACGCCTGAAGATACTGTGTAACAAATTTTTCAGCGCATAGCTGTGACAGTCACTTCAAAATGAGCAATGAATAAATTAGTGTTGACCTCAGGGCGGCCCCCGCGGGATATGTTTCAGTGGTGCTAGGGAGGGGACACGGCGGGATTAAAACGCGGTAATTATGTTTTTTTCCGAGTTTGTTTTTGTTTTTCTGAAAGGCACTTCGCTTTGTTTAGGTTATTTTAGCAGCATTGCTTTTAGAGCGGTAGATGTGGCTTTTTCTGGACCAAAAAAACATTTTGCGGATTACAGCCTATTCTCTCAGCCCAGTCTTAAAGGCCTGTCTCAGTAAAAGGCCTGTCTCGGAAAATGTCAATAAACCATAAATGTCAATATAACCAACCGTAGCCATGGAAATACTGTACGTCTTGGCGGGGGCACTGCCAAGCCCCTAGATCCACCCCGGGTAACGGCACCAGAGGCTATCTAAAAACCTTCAATAACAGCTGAGCGATTGGTAAGCCTCACCAGGGCCGCCAACCAACCGCCATCTTGTTAATCCGGCGTCAAACAGTTATTACTGTGTTTCGTCGGTGTGAAAGAGTTCCAGTTCTTTCCAGGTAAGCTCGCTCAATCCTAAGGTCTCAGTTTTGCTTCTGGGCTGTATTGACCCCTAGAGCAAACGCATTGTGAAAAAATAATACGAGTTATGGAGGCCATACACTTTAGGGTTTGCATGATGGTTTTAACCGTACACGCATAACCGACCGCACGTATAACCGATACATGTACAGTTTTAACACATACACTCTAAAATACGATTATTAATTCCAGTCAGTAAAATGACATTTCCAGTGTTCAGGTTTGTTTCATTTTGTTTGTATCAGTGACAGTTGCACTTAAAATGACAAGTGACTCGAATTAATAATCAAACTATAAGGTCTGGTATCTACCAAAGCGGAGAGGAGAGGAGATGTGTTTGAATAGGCTTACCTGTCGGTTATGCATGCAAGGTTAAAACCATTATGCAAATCCTAACATGTATGGCCTCAATTAGTCCTTAGGCCGTTTTCCAACGAGCTTTTTTGCGGACAAATCAAATTAATGGTTATCAAGACATTGTTGGAAATTGGAAAAGCGTTTTCCATGAATATACTGATGTTATACGAAGATAAAAGTTAGTAACTCATGAAATTGTATAAGACAGGTAAGAATTTCGACAGATCATAACGATTGAAACTTCAAGAAACCTAAGCCCTTCTTAATATTACATTTTGTAACTTCTCAAGGTCTCAAAAAGTTTTTTCAGGAGAAAATTATTCGTGCCCATGCTACTTGCTATAAAAGAAATGTAATTTATTATATTGTAAAAGAAACCATTTTCAATTGAAGCAAAAATATAGAATTAATTTATTATAACCATCCATTATGACAATGAAATATTATTTATTGGAGTAGAAAGTAGAATAGAATAATCGAGAATTGTATATTGTTTTATTGTATGTACAATTACAATGATAATAATATTGAATACAATAATTGTAATGAAGCATGTTTTGTTCAAAATACTGCCTAACATTAATTAATACCTAGAATTTGAAATTCCCATTTTCCCTTATAAATGTGGAAGTATGTTTGTTTGTATATTCCGTTTACAGTAAAAACGGCATAACCGATCGAGATGAGATCCTGAAACTTATAAGAAGTTATAGGCTATAATTATGAAGACAGGCAAAACCGCGGGCAGCCAATTTAATTTATTATAAAACAATCATAAAAAAAATCCATTTTCACAATAATTTCGCCGCTTTATTTCCAAAACAATCTTTTACCACATCATTTTTAAATTAAAATATATCTGGAGTAAAAAAAAAGTAAAAATTAATTTTACCGTATTTTACCGCAAATAATTCCCATCACTAGCCCACACAACATCAAACGTCTCGCCGCTATTCACAGAGCACATCACTACACGAGCGTTCCGTACTTTCTACTTATATCATTACCTACAACGTGGATCATATACGGCTCATATACTACGTTCAAGATAATAAAGATACTGAATATAAATTGCTTTATACAGGGTGGCTGAATCGGATGTATAAAAGTTTTCACCATTCCTTTGTTTTGTTAAAATACGATGAATTCGTTAACAATTAGGTATTTTTGTTTTTTTTTTTAATTTAATTAGTAAGTTCACCACAAATAAGAACATTATAGAAGAGAAAAAATCTTAATTCTTTTTTGATAGTTATTTATGACCAATTTAAAAGTGAAAATAATTGAACAAAATCGACGTGAACACAAACGTGCCCCAATTTTATTTACTCATGTGCCCCAATTGCTCGCCTCGGTTGTGACGTCACTATAACAAAAAAATTCTTTAGCACTGTGTCAACTGGCTTCTACAACAACAATTTCAAAGTTGGAACACGTAATAAAGATGTATAGAAATTTTCATAATGACGTCCCACCACGCCGTCGGCGTCGGGCACTGTCAATGTGTTTTCGGCTCGGAGTTCAATTATTGATTTTGAATTTAATATAACTTCTTAATAAAAAAAAAAAAAACTAAAAACAGTTTGTTAGGAAATAAATATATGATCTTTTCATTAAAGACAAAAAAAAATCATTGAAAGGACCAATTGTTTACTAAGACAGTAATCACAAACTCGGAAATTAATATAGATTATAGAATCAGGCGTTACTTTGCGGAAATCCATGACATTAAATGTTATGAAAAATATCTAGTTTTAATTCCGCTACAAAAATCCAGGCTTCATGCAGGATGCAGTCCCACCCTCCCGCCCTCATGCATATGCACATGAAGCAAAGGTCCCACCCTCCCGCCCACATACATATGCATACGTGCAAGAAAAATGGAAAAAACATGCCATGCAATCAAACCTATACTCGACACGTGTTTCGCCCCTCCACGGGGCATCCTCAGGAGATGTTGACTCGACAAGCGCTCGGCCTCGAATGAACCAGATTGACAGCTATCGCCTCTTTATATAGCGTCGTGATGACGCAATAACAACGTTCGATACAAACGTCACAAAGACGTCTGTATTGATCTACCTGTAATCATACTTAAAAGAGGTGATGTAATTAAGTTTGTTTGTTCATTCAACAGTGTATAGTTATTATTATTATTATGTTTGGAGATTTCTAACTGCTCCAACACACAGCACACAGCAGTTAGAAATCTCCAAACATAATAATAATAATAACTATACACTGTTGAATGAACAAACAAACTTAATTACATCACCTCTTTTAAGTATGATTACAGGTAGATCAATACAGACGTCTTTGTGACGTTTGTATCGAACGTTGTTATTGCGTCATCACGACGCTATATAAAGAGGCGATAGCTGTCAATCTGGTTCATTCGAGGCCGAGCGCTTGTCGAGTCAACATCTCCTGAGGATGCCCCGTGGAGGGGCGAAACACGTGTCGAGTATAGGTTTGATTGCATGGCATGTTTTTTCCATTTTTCTTGCACGTATGCATATGTATGTGGGCGGGAGGGTGGGACCTTTGCTTCATGTGCATATGCATGAGGGCGGGAGGGTGGGACTGCATCCTGCATGAAGCCTGGATTTTTGTAGCGGAATTAAAACTAGATATTTTTCATAACATTTAATCGGAAATTAATATTCAATCTCAATCGAAATCTCATTCCTTTGTTTTTGACATATGCTTCTGATTGGATATCTTATAGAATTGATTCTATAAGAAATTGTAAATTCGGTCATTGTTTGTTACAAAGATCTAAACTAAAATAGCAACAGACACAGATTGCTAAATTTCCAGCGTAAATTAACTTCAGTAATTTTTGTCTTAAAATTCCTAAAAGTTAAATAACTCAATTGCTTTCAAATCCTTTGAATTAAAAATAGCTTTACTCTTGGTCTAAATCTGGCCCAATCGAAATCGAATTATTATCCCTGTGGCCATCCACAACTATGTTGGGGTCGAACCGATCATCCTTAAACTCTGACGGACAAATGGACTGGTACTTTTTATCTAAAAAAAAAGTACTGTTCTTCAAAAATAACATTAAGTATCGTTAATTTTTTTTTTATCGTGGTAAAATCATCACGTAAGTCCTCCCGTCCAGGTTGGGACGGGAGGGTCTGTCAGACTCGTACTGACTGAAATCCACGGTGATCTTTCAATAGCCTTTTATGTTCCGGAGCCAGGGCGCCGTCGACCTGGGCATGATCCATGGTAGGACTGCGTATCGTATATACAGTGTGTCCGGACACGAGTTAGCGATACTTGAAGGGAATATTATAGACTCATTTTCATCGACAAAACTGCTTTTAAAAAAATTCTTACTCCAACACCTCGCGAATGGCGGCCATTTTAGTTTTTTGATTTGTCAAACTGGGGTATGTACAATAAAATGCAAATATCTTTAAATCCAAGAGACCTACATACATGCAAATGACTTTATTGCAAAGTTAAATGTTAAGGCTCTTCAAAAACTTGCAAAAGTTTTCTAAATAATATGTAAAAAGAACCAAAAAACGTGGGCAAACACGAAATTGTACACAAAAATTACTGAATATTTTCACATTTTATACTCTAGCACGAAAAGTACCCCTGTATTTTGCTTAGGTGTTTGCATTCAATTAAAAGTATTTGAGTTAGGCTATAAAATGGTATCAAAATTATTTCTCTACGTTAAGTATTTTAGGAGTTATTCTTACTTGAACTTAACCCTTCCTTAGCGAATGTACCCCAATATTACAGGTGTCGCATTCTTTGGGCGAGCTAAATCGTTTCAGTGTAAATTTATGAGCTGGCATTATTAACCACCATGTAAATGATCCCAACGAATCACCCATAAACTTAAATGGCCCATTTTTTTAAATTTATTCAAAGATTTTTTTTCATAGAGTAAACAAAAAATGTATTATTTTAGTTTAATGGTGATTCGTTGGGATCATTTACATGGTGGTTAATAAGGCCAGCTCATAAATTCACGTTGAAACGGTTTAGCTCGCCCAAAGAATGCAGCTTCTGTAACATTGGTGGTACATGCGCTAAGGAAGGGTTATGTTCAAGTGAGAATAACTCCTAAAATACTTAACGTAGAGTGATAATTTTGATATAATTTTATAGCCTGACTCAAATACTTTTAATTTAATGCAAAAACCTAAGCAAAATACAGGGGTGCTTTTCGAGCTAGAGTATAAAATGTGAAAATGTTCAGTAATTTTTGTGTACAATTTCATGTTTGCCCACGTTTTTTGGTTCTTTCTACATATTATTTAGAAAACTTTTGCAGGTTTTTGAAAAGCCTTAACATTTAACTTTACAATAAAGTCACTTGCATGTATGTAGGTCTCTTGGATTCCGAGATATTTGCATTTTATTGTACATACCCCAGTTCGTCAAATCAAAAAACTAAAATGGCCGCCATTCGCGAGGTGTTGGAGTAAGAATTTTTTTTAAAGCAGTTTTGTCGATGAAAATGAGTCTATAATATTCCCTTCAAGTATCGCTAACTCGTGTCCGGACACACTGTATAGGTACTTATAATAACAGGTGGCGCTGGGTGACTTCCGAATTGATTGTCAAATCGGTAATAAACGCAAGCGAAGCCGCAGGGAAAAGATTATTTAATATAAAAAGTTGGCAAGCCAGAATAATACAACTATGGAACACACATCTGGTGACTTCAGCTTAAAAAAATAAACTTTTTTATTTCCTCTGAAATGGTCACCCTGTATTTCAAGCAAGTTTCAATATGATATGAAATTGTTTTCTGTTAAATGTATGTGTATTTTTCGAAAACTGTATTAGAATCTTACTCCAAAAGTATCTCTTTTATACAAAACGGATGGTTGGCGTAGTGGCTTTACTGCTGAAAAGAATACCATAAAAATATAATTTTTGTCTTATCTACAAGTACCAGTTGTTCCCGGTCTGGGTGTTGTGTGTCCACTATACAAGAAATGCTTTATGTGGAGCAACGTTTTTTTGCAAGGCACGCGTGGAGCACGACGCGCCGTCGTCGACCCGGGCATGGTCCATGATCGGACGGCGAGTTGCTCATTACTTGCCGTCCGGTGCGCAGCACCTTAACAGTAACAATATTTACTCTCAATAAAATCTATTCTCGGGCACCAATAATAGTTCATTTGACTGTACCCAGTACAGTCACGTTTCCTTTAATTGTCTTTGTGTAATATCTACAAGATCTACTCATAAACTACCTTTCATAAGATATTGAGTACGTTTGTTGGCACGTAACGCCGAAATTGCGGATGTGATAGGTACCGATCGGATTAATTGATTCAGATAACATGTAAGGCGCCTTGTGGAGATAATTTCACCTGCAATTTGAGTTTAAAATATTCATTCAGGCAACTTTTATGAACTGTTGTCTAAATACATATTTTAGTACTGTACGCGGGCTTGCTGACCGCGAGTTATTGGTAGCTCGCCGTCTGATCAAGAACTATGCCGGGGTTGATGGCGCGTTGTGTACCAATAGTACCTTAGTTGTCAGCAAATTAGGTCACGGGTGCGCTCTAAGCAGGATACCGTGGCATCAGAACGCAAAGAGCATGTGAAAGAAAATGATAGTTTTTAATCAGTAAGAGAGAGACATTCTCTTTCTCGCCACCCTGTTCAGAAAGACCTCCTTAGAAAACCAACTTTTATATAACCCTCCACTTTAATCTAACCCCAAAATGGCGCTGACAAAAAAATGACTACATTTCCTGACACCGTCATTTTATCACAATCTCGTAACAATAGTCTCTAAGCCTTATAAAATTCATTTTAATCGGTCGTCCCATAAACGCTTATGGCTACGGCTCACTACATATTTTGTAGAGTTTTAGGTTTATTGCCCATTACTTAAAGGCTGGAGAAAGTGCTGGGTTTCGCGGAAATTAGACTTGTTACCTTTTGGTTCTTTGGTTGAGGAAGTCTTTGTCAATATATTGGACTTGAATTTGGTTTTTTTTTTTAATGGTGTTGTCCCAGAGGTGTCGCCCCCGACTTACGAGTCATAGGTCGTGGGTTCGAACCCAGCCAGGCGCATTACTTTGTGTAATTTATTTCATCACCACTGTTTTCAAAACGGTGAAGGAAAACATCAGAACCAAAAATTCGAAGACATGTGACATCCATCAATCCACACTGACCCGGGTGGTGGATTATGACCCACTCCCTCTCACAGAGAGGAGGCCTGTGTCCCAGCAGTGGGAACATTAATAGTTATTACTCCTATATTGTTGGCAAGTTTACTTTATCGACTTAATGCGGTTGTCGCAGTGTATATATATATATATATATATTTATTCCACAACTATCACACAACGCCATCTAGTCCCAAGCTAAGCAGAGCTTGTGTTATGGGTACTAGACGCGGCGGTAAGACCCCTCTTTGAGGAGTGGCTGGATAGGAGTCACGGCGTCCTGACCTTCCGCATGACGCAGGTCCTCACCGGACACGGATGTTTCGGGAGGTACCTGTGTCTAAGGAAAAAGGAGGAAACGCCTGGGTGTCACCACTGCGAAGATCGCCCGGAGGACACAGTAGAGCATACGGTGCAAGACTGCCCCGCTTGGGCAGAGCACCGACGTGTCCTCACGGCGGCGATAGGCGGAGACCTCTCGCGCCCAGCATTGGTTGCGGCCATGCTGCGGGGCGAGACGGAGTGGGAAGCGGTCGCCTCCTTCTGCGAAGCAGTAATGCTCGCGAAGGAGAAGGCGCGCCACGAGAGAGAGAGGACAGAGTCCTCCCTCCGCCCCACCCGCGGTGGTTGGCGCCCACGGCGTCGGACGTCGCAAGACGATCTCCGGCCACCGTAGGCGCGGGCATGCGGGCGGCGAGTAAAGGGCAACTCGCCGCCCGACCATGGACCATGCCCGGGTCGACGGCGCGTTGTGTTCCACGCGCGCCTCAAAGAGCGTCAGCACGATGACGGGGCCCCGCCCAAGAGGGCCAAAGCCTGCCGGGGTCGCGGGACTTATCTCATTACCGTGACCCCGGAACACAAAGGGCTATTGAAGGACACCGTGGATTTTAGTCAGTACAAGTCTGACAGTCCCTCCCGCCCTGCCCGGGGTGGGAGGACTCATTTGATGATTTTACCACGCAAAAAAAAAAAAAAAAAAATGGGTACTAGACAACTGATAAACATACTTATATATTTCTAAATACATACATATTATAGACTGGAGAACGTTGGCCTGAAATTGAGCAGAACCAAAACAGAGTATTTGTTTTGCGATTTTGGCGGTCTCTCCAGTCCTGTGCCCATTACTCTTGCAGGAACGCCCATACCAGTCTGTACCGACTTTCGGTACCTCGGGTCGCTTGTCCAAGGAGACGGCGATGTAGACCGGGACATAACACACCGGATAAACTCTTGATGGATAAAATGGCGACAGATCACCGGAACAACTTGCGACCCACGGATGCCCCTCAAGTTAAAGGGGAAAATATACAAATCCGTGATTAGACCTGTCGTATTGTATGGATCGGAATGCTGGGCTGTGAAAAAGGTGGATGAGAAACGATTGCATGTAGCGGAGATGAGGATGTGGAGATGGATGTGTGGAGTGACAAGAATGGATAAAGTAAGGAATGAGTTTATAAGGGGAAGTTTGAAAGTGGCGCCTGTTACAGAAAAAATGAAAGGGAATCGTCTATCTTGGTATGGACATGTGATGAGGAGGGATGACACCCATGTGACTAAGAAAGTGATGAGTATGAATGTTGATGGATGGAGAGGACGAGGAAGGCCAAAGAAAAGATGGATGGATTGTCTAAGGAATGATATGAAAGAAAAAGGAGTAAATGATACTGTGACGTCTGATAGGGGAGAATGGAAGAAGAAAACGTGTTGCGCCGACCCCAAGTAGAATGGGATAAGGGCAGGAAGAAGAATAAGAAGATACATATTATAGATAAATTACACCCAGACACAGAACAAATGATCGTGTTCATCACACAAACATTTGTCCTGGGTGGGAACGACCACACCTCCTGCATAGCAGTCAGGGTCACTAAACACTAGACCGACAGGCTTGTCGAAAGTCTTGCAGGTTCGAGTCCCGCACTGAACAAATATTTGAATGACCTACAACTATGTAGTTGTTTCGGGTCTGGGTGTTAGTGTAGGTATGTGAGTTTCTATGTTTGTAAACGCACCCACGATACAGGATAAAATACTAGTGTGGGGCATCAAAAACATGGCGACACAAAACCATGACGACATAAGCTCCTAATACGACTCCAGGTCTTTTACCCCCGTTACAAATAAACCCACACTCACATCCAGGGTTGGCATGTTTAAAACAAGTTTTTTTAAAACACCTGTTTTAAACAGTGTTTTCATTACACGTTTTAACTACTTCATGGCGGATGAATGCCTATAAAATGAAAATAAATTAATGTTCAGGGTCTTAAAAGCTTGACATTAAATAATTTGAGTGTATGCCCCTGCTATGTCACATTTTTTAATTTTTATTGGCATTGTAATTAATTAATACTTCAGAACATTAGAAAAAACACAGTAATGTTTTTTTTCCATTGATATTTTTTTGTAAATATTTCATTACAAACAGTGAATTTGAAAAGATCTAGTCTAGAAATGAAACATATAATTTATTTGTAAGTTAAGACGTCGACCCATAGTCGAATTAATTAAAAAAAATTACCGAAACTAAAAAAAAACAAAAAACACTTGTTTAAAGCAATTTGAACAGTTTGTTTTATAAAATTAAAAAAAAAAACTGTTTTTTTCCAACCCTGCTCACATCTAACGATAATTGGACCGTGAAACTGTCGGATATTTCCACTTTTACTGTCAATATTCTTTTCAAGATCTGCAAGAATGAAAACATTAAAGTTTCCTATTCTATCGGAGAATTTCACATGGACAGCGAGAATTGAATCGCATGTCACATGAGCTTTGTAATAGTTGGCATCACTGAATTGAAAATTCAGAAAGTATCTTGAAGGCTTCTGCAGTTGAGCTGACTAGGGTGAATTTGACGGGTGAATAGGAAGCGATTACGTCAACGAAAACCGAGTTTAGCCTCCTGCAGACACACGCGATTAATCGCGCTGCGACAACGAGCCAAGCTAATTTCCACTCTAAAAATACTGCGAATGGACCGCGACATGTCGCCCCGCGCGATTAATCGCGTGTGTCTGCAGGAGGCTTTTATGTTTCCTAATTTGATTTCACCGTGCTCAGAGGCCTTGTTTTTACGTGGTAAAATTATCAAATGAGTCCTCCCACACTGGGCACGACGGGAGGGACTGTCAGACTTGTACTGACTAAAATCCACGGTGTCTTTCAATATTCCTTTACGTTCCGGGGCCACGGCTACTCAATACTCCAGCGACCCCGGCAGGCTTTTTTTTTTTTTTTGCGTGGTAAAATCATCAAATGAGTCCTCCCACCCCGGGCAGGGCGGGAGGGACTGTCAGACTTGTACTGACTAAAATCCACGGTGTCCTTCAGTAGCCCTTTATGTTCCGGGGTCACGGTAATGAGATAAGGCCCGGCAGGCTTTGTAAAAAAATCAAATTGTTGATTTGCAAGAACATACATACAGCCTTAAAATCATTGTATTCTGCCTATGAGCAGTCGTGCAAGTGATTATGTCTTAATGTTATGATTATCACATTATTATAATACACAAATGTAATTTATTAATTAACAAAAAACTCATTAAGTAATACTGTGAACAAATTCAAATTAATAATACAATTTTATGCAACATTCCCACCCTCACCAGGGTTCCGTAAACAAACGCCTGATTCCATAACACCTAACAATTTAATCTTTGTTCCAAACTGAGTCTAACTTCTGTATACAGTCCACAGGTACCAACCTAACAGTTTGAAATAGTTCATTGCAGTCACAAACCTCGCTATTTCAGGCTGGCATAAGACTCTCTCTGTGTTTAAATACCGTTTGTCTGAAGCTGGATTTTGGAGCTTCGGCGACAGTACAGTCCTTGTACAAGGAACAATTTAAAGATTTAAGTTGTCTTTTGAAAGTTGGCAACGTTGCAATTAAAAAAATAGCTGTCAACTGTCACGGTTTGACTGAGCAACGTTACTCGACATACGGTAATACGGCAACATTTGTTGTCGGATGTTACTGCGGTGTGGATGCACGGGTAAGTAACAATCAACAAATAGTAACAAGGAGCCACAAAAGTTACCGAATGTTACCGTGTTGCCTTTTGTTGCTCCACAAATGTTACCGGCGGTGTGGATGCACCGATAAAAAAAAAAACGTTGCCCCACACTAGGAATTTCTCCTGTGTCGTGGGTGCGGTTACAAACACGGAAACTTACATACACAGAGACCCAGGCCCGGAACAACTATTTGTAGGTCATACAAATATATTTTGTTCTGTGCGGGAATCGAAGCCGCGATACGCAGCGCAGCATTCCATTCGCTCCGCCACTGCGCTAGCCGTCCCGTCGAAAATTAAGTAAATAGTTATGTCGATAAAGTACAGCACTCATTAAAGCTATTGTCAAACAGACAGGCGAAGCGAAGCAGTTTTGTTTGTAATGTATGGAATTGTTTGAAGCCTGTCACATAGACTACCGGACCGCTTTCGCTTTTCTTTATAACAGGATTCGGATCGCATTCGCTTCGCCTGTCTATTTGACAATAGCTTAAAGATGATATAATTTTCTTATTCGAATCATACAGTGTCAAAGTAAAGAACTAAGGTCAAACACTATTCCAACAACAATTCCTTTCATATTATTATCTACATAGAAAAATAAGCCTCAATCCAGACAAATATCCTCGAAATTTCATTTCCAAAGGGCCAAAGAAAAGGGTCGTCCTGGTACAATAAAGAATCGTCACAAATGGACTTCTCTTGGGTTCCGTAGCAATGTCAACTGAATAGTTTTGTCCTAAGGGTCAGCTTTTGACAAGCGTTCCGGCCCATTACCAGACTTAAGTAGGGTTTAAATGTTCGTTGAATGAATAATAAGTTTACATTTCATTTAGTTGGGTTTGCTTTTGTTTGTATTATTTTTTACGGTATTGACTGTGTTTACTGTTTTTGTTTTACAAATGTTGGTGACACTGGCCAAAAAAAATCATTTTTTAAGTACCGGGTCAAACAGGGTGAGTAGGAACGCAGGGTTGAATCGGGACAAAACTTTATAAGGGATTTTAATGACAAATTATGATGGTATGTTGCCAACAAGGTCTCAAAATAATGTAGGTAGTATTATTCAATAAATAAAATTGAGTATGTATGATATTGGTATGTAGTATAGAGATTAGGTGCGTCCCCACAGAGCGCGCAGCCTCGCGAGGCATTTTCCGCGCGAAGCAGCTTGGTTGTAGTGGACGTGTCTCGGGCGAGGCGAGTGACAGCGCCGCGCTGCCGCGGTCGACTGACCGAGCGCCCGAGCCATCCAGTGTCGGCTTTTGTTTTGCTCGCGGTCGAACAACAATAGACGCGTCCTCACAGAGTGAGCAGCCTCGCTTGTCAGTTTCCTCGCGCAGCAAAAGCCTCGCGAGGCTGCGCGCTCTGTGTGGACGCACCTATAGGGTAAATTCGTTAGAGTTGGCCATAGTTTTTTCAAAGGTGTGCTGAAATAAGAATAAATACTTTTCCTTGTTATTTTGGCATATTTTCATAATTTTAACATTAATGTTATACATTATTGGCATACTTATTGTTTTAATTAAAGAGATCATGTCTAAAAATACAATTAAAAATAAAACTCGTTTCGCCATCTCTCCCTGGGTTCCCGTGTAAGATGGCCATATGAGTGAGGTAGTGATGGCCAGTACTATGTCTGTATACCTTGTTACTAATTTGCTTTATTTTTTTGAACCACATGTTTTTTTATGATTTAACCTATGGCGACAAGTACTCAGCATGCACTTATCGTAACACATTGCACAATTTTCATGAACTCAAAGATTGGACAAGATAAGCACATTTAATCCAATCTTCGGTGAGGGACGTTATGTAGTAGTCAGTAGTAGGTTTTTTTCAAATTCCGAGAAAACGTGCAGTAATGTCCCTAAATCGTCTTGTCTACGCTCAAAACATTGTGATGGTCATTGGCACGATACCCCAACTTTGCATGGCCGCCTCTCCTAATCTTATGGGAAAGATGGCCACACCAATTAAGAACGTAGGTGTATGTAATACGTTAAGAAATTTGAAGTTATAATGTAGCTGCGTTCATGAAGTTATTAGAAAATGTAAAAGAAATCCTAACTTTTACAAAATTACATCGTAATATTGTAAAATATGCACACATAAAGAAATATTACAGTAGTTTGAAAACATTATGTTGGATTTTACTCTTTTTTATTATTTTTTTCTGAATACTTTTAACTTGCACTTGTACTTATGCACGATGTGAAGCGGACCTGGCATTTACAGCGATATCCAGGAAGTGTTACCGAAATATTTCGATTGGCTATCTCTCCCGTACGGCCATCTCTACCAACTTTACCCTAAATTATTATCATCACACTTTCTAGGATCGCGTGACTGTCTTAAAAGGGTACAAAATATTACTCGAAAAGGAAAATTGTCAATTCATCATCAATTCCTCACATCAAAGGTTGGTGTGAGTTATCCTATTTAGTAAGTGAGAAAAGATTTTAAACATAAATAATTAGTCTATATAACCTTTAGACTTCTAGGATTTAGGCCCATTTCTGAGAAGGAATGACAAACATTCCAACCACGCAGGTACAGTCTGGTTTAGGGGCAAGCAACTTCGGTATTTTAGGTTCGAAATAATGTCAGTTTCAGGGATTGAAACTAACTTTAATTTATCATTCTACCTACCTATCGTGTGTTATTTAAAAGAGTTTCTCTTTTCAGCCAAAAGGCTTATCAGCAACGATGCTCTGGTCGGTTCTAAGCCTCCAGAGCCTTGAACATCGACGCCGAGTTTCCAGCTTGTCGGTTTTTTATCGGTTACAATTCGATGAGAGTGCTATAGAACTGCACAACTTGATTCCACCTTTTTTTATCGTGGTATAATCATCAAATTAGTCCTCCCACCCAGGGCAGGGCGGGAGGGACTTCCAGACTTGTACTGACTAAAATCCACGGTGTCCTTCAATAGCTACGTTCTGGAATCACAGTAATTTGTTAGACCCTTGACCCCGGCAGGCTTTGGCCCTTTAAGGGGGTCCCGTCATTATGCTGACACTCTTTGAGGCGCGCGTGGGACACAACGCGCCGTCGACCCGGGCATGGTCCATGGTCGGATGGCGAGTCGCCCGTTACTCGATGCCCGTATGGCCAACTTGATTCCGCCTGGCCCTTTCCATCATCGGACTACAAGACGTACGTCAATGCGCCATCGGCACAAGGTAGACATTCCATCCTTATACACAACGCGTTTTATCAATACATACTGGTGATAATAATCCTTGCTGGTGTCTTTATTTCCTGAGCGACTATGAGATCTTTAAGTTAAGAGTGAATAGGTTACTTCTAGGCAGGCGGCGAGGGGCATGCGGGCGGCGAGTAATGGGCGACTCGCTGTCCGATCATGGACCATGCCCGGGTCGACGACGTGTTGTGTTCCACGCGCGCCTCAAAGAGTGCCAGCACAATGACGGGGCCCCCCTTGGGCCGAAGCCTGCCGGGGTCGTGGGACTAACGAGCTACCGTGACCTTGGAACCTAAAAGGGCTATTGGAGGACACCGTAGAATTTAGTCAGTACAAGTCTGACAGTCCCTCCTGCCCTTCTCTTGTGGGAGAACTCATTTGATGATTTTACCACGATAAAAAGCCGTAAGTAAGTACTTCACCGTCAACCACACCTTCGCTTACCGTCAGGCGAGAGTGTCTAAACGAACTATCACTACTAAATAAATATACAAAACTCTTTAATTTACTAAATTACCTATCGATATAAACAAAATAATCATCATCATCATCAGCCTATAAATGTTCCCACTGCTGGGACACAGGCCTCCTCTCTGAGAGAGGGAGTGGGCCATAATCCACCACGCGGGCCCAGTGCGGGGTGGTAGATGTCACGTCTTCGAATTTTTGGTTCTAGGAAATGCCGGTTTCCTCACGATGTTTTCCTTCACCGTTTTGAGAGCAGTGGTGTTGAAATAAATTACACAAAGTTATGCGCCTGGCTGGATTCGTACCCACGACCTACACTCGTAAGTCGGGGCCGATACAACTGGGCCACCACTGCTCTCGGAACAAAATAATGCTGTTGGAAAATAGACATACATTTTTCAAAAGCAATATTTTTGTTTTGTTTAGGCACCGCATCAAATCAATCAACAAAATGTGACTGTGTTGCGATACCCGCATCGAACCAATATTTGAATGTACTTCGGATAGTGTTGGACAGGGTAAACAAACACCCATGTAGGTATATGTTTTATGTGGGATACGTAATACATCTGCAGTGAATGTTTTTTCAGGCTTTTGGGGTAATCTGCTTTTTTCCAACTGTGTTGATAGACATAAAAATCCATCTGTACTAGTAGATACTTTAATTTAAAAAGGGATTTAGATATAATTATTAATTTTATTTTATTTATAAAAAAATGTGCCCCCCACATTAGGAATTATTTATCCTGTATCGTGGGTGCGTTTACAAACATAGAAACTCACATATTTATAAAACTACGCGGACATAGGAGCGTATTATTTGGCACAATTCAAGCTTGTAAGGAGAAAGAGTACAGAAACCAAATGGATATCAGTCATTTTTTTATTGGGAAAAACCCACCACACAATTCCCAAACCACTGCAACTCCTGAAAGCCAGAATCAACAGTGGCAACCACCAGAAAAGCGCCGAGACAATGAAGCTCGACGTGTCTCAGAGAATGAATCCTGCAACGTATCCAATCCAACCTGTCTTGGATCCTGCAACGTATTTAATCAGAAAAGAATAGTGGAGGAGTAGGATCCTAGTCTAGTTTCCACTTCAGTCATGAATATCAGTCTGAAATATTTTCGATACAATACACATTACCCCCTTAGTGTCTTTTTTTTTTTTTTTTTTTTTAGCGTGGTTAAATCATCAAATGAGTCCTCCCACCCCGGGCAGGGCGGGAGGGACTGTCAGACTTGTACTGACTAAAATCCACGGTGTCCTTCAATAGCCTTTTATGTTCCGGGGTCACGGTAATGAGATAAGTCCCGCGACCCCGGCAGGCTTTGGCCCTCTTGGGCGGGGCCCCGTCATCGTGCTGACGCTCTTTGAGGCGCGCGTGGAACACAACGCGCCGTCGACCCGGGCATGGTCCATGGTCGGGCGGCGAGTTGCCCTTTACTCGCCGCCCGCATGCCCGCGCCTACGGTGGCCGGAGATCGTCTTGCGACGTCCGACGCCGTGGGCGTCTACCATTGCGGGTGGGGCGGAGGGAGGACGCTGTCCTCTCTCTCTCACGGCCCGCCTCCTCCTTGACGAGCATTACTGCTTCGCAGAAGGAGGCGACCGCTTCCCACTCCGTCTCGCCCCGCAGCATGGCCTCGACCAATGCCGGGCGCGAGAGGTCTCCGCCTATCGCTGCCGTGAGGACACGGCGGTGCTCTGCCCAAGCGGGGCAGTCTTGCACCGTATGCTCTACTGTGTCCTCCGGGCGATCTTCGCAATGGTGACACCCCGGCGTTTCTTCCTTCCCCATCCGACACAGGTACCTCCCGAAACATCCGTGTCCGGTGAGGACCTGCGTCATCCGATAGGTCAGGATGCCGTGACGCCTTTCCAGCCACTCCTCAAAGAGGGGTCTTACCGCCGCGATTGCGGCGTGCCCGAACCTCGGTTGCGACAGTCGTTCCCTCCATACTGCCCTGAGATCGCGCCGGACCTCTTCCCGCCGCGCCTCGACTTGTCGGGGCAGCGGGAATTCTCCCCGGCGCCGCGCCTCCACGCGCCACTCATAGACGCGCTGGAGGGCGGTCGCCTCCAGATCCCAGGGCAGTAATCCGGCAAGGAGGTTGGCCGATTCGCCGGCGATCGTGCGGTATCCTCGGATCATCCGGATAGCCATGACCCTCTGGCATGCGACCAGCCTCGCTGGTCGCGTCCGCATGCTCAGGGCCCACACGGGGGCCCCGTAGAGGGCCATGGACCGCACGATACCGGCGTACAGCCTCCGGCAGGAGGCGTTTGGCCCGCTGAGGTTGGGCAGGAGTCGCCTGAGGGCGCCTGCTGCCCGGTTCAGCCTTGGGGCCAAACGCAGGAAGTGCTCCTTGAAGTTCCACCGGCCGTCGAGGACGAGTCCCAGGTACTTCATCGTCCTCCCGACGCCGATGCGAACCCCTCCCACCGTTATGTGGGTCTCTGACCGTGGCGCGTTCAGACGGCCATGAAAACACATGGCCTCTGTTTTGTGGAGCGCCACGTCGAGTCCCAACTGCCGGATCCTTCCAACGACTGTCGCGACCGCTTGCGTCGCCAGGTCGGCCGCCGCCTGGTGCGACTCTCCCTCCGCCAGGACGAGCGTGTCGTCGGCGTAACATATTACGCCGACGCCGTCAGGGAGGTCGCCGCGCAGCACCCAATCGTATCCGATGTTCCACAGGGGCGGCCCCAAGACCGAACCCTGTGGAACACCGCACGACATCTCTCGCCGGTTCCACTCTCCCCGGTGACCGGGGTAGATGACGGCTCTGTCCGTCAGATAAGCCTCGACTATGCGACGGAGGTAGGTCGGCACCCGGTGATACCGGAGTGCCTCCCTGATGCAACTCCAGGGCAGGGTGTTAAAGGCATTGGTGATGTCCAAAGACACCGCCAAGACGACCCTGCCCCGGGCTACTGCATCCCCCGTCGTGAGGGCTCTCACGCGCATGATGGCGTCCACCGTCGAGCGCCCCCTGCGGAAGCCAAACTGGCTCTCCGCAAGGTTCGGGCCCACCCGATTCAGGTGCCCGACGAGGCGGTCTGCAATGACTCTCTCAAAGAGCTTGCCCACCTCATCGAGCAGCACGATGGGCCGAGCAGCACGATGGGCCGAACCCCCTTAGTGTCTAAACACACTATGCCGAAGTTACGCGACCGAAGTTCAGCACAATTACGCCTGCAATGCTATTTGAATTACTGACGACACACTATGCCAAAATTACGTCGCGTCATAGCGTACCGCCTAACTTCGGCCGGGCGTAAGTTCAGCGGCTACTTATTCTGTGACCACACATTATACGCGACCGAAGTTCGGTTCGATTACCGACAAAAATCCGGGGGCGGGGAGCAGCAGGGAGCCACCCGCGCCGAATTTCTGCCGCGTAAATTCGGCACTTATGGTGTGTCATATCAGCCAAATACGTCGGAACGTGAAATCAGCCGCCGAAATTCGGTCGCGTAACTTCGGCATAGTGTGTTTAGACACTTCGAGGGCCAAAGCCTGCCGAGGTCGGTTTTTTAATGTTAGGACAGTGCTTCCAGGATTGTAGAATATCGCGGTTTTGGTACGCTAAAAACAAAGGGCGGTTTTAGTCAATACAAGTCTAATAGTAGGTACATTCGCTCCATCCTGAGTAAGATGACTCATTTGATAATATCTCGCACTGGAAAAGGAGACTGTAATGATAACATTACACTGACCAAAGACCAGGCCGATATTTTTGAATGAATACAAAACAGTCCAAATACCACTGTACCTGACAAATTAGCATTGTCACTACAAACATTTCAATTACAAGCGCCACTAGAGATGCACCGCGTTGCCTCTCTAAAAATAAAACAACTATTACACGCATGTCCGCATACACATTCCATTCATTTCATTCCGTTCAGTAATGTGTGACTGTCATGAGTTTGAAATCATTCACTCATGATATTATTCGTTCACGGTTTCATTCACTCCTTTCGCTACGGATTTTGTCGTACAATAGGTATGAAAGATGTATAAGATATCTTGTGGACAGAATGGAATATTGTGTCTGCTTGGATTTTGTATTCGAATTGTATTAGCATAGGTTTCTTTATTGTATCGCATCTTATTGAAAATCCATCATATTGAATCCTAAAGTAACTAAGTCTGTGTAGGTTTTTTTTTATCGTGCATTATCAAATGTGATGTGATATGTGACCATACTGTCAGACTTGTACTGACTAAATCCACGGTGATCTTTCAAGGGCTAACTATACATTCCGGAGTAACAGCTAATGAGAGATTCCCGCAACCCCGGCTGGGTTTGGCCATCAGATTGCTGACAGCTCTTTGAGGCGCGCGTGGAACACGACGCGCCGTCGACCTGGACATGGTACATATTCGGACGGCGAGTCACTCTTTGTCCTGCACCATATGCTCGACAGTATCCTCCGGGCGATCCTCGCAGTGGTGACACCCAGGCGTTTCTTCCTTTCCAATTAGATATAGGAATCTCTCGGAATATATACGGCTTGGTACGACTGGTTGTCAGACTTCCATGCCAGTCACTGCCTATATATGATCAAACAAGGCGCAAGCCATGAGTCTCCTCTCTGTCTGTAGCATTTGATGTTTAAAACTTTCTGTCCAAAACGTAGTTATCGTTATACTTGACGAATACGTAGCCTTTTTTTTAGCCTGGTAAAATCATCAAATGAGTCTTCCTACCCAGGGCGGGGCGGGAGGGACTGTCAGACTTGTAATGACTAAAATCCATGGTGTCCTTCATTAGCCCTTTACGTTCCAGGGTCACGGTAGTGACAGGCTTTGGCCCTCCAGAGGGGGGCCCCGTCATCTTGCTGACGCTGTTTGAGACGCGCGTGGAACACAATGCGCCGTCGACCCGGGCATGGTTCATGGTCGGGCGGCGAGTTACCAATTATTCGCCGCCCGCATGCCCGCGCCTACGGTTGTCGGAGATCGTCTTGCGACGTCTGTCGCCGTGGGCGCCTACCGCTGCGGCTGGGGTGGAGGGAGGACGCTGTCCTCTCCCTCTCGCAAACGAATAGGTAGCCTTGGGTTATTTTTTTTTAAGTTAATAATACATGGAGCCCAATACTTATTATATTTATCCCTTTTATCAATCAATCAACACATAACATTCCACTGAAAATCATATTAAACTTCTTAAATTCAAACAAAAGACATCTTACTAACTATTAAATTTTAAAATGATTCATCGACTTCGTTCTTTCAATCCGCCAGTGCATTCATTCTGCTTCTGACTTTGAATCATTTGTTCATTCAAGCGTCCAGCCATTCACATATCGCCCATTCATTCACTCGTTCTTTCATGCATACTAAGATACTCGTTCGTTCGTAAACGCTAGTATCCGATGATGCATCGTGGAGCGGTATATTTTAGCAGATTTTTGCAAGGGAGAAATATTTTTCTTGTACGTACCTACGAGTATTTACATGTGAGAGATACAATTACTTACGAGTTTCGTATTTTTTGGAAGGATAAGTATCCTATTTTCGTTTGGGAACAGAGTTTTTTATTCTTTTTTTATCGTGGTATAATCATCAAATGAGTAACACCCAAGGCGGGACAGTAAGTAAGGAGGAGGAGTAAAATCCACGGTGTCCTTCAATAGCCCTTTACGTTCCGGGGTCACGGTAGCTCGTTAGTCTCTCAACTGGATTCAGTAGTTTAGGGAAAAGGTATACGTATAACAAATAAAATTATTCCACATAATACTATAACTTTTTCAACTATAATTTACAGAAAATAGTGACATAAATAGTCGGTACTGTAATAAAAATAGTAGTGTAGAGAAAATCCGTTTTTTTTTTCTGTGTAAAAGAGCATCCATATATAATATCCTCTAAAGTAATCCTATTTTTAATATCATTTGGATCGGTTTATTAAAATTAGTGATACACTACAGATCACCAGTCGTAATATCCAGATTTTCCGAAATTCCTAATGCCAAAACATCAAATCTTAATTCGTAATATGTCTTCTCTTCCATGAAATGTAACACCCCTCTTATCACATAACCCTATTCGCAATATCACCCGGCGAAGCTAATACAATGCGTGCCTGTGCCCTGTAGCATTACTATAGGGATATCTTGTTCCAGACATGCGTATCAAATAATTATGGCAAATCACAAGCGAAAGACTATTTTCTTCAGCTTAGATTTTTTCCACTCCTAAGACATTATTCAACTTCTATTTCTTTCATCTCTTTCCAAGCGTCGTTATGCACTATTTATTGCCGGCAAAAAATAATTAAGCTCACGCACTTTTTCCAGGAAGCAGAGTTGAGCAGCCAGAGAGGCAGAAACCACAGAGTGCCACCAGCTAGTATACAGGGTGAATTTTTCAACTGGGCGTGGATGGCTATATTCGAAACTATGAGGAATATCGAAAAACGTTGAAAGGAGTCTCAAGGCCGATTTTGACAACAACTAAAACATTGGATTTTAGAAAAATCAATATCCCTGGCCAGGAATCGATCTGGCTGATTTTGGAAAAAAAATCACTTCCTGTATTATTACACCATTCGATAGTGTTGCTAATAAGGATCAAATTCTGAAAAGTAAACATATACGGTTCGATTCCTGGCCTTGATTATTGATTTTTCTAAAATCCAATGACGTAGTTTTTGTTTTCGTCATAATCGGCCTCGAGACTCCTTTCAACGTTTTTCGATATTCCTCATAGTTTTGGATATAGCCATCCACGCCCAGTTGAAAAATTCACCCTGTAAATACTCTTTTCGGCTTGACCATATTCAAACAAGCTCGCCGATTGCGAGTACTACGCATCCGATCTTTCTGAAGCACTTCACCAAAGGGTCAGTGTATGTCTTCCTAGGGCATCGGGGTCCCGGTGTTACTACTCACCTCTGCTCTATTTATTATTCGCCTTTTAGGAGCTCGTGGCTAAATAATTACAGCCGCACAGGCCGCTCTTCCGGGTTAAGCCGCGCTTGCCGAGGTTGGTCTGTGGATGGGTAACCATCTGTCATAGCGAGTTTCCTCCGTGTCTTGGATAGCAGGTAAAGCTGTTGGTTCCGGCAGTCATTTGTAGATCTTTGACAGTCGTTACTGTTAGTCAGAAGCTCTAAAGTCTGACAACCAGTCTTACCATGAGGTATCGTATTACCCAGTTACTGGGTTGTGGAGGTCCGATAGGCCGTCGCTCCATGTAAAATACTGATATTCAGCTGCATCTGGTTTGACTGAAAGCCGACCTCAATATAGTTGGGAATAGGCTAGGCAGGTGATGTTATTGGCCTTTCATTCATCTTTTCAACTGCAATAAATAGTTTCCTTATAAGCTCCAAATGTAATAAAATATCCTACTATAAAATCAAACTGTCAGACCTCAAAGAAAACTCTCCTGCTATTTTTATAAAACCACGTAAGAAATTTGGCTCAACTATTTGAAGACTTCTTGCAAAGTTTAACCCTATTTCATACAAAATGCACAAGAAACTGTGAAACAAAAATCCTTTAGGAACTCGCGGCAAAGATGTCACAAGATATCATTTGTCTTTGCAAAGATAGGGTCGCGCTGTTTCTTATTTATCTTTTTAACTGGATAATGGCTGGAAGAACATTATTTATCGAGATTTCTTTGGCTTAAGAAAAGGAATGTGCTTTTATTTGTCACTGAAATGGAAAGGGTAAGTACAAAAAAAATATTGTTTATGTATAGTTCTAAAGCTAAGGCACGTTTTATGTAAAAGACTAGACGAGGGCGGCGTGTGCGACAGATGATAAAAGAAACATAAGCAATACAATTTAAAAGCTGCTATTTCCCATGATAGACCGTAAGACCCCTCTTTGAGGAGTGGCTGGAAAGGCGTCACGGCGTCTTGACCTACCGCATGACGCGGGTCCTCACCGGACACGGAAGTTTCGGGAGGTACCTGTGTCGGATAGGGAGGAAAGAAACGCCTGGGTGTCACCACTGCGAAGATCGCCCGGAGGACACAGTAGAGCATACGGTGCAGGACTGCCCCGCTTAGGCAGAGCACCGCCGTGTCCTCACGGCAGCGATAGGCGGAGAGTCGGAGACCTCTCGCGCCCGGCATTGGTCGAGGCCATGCTGCGGGGCGAGACGGAGTGGGTAGCGGTCGCTTCCTTCTGCGAAGCAATTATGCTCACGAAGGAGGAGGCGGGCCGCATGAGGGAGAGGACAGCGTCCTCCCTCCATCCCAGCCGCAGTGGTAGGCGCCCACGGCGACGGACGTCGCAAGGCGATCTCCGGCCACCGTAGGCGCGAGCATGCGGGCGGCGAGTAATGAGCAACTCGCCGCCCGACCATGGACCATGCCAGGGTCGACGGCGCGTTGTGTTCCACGCGCGCCTCAAAGAGCGTCAGCAAAACGACGGGGCCCCCCTCTAGAGGGCCAAAGCCTGCCGGGGTCGCGGGACTTATACCATTACCGTGACCCTGGAACATAAAGGGCTAATGAAGGACAGCGTGGATTTTAGTCAGTACAAGTCTGACAGTTCCTCCCGCCCTGCCCGGGGTGGGAGGACTCATTTGATGATTTTAACACGCTAAAAAAAAGAGTGAGCATTAAATCTGCACATAAATAAAGACATTAAAATAAAATTCAACGGATTGATTTTTCTGATAGACTTTTTAATGAAATGAAAATAAATTCATGTCATCATAACATTTTATTTTCACGCGATATACAACCTACAAAACAGCTGTGGAAATCGGGAATTGTTTTTAACTTGCAAGATATGATTACAGATAGACATTGGCACATGTGAAAGTAAAATAAAAGCTTTTAAAAAAATAACCAAACAGGTACCACCTTTCAATTCCTGCTGATAAGCAGCATCCCTTTGTTGTCATTCAAATGAATGAAAGCTGGTTAAATAAATATGAGATATTGACTCTTTGCCACTCAGTAACAGGCGCAATACAATGACATGTAGAAACGAAGTCGCAAACAGAACAAAATGATTGCTGTTCAGTAAAGATTTAATTTTTACATATTACAATCTCGTTCTGAAATTTAATAAAAGGAGTGGTGAGTTTACTTCAGCAAATAGGGGAACAGTGTATAAGACGGGGACACGAGGTATGATGGGAAATCACACAAAACTAACGTAGCACAAGCGCCAACAGGACGCCATTTCTGTCTGGCCGCTTGCAAATGACGTTCTGATGGCGCTTGCTCTACGTTAGTGTTGTGTTAAGTATGCCTAAAGAGTGTATGTCTCCATTATACCTCGCGATTATTAACGTCCCCGTCTTATACACTGTTCCCCTAAAATAAATTAATTTGTACGTCGTGAGGGAAATTGTGTTTTAGCCAGTTTTAGCCATGATCACACAGTTTTTTTATTGCATGCCACCATATCACTTACTTTATAATTAACATTATGGGGTTTATTGATAAAAGCCTAATAATAAAATTAAAATTAAAACTAAAATACATTAATTAAACCTAAATATTTACAAAATAACATTATTAAACTAATTTTTACAAACTATTATATTATTATTATATTATTATATATAATATCTATTAAATAGGTACCTGTTTTTTTTTTAAAAAAAAAGTTTCCCAACCTAGGAGATTCTCCGATAACGTGAGTGCGTTTACAAACATAGAAACTCACATACACAAACACCCAGACCCAGAACAACTGCTTGCAGATCATACAAATATTAGTTCCTCGGGGATCGAACCCGCGACACGCTGCGCATTAGTCGATCGCTTAGCCAATGGATCAACCGTGCTGTAAAACCAAACATAGCCACCGTATCCTTGTTTTTTGCCTATGCAAAAAAAAAACATGACTGTATTATTGTCTACTGCACCAAAAAAAAAAAAACAAGAAACTAAAAAGGAATCTACCTTCTTCAACCCCGAACAACCCAGAATTTCTTAAACTTTTCTCGAACAATCTACATAAAACCTCACCACATTACATAAAATGCAGTGTAAGGACATCTCCAAGGTTACGTGAACCCTTTTGGTACGTTCAACTCGACGGAACTCCGTGGGAGGGAACAGCTGTTACCTCCGTATTATAACTCTGTACATGTATTATGTATCGCTTTGTATGTAGTAGGGATGTGTCGACTAGTCGCCGACTAGTCGGCTAGTATGATATATTTTTTTTTTTAATACCTATAATTATCAGTACTAATATCTTATATGAAAGTGTGTTATTCTGTTGTCGATTGATTTTTAATGATTTATTTTTCAAGATGGTTATAGGCTATTATAGTGAAGAGAGGGACAGCGAGAGACAGAGAGAGACAATCGCTAGTTGTAAATGTTTTTCATCTTAAGATCGAACTTTCTGTTTATAAAACTAATCTAGCCTCTTGTTTTGGTACTCAACAATATTAGAACGTTAATTAAAAAAAAAACTGTGAATGCACAGTGGGTGCCCTCATCATTGCAATTGCAGCCTATTACTGACCACTGAGAGCAGTGGTGGCCCAGTGGTATCGGCCTCGACTTACGAGTTGTAGGTCGTGGGTTCGAACCCCGTCAGGCGCATTCCTTTGTGTAATTTATTTCAACACCACTGCTCTCAAAACGGTGAAGGAAAACATCGTGAGGAAACCGGCATGTCCTAGAACCAAAAATTCGAAGACGAAGACATGTGACATCTACCAATCCGTACTGGGCCCGCGTGGTAGATTACGGCCCACTCCCTCTCACAGAGAGAGGAGGCCTGTGTCCCAGGAGTGGGAACATTTATAGGCTGATGATGATGATGATGATGACTGACCACTGTTGGACGTAAGCGTCCCCCAAGGAGCGCCACAGCGCACGATTTTTTGCTTTCTTCATTCAACCAATGCCAGCTACCTTCTTCAGGTCATCTGTCCATCTTGCCTCCCACACTACGCTGTCTCCATTCTAAAAACATCCTGCTCCACCTGTCGTGACATGACCAAAACAAGACGAAGTCCGACTAGTCGGCCTTTTTGCAGCTGCCTAGTCGGTTACAGTCATAGTCAGCCCATCACTAGTATGTGTGGGAAGATGGAAGGTGGTTTGCAGAAGGTTTTGTTAAGATCAGCATTTTCGTAGGGAATTGAAAATTAATTTAGATCTTGTTTATTTAATTCATCAGCGATGTTAAACAGAAGTTACATAAAATAACACCTTTTTCACATGTGAGCGAAACCAGTGTGAAAAGCTAGTAGAAAAAACTGGTCAAGTGCGACTCGGACTTGTAGTTATAAAAGATGACTTACTTTTGTCGGCGTATGTACTGATTTTGTAAGAAATTAACTACAAATAATATACGTAGTATTTAAAAACCCACTAACTGTAAAATCTAAAAACCCACGTTTTTAAATGTCCTAAAAATAAGAAAATAACCCTACGGGGCTGAGAGAGGGGCCACTCAAAACGTGGGGGCGTATCTTTGCAAGTTACACCCACGATCTATTACACGTCATGTAAATATATCCCATAAATAATCTCTTAAATAATATACGCCCCCACGTTTTGAGTGGCCCCTCTCTCAGCCCCGTAGGGTTATTTTCGTATTTTTAGGACATTTAAAAACGCGGGTTTTAAGATTTTTTAAAATCTATTAATTTTTTGTAACAAAACGACGAGTTTTTGATTTTTTTTTCCTTTATTTTGTAAATTCTCACTTCTTGTCAAACATGATTCTAGTTCAACGGCTCGTACCTTAGCTTTTAATTACGTCGCGAGCGTCAACAAGCGGAACACAAACGGCTGTATCTTTGCATTGCGTTGACTTATACGTTACATTTTATCTCTACTCCAAGAAATTGTACACCGGAGTATTCGATATTAATTTCAGCTTGAAACCTCTACGAGTTCCTGAGGAAAAAGGAAAATAGACAGACAGATTGACAACAAAGTGATCCTTATGAGGGTTCCATTTTGTCTTTCGAACTAGGGAACCCTAAAAAGGACTAACATGACCCTGTATATAAAAAACTAATCTTCCATAACAAACAATATATTATTCCACTTAATAAATATAAACTTCGCCAAAATATTATGTCCTCAAGCAAAATTGTTAGTTGTACGCATAGCTGTACAAATCCAATATAAGCTGATTGTTCATTATACCGGAATACCATACAAAACAGGGTCAAGTAACACTGGATAAGCATAGGTTGATGTGTAACCTCGTGTACATAATTCAGGATTTTGTTGCTACATAGATTAGATCAAAAAGTAAGTTTGTTATCTTTCCGCCACAAAACCAATGTTCTTGGGATTTTGCATTGTACGTTGTACATTTCGTGGTATCGGCCTCGACTAGAGCAGTGGTGGCCCAGTGGTATCGGCCTCGACTTAAGAGTAGTAGGTCGTGGGTTCGAACCCAGCCAGGCGCATTACTTTGTGTAATTTATTTCATCACCACTGCTCTCAAAATGGTGAAGGAAAACATCGTGAGGAAACCGGCATGTCTTAGAACCAAAAATTCGAAGACATGTGACATCCACCAACCCGCACTGGGCCCGCGTGGTGGATTATGGCCCACCCCCTCTCACAGAGAGGAGGCCTGTGTCCCAACAGTGGGAACATTTATAGGCTGATGATTATGTTGTACATTTCATCCCGAAAAAAAGTTATGGTCTCAAAGAACGTTAAATGTTTGTATAACGTTAATGAACGCTATAATTAACGGCTTTTCCAGTTAATGTGGCTCTAATATGATAGAGCAAAGATATTGTTTTATCATAAACACATTTATACCTTTCTTAAAGGCCCCTAACCCCAATACCTGCCCCCAAAACACCTTTGACCAACTTTTCGACATCAGCATTTGTTTTTCAAAAAACCCCAACGGTACCATGTTTTTCTAATGTCTCACCATCTGTCCTTGGCGTCACTCCAAGGCACACAACTTGGTTATATTAAATCCAGCTTACTTACCAATATATTTGGTCTAAGCGAAAAGCAATGGAGCTCGTCTAAAAATGTTTAGACGATATTTTATGGAAACCGTTTTTGAAATTGGATAGAGGTAAGGTCTATCTTGAGAGCGGTTTCATTTTTGGATTTTGGTGTATCTTTTAGTGTTGGATCTATGCCGGTTTTTATGGCTAAGACCATACTGAGAGCACATTAAACTGGTATCACAATAAGACTAGACATGAGTAGAAAAATGCGTTTGTTCTTAGGGTTCCGTACGTCCGAATACAAAAACGGAACCCTTATAGGATCACTCGTGTGTCCGTCTGTCTGCTTACAGTCAATTATCTCCGAATCTACTAGGCCGATTGGGTTGTATCAATTCAGGAATTGATATGTGTACCAAATTTCAACCCAATCGGCCTCGGTCACAGATGACCCAAGCACAGAGGTGTGACGTGAATAGATGAAATCTGTATGTGGGAGGTAATTTTTGGGGGGGAAGGGGAAAATGAAAAAAAAAGTTTTGAAAATTGCATCGTGTGACATACCAAATGAAAGGTCTTGTTGAGACAATCTTAAATATATTTTTTATGTAATTTTAAAATAAATAGTTTCCAAGTTATTCAAGAAAATAGATGAAATGTGACCATTCCCCCCCCTTATCCCCAAAACTACTGAACCTAAAATTTTGAAAAAAATACAGAAATTAGTTTTCTACTTATAGATTATAGGATAACCTATAAGAAGTCCATGATATTAAAATAACATGGTAAATCACTCAATATTGTGCGTACCAATTTGGGTCAGATTAAAAAAAACGTGATAGGTAACATCGTATGGAACCCTCTTCACGCGAGTCCAACTCGCACTTGGCCGGTTTTTTTAAGCAAATGCCTTAAGTTATGGAGAGTGGTTGAATGTGGTTGTGGAATGCTATCCGCTGGGTGCGAAGTACTAGGTGGGGGTAGTACTATTTGGTCACAGCGCTCATGGTGGCGAAAAGTAGGACAAATGTTGGTTACAAATGTAATCTGTGTAAACACAATTATAGAATATATTTTACTCACCACATTCAATTTGAATGGCCAAAAATGATTTGACAATACTTTGTCCACCCAAAATAACCCAAAATAATATAGTAGTTATAGAAATTTACAGTAAAATACAGTAATTTTTAAATTTTACGTTTTTAATTTTTAAATTCAAAACGTCAGAAGGGTCATTTCCAACAAAAGTTCTGAAAGGTAGGTGGCGCTAAAGTCGTGCATGGCGCCAAAAGAAAAAAATCATATATCATTATTAAAATTTTAGCCTTTATTTCCAAAATTCTAACTTAGGTAATAATAAAAGCGAAACTGAGTATGTTTGATACGTTTCAGGCCCAAATTATCATGTCGATGTTTATGGGTTATGGTACAGCGATAGATTTGGGGCAGTAATTTAAAATTTAATTCTGTCCCTAAGAAAGATTTTCTACATTCATAGATTTGTGGTGCAAATCAAAAGTTATTTCTATGCAATCCAAATTTTTTTGGTCTTGTTAAGACGACCGAAGATTAAAAACATTTCTTTTCTACATTTTAAACATCACCATTTACCGTGCTTGTGACGGTAGAAATCTTTCTACATTGTATCATTTTGTCTATTCTTCCGTCGACAAAATCATATCTACGGTGTCATGGTACGCATGCCGCATCAATATAAGTTCAATAACATCAATAATAATTTTCTTTCTTTCTTTCTGACAACAATATTTCACGCTGTCACAATCAAACCCAAATGAAACTTTTCCGCCTAAGGCTGTGGTTCAGATATAACGGCCTGTTCACAACTTTGGTCTAAGCGATGAGCGATGCGGCGGCGCGATTGATACATTTATTACTTTGTATGTACGTGCATTTGCCACTGGTGACTCCTGGTGGCGTGTTTCAAACATTTGATCTTATCGCTCGCCGCCCCACTCTAAAACAACGCTCACAGCAATAAGATCGTGGCTGGGCCATTAGGCCTCGACGTGAATTGCAACACATGCTCACGTGTATGGCTACACCGAACATCAAATATATTATTACTAGTGTTACAATTATTTGTTGGACCGGGCACAGGTTGATATTTCGCGGCTGTGTTTATATAAAAGTAAAACATATACCTGCATTCATTGGCGTAACATTCCTTTAAATCGTTAGTTTCACTTCTCAGCATTAAATCTCTTTTCTAAAACCTTTTAAACTGTTTCACAATATTCATTGGTTCCTAAACATAGGTTACTTGTTTACTTTCCACATGACAGATAGGTCACACGTCAGTTTTGACAGTTTAAGGCGCCATCTGGTGATCGCCGATTGACTATTATAAAATAATCGATATTAAAGCATATTGTTCAAAACCTCTTAAATAGTATCGTTTGACCCATTCTTTAATAATTCTCAGTTTTTAGTAAAAGAAATTAATAATAAAATAAAATATCCGAAACGGAAATGATTTGGTTTTTTCAATAGGGACTTTTTTCTCGAACCTTCCTTAGCCGCGTCACATTTTTAATCTGTGAACGTTGGCGTATTTTGTCTCTGATAATTGTGTTGACAGTTTATAATTGTGTTTTTACCCAAATTATAAATAGGACCAATACCCCAATAAAAGCTGTTACTGAATCAATAATTGGAAGAGAACGATAATGGAGAATGGAATAGTATTGGATATCGTTGTGTATAATGTGTTGCAGACTTTTAGAAGTGTCGTTGGACAGTTTTAAGGTGAATTTGTGGTGCTGGAGTTTCTTCTTGTTGACCGGGTAATCATTAATCTCCTTGGAAATCGGGGAAAGTGGCTTGTGATGGGCACCCAAACTCCAGCTTGAGATCCGGTGCAGGACATTCGTGGTCGGCAGAGGAAACGTCGCGTCATTCGCCTCTGAACACGCCGAAGTGAATCACAAGTTCTGGTTCCCAGTTGTAAAGGATTCTTAATTGCGCATTCCTGGGTTGTGGCTTCGACCAGCGACCGGCTTTTCAACCTCATCCATAGCCGCCGAGGTGTCTTTCTCCTGAGCTAATTGACAGGCCCCAGAGTAGCTCGTTCCGCCGCTGAGAACCAGAAGGGTGTCTGGAGCCCAGACGCGGAACCCGTTCCTGGAGCACGCCTGAAGCTTCCTGCGGGGACGGCTGCACGGCTGGCGGAGCCCGCCCGGCTATCGCGCCGTGCGAGACGGTTTTTTTTTTCCTACCTCTTAACTTTTATTTTTTATCTTAGTACGGTTTCGGTGGAAACCGGACCTTATAAAACCGGTTTATTTTGTACCCGGTTTTGATCTCGGTACTTAACCGAATTTTACTTTGATGGTCCTGGGCTCGTTCCTTCTTCATCCGGAAGCATTGTGGACATCTTCAGCACCAGGATTCGGGATTATTGAAGTCCCTGGCGCCCAATAACTTAACTAATATTATAAATACATATAACTGGAAGGTTCGGTTAATTTAACACTTAATTTTATTTTTTTTACTTGATCGTAACGTTTCCTCGGAACAGTACTCGGGTATCTCCAACTCCCCACGCCCCAGCTCTTTCTGTTGAAGTTTAAACTGGCTAGCTAGGTTTAAAAATTATTAATAGCTAGAGGAATTTACATTTAATAATTATGTAAAAATTCATTCTGGAACTGTCAATAATTAATGTCGCATGGAAGTCAATCAATTATTAAACCGTGTTTGAATTTAATGTGTTGTTTCCTTCTAGCTTGATCCTTAACCCATAGGGAGAAAATATTTTATGTAACAGTGGCGACCAACGTGTGTATTAGTTGGAGATAGAGGTTACGTCTATTGCTGTACCTTACAAACCGGAGTACTGTTTCTGGAACATTCCATTTATTTTAATCTTAAGTAAGAAAAACCGTCTTGCGGAATCCTTTGTTCATGTTTGTGCCGTTTTATACAATTTTACAATTTACAATTATTTACCTTTTACAATTTTTACTGCGTTATACAATTCAGTTTCGTTTTACCTGTGCCCCAATATACTGTACCAGGACTTTTGTCCTTTGTTATAAGAAAACCCTATTATTGTATTACTCTTTAAGACTGCTATTATTATAACTGCGTTTACTATAGTTATTATTTACACATTGCTCAAGTTTGTAAATTGTGACGGCCAGTTTTAACTTCTATTCGGTTTTTTTTCTCTCCTAGTTTCCATTATGGAACGACCAATTAAATTTAATTTGCTTCGGAAAGATGAGCTCATTTATGAAGTACTGATCCGGGACGCTAAACCCGCCTCAACCGTAGAGGAACTACGTATCCAAATTAGAGACCTCAGTAAACTGGTTTCTTCCGATGAAATCGTGGAGACGGATAGAGATCCGGAGGCGGAATTAAAAGTAATTAAGGCTAAATTGCCGGAAATTGGTGTAGTACTGGATAAGTACCCCACCAGTTTTAAAAAATTTAACCGCGCCAGGGCTTTGGGTTTCCATCTCTTTCATCGTTTGAGTAGGATAACTTCTCCATCTGAGCTTGATGCCGATTACGCCGTCGTTGAAAAGCAACTTAGCAGTTACTTAGCAAGAATCGATTCGGTTAACGCGAGCTTTCACCAATCTTTTACTTCCGCCGAGGAGGCACCGGAGGTGTCCAGTTTGCAGACGAAGGACGTCATCATTTCCTGCAAAAAAGACACGGTCAAGACCCTCGGTGTGAAATTTAACGGGACAGGTTGTGTGAAGGCGTTTATTGAGCGTCTTGAAGAGCTTTGCGAGGCCAGAGGTATCGACGAGGCATCCTTGCATCAATCTGCCCTGGACATTTTTTCAGATGGAGCCTTATTATGGTACCGAGGAATTAAAGCGTTGGTTGGTAATTGGCCGGAACTGAAGAAGCAGTTACTCATAGATTTCGCTCCACCTGATTACGACATGCGTCTCATGTCGGAAATTACGAACAGAACGCAGGGGTTGACTGAGCAGTCTTGTATTTATATAGCGGTCATGGAGAACATGTATAATAGGCTTTCTTACAGGGTACCAGAACACGATCGGTTGGCGCGGATAAAGTACAACATGAGACCGGAATACACTTCGGGGTTGTCATTGTTCACCATCAATACGCTCAGCGAGTTGAAGGAGAAGTGCAGGCAACTGGAGCTGGGCTTCCACAGCAAGGCTCAGTTCCATGAGCCGCCCAAACCGACGTCTTCTTTCGTCGCAGCGGACTTAGCTTACCAAGCCCCGAAGGGTTCAAGGATTGAGGCCGTGCAAACTGACTCGGGTTCGTTGTTTTGTGTTCGTTGTAGGGTTAAGGGGCACTCGTTATCGAATTGTAAATCGAAGGAAATTGTGTGTTACCGTTGCGGCAAGAAGGGCGTACGGGCACCATCGTGCCCTGCGTGTAATAAAAAGCAGAAGGAGGTTCAGTCCTGTCCGACCTGCATTTCAAAAAACTAAAGTCCCGGAACTACAGCCGACATTTTGATAAGTCCGATTGGGACAATTATTTAAAATTTTTAAAGTTATTTTTTAGTACATTAAGGGTGGATACAGTACATTATAAGACTTCGGACGATAGTCGTCCACATTTAACTGTTTCTATTTACGATGACCAGTATTACGGCTTACTCGACTCGGGTTCTTGCATTTCGGTGTTGGGTTCCGATGTCGGTCAGCACTTTATAAGGGCTGGTGCAACTGTGCACGCCGATAATCAGTTGGGCAGCATAGTAATTGCCAATGATTCGCGAGCATCCGTGGAGGGTTATTTATTTTTACCTGTAACTCTCATGGGAGTAACTAAGGTTATTAAATTCTATATTATTCCGGATATTACCACACCGTTGATTTTTGGTGTTGATTTTTGGAAGGCCTTTAATTTGGCACCAAAAATTTTTAATACTTTACCATTTCAATATATAAAACGTAAAAGAGGTCATACTTGCGTCTCGGAGGTTAGGCACCTACAGCCGTTTGATGAGTTAACACCGGACCAGAAGAATGAAGCGGAGTTATTAATTAAAGATTTTGGAAAGGTCTCCTTTGAGGTGAAAGGATTAGGTCGTACCCATCTGCTGCGCCATAAAATAGACACGGGTGATGTTCCTCCTATTAAACAGCGTTATTACCCGTTGTCGCCTGAACGCCTCAAGGAACTCAACCGTCAGCTGGATGAGATGTTGGAGATGGGAGTGGTGGAACCTAGCAATAGCGCGTGGAATAATCCGGTTCTGTTGGCTCCAAAACCAAATGGAGAATGGCGATTTTGCCTGGACAGCCGAAAACTAAATGCGGTCAGTAAGCAAGATGCGTATCCACTACCCTACATCTCCCGCATCTTAGACCAGTTGCGTGACGCGCGTTATCTTTCGTCGATTGACTTAAAATCGGCTTTTTGGCAAATAGAACTGGACTCTGTTTCGTCCAAAGAAAAAACCGCCTTCACAGTCCCTGGTCGAGGTTTGTTCCAGTTTAAAGTTATGTGCTTTGGGTTGACTGGAGCCCCAGCCACTCAACAGCGATTAATGGACAGACTTTTCGGTCCGGAGTTCGATAATAAGGTCTTTGTGTATTTGGATGACATAATTATTTGCTCATCAACCTTCGAGGAGCACATTTCGCTTCTAAAACGGGTTTTAGACAAGTTAACGCAGGCTAATTTGACAATTAATTTACCTAAGTGCTGTTTCTTTCGACGTGAACTAAAATATCTAGGCTATATAGTGGATGAGCGAGGCTTACACACTGATCCGTCGAAAATTCAGTCAATTGTCGACTTTCCAACCCCTACAACTCGTAAGCAAGTAAAAATGTTCCTTGGAACGGCCTCATATTATAGACGTTTTATTAAAAACTTTAGCTCCATAGCGGCCCCTTTGAATGCGCTTACGAGTACTAGTAAAAAAGCGCCACCTTTCAAATGGACGGCTGAGACCGAATCCGCGTTCTCAACCTTGAAAGAGGCATTGGTGTCGGCTCCAGTATTAGCTTGCCCAGATTTCTCTCAACCTTTTGAGATTCATTGTGACGCGTCCAGTTTTGGGATAGCGGGCACTCTGACTCAGGTTGTAAACGGGGAGGAGCACCCAATTGCTTACTGTAGTCGTTCGCTTAATCCGGCGGAACGCAATTATTCGGCGACGGAGCGTGAGGCACTCGCGGTAGTCTTCGCCGTGGAACACTTTCGTCCTTACGTAGAAGGCGGGCCTGCGTTTAAAGTGATAACCGACCACTCTAGTTTAAAATGGTTCTTTAATTTAACCAATCCCTCTGGGCGATTGGCCCGTTGGGGTTGTCGGTTATCACCTTACAATTTTACCATTGAGCACCGCAAAGGTAAGGACAATGTGGTTCCAGATGCCTTATCGCGTGGCGTTCCGGTGCTGGAAATTAAAGCGTCCGACACTGACACTTGGTTTAAGGGGGTTTGGGATAAATGCGTCAGTACGCCTAGGTCGTGCCCTAACTATATTATAAAGGGGGATAAACTTTACCGCTATTCAAAAAATAAATTCGGGGTCGCCAGTGATAATGATTGGAAGCAGGTAGTACCGGAGAGCAATCGAGAAGAATTGCTAAGGAGTCACCACAGTGGCGAATTATCACCACACTTTGGAGTATTTAAAACTTATAAAAGACTCGCTCTCCGATACTACTGGCCTAACATGTACAAAGATGTAGTTAGCTACGTTGGTAAATGTGATAAGTGTGCTGCATACAAACACTCACAACAGCCTCCTTCCGGTCTTTTAGGCGATGCGAAAGACTGTTCCAAACCATTTGAAACAATAAGCATTGACTTGGTAGGTCCGTTACCACGGTCAAGATCGGGATTCACGTACCTGTTGGTTGTCGTGTGCTGTTTCACGAAGTACTGTCTACTGTTTCCTTTACGTAGAGCTGTTGGTAAAGCTATAGCACAGAAACTGGAGGACGGCGTTTTCCTGGTACACGGTATACCCCGTACGGTGATAGCAGACAACGGGACGCAATTCACGGGCAATGAGATTCGTTCACTACTACAGAGGTACAAAATACCTCAAGTTCACTTCACACCTCGTTATTGCCCAAGCGTGAACACCGTAGAACGCTATAACCGTACCATAATGACCGCAGTATCAATACTCGTGGAAGATGATCATCGATCTTGGGACGTAAACATTTCTAAGATCCAATTCGCTATGAACACCTCCACGAATGAAGTTACTCGTTTTACTCCGTTCTTCCTAGTGCATGGCAGAGAGGCAGTTAGTAGTGGTGATGTCTTCGGCATTGATACCGTAGCACAGCCCACTCTAGCTTGCGCTTCTCGCAGTTCTTATGCAAACCAGCTGGGAACGTTAGGTAGTATCTTCGATAAAGTAAAGGATGCGCTCATCAAGTCACATACTCGTAGTGCTCGTTATTATAATAGTGGTAGGAGACACGCGGAGTTCGAGGTTGGCGACACTGTGTGGAAGAAAACATATCCACAGAGTGACGCCTCCAAATTCTTTATGGCCAAATTGGCACCTAAATACGAAAAATGTATAATTAGGAAAAAACTTTCACCCTTAGTGTATGAATTGGAAGGCTGTAGTTCCGGCAAAAATCTGGGCACATGGCATATAAAGGATTTAAAACCACCATGTGGCCATGTTTAATTCTTTTTTTAAATTTAATTAATTACAATTTAAAATGAAATATTTTGCATGTTGTAGTTGGTCGCAGTAACCATTGAGGGCTGTATATGCCTTGTGGTTGCTGGTGTGTATTTTTGTACTGTGGGATTTATTTTCACAGCGCTATATTACAGTTGGATAAAGGTATTTTCCACTGTTTTTACGGTTTGTAGTGGTACACAGGTTTCTACTGTGTCCACATTTGTTAACCATATTTGGAAGTGGTTGTTGCATGATTAACAACCCTTTTGGGAGCCTGTACCTCCGGACTGCTGGTAAGGCGGCAAAGTGATAGTCCTGAGATTGGAGGCCATTATGGCGGGCGTGTAGGCTGCATTGATGGAATACGTTCAAGATGGTATTTTTTTGTTAGGGCCGATGGCCGTCACTGCCCATTTATGAATGACGGTTGGCCGATTGGCGTTGGCTTGGAGAATTTAAGTGCTTTCAGTGAATGGTTTGGGTACCAGTCCAGCATTATCATCGGCAGTTACTCATTTGAGATGTGAGGCGTGGTGTACGATTGAGTAAGGTTGTCTGTCCTATATGAATATAGTGGGTCAGACTGGGATAGTTCGTCGTCGGATATTTGTGCTATGTTTAATCTCTTTGGAGCTTGTCTTTTACATGTTTGGAAATGGATTAGACTCGTCCCAGGAGTAATAATTTATGAGACATATCACAAAATGATAGTATTCGTACACCAGCTTCCATATACGTATTTCCCCAATCTTGCTGTCAGGCTTGAACGGTGTAGTTTTGTTGGTGAGCAAGTTAGGTGCTTTGGAGTCTGCTTTGACGCTGGAGGGCCAGCGTTGAGATTTGCCCTAGTGGGTCAAATCTCTGGTGGTTGGGGAGGTACTGTTACAATTATTTGTTGGACCGGGCACAGGTTGATATTTCGCGGCTGTGTTTATATAAAAGTAAAACATATACCTGCATTCATTGGCGTAACATTCCTTTAAATCGTTAGTTTCACTTCTCAGCATTAAATCTCTTTTCTAAAACCTTTTAAACTGTTTCACAATATTCATTGGTTCCTAAACATAGGTTACTTGTTTACTTTCCACATGACAGATAGGTCACACGTCAGTTTTGACAGTTTAAGGCGCCATCTGGTGATCGCCGATTGACTATTATAAAATAATCGATATTAAAGCATATTGTTCAAAACCTCTTAAATAGTATCGTTTGACCCATTCTTTAATAATTCTCAGTTTTTAGTAAAAGAAATTAATAATAAAATAAAATATCCGAAACGGAAATGATTTGGTTTTTTCAATAGGGACTTTTTTCTCGAACCTTCCTTAGCCGCGTCACATTTTTAATCTGTGAACGTTGGCGTATTTTGTCTCTGATAATTGTGTTGACAGTTTATAATTGTGTTTTTACCCAAATTATAAATAGGACCAATACCCCAATAAAAGCTGTTACTGAATCAATAATTGGAAGAGAACGATAATGGAGAATGGAATAGTATTGGATATCGTTGTGTATAATGTGTTGCAGACTTTTAGAAGTGTCGTTGGACAGTTTTAAGGTGAATTTGTGGTGCTGGAGTTTCTTCTTGTTGACCGGGTAATCATTAATCTCCTTGGAAATCGGGGAAAGTGGCTTGTGATGGGCACCCAAACTCCAGCTTGAGATCCGGTGCAGGACATTCGTGGTCGGCAGAGGAAACGTCGCGTCATTCGCCTCTGAACACGCCGAAGTGAATCTCAAAGGTCTGGTTCCCAGTTGTAAAGGATTCTTAATTGCGCATTCCTGGGTTGTGGCTTCGACCAGCGACCGGCTTTTCAACCTCATCCATAGCCGCCGAGGTGTCTTTCTCCTGAGCTAATTGACAGGCCCCAGAGTAGCTCGTTCCGCCGCTGAGAACCAGAAGGGTGTCTGGAGCCCAGACGCGGAACCCGTTCCTGGAGCACGCCTGAAGCTTCCTGCGGGGACGGCTGCACGGCTGGCGGAGCCCGCCCGGCTATCGCGCCGTGCGAGACGGTTTTTTTTTCCTACCTCTTAACTTTTATTTTTTATCTTAGTACGGTTTCGGTGGAAACCGGACCTTATAAAACCGGTTTATTTTGTACCCGGTTTTGATCTCGGTACTTAACCGAATTTTACTTTGATGGTCCTGGGCTCGTTCCTTCTTCATCCGGAAGCATTGTGGACATCTTCAGCACCAGGATTCGGGATTATTGAAGTCCCTGGCGCCCAATAACTTAACTAATATTATAAATACATATAACTGGAAGGTTCGGTTAATTTAACACTTAATTTTATTTTTTTTACTTGATCGTAACGTTTCCTCGGAACAGTACTCGGGTATCTCCAACTCCCCACGCCCCAGCTCTTTCTGTTGAAGTTTAAACTGGCTAGCTAGGTTTAAAAATTATTAATAGCTAGAGGAATTTACATTTAATAATTATGTAAAAATTCATTCTGGAACTGTCAATAATTAATGTCGCATGGAAGTCAATCAATTATTAAACCGTGTTTGAATTTAATGTGTTGTTTCCTTCTAGCTTGATCCTTAACCCATAGGGAGAAAATATTTTATGTAACACTAGTTTTAGATTTTTTTATGAGACAGGGACAACATTACTGTAATCACTGTATCAATTATCATCGAAATTGAAGCGAATTTATCAGAAAAAATTTCAGTTGAACGACTATTTCAGTAGGTGCGTCCCCACAGAGCGCGCAGCCTCGCGAGGCATTTTCCGCGCGAAGAAGCTCGGTTGGTGTGGACGTGTCTCGGGCGAAGCTAGTGACAGCGCTGCCGCGGTCGAGCGACCGAGCGCCCGAGCCATCTAGTGTCGGCTTTTGTTTTGCTCGCGTATATACTTTCGTGCCTCGGTCGAAAAAAAAAATAGACGCGTCTACACAGAGTGAGCAGCCTCCCTTTTCAGTTTCCTCGCGCAGCAAATGCCTCGCGAGGCTGCACGCTCTGTGTGGACGCACCTAATATTTAGTGCCACTAAATATGCGTTTAAAGAAAAATGTGTACCTACTGTAGCCTTGTCATCGCCGAACATTCACCGGATTTTCGCTTTCAAAGTCAAAGTCAAAGTCAAATCTTTTATTTCAAATAGGCCATCAAAGAGGCACTTTTAAACGTCGAAATATTAAAATTAAGGAAATGGGATGGGATGGGATTGAATCTACACCCATTCGCAAAGGTAGGTTGTATGAAGAAGAATGGGCAAGAAACTCCATACTTACTCTTTTTAAACATGTTTTACAATATTTTTATAACATCATTTGAAATAAATAATGTGAAAGCAATGTACCTTGAAAATATAGACTAAATATTATAAAAAAAAAAAATAATAAAAAATAAAAAAAAACGCAAATAGGTACATGGTGTTCACATTTTAACAAAATATTGCAATTACAGCTATTTTACAAATATAAAAAGTGTGTGAGCATTCAAATTTCAACCAGTTTGATTCTGCTTAAGCCCTACATTGTACCTACTATGGAGCAGGACCAGCATGTTTCCAAACATTTTTATCTTGGATATAATCTTCTAATTTATAATATGCTTGTTTACTAAGTGTATTTTTTATATAACTTTTAAACTTTCTTTCATTTAGGGTTAAAATTTCGCTAGGTATTTTATTATAACATTTAACACAGTACCCCATAAAAGATTTTTGGACTTTGGACAATCTAAAATAAGGTTGATCAATTTTATCTTTATTTCTAGTATTAAAATTATGTCTATCGCTTATTTTATTAAAAAGATGAAGATTTTTCCTAACATACATTATATTTTCATAAATAAATTGACAAGGCACTGTCATTATATTAATCTTTTTGAATAGTTCCCTAAGAGATTCGCGACGACCTAGATTGTAAATTGCTCTGACGGCTCTCTTTTGCAAAATAAAAATGGATTCAATGTCAGCTGCCCGGCCCCACAGTAGAATGCCATAAGACATAATGCTGTGAAAGTAGCTGAAGTAAACCAAACGCGCAGTTTCGACGTCTGTTAACTGTCTTATCTTTCTAACAGCATAGGCGGCTGAGCTGAGTCGCCCCGCTAGAGATGCTATATGGGGGCCCCATTGTAATTTATCGTCTAACGTGATTCCTAAGAAAACTGTCTGTTTAATAAAATCCAATTTTTCTCCGTTCAATAAAATGTCGCAATTGCTACTTCTAACATTTGGCAAAGTGAATCTAATACATTTTGTTTTCTTTTCATTAAGAACTAAATTGTTTAGAGTAAACCAATTTTGAACCTTAGAAATACAGTCATTAACAGTATCTAGATTTTGTGCACGTCTATCTATTTTAAAAATTAACGATGTATCATCCGCAAATAACACCATCTGTGGTTGATTTTTTAGTAAATGGGGTAAATCATTAATATAGACTAAGAAAAGGAATGGACCCAAAATAGAACCTTGAGGCATGCCCATAGTCATTTCAGCCCCTAATGAGTTTATACCGTTTATCTGAACTTTAACCTGTCTATCTCTTAGGTATGATTTGAGTAAATCAAGAGCTGTATTTTTAATTCCATAATGTTCCAGTTTCAGCAAAAGCGTTTCATGGTTTACGCAATCGAATGCCTTTGAGAGGTCGCAAAAGATTCCTATGGCATCTTGCGCTTCCTCCCAGGAGTTAAATTATTTATTTATTAAGGTTTCCAACAGCTTCTGTGCTGTGTACAGTAAAGTTAGGGTGTTAAAAAATCAACTGCAGAAATTTCGTGTGCGTACTCGGTATCAAAAACTAAGTACATTCCAAAAACTTTTTTTTTTGTTTTCGAGCATTTTTTTTTCAAAAAAAAAATTTTTTTTTCAATTTTTTTTTTCCAAAATTATTATTTTTTTTTCAAGCATATTTCTATTGGCCTATTAATATGGCCAATAAAATAAGTTATTTGTAAGTATTTCGATAAATTGCCAGTCCAAAGTCTGCAAAATGCGATGGGAAAGTTGGAATCAGCTGTGAACGCTACACACGGGTGAACGACCTCAAAGAGCAATCAAATTCATTAACATGACCAAAAAAAAATGCTTGAAAAAAATTTTTTTTTTGAAAAAAATGCTTTTTGCAATTTTTTTTCTTTGGAATGTACTTGGTTTTTGATACCGAGTACGCACACGAAATTCCTGCAGTTGATTTTTTAACACCTTGTATAATTATAATAAGACTAGATCTTACACAGCCGCCAATTATAGGTTAACCAGCCTTCACAAAAAATAAGTGATAACTTCACAAAAATAAACAAAGAGAAAAAAAAATGAATTAAGTATACAAATTAATTTAGAAATTAGCAATTAATATTTAATGTAGCCATACCCATGTTTAACTCGTTTCGCTCTTCCAGTCGCATCGCAGCCTAGCGTAGCCTCAGCTTAAGTTCTGTTTGTTGTTCGAAGTTCTGGAGGACTCGGAAGTAACTTAGGGAAATATTAAGTAGTTGGGGAGTAACTTTGACATTCCTGTTCTACTTGCAAGGGGGCAGTAAATATGGCTCGCGTGTCTCAATGATTGGGAGCCGTGGTGTGAATTTTTTATGTGGTTTCGAGGGTGAGAAATTACAGGGTGTAGATGTGAAGCTGACTGGGTGGAAAACAAGTTAAACTAAAGTTTTTTTTATGGAAAAAATTTAGACTGCGGACATGAATCTGCAACCCCCTGATTCAGTACACCAGGGGCGTACCTATTATCATCAAGCATGCTGCTACTGGAATTTTCCTGATGATAAAACACAACAACACTTTACCGGACCTAGCTAACGAAACCGAGAATTTTATTATCATTAAAGTAAAGTAAACGTTTACCTATTTGATTTTGTGATCTCAGTAGGCAGTCTTTACTTTTTATGAGACAATAAATTTACGAGAATCGCTTCATATCATCATCATCATCTCAGCCATAGGACGTCCACTGCTGAACATAGGCCTCCCCTTTAGATCTCCACATATACCGGTTGGAAGCGACCTGCATCCAGCGTCTTTCGGCGACCTTTATAAGGTCGTCTGTCCATCTCGTTGGTGGACGTCCTATACGCTGCGCTTGGTAGTCCGCGGTCTCCACTCTAGCACTTTTCGACCCCATCGGCCATCTGCTCTGCGAGCAATATGGCCTGCCCATTGCCACTTCAGCTTGCTAATCCGGTGGGCTATATCGACTGACTTTAGTTCGTCTACGGATCTCCTCATTTCGGATTCGATCACGTAGAGAAACACCGAGCATAGCCCTCTCCATAGCTTGTTGAGCGACTTTGAGCTTTGAGATGAGGCCGATAGTCAAAGACCACGTTTCGGTGCCGTAAGTCGACACTGGTAACACACATTGGTTGAAGACTTTCGACTGAGGTATGTCGGACGAAAAGATACTGCGTAGCTTCCCGAACACTGCCTAGGTTTTAGGACATTCACCGTTTTGGGAGCAGCAGTGATCAAATAAATTATACAAAGTAATTAACCTGGCTGGGTCCCAACCCACGACCTATAACTCGTACATCGAGGGCGTTACCACTGGGCCACCGCTGCCCTGCTCTCGAGAAATCCTTACCTGCCGGAAAAATAAAGAATTGCAAACGTAACCTGCTATAAATTCGTTAAACTGCGGGAGGCGTGTCTCCTACAAATCAGCAGATTGTAAGCTGTGTTCAGATGTTCGGGAATTATCGCTAACTATCGGAGCCTATCGTTCAGGGGCGGGACCTCCAGCCATCTGTTTGTATAATGGAGGCCCTTGATATAAATGTGATCTTGTTAAAATGGTTTAGAGGTAAAATATTTAGTTATTTTTGGGGATCTTTGCAAAGATACTCTGCGACGAGTAATTAATTGTTGCACACGTAACAAATAGGTTAGCTGTAAAAAATTAATAATTTACAGTGTATTTAGGTAGAGGTAATTCTATCGCGAGAAATATATGCACGGTCTCAAAGGGTCACGGGGGTTCTCCCTAAAATTGTAGTCATGAAATACTTTAAGTCGTCTTACCAAGCAATTAAATGAAAAAAGGTGTAAGGTTTACCTTACATATTTTTTTTTATTCTTCTAAAACAACACAAAAACCGGCCAAGTGCGAGTTGGACTCGCCCATGAAGGGTTCCGTAGTAGCAAGCATAGATTGGGGATATAATTATATTGAGATTAGTAAGTAATGTACACAAACAATAAAAATAACTTTGTTTTTCACAGTGTTTGTATGAATGGCAAAGTTATATTTGCGGTTTTTGAAAATGTACTATATCTCAAAAACTGCTAACTGTATCTCATCCAAAACAATTTTCGTTGAAAGTTTTTGTTGGGGTCTACATTATATACACCGTGACTTTTTAGTCGTCTTACAAAAGTGGTCCACGTAATGTCCCCGACCTAAAATACATGTAGGCGAGTTTAGTTTTTTTTTTACTCGTTAAAAATATGTTTTATTATTAATTAATAGGTACATTAGAAATATGAAAATGTTTACATATGAAGCTGTAGAGTATACCTACCCAGCGCAATAGTCAGGCAGATCATTCCATCTCCATTTTCTATGAGACAAGGGTGTTTTTAACTACTCCTTGCGTCATAATAATGAATTAAAATTTTATTTAAATTTTTTGTCAAATCTCTTAAATACCTATTTTTTTATTAAAAACGTGTTCTAGTCATTGGATACATGAACTGGGCTGCCGTTGTAAGACGACTAAAAAGTCACGGTGTATATTTTTTTTAGTTTTATCATTCTCTTATTTTAGAAGTTACAGGGGGCTCAATATTATTTTTAAAGACCTATCCATAGATACCACACGCGTATGGGTTTGGTGAAAAAAAAAATTTGAGTTTCAATTCTAAGTATGGGGGGCACCCCAAAATTTGTTTTGTTTTTATTTTTGTGTGAAAACCCTAATGCGGTTCACATAATACATCTACCTACCAAAGTTTCAACAGGATAGCTCTTATACTTTCGACAAAAAGTGGCTGTGACATACGGACGGACAGACAGACAGACATGACGAATTTATAAGGGTTCCGTTTTTGCCATTTGGCTACGGAACCCTAAAAAGGGTAAAACAATTTTCTTTCGGAAACCTGTGACTTTGTTTTTCATTTCAACTTTTTGTTTTGTTTTAGATGTTGCTTATTATATTTTGTTTTTTGGCCACACAGTATTTTGTTTTTTGGATACAGTCGCGATAATTATTTATGGTGTGTGGTTGCATAACCAAGGCATAAATATGCGTTAGCGTCAATTGCAGTTGATTTTCTGTTATTTATTCAATGATTTCCTCGATTTCTGCAACCTCCCTTCTTGAAGTCGGTTAAATAAACAATACAAAAAAACAACATACAACAACAATATTGCGTAACATCTAACCCACAAACATCTATCCGAGGTGGAATGGGAAAATTTTCAGCCCTAAAGCTTTCAAAGAAATTCGCTCCCACCGATTGAGTTAGTAACTTGTATGTACGTGATCAAAGTATTGCGAACAGTGAAGTGATTTCCTCATTATTAAAACCATCACGTGCGCAATCGTGTTCTGGATCCTATTACACCTCAATGTGACCAAAGCTTTACAATTTGACAGCATGCATGCTTTATTTATATTGATACAGTTTAATTGTTATGGATTTGGACACACTTACTACTTATCCTATATGAGAGCAGCCTTATTATATAAGAGCAGTGGTGGCCCAGTGGTATCGGCCTCGACTTACGAGTTGTAGGTCGTGGGTTCGAATCCCATCAGGCGCATTACTTTGTGTAATTTATTTCAACACCACTGCCTCTCAAAACGGTGAAGGAAAACATCGTGAGGAAACCGGCATATCCTAGAACCAAAAATTCGAAGACATGTGACATCTACCAATCCGCACTGGGCCCGCGTGATAGATTACGGCCCACTCCCTCTCACAGAGAGGAGGCCTGTGTCCCAACAGTGGGAACATTTATAGACTGATGACTACTTATCCTGTCTTTCTATTTCTTATCCCCCCCCCATCTAAAGACACATCTAACTTGGATTACTCCGTCCAACCTTCACGCTTCCCCTTTCCGTATCAGCAATAACCATCAGCTTTAAGGTGCTTTTCCACACAATTTGTTAACTATGTTATAATATGAAATTATGTGACCACTGATGCTAAGCTATGCTAGAGTAGAGTAAGCTGTGCTATGAAGATGCGTCGCTTCGAGGTAGCTGTGCGAATATACCTACGCAGCTCGAACTCGATGTATGAATGTGCATAGCTACGAGTACACCTGCTATAGCTTGCATTCATAGCACGCAGCCACAGCACGCATCTTTGGAAAGTAAGTAAGTAGTAAGAAATTGATTTTGAACAATTTTTTTCGCTTGGCGAAACCAACAAAATTATCTGTCTCATTCATTTTCCCTCTCTTTAAATATTAAATTTAAAAGGTTTAAAAATATCTAGAACACTTTTTGGGACCAAAAAAATCGCATTTTATAACGTCTGGCTTCGTTCAAAACTAGTTTTTCTCAGCCAGTTCTGCATTTCTGTGTTTAGGGATAATTGAAGAAGTATTCAGCAAGTTTGTAAGGTCCTTTCGTCTCTTACCACCAGCTGCCAGCGTAGATTGCCATGAGACTAATGGGTTCTGTTCGCATGAGGTATTGATTGAAATAAAAGATATGCTTCCGTCTTCTCAGCTGTTTAATATCTTGGTGCACACTTCTAAGTACATAATCACAGCACTTGTCAAGTTTCCTGATAATGTTAGGTTTTAATATAGGTAACACTTACTTCAGGTAGAACATACTACCATCTATCCAGGTCGAACCATGGACATGTACCGCAGACAGCATTGGCGGTCTGTGTGATTTGTAGAATATAACACGTGGCTTGGAACCAGAGCTTGTCCTAGCTTACTTCGTATTCATGTGCCAAGCGTTGAGAAGACGTTTTACTAATTATTATTAACTTTAAAATTAATGGTTGGATGGAACCCTGAGAACAACATCAGAAAGAAATTCGTGAGCATTCCAATACAAAATCATGGTGAAAAATGATGCCATGTAATTGTAACAAAACAGGAAATAATTATGGATACATACGCATATGCGGTTCCTTTATATTAATGCACTTTCATTTTAGCCGCTGTTCCACGCCTTGTCCGCGTCATTAATTATTTAATTAAAATATTCTTTTCTAATTAGCGTCTTAATCGCGTGTCCGTCGCGTGCGCTCCAAGAAAAAAACCCGAAAGTTACACGTCATCATCTTAAACTTTTTTCAGACCAGCAACCAGTCCTTTTGATTTTAGACCATGCTGTATTTAATTAAACTTAATTCAACTGAAATCTATTACAATTAATTATTTGAATTTTATCTATGTACTTATTATATTTTATTTAGAATTTAAAGTGTCGAGAAAATAAATATGTTACTCTCCAATGCAATCTATTGGACCATTGCACAAACTGCAACTATTTCCTATTAGTTCGCGCCTCTGTCAATAGAGGGCGCTACCCGTCTCCAATATTCAATAACTTCTTTTATACTTATTACAAGTTTATGCGTGCCTCAAGCACATTTGCAAAAATTTACCGAGCTCTCCTAGTATTAGTTGAATCCGTTTCTACAAGCTGCTATGTGGACCACGGAATATGATTGTTATGGATATCAAACGCATATATCCATAGCAACATAGCATATCTTAGATCGCCTTCTTCTGCGATTGACGTAAGAATTATCAAAATCGGCCTACGCGTTTGGTCTCTAGAACGCCACATAGAAACAAACATACATACATAGACATAAACACAGACATAAACATAGACATAAACACATTACCCTCCTTTGCGTCGCGCAGTCGGGTAAAAAAAAGCATGTCTTATATAGAAAAACAACCTAAGGCAATAATATAGTAAGTTTATAAACTTTGTTCGGAAACCAAATAAAAAATATACCTGTTACGTCACTGTCTCACCTGGCCATATTATGGCTATGTAGAAGTTTTGGAGTCGGCTTTCAGTTTATTTGGTTAAGCACTTTTTGTTAGTTGGCGTCTTTGAGAAGTTTTTGGATAAGGTAGAACTAGGTAAATAGCATCGTAATGTGGGATTTTTATGAAGACTCTGTAATCATAGTGGTTCCTTTGTAATAGGGTCTTGAATATAAAGATTTTTGCACAACATTATTGGTTGATTACTGTAGGGGCGTCAGCTCTGGTCTGCGTGTGCTCTTCAGGTTGGTGATGATGATTGGTAAAATGATGTGGCCGAGACTATTTATGGTTGATATTAATATTTAATTTACTATAAAGTTGGAATTAGGTGCGCGTACAATGATGGTAGGTAGCGAGATCAGAATAGAATTGCAAGTGACCCGGAGGGCCCGCTCTGGAGGGAAAAAATTACTCGACGGTTTTTGAAAATGCTGCTCGGTGATTGGCCGACTCGTACCGCCCATGCATGGACGTAGTATGTGACAGCACACAGGTCCGACGTGGATTTATGAAGTCCGTGGTCTGAACAATTACTCTTAAAAGTGTACCTAATGAATAAAAAAGGTTAATTTAATTAATTGCCTCCATTATTCATCATTCCAAGAGCACTTTTCTGGCACCAATTCGAATCAGCCATCACAGTGCGTCCAATCACGTATGTAACTCTCAAATAACAATACCATAATGTTTTGTTTGAGGATAATTTAATTCTAGTTCTTATTAGTGTACAGGCATAGGGTATGTGGTAGTTTTTTCTAAAAAGCCTCTTTTTATGCCTGTCATTCACTTCTACAATTTTTGAAATAAACCGTAACATTTCTGCTTTGTGTCTGAAAGTAGCTCAATGGATTTTTTAAGGAAAAATTATGAATTATTTTTGTACGTACAAAAATAACCGAATTCGTATACAGGGTGGAATTTTGTAATGCCACCTGGAGGGAAAGTAGGTACTCTTAATACTGCAGATAGAAAATTTTACTCAAAGGAAACATTCCTTTATTTTTGAATAGAAAGCAAACTGCATTCAAAGATTTTCGAAAATTCTCTTCTCCCACACCCGGAAATCGAACCGGCTAAAATCTGAAAAAAATTATACCCTGTACTTTTGTTGCATCGATCGTTAGAGTCAATTATAAGGATGAAATCTCTCTAACAAACATGATAAATTAAATGAAAGGAAAACCAGGAAATCTTAAATTAATTTAATCATTTACAAAAAATGGTAATCTGGTCTCTTGGAATCTTTGAATGCAGTTTGCTTTCTATTCAAAAATAAAGGAATCTTTCCTTTGAGTAAATTTTTCTATCAGCAGTATTAAGAGTACTTTCCCTCCAGGTGGCATTAAAAAATTCCACCCTGTATAGGTACTGCTATGCGTACGCCACATCACTAATACCAAACAGCGATAACCAACCACACTTGGCACACTAAATACATATATTTCATAAGAAATAGGGACGGGAAAAAATCACAGTAAAAAATAACAGTTACAAAGAGTATTATTATAGTAATAAAATCTGTGTCGTACTTATGTAGCTTTACCCTTGCGAATACTTGCGAAGTATTAGGTAATATATTATCATTAGTCGGGCTACGGAGCGTAATATAAGAAAGAAAGCCATAATGCCGACTGAGATTTTTTATTGTGGTTTTTATTCTGAAACGCTTTGCGTGACGCTATTATTTTTGACGCTTTATCAATTTGAACTGTATTTTTTAGTTATTTTTCTGATATTATTTCTAACTAACTGTTGCTGTTGTAACTTAAGCGTTAAAGTGAGAGAAAAAAATTCGACGTACCGTAATTTTTTTTTCTGTCAGTTTATCGCTTGAGTATTGGGTTATTTTCTAGCAACCGTTTATCATTACCGCATTTAAAGAAACTCCTCGTTTTAATGTCTGATACCATGAACACAATGTGACATAAAATGATCCGCATGACATACATAACGGTAACGATTACTCCGATGAACATTCTTACTATATTACCTATACAAGTCAGTCCTTCAATCGCTGGAGAAACAATATACCACTTCGAGCTTAATATTAGAATGTCACAATGCACTAGAACGTTTAACGGTACCTAAACGCAACAAAGTGACACTACAATGGATTAAAGGACACAGCGGATCATTGGGCAACGACGCGGCTGATGAACTAGCTAGGAGAGCATCCAGCGCATCAGTTTGCGGACCTGAACCCATTATACCTATCCCCTTCAACCAGATACGTAGATGGCACCAAGAGCGCACCCTCACACAAGCAGAGAGATGGTGGAACTCGACACCAGGCTGCAGGCAATCCAGGGAAGCTCTGCCATCCTTAGATGGCAGGCTAACCAGACGTCTTTTACGCCTGGACAGGACCGGCATGCGTCTGCTGACAGGGACCATTACGGGTCACTGCTCCCTAAACAAACACTTCCACACAATAGGCATAACGGACAGCCCTCTGTGCAGGGCTTGCATGGAGGCTGAGGAAACCGTTGCGCATGTGCTCTTCGAGTGCACAGGTGTCACCCATATTAGGACAAAGACCCTCGGGACACCGAGGACTTACACAGATGTTCTCCACAGACCAAAGAACCTGATCAACTTCTGGAGGGAGGTGGGCTGGTTGGAATAAGCCACCAATGGTCACTATGGCCCACGCACAATGGTCCACATGAAGGACTAAGTGCGGAAACCAAATCCCCTAACATAGAACATAGAACCTATACAAAAAACTATTTTAAATTTGATATCACTAATCAACCACACATTATTATCGTTTAGCACAAAAACGGAAGAACCCCAGACAGTGTTGGTTATAAACAAGCTGTATCTCAAATGATATTCTTGATCAGTATATTTTGCCTGAAAGAGTAAAAACGTAGTTTCACATTATTTTACAATAGAAGTAAGTATGTAGTAAGATAACTATCTAAACGGTTATCTAACATTTTATTCCTCCAATATTCACAGGAAATATCAGAAGTCATTCAAATCTAATCCCACAATGCACATGCAAATTCCGCTCACAGTCCAGTCTATACCGTAAATAATAGAAATTGAATCTGAAGCTCTCTTATTGTTCTGTACGTGGTACAGAAGAAAAGGGTAGTGATATTGAACAAGTATATTGCTGCTAACGTGAATTTCTGCGTTTGCATACGAGAACCGTATTGCGATGGAGTGAAAATTTTTGTTATACTTGCTAAGGGCGAGTTGTTTGATCAGTGGTGAAGGAAACTTTTTGTTAATGGTTAAAAATGACAGATTTTAACAAATTGTTAGTTTAATTGATGATGATGATGCCATCTAACCGATTTCGGCCACAGCTTTGGTATGCAGCCTGTTGTTATGTCCTTTCCGGTGACTGGCATATCCAGCTTTTGCCAAAAAACTCCGAGCACAAAGCGGACATATAAAAACACCATTTATAACATTATAAGTTATATTTAGTGGTCTAATTACTCACGAGTTAAACTAACTATAAAATCTAGAAAAAAAATGTATTGGGTTTAACAAAATGTTGGAGACTTGTTTTGTACATATAATTATTGGGCAGTTGTCTTATCGGAACCACTTGGAACTAAGCATTTGCATGAGGTATCATCATCAGCTTTTAATGCTCCCACTGCTGGGAGACAGGCCTTCTCTCTGTGAGAGGGAATAAGCTGTAATCTACCACGCGGGCCTAGTGCGGGTTGGTAGATGTGACATGTCTTCGATTTTTTGTTTCTAGGACATGTCGGTTTCTTCACTTTTCAATTATATTAAACATACTGAGTAAAGAAAAGAGATGCATATTATGTTAATGACTGATAACAATTGAATTTTTCCTACTCCTCCACTATTCTTTTCTGATTAATTTCGTTGCAGGATCAAAGACGGGTAAATTCATTCTCCGGGACACGTCGAGCTTCATTGTCTTGGCGCTTTTCTGGTGGTTGCCTCTGTTGATTCTGGCTAACAGGAGTTACAGTGGTTTGGGAATAGTGTGGTGGGTTTGACTGTTAACAATGCTGGCGTGGAGTCCAAACCCTAACCTAAAACCACTGGGTCATCACAGTTCACAGTCAACTTAATACAGTGCTAAATTACTTTAGTGCAAGTGTCTGTACATTTGTCTAACACGTAGACACTGCGGTCGTCTTGTGGGATTTGTTGCAGATTACTGCATTATACGTGTTTAGCTGAAAGCTTTAGTGCAGTTAAGTGTTTAGTCTTGGTAAATGCGGTTACGTGTGAACTGTGAATGATGTGCTTAGCACTGCAGTTTAGTGAGATTAAATTACTGTTAATCTGCGGTGGCTCTCTAGTTAAGGTCAGATTGTTGGTCAATCTCACTAATCTGGCCTTTACCAACTAATTTACTTGCAATTAATTAGTATGGTCATACAAGAATAATTAGCGATAGTAAGCTGAATTCACACATGTCTGGAATTATTGAGGGTCAAATTAAAATGATTAGAAAAATAATAATAAAAAAAAAAAAAAAAAAAAATTCATTTAATTCAGGCATGAATACCCATACAAGTAAAAACAAAATTAACAAGATCAATTAATTAATTAAATAGAGTACAAGGAAGAATAAAAGACTGTTAGCAGGAATATTGACAGCCATATACAAAGAAATAATTAGCTTCATATATGGCTCTCAATATTCCATTGTCAGAATCATGAACACGGCTCATAAAGGAGGCCCTCGCTTTACGCAATACAGCATGGAAATCATCGACTCTGTTCTCCGCAAACATGCCGGACGCGCTACACCTCCACGGTAGCCCAAAAATGCACCTAAATGCGTTGTTATATTGCACACGTAAGGTGTTATACGCGCGTTGTGTGTGCTTGTACCAGAGGTGGCCCGTGTAAAGCGACCGACAGTATGCATTGAACAGAGTAACTTTAACTTGTTTGGTACATTTAGCAAAACGCCGAGCAAGCATGTTACTTTTCGCAGCCAACATTCTCCTCTGTCTTTCCATGTCCTCATCGTCTCGTAGTTTATCCGTTACGATATGTCCAAGATATTTAAAACTTTTAACAACTTTTAGTTTGGTGTTGCAGAATGTTATATCGGGTGTAGGTAATGGACTATTATCGTATTTAAATACCATCAATTCCGTTTTTTTAACATTATATTTGAGACCGTGCTTATTAGCGTATACTTCACATATGTTCAGTAGCTTTTGCAACGCCTTGACAGAGGGGCTGAGCAGCACCATGTCGTCGGCGTAGCTGATGTTATTTATTGGGACACTATCAATAGAACAACCGACACCGGCTCTGCTCAGCTCCTCTATCAATTCATTAACATATAAATTAAATAATGTAGGGGATGTCAAGCCACCCTGTCTCACACCGGAATTGAGAGTATATTCACGAGATACACTATCCCCCCACTTTATCACATTTGTTTGACCTTCATACCAATATTTCATGACATTAACTACTTCGGACGGTATATCTGCTTTGTACATCTTATTCCACATAACATTGTAATTTACAGAGTCAAAAGCACGGCTTAGATCAAGAAAACAAGCATAAATATTTGTTTTTCTATCCAAATAGTACCTGACAGTTTTCTTTAACGTGAATATGGCTGTATCAGTCGAAAGATTTGGCCGAAAGCCAAATTGAGCGCTATGTAACTTTATGTTTTTCGATAGATAAGGATGCAATATCCGTTCAAATATTTTAGAAAACACGGTTGCTAATGAAATAGGTCTATAATTATTTATACTCGATATGTCACCTTTTTTGTCTTTGACGATTGGCATTACTACAGTTTTCATGAAACTTTTCGGCAAGTAACAGTGCCCCAAAAATAAGTTGTACAGCACAGAAAGTTTTTCAGCTACCTGAGGACCTCCTAGAACAATATGTTCCAGCGTCAGACCGTCGTGACCCGGCGACTTACCCTTTTTCATTCCACGAACACATTCCCACACCATATTTGGTGTTATAGTGACACTCAGCTGTTTCACCGCTGGGGCACAACAGCCGACGTCTGGCGCACACGATTCACTAACGAAACCGGTTTTAAATTGCGCAACAAACTCCTCCGCGATTTGTTTTGGTTCTTCAACTTCATTTATACTTAACGCGCGACTCGGTTTGTGTGATAATCTATTCGTTGATTTCCAAAATTGTTTAAAATCCCGGGAGGCTCTTTGTTGCGCAATAACGTCCATTTTAAATTGATCTTGGTGTTGTTGACACCAACGTAACTTATTTTTAAACATTTTTCTGCTATTACACATATTGTCGTATACGGGTCCATGCGTTGGCCTGCCGTGCAATGACCATGCATGAAAAGCATCCCGAGCAATTGAATGCAGTGATTTAATATGATTATTCCAACCTACAACAGTTTTACGGCGTTTTAGAAACTTTTTATGCGAATTACTAGCTGCATTTTTAAAGGCCTGTACTAAATCATGATAAAATTTATCAATTAAATCACAACATTCATGGTCACTACATGGCTTTCCCTTACAATCTTTACAATACGTATTAATGTCAATATTGTACAAATATTCATTACATAAACGGCTATACTCAGAAAGTTGCGTCTTATTTCTATTATTGAGAGATATTACATTATTATTCAGCTGTTGAGTAAAAATCTTACGTCTTATAACATTAAAATCACATTCAATTACGAGTGGAAAGTGATCTGACCAATTTACTTCGTTCAAAACATAAACATTAGTAATAGTGTCCCAACCGGCCATCGTAACTACACAATGGTCCAGCCAACTGGTTGTACCGTGCGCTTCGCTGAGAAATGTATAAGTGCCTGATGACTCACCCAAATAATGAATATCCGCACACATCCAATTCTGGTCCTCACAATACCTTATCAGGTCCTTTCCAAACACGCTGTCAATGTTTGCATTGTAATCACCTAACATGAACACACATTCATCTTCACAGTCCTGAATAATCGAATTGGTTGCACCTAAACACACCGTGAACAACGGTAAGTTCTCTATACAGTCCGTGGGCATATACACTGACATAACCACAGCACTCCGGTCCGCAAGATGTAGGCGCACGGCCACTATGCGCTTTGATTCACAATGTATTGGTACAACCTTTTGGAATAAACTCTTCCGCCATAGGATGGCTATTCAATTCAATTCAATTCAAATGATTTATTGCAATCCATAATGTACATAATACAGGTGGTAAAAATACTAATAGAGAGAAACAATTATGGACCCTGTCGGGCACAGCAAAGTTTGGATATGGTTGGAGAGAGGAAGAGCGTTTTTTATCGATATTTCCTATTATCATTAATTTATATAGAAATTTAATATTTAAATATGATAATTTTTAATTGTTTATATTATATAATTTTAATTTATTGTATTTAGTTATATTTTATGTATTTATTTATATTTAATTTATTACTGTATTAATATATTAACTAACTCTCATTTAATTATTTAAGTATTTCTAGTTTGGTATTTATAGTTTGGTTTTCCTCCAGTCAAATTAGTAGTTAAACTTTATTTACTTATCATTTAAAAATTCGTCTAACGAGTAATAGCTTTTATTAATTAAAAATTCTTTTACTTTCCTTAAAAATATATTTATTTTCTCTATTTGTTTTAAATACTCTGGTAATTTATTATATATTTTTATTGACATTGAATATGGACTAGAAGAGTGCATTTTAAGATGGGACTGAGGCAAATTTAATCTGTTCTGATGACGAAGGGAATGGCTTGTTTGTATATCTCCTCGTGTTTTATATGTTTCGGGATATTTGCGCACCAATTTACACAATTCCAAAATATAAATGCCAATCAAGGTGAGGATTTTGTGTTCTTTAAAATATGGTTTACAGCTATCTGTTGGTTCTATGTTCGTTATTATTCTTATAAGGCGTTTTTGTAAGATAAATACGGAAGGAGCATCCGTGCTATTTCCCCATAGAATAATACCGTAGGTGAACCAAGCATGGGCATATGCGTAATATGTGACTATTGCGGTTTTTAGGTCGGTTGTCTTTTTAATCTCCCGAAGGGCATATGAAAATTTTGATATTTTTGATTTTAGTTTAAGTACATGCGATTTCCAATTTATATTTGTATCTATTGTTAAACCTAAGAGGGTGAATTCGTAAACTATTTCTAATTTTATGTTATTAATTGTGAAATTTATATTAATCTGATTTTTTTGTCGGGGGTGGAATGTTATTAATTTTGTTTTTGTATAATTTATTTCAAGATTGTGATCATTCATCCAATTGATAATATTAATAAAAATGTTATTTAATTTTTCATTGAGATTTATATTTGTTTGACATGAGGTGAGGATAGAAATATCATCCGCAAATAAAACACACGGCTCTTCTATGGTTTTGGGGAGGTCGTTTATGTAGATCAGGAATAGGGGGCATCCTATAACGCTACCCTGGGGAATTGAAGCTTGTATTGGCTACACCACCATAAGGCCGACCTCGTATCGGTCCTGCCGTAGTATCCATCGCAGACACACCATGGTATAAGAAGTCTGTGTGTATTTGACCGAGAAAGTCAATGTCGTCCGGGAGCAACCAGGTTTCTTGAAGTGATATGATGTCGTACTTATTACATAACTCGTTTACATAGGTCATACTTCTTTTAACACTCTTGCAATTGAAGCTCGTCATTTTTATAGTTGTCTTACAGGTGTATTGATCCATTATGTTTTGGATTTGAACGTTCGGAATACTATACCCGCTGGCCAGAAATCCTCTCTTAGAATTTCATCTAAACTTTTCTTCTCGACAGCGATCTTAAACGATGTAAAGTTCGTGGGGTTCTTTGGTTTTAATTTTTCCACAGTAAACACAGATTGTCCATTTTCACAGATGTATGTTTTAATGTCCGTTTCAGTGCATAATAAAAAGAAATAAGAAATTTGCAAAACTTGCAATAAATGTTCTATTGTAGGTATAAATCAGATAGTGGAAGATATTAGTTAAGAAGTATTCTCACAATAGCGAGAAGAATACCTAATAATAATATGAAATAAAAACAGAACGCTTCTAATTGAATGCTTAAACATAACAATATCTCATTATGAAACATAATAATATTATTCACCAAGAAAAAAAGTAAGACACTAAAAACACCATTTCGACAGACTTAAATCGGCTTCCTTCAGATGACAACAGTAAAAAAAGTCATTTTTCACACAAAATCCTTAAAAATATGCAAATCAGAATAATAATCGTTTAAATGCTGAATTAACAATTAAAACTCTGAAAGTTAGGTCAGCAAAAAGTTTTCTGACATGCCAAAATGTACTTTGTCATGCGAGAAAATAAAGTTTAAATTCAGTTGAACAGTTCATTGTGTATCGTTCTAATTATTTAGATTTATTCAGCTTTGTTTCGAAGCAAGACCTTGTTAATAATAATGTTTTGAAAGTAGTGAAGTAACGTCATGTTTAAATTTTTGAATAAAAGGGACAACTATTACATATTGTTTTCAGATTTCAATATTAAACTTTCATGTTTTTCTAGAAATACTGTTATTTTGGTTCTTATTTCATTAAAAATCAATATCTACTTACAAAAACTAATGTTGTTCAAAAGTATTGAATTTTTAAAATGTGAATTGCAAAGTCGAATAATTTTACTTCTGGTTGTCGAGGTATTTTACGGTGTCTGTAATTCAGTGGTTCCTCTGAAAAGAGCAACGATTTTAAATGCTGATAATTTTGATTGAATAAAGGTTCCATAGAGGCTAACGAAATTTTGAAGTTGCAAAAATAGAAGAGCTTTTTAGTGGTGAAAACGACAGCGCTTTTTTTATAAAAAAGTTATGGCGCCCAAATTTTTCTCGCATAGTATATTTCCGTTGTGATTCGAAACGAAATAGACCAGTGAAGTTAGTTCGAGTTTTGATTCAGTTAAAGTTTCCCTAGTTTTTTTTTGTTGCTTTCAATCTGATAAAAATATAAAGCTTTTCATGATTAAATAGGTACCGTGAAATATTCACCCAACTTGAAAATACGACTTTTGTTAAAAAGTAATAATTAGTTAAGTATCTGCCAATTGGAAAAGACTTCAACCTGTTTGTGGTGTCCACTTCTGAATTGTGGTTAGACACCGACCATGTTAAATGGACGGAAGATCTTAATTAATTAGCTTGAAGAAAGTGGATAGCCATGTCCCGAAACCGCCGAAAATGGAGAGATTTCGAGGAGTTCTAGATTCATGATTAAGTGTCCAAAGATTCAAGAGGACGAAGAAGGTGCTCTAAACTTAAATATCTTGTAAGTGGATTTTTTTATTTGTCTATACACCGTGTTCTTCACGTTATCCATAAACTTTAGCAAATACTTCTATGGCTTTTACAAATCAAATCCAACAAAGGAAGTAGTACTTAAAAAGGCTTCGTTACAAAGATATTTGTAATTTCATTTAATGAAATTTAATTGAGCTATGCAGTGAGAAAGTATCTTAATTTGGCCTATGTTGCCGCTTAGTGCAATTAAAATGATAAATCTATCAAATACTATTTGCATTTCATTTGCACGTACGAGAGGAACCCGAGAGTTAGCGAAGAAATACGATCATTTGCGATAACGAATCTTTCAAAGAGATTAAACTGGTCGCTATGGATACCTAAGTTGTTATTTGTCATTGTTTGTCATGCATGATTTTAACTGTCAGGATTATTGTTTATTGTAATTTGCTTTTGGGTTTCCGACTAATTTAATCAATCATTTTGATTACAACTTTCACTATGCCGCACGAATATTCTGCTCAACACCAAGCTGATATTCACTTCGTCTACGGTTTCTGTGACGGAAATGCTACAGCAGCTGTGCGAGAGTACCAACGGCGATTCCCTGGTCGGCGCGTTCCTGATATACGAACATTTATTAACATACACAGGAGATTTTGTGAGATCGGAATTAGACCACGCCGCCCTGAACGAGCAATCAATTTGAGCGTCGCTCAAGAAAACAGAATAATGAACCTTATTATTCATGATCCTACACTCTCAACGAGACGCGTTGGGAGCATCGTGGGTGTATCTCATAAGCTAGTGTGGAAACTGTGGAAAAGATATGGTTTGCATGCCTACCACTACAGAAAATCCCAAGGCATAATACCACCTGATCACTTCTCAAGAATTGTTTTTTGCCAGAGAATGAATCAAGAACTGATAAATAATCCAATACTGCTTCAAAAAATTCTTTGGATGGATGAAGCCCAGTTTACAAGAGCGGGAGTATTCAGTTCCAAAAATCAAGTGCAGTGGCATGAGAGCAACCCGAATTTACATTGGCAGGCGTCACATCAAACTGAATTCTCTGTAAACATGTGGGCTGGTGATTTTAACAATCAGCTGATCGGCCCTATTGAGATTCCCCACCGCCTAAATGCTGACAATTACTTAGACTTCCTAAGAAACGTCACTAGCTTCGAATTTTTCGAACAAGTGGATCTTCAAACTCTGCGAACCACGTGGCTCCAACATGATGGGGCCCCTGCACATTATGGCACACAAGTGCGTGAATATTTAAATGCAACGTTTCCTGGCCGTTGGATTGGACGAGGTAGCACAAATATCGCATGGCCAGCTAGGTTCCCAGATCTGACTCCTTTAGATTTTTGTCTGGGGAACCTTAAAGGAGAAGGTGTACTCCGTACAAATTCAGAACCGTGAACAGCTCTTAGATAGAATATCTCAGGCTGCTGAACAAATAAGACAAATGTCTGTAAATTTAAATGGCCAAATTAGGACTCGTTTGAATATTTGTGTCGAAAAAGAAGGTGGTCATTTCGAAAACTTTTTACATTAAATTTATTTTTTGCTTTTTAGAGTTTATTTTTTATTAATAAAAATATTTTTGATTGACATTACGGCTGACGTAGTTGTCTAACCTACAGTGTTTGGATCTTTGGACACTCCATTGAGGTTGACAGGAGAGCGCTCATTTGTGAAATGTATTGAAAAATAAGATGGTGGCGTTAGTTCTGATGTTGCCCACGCAACAAGTGTGCTTATAAATTATAATTATTCTACTCAAATGCATAAAAAAAATATGCTGTGATTACCATTTATCTTAATTTGACCGAGACCTATCTTTTGAGAGTATTTTTACGAATGTACGTGAGCTCTAAGCGTGGTCCCCAGATTGCGTGTTGAGCTGCCCCTCTTTTAGTCAATAATTTTGAGATTGAATGTTCGTTACTTAAGCCGAAACGGCAGAATGGGAAGATAATTATGGTAGCCTACTCCCCTTCCCGTCGTTGGAGGTCCGGCGTTGCTTTAAGCCTAGACTAAAAATAAGGACTGCAGAAACGTTTTGCGAAGGCTGCATGTCGTGGGAAGAGGTTATCATGATTTGGTTATGGAATTTTGTTTTTTTTTTTTATTCCTCAATTAAAAAGACAATTCGAAATACGTATCTACCTGCTTGGTATCCTTATACGTTCTCTTTAGATAAGTATAATACATTGACAGTGCTATGAGGAACGAGATAAAAAATCAAAGAAACTTTTGTTTTGACAAGTTTCAGCCCGCCAAATGTTATGAATGAAAATACGACGTTGCCAATTCGGATAAAGAGGCATGCATATCGGGTTATTTACGTCTAGGTATTTAGTTTGTATGAAAATTAACAAAAAATAAAAAATAAGAATTTATTAATGTGTCCATAATGAAAAAAATGCTTACTTCCGTGGTTTGAACATCTGGTCGAAGTTTATGTATATCGTCCGGAACACGGTGTATAAGTAGTAAGTACATGGTTGTCTATATAATTTGTAAATCGACGGCTAGATAATAGAGAGACAGAAGTGCTAACTGCAAAACTTATGTTCCGAACTAACTAGCTTTTATTACATTTCATACCCCAAGAATTCAAAATTAGAACCGTATGTGCTGAATTCTTTTGCATCCGCTTACCTATGATTATTAGAAATATTGACATAAAAAATAACGACTTACCAAGGGCCAAGGAAAGCACAAGAAGTGCCGGCGATGTCATTGACCTGCCGGCCGGAGGGGCCGCCCGCCTGCATTCGTGATGACGGTGGCAAAATCATCAATATCACCACACTAGCAAAGCATTGCTATTGCTACTTCTCTTCACTAATACGAATTGCTAAACACTTTTTGATTTTCACTGTCACTTTTTTATTTCACTGAGATTTTTTATGAACACTTTGTTTTGTAACTGTTATTTTTCAGTAGTATTTTCAGAGATTTATTTTGGAACAGTTATTTTAACTAGTATTTTATAACACTGTTTCTTGTCACTGTTATTTTATTAGACTGTATTTTTTTAAATCACTATTCCGTCACTGCTTTTAACACTTAATTTTTTCCACTTGAGCCTAATTTAAGAGATATGTTATTCTAAATTACTTCATTAGTGTCTCCTAAGAGTTAATTAATCTACACCGCTTTATAAAATCCTAATTAAAGGCACTCCTCGGCTGGTGACCTGTGAACAAAGAGAAAATTGCTAAATTACTTCAATCTCACGATGTCTGGCAATTACGATTTTTTCTTACTTATTTTATATTGCTGTGATACTAATTAAGACGACAGGCGAAGATTAATAGTCTGTTGGGTTTCGAGAATAATTAAATAATATCAGTGTAACAATTTCAATTAAAAATAAATATTATTCGTGGGGTATTAAATGTTTTAGACTTACACCAGGGATCCTTAACGTTTAAGAAAATGGAGGGATTATCACGAGTTTTCAATTTTTGTGATGTAGGTTAGTTTACGGGGATTTTAGATGGATACAATTAGTTCTTACTTCGTACACTAGAGGCGCTTTTCCATTTTCCATACAATTTTCTAAGTCTTTATTTTTCGAAATGACTGAACCGATTTTAATGAAGCCTCATACGCAACAACAAAATAGATTGGTCTTAAAAAGTTTGTCGATTTTTACACCCCCTTGACCACTGGCTTATCATGCTTTACGAGGCATGGAGAAAACTCGGTTTTTAATAGATGGTCACCCATCCTCAAACCGACGTAGGCAAGTGCAGCTTAACTTTAAAGTTCGACACGTGTATAGCTATTATTAATAATACAATGACCTTCTAAGCCTCTACATCTCAAGATTGACCTAATAATAGAACAGTTTCATCAAAAAAACTATAGAAAATCGATGGCAAAGGAATAGGTCGAGTGAACCAATTATATTATGATTCCTTGGTAATACAATTATCTCATAACTCTTATAAGAAGACCTTCTGAGAAAATGCGAGTAAGTTACCTAATTTATTTATGAGTTGCCGGCTCCGACTTATTGGGGGATGGAACTGGATAACTTTGTTTTTGTAACAATGGTCGCATGAGAATGATTACATACTTGTCTTTCGTCTGTTTGCTTTTTCCCAAACATTATTGGGGTCGGCTTCCAGTGGAACCAGATGCAACTGGATATCAGTATTTTACATGGAGCGGCTGCTTATCTAACCTCCACAACCCAGTAACTGGGTAATACGATACACCATGGTAAGACTGGTTGTCAGACTTTTAGAGCTTCTGACTAATAGTAACGACTGTCAAAGATCTACAAATGACAGCCGAAACCAACGGCTTTCCGTGCTTTCCGAGGCATGGAGGAAACTCGCTATGACAGATGGTCACCCATCCACATACCAACCTCGGCAAGCGCGGCTTAACCCGGAAGATCGACCTGTGCGCCTGTAATTATTTAACCACGAGATCTTCATAAGACACATAACCAACCGTGATAAAAAAAAATGTGTGGCACTCGGTGACTGCCGCGGTAAAGCTATTGCATAGCATTTTTTATCAACTTATGCAATTATAATTATTTACTTATTAGGTATACCTATTTGTACTACTCGTAATTAGGTTATGGTCAGCCACGTCTATCAAGTGAAATGTCAAGAAACGTTCTCCTCCCTCTCCCTCTCCCTCTCCCTCTCGTGCTGTCAGATGTGGTCAGGATGTGGTGTTTTTCGCGCGCGCCGAGCTCAGAGCCTGAGATAAAAGCTATGCAATAGCTTAAAAAACAAATGATCGCAATAAAATGAAGAACAAATGACTCTCGGCTAAGTTAATCGTCTTTCCACACTCGTCCTAACGATGTGTGCGAAACGGGTAGATATTTACTTACAATTCCAAAATCGTACGAATTTACCTTTCTTTTGTCTACTTCGCACGATCGTGCTGAGCCTCCTGATTTTGTTAGAGAACACTCCTACGCATAAAAATCTGTTGAATAGGAAGTAAATCAGATGTGGTTATACATAAATAGACAAGGAATACTGTTCCGGTTCATAATTTCAGCTTTGATCCTACATAACATTATTTTTTGTTTATGCGAAAGCCGATACACCTGTCTAGTATTTTTGTGTAAAGAATCTATGTACAAAATTTTAAAACCGTATCATAAAAAATCACAAAAGTTAAAAGCTTGTATATTACCCGGTTGTCCGTTCAAAAACATGCTCATTTCACGGTACACCCGCGTAAACCGCGTCTCCTGTGTTATACACTCATGATAATAGTTTGGCAATAGGTACCTAACCGTACGGTGATTGTATTGTAATTAACTGTTAATAAAATTTATTTAAAATAAAAAAATATAACATGGTGTAAAAATTATTGGAATCGAATGAATTACTGATTCTGAACAAACTATATATTCAGGTTTCGCATATACTAAAAATAATATAGTAGATGTTCAAGAAGAATAATGTAAATAGAATCAGCTTAGAAAGTTCTCATAGCTAGGACACAAGCCTCCTCTTTGTGAAAATAAAACTATTTCATTTCCCAGAAATTGTGAACCGAACTATTGCCACGAAAAGGTGACCGGACTTACAACCGATCTACTGCTAATAATAACAATCATTGTGAGGAGTTTCCTGTCTCTAGAGCCCTAACCACCGGTAACTTGGACCCGGCTCACTCATCGGTGGACCACTATTTTTGTATGTTTTTCATAATGATTTTTTTTTAATATTTAAAAATATAAATAGAATAATAGTTTGAAGAAGTATTGGATAAAGCCTCCTGCAGACACACGCGATTAATCGCGCTGCGACAACGAGCCAAGCTAATTTCCACTCTAAAAATACTGTGAATGGACCGCGACATGTCACCCCCATGTGTCTGCAGGAGGCTTAAGTTTCCAGCGTGTCTCAAGCATTTTCGCAAAAATGCACTTAGCTCTTAGGCTGTTAAACCCCTTCATCAATCTATTCTCACAACCTTTTCGCATTTATATCACGACAAATTAAAAAATATATGAATAAATAGGTATGGCAAGGTTCAGAGAAATCTCACCCCTTTTGGTAGTGACATCATTGCTAAAGGAGGTGAGATTTCTCTGAAGCTGCTCATAAGGTTGTCTAAGGTAAAAGACAAAACAGAACTATATACCTAAATACGAAGAAGTTTAATACAAATATTCCTCAGTGAAACGGGTGCACTAAGAAAGGACTTGCCGAACTTCCTCCGTGAACATCTGACGGGGATGAAGTTTGCATGTGAAGGAAGTTGCTGTCAACAGATAGTTCGTAATATTTGTACGGACTGCAAAATAGTTGGGTTTACAGCAACTGTATATTGGAACTTCTTGTAACGCTTTTTAGGGTATACAGGGTGTAAGAGACATCGACGCACAAACGGATACCATGGGTCCAGGACATGATTCTGGACAACCCCCGTGTTGGAATTTTTCCTAATTTTCAAATTTGTAATTTTTTTTTACTTTAGACTATTCATAATCGTTATTCTTACCTAACCCAATGAGATTTTTAATAAAAAAGTAATTAATTCACTACTTTCACTAAAAGTAGCAATGTAAAACTAGAAATGGTGTCTTCTTAGATGTTTTTATTAAAAGGTCATCGTATACCTAAATACTGTGTCCAGTACCAAAGTACCTGTAGTACTTTAAGCGCGGCTCACTTTAAAAAAAAATAAACAAACTTATAAAAATAAAAAAATAGGAAAAAACCGACAAAAAATTCCAACACGGGGGGGTCCAGAATCATGTCCTGGACCCATGGTATCCGTTTGTGCGTCGATGTCTCTTACACCCTGTATAATGTACCAGAAACTTACCCAGTTGCTTTTTCCTCGACTTGACTGGAGAGGAATTGTTTTGTTATCCTAAGTTGTTACTATCCGAACTATTTCTGTCTGTTCAAGAAATCTATAAACTTAACATCAGCTGAAACATTTTCAAGACATGTTTAAGTACCTAAGTATAGAACTCCACCTTTTAAGCTCTAAAGGTTAATTCACACGAGACCTGTTAATTGACGATTTGGCAAAAACACGAAACATCTTGACGGATGGATGTGTTCATTGCATTATAGAATCGTTTCATGGTTCATCAAAATTTTATTTAATTTTTACAAGATGATACCTAATATAAGATGAAGCTGAATTTTAGGCTATTTAAAAAGAAAACCGTTGGCAAAAAAAAGAATCGCGGAAAAGTTATGTCGTAATTAAGGTTTTCAGCCCCAATTTTTTTTATTATTTTATACTTCACTTGACCTAAAATTTAAATACTTCACAAACATTTAAAAGTTCACTCTTCTCATACCTAAATAACAGGTTTATTCCATTACATAACAAAAAGCCCAAGCATTTTAATGAATAAAACCGCTTAAAAAAATTAAGAATAATAACGACAACCCTTTCAACCCTCCACAAATCCCTTAAAACCCCCGTAACAAAAAAAATACGACCCTAAATTCATATTCCTCTATAAATATTTCGTCGCTGGCTCTAAAACAAAGAAGCAATATGTCATAGTAGCGAGCGTAATGGCCACTTCACACACACGAGTGTCGTGCGAGTGTTAGAAGCATCGTCGAGTGCCTCCCTGAGGGCGAGAGCGACTGCGGTTTTAAAAGGGATCTAGCGTTTGCATGTGTGTGGGGACCTTTATATCGTGGAACGGATTTGTCAGACTTAATTTTTTTTAAGCTATTGCATAGCTTTTATCGCGACCGAATCAAGAAATTCCCAAAAAACTAAAGAAAAATCCTAAGGAAAATACCTGACACCACGCATCTTCTAACATCGTTTCAGTTCGGGAGACTTCGGCAATCATAAAAATATCCGTCATAAAAACAATTTACTTTTTCTTACTGATTTTATACGGCCAGCTACAAAAGGAGTTTTCACAATGAAACCTACTTATAAAATTCTCCTATAACAAAGAAGTTCTTTATTACAGTAGTGCACCACAAAAATTTAAAATAAATTAAATTCTCGTTAAATATACTTACGCGGTAGGCGATTTTATTCTTTTAAAATAAAATAAAATGTTAACAATAGCTTCACCGCGGCAGTCTCTGAGTGCCTTATATGTGTTTTTTTGTTGATTCCTTGGTCTTTATCATTTTTATCCTTTGAAACAAAAACTCCCTGCAATTTTGGTAGACCACAATTTTAATCCGGGCTATATTTTCGACAAAAATCCGAAAAACTGAAAATGTTGACATTTGATCATGAATAACTTTTTTAGCACACATATGATCTACGGAAACTGACAAGAAAATGATGAAAAAAAATTAAATCACACAGAACCAATGTTTCCGTAAATAAAATCTTCCTTTTCAAGTACCTACGAGTACGTACATTAATATCAAAGTGGAGTAAAGCTGGGATGAATTCAAGATGGCGCTATTTTCGTCAACACACGGATAAATTCACAATAATAAATCTCTTTCGAAAGCTCAAGAAGGTACCATAGAGATTTAGACATTTATCCTATAATCAATAAATGGTTTCCGGGAAACGGGCGAACCAGATAAACAAACAAAGTTGTTGTTAGTTTTCACCAAAAAATAATATTTTTCTTATCAATACTGATTGATGTTTACCCACAAATACTGGCTAAGAGCGAATCGGAAGCAAATTTTAGGTTCCGAACATTGCAATATTTATGGAATAGCAGGTGACATCTTGCATAAGAAATTAAAAAAAAAACCGGCCAAGTGCGAGTCGGACTCGCCCATAAAGGGTTCCGTAGCAGCAAGTAACAAAATATAAAAGTTCTTGTAGTCGGTTTTAACTTTGAAAGGTAAATTGCGGTATACGATTTATACCGTTATATAAAAAAAAAATACTTGATCTCGTTCAAACCAATTTTCACCGGAAGTTTGCATGGTAATGTACGTCATATATTTTTTTTAGTTTTATCATTCTCTTATTTTAGAAGTTACAGGGGGGGGGGGGACACACATTTTACCACTTTGGAAGTGTCTCTCGCGCAAACTGTTCAGTTTAGAAAAAGATATTTTGTAACCTCCATATAATTTTTAAAGACCTATCCATAGATACCCCAAACGAACCCCCAAAATTTGTAATTTTTTTTATTTTTGTGTGAAAATCATAATGCGGTTCACATAATACATCTACTTACCAAGTTTCAACAGGATAGCTCTTATACTTTCGAAAAAGAGTAGCTGTGACATACGGACGAACAGACAAACAGACATGACGAATCTATAAGGGTTCCGTTTTTTGCCATTTGGCTACGGAACCCTAAAAAGTACCTTCCTGTCTTTAATTTTTCTTAGCGTGTACATACTGTCCTACTGCTGGGCTAAAGCATTCCCTAATTCCTTCATAGAGTAGCCAATGTAATTATAAATCAGTAGTTGAAGCAGTACAAGTAAAATTATAAATATTAATAGCGTTCGTCTTTATCACATTGATAAATAATTAACTACCTAAGGCGCCATCTCCACGAGCGAGAGGATCGCGGTGATATTATCGTCGTGGCATATATTTCCATTCACTCTCTATGAACGCGTCTCCACACGGCGATATTATCGCGGCGATGCGACGAGTGGCAATGTCCGCGCATAACGTCGGCGTATCGCCGCGCGCTCGCCGCTTAACGTGGCGCTCTCGTAGCGAGCGCGCGGCGAGAGCGCGGCGGGCGCGCTGTAGCGAAACAAAACAAAAGTATAGCACAACGCCTCGTCGCGGGCTCGCGGCGATTCCGTTGCGAGTCGTGACGATACGCTGGCGGAATAATCGCTCGTCGTGGATATTCTCCGACGATAGAAGGACGGACTCGCTGCGATTTTCTCGTTCATGGAGATGGCGCCTTGTAATTGCAAGGCAGAAGTGGCAAATAAATGATTACGATTGCAAAGTATTTTTTCGTTTATTTCGGTAATCTATGCTTGAGCTTGATCCAGGTTTTATGAAAATGTTTGATCATCATTGGCATAGCCGTGAGTCACACGAAACCTATTGTGTTTTTCCTTTATTTTTTTTTGTGAAAAAATTGTTAATGAAGATAAAATAAAATAATTGCAAGAATACAGGTTTAATATGTCTTGTCGTTGTTAAATATGTCTTACATTGTGTCAAATAAACGTATTTCATTTATTTCTTTCATCATATGACCTAAATAAAGCCATCATAATGACTGAAAACCGAAACTAAAGAAAAACGTTTAAATTAACAACGAAACTTTTTCCTAGATATTTACATAATTACGTAATCATGGGTATCAGTAAAGAAAAGGCCCTGTGTCAGAAAAACATGAAAGTGGGATTACAAAGGGTCCGATTTCCTTTCATACGGAACTCAAAAACCGGCCAGGTGCGAGTTGGACTCGCCCATGAAGGGTTCCGAAGCAGCAAGTAACATAATATAAAAGTTCTTGTAGTTCGTTGTAACGTCGTAACTTTGAAAGGTAAATTGCGGTTTACTATTTAATAATAAAACAAAAAAATCTACTTACTAGATCTTCAAACCCATTTAGAGTATGGGGAACCCCCAGTTTTATTTCTATTTTTGTGTGAAAATCTTAATGTGATTCACATAATACATCTACTTACCAAGTTTCAAGAGTTTTAATAGTTCCGGGAAAAAGTGCCTGTGACATACAGACTGACAGACAGACACGACGAATCCATAAGGGTTCCGTTTTTTGCCATTTGGCTACGGAACCCTAAAAAGGAACGGGAGGAAAACAAGGAAAATTGATACAAATATTGAATTGATTCGTTCTTCAAAGGTCGGAGACCAAATAATAGGATTCATTTAATTTGTTTTTTGATTAAATACCGGTGTGTTGAATTGTGAATTTTGATTCATTTATGGCCTTAAGTCTTTTGCTATTAAAACGAGAGTTTTTATATTTTATTGGAATATCTATTTCAGTAACAAGCATGCTCAATGAAACTGACACGGACATTACAACTTCCATAATACTTTAATATAAAAAATATAATATTTTTTTTATTTTACGATAGGTTTGCGTTTCATCACCATCTCTCCTGATGGTGGTCTGAAACTTAAAAAAAAATAACCGACTTTAAAAACATCATGCATGTTTCTGAAAACGTTTTTTTTAAGTGTTAAGTAAGTTATTTCTTCAAGGCAAGCGTGCATCTCCGTCAACCACATCTTCGCTTACTATCAGTCAAATCAAAGCATTTATTTCAAGTGGTTACTTGCTTTTGATTTGACCGGCAACTTTTGATATTGATAGCGGGATAGACGACTCAAAGATGTCACAGCTTCCCGAATGCCGCCCAACCCTATTCTTCTTGTCACCTCCTTCTCAAAGTTGTGCCCCTGTTGTATTTGGCCTAGATATTCATGCACGACCTCGAGGGTTTTTTTTTATATGTTAACCAAATAGGCTAGATATATTCGTATGTCAAAAAAATTTGACCCGTTTTTTTCTTCTGTTACGTAAACTTTAATTGACGAAGATACAACGCTTCTAAAAATCACAAAACGTCACTCAGTCGGTATAATTTTACAGGCGTTATGACGTCACAAGCCCCTACTCCCGAAATTCGAAGCGTTTTATCTTTTTCAATATTCATTGATTAAAAAAAAAACAAATAGTGCTTGTTCATTATTTTTCGATACCCTAACTGACGGTCTAAACCGATTTTCAATTTATTTATGTAGTAAACTACCCTATTCTGTCATTTTTTTTTGCTAAATAAGTCTTTAAAGATAAATAATATAATATAACATATTCCACAACTATCACACAACGCCATCTAGTCCCAAGCTAAGCAGAGCTTGTGTTATGGGTACTAGACAACTGATAAACATACTTATATATTTCAAAATACATACATATTATAGATAAATTACACCCAGACACAGAATAAGATCGTGCTCATTACACAAACATTTGTCCTGGGTGGGAGTCGAACCCAAGACCTCCGGGATAGCAGTCAGGGTCACTAACTACTAGACCAACAGGCCTGTCGACTATTACTCATTCTTATTGTGATGTAGTGACAGAATGAGTAATAATTATTAATTACTTGTTATTACATAAATACTGATAGCTAAAAGAATAAACAAACAATTATAACTTTGAAAACATCGTAACAAGCTGCCCTAAAGACAAAGGACAATGGACAACTTGCAAATGACAACTGTGTAAGTTTCTGTAGATTTTCAACTTCAAAAAGTAAGTTATCTATTTTTCGAAATATACATATTTGATGATTATGATGGTCACGTTGAATTTTGCTTGGATTTTAACGTTTTTCCGTACCGACACCAATCTGAACATACAATGCCGCCCTTTAGAAAGAGACAGAAAAGACATTGACTGCGCAGAGTGAGAACCCCAACGAGAAAATAATTCAAATAAAAATCAGTGCGCGCCAAAGTTCACCTAAAATTTAAACTCCGATCATTGGAAACCCGAAAATTGTATTCCTATCATTTTTAATCCTAATGATCACAACTCCTAATTGCTCTGTCACTAATGTTCATAATGCCGAAACATTCGACTTCATAATGTCAGTAGCAATAAACATCTATTATACTATTATTTGTTTTCCTATATTTTCTCAACATAACCATCTTTACACTATTATTCAAAGTCATATCTTTTTTGTTTAGATATAAAAGGATGCAAGAGCGAGCGAAGCGAGCTCGGGACTTGGGGCACCCCGACTCGGACAGGTTAGGTGATTCTACCTCTACCAGTTTGTACTTATGCTTTTCTGGTTGCAGAGGCCGCAGGACTGTCTCATCAGGTCACCGTGACCCTGGAACGTAAAGGGCTATTGGATGATCACCGTGGATTATAGTCAGGTCTGACGGTCTCTTCCGCCCCGTCCGGGGTCGGAGGACTTATTTGACGATTTAACTACGATAAAAAATGCGTTTCTGTTTTTTTATATTTTCTAGTTTTTATTTAAATATTTTTATAGGTCTGTTTATGAGATAGAAATACCTCACTGTCTTCAGAGATTACAGGCGTTATGAAATGTTCACTTAAAAGCGTACCTATCAACTTTTCATTTTCTAATCAAAATCTTAGACAGCCAAATAAATATTGAACACGAAATTAATTTGAAATTACAGGACTTTCCTAAAGCGACAATTTTCAGGAAAACCTCCTTATTCCTGTTAATTAATTTTGTTTTTCATTAAAGTCACTCGTTTTTGATGTTTCAAAATTGGGTTAAAATATCAGAAAAATGTTTGAAAGAATGATTTTTCAAAGGGTTTTGTAACGTTATGAACAGATGTTTACTTATTTTTGGTTCTTGGAAATGTTTTGGAAAATTAAATATTTTATTTTATTTTATTTTACTTCACATTAAACACTTTGAAGATGGTTTTTTTAATTAAATCGTGAAAGGTTTCATGTTTTCTAGACATGTTTTTAAAAACGATTTTTGAGGAATGAAAAATTCAGCTGCGAGCGGGACCCGAACCCGCGTCTTTACGAAAACGCGACGCGGGCGTTATTGCGTATAAATATTTTAAACTTTATGTTTTAAAATTGAAAGATTTGTAAATTGTAGATGGAGGAAGGAGGAAAATAATGTCTATGATAAATAATACTTCGATGATAAAAATTGGTGTCAAATAATGCTTAAAGAAAAAGAAGTTGGTCAATAGTTTTTGGATTTTTCCTACTCCTCCACTATTCTTTTCTGGTTAATATCGTGCAGGATCCAAGACAGGTAAATTCATTCTCCGGGACACGTCGAGCTTCATTGTCTCGACGCTTTTCTGGTGGTTGCCACTGTTGATTCTGACTCTCAGGAGTTGCAGTGGCTTGGGAATAATGTGGTGGTGGGTTTGTCCCAAAAAAAAATAGTTTTTGGAAAATGAAATTCGAACAATATTAATCGGAAATGTGACCGGTGCCCAGTTAAAATATAAGCATTAATTGAAAGAAATTTAATCAAAAGCTTTTGAGTATTCACTGGCTATGCTATAGTATTTGATAAACAAAAAAAAAACCTTAATACAACTAATGAATTAACCGTTCAAAGCCGGGGCGGGACACTAGTCATTAGTAAGTTATTGTTTAGATTTTAGTTACAAAGCATTCGTTTTTTTTCAGTGGTTTCATCCATTTGAAAACATAGTTGGCGCAGTGGTTGACCGATCGACGGCTGTACAGCGTGTCGCGGGTTCGATCCCCGCACGGAACAAATATTTGTATGATCTACAAGTAGTTGTTCCGGGTCTGGGTGTTTGTGTATGCGAGTTTATATGTTTGTAAACGCACTCACGATTCAGGAAGAAATTCATAGTGTGGGGCAAAGTTAAAAAAAAAAGTTGAAAATATATGTCGAAGAATCGTTATCAGAAGGGTCACTACATCGGAAATAACACTCACGAAACCTTCGTTAACACTTTTAATTACTTGCTAACACACACTGAATACAAAATAATCAAGGATGCCCGAGATATGGCTCGATTAAAAACTTAGGAACGCGGGAAGTTTATCGTGGACGACGTGGCGTGACCAAGATGTCTACACAGCTTGACGGACCGATTCAAAAGTGTTCACTTCACTCAACTGTCCGTCCAAGTGGCCTACCCCACACAGGTTTGCCAACATATCTGTCAACGTCAGTACCTGTCAACGTCAAATACCTGATTAGACTTCCGAATCGATATTCAACTCGACTATTCGCTCGGTGTTGCCATTACTCCACGCTAACCATCCCCAAGTGTAATAACTTGACGTTTCTAAGCGTTATCTGTCAAATCTAACTTCATAGTTCCTCCAATAAGAGATAGATGACGTTATTCTAAATTAACAATAATCAATAGAGATTCCAAATTGTGTTTCTGTTTTGATTCCTCGGCAATGACGATAGATGGCGTTATTCTAAATTATTGTGCTTCTGTGTTGGTTCTGCGACATAAATATTTTTTTTTTTGCGGTAAAAGTTATCACAAATTAATGATTGATAGTCCGGACGATTTGTTAACTAATTAAACGAAGGAGGAGGTTCTTAAGTCGGTCGGTTTTTTTTACTGTTCTGTCACATGACTGAGTAACAAACATCATTCATCCATTCATCATTCATCCTCATCATTAACATCATTCATCCTATTATCTTTCAGGCAGTAGATAGGTAGGATGTTATCAAAAAGTCATGATCAATGTCGGTGTCAACGAACTTTTTCCTGAAATAACCGCTTTTCAGCTGAAATCTCACAATGTTGACAAGACTATTAATTAGGACTTAATTTGTAATTTGTGTTGGCGAATAATTAAAACGTTTCGAGTAAATAAACAAAGCAATTTTATTTTATTTGAAACCTGTCTCGTGAAGTTTATTTACTTTCATATGCTTAAGCGTGTTTATTAAATAAGAATCACTTTTTATTATTTTTGTATGGGTATTTAATTTTGTTGGGATATTAATTTATCTTGTTACTTTAATAAGTTGTATGTTTTACTTCTTACTACCGAAACGAAAAGGACTTGTGAAGATACAAGATGATTTTAGTTAGTAAGGGATTTTATTCATGGCCCAATGCAACGCAATTCGACCGAGTGAGAATAGACCTTACGACTACGACATATGACATAAAAAAACGTTGTTATCTATGGGTTGATGAAAAACAAAACACGATCGCCACGACAACGTCAAGTCAATCGAATTGCATCATTATTTCTTAGTGGCAAGGTTGATTTTCACTTGTAGTTGGAATCGGTCGAATTGCGACGCATCGCGCCATGAGTTAAGTCCCTAGTCTGACAGTTCGTTACGCTCCACACAGGGCGGAAGGCACATTTCATAATTTATTACAACCCCCAAAAATAACTCAAGCTTTAGTTCTTTAATAGAACTAATAAACCATTAGTCCATTTTAAATAATATCTACCTAAATCAAATCACACAAAGCCTAATAAACTATTTACCAAACCTAAACTAACCTAAAAATGCCGCCATTACAAAAATGGTGACAGTAATTTCAAAATGGCCGCTCCTACTCGTCTAGACAGAGTGGAATGCTGTCAGTTGGCACGACGCCATTAGTTGCTTTTAAACTTTTTCGCCACTTCACACATTTGCAGGTTACATCACTCTTCCTAGAAAATATGATTTAACGACCTGTACGGTCGTTTTTAGAAGTAAACAATTTGTTTTGTTAAAGCGCTTTGTCGATGAAGTTTTTTTTTGGTTTAGAAACTTTTTAGTCTGTTAGTATTATCTAAGTAGGTACGTGGTGCGAAAAATGATGCCTGGGGGCGTATTACAACCTCTTAATTCCTGTCAGTTTACGCCTTAAAGTGAACTGCCTTGCTTAGTCGTATTACGAACACACATTGACGGCCTGTAAACAGTCACGTGACCTCTTACCGATTTCTGCCTGTGCTTGTGCCTGGAAATTTCGTATTACAAGCTACATAATGACATTTCAAGGCCGGATTAACTGTCAAAATTGGTATCTCCAAAATCATTCAGTTTACGCCACCTTTTAGTAACTTTTACTGACTTGTTTCTTTTAATTTGTCTTTAAACAGTTTAAACTACCTAAATTAAGCTTTAGAATTAATAATGGAGGCACTACCGAATATCTGGAGAGTGAATACACGATATAATGTCAGCTGACGAGCTTTATAAAGACGACAAAGTTATTACATTTTACGACACATATTCCTACACTCATTTGCTGAACGATAAGCAATAAATAAATTCATATTCGTAAACATTTACTCATATAATAATAAACTGTTCTAAATAAAAAACATGTTTCTCCTGAAAAAAATGTTTTATTCTGTCGTAGTTCCATCAGTGTAACAAAAAATTATCAAGAGCTTAGATTTGAGACATGGTGACTGAAATAAGTAATCTTTCGTACCAATGGACTTAGGGTTGAATAAACCAAACAAAATGTACGATAGGACTCAAACCCTGTGTTAAAATTAATAGCCTCAACATCATTCCTGAAACGGTACAGTCCAATGGAGCCAAAACTTGTGTTCAATTTTTATTTGGGTACATTGGGCAGTCTTTGATATATCAACAGACATTTTAAGTTCACTTCCTCGATTGCTTCTGGTACCACAATTTCACAGCCAATTTCAGGAGCACTAACATGGTAAGAACTAGGTACACTGTCTTTCGGTTTGAATAAACGTCCTAGGATTTATCATTCCTTGCTGAAACATTTTCTAGCTTCATATCTTAGGCGCCTCTTTGATTTTGGAGCCTCTTGCTTTAAAAATAATAACAATTTTGGTACAGCTCCGTTTTTCAAATTTTTCCGCTCGTGACTTAGTCCATTGTTTTCTTACTTTCTCTACGGCAGGAAAAGACTGTACTCCTTTATTATTGCACTACATAGTGGCATGATAAATAAATAGAATACGATATTATTATTCTTGTTTGTTTTGACAATCAAAACCGTCACAGACTAAAAAAATATTGCAACACGATCGTTCAGAAACAAACCCCTTTGCGAGAGTTGAATGTTTAGTATTAAGTTTTTGCATAAAATAACAGTAAATATTGCTCAAGTTGATCATAAATATTTAAATTGTTATTAAAATACAGTTTAACTCAAATATCTCCTAAATTTACAATGAAAAAGAAGTTTTTCACCCACAATTATAAAACCGGTAATCATCGGTAACTTGTCGATTCGATTTCTGAACGAATTCGCTAGCCCGTCTTAATCATCCAGAGACAAATAATCCTGGATGATTCCTTGCAGAATTACGTGCGCCATAATACGAAATAGAACAAGCCTGCTAATAGCCGTAAATTCAACTGCTCGAAAACTGCCCGGAATTAAAAAAAGTTGTAATACCCCCCCTGGTAATTTTACAGCATGTATTCTGTCTCACTAATATATATGATGTGAAAAGGTTGTTTGGATGGGTAGATGGTAGATATGGATCTTGATGAAATTTGCCACGGAGATAGGTGATAATCTGTATTAGTCTCATAGTATTATGCACCTGTGGAATAGCCCGGGCGAAGCCGCTAGCAACAGATAGTTGGTTTATATGTGGATATAATTATAATAGTCCATTCATCTGCTTTGTAAATGATAGCATTGCTAGCATAATATTTCTGCTGGTATACAAGTTCAGAGATAAAGTAGGCAGAAATTAACCGTGATATAATCGTTGATTAGTCTAATTAAGTAAACTTCGTGCGAGATGTGACATCATTCACATTGACCGTTTCAGTTTAGGTTTTGATTAAATAAATGACTCAAAGTAATGTCAGGGTTTGAACTCGCAAACTACACCACATTCGCCAGGCCATATCAAAATAGGCCAACTAATGACAGTTTTAAATTAATTAAATAGTTCGGTTAACCCACAGGTTAAACGCACGTCACATAAAATCCTAAACCACAATCATTGGTGCAAAATAAAGGCGAAATCAAATTATTATAGTGCGGTTTTGTATTTAATTATCATAGTAGACATAGAATAACTTAAGTTACTGGTATTCGATCGTGTTAGGTAAGACTGGATGCCGATCCTAGCTTAGGAAAAGGCTGGACAGAAACTTATATTGATACTGTTAGGCTGCATCATCCACTGCTGGGGTAATGCCTCTTCCCATGGGAACTTGGGAACCCCATTTCCCATGGGACTTTCAGTTTCTTCAGCCCAGAACAAAGGGGGCCACTGGTCTTTGGTTTTGTCCAGCTAGTGACTCTTCTGAGTAAAAATGATAATGTAAACAAAATGTGGCCTTACGAAGCCGACTGTTAGATCTAAATCAATATCGCCGCGAATTATTTCTACAAGTATTGTTCCGTGTGGGACCTGAACTGTGTGTCATGTAACTCACTGGTTACCGGTACTGTCGTAAGATTACCCCCACCCATCCCCCATAAATTCCATTGTCTTAGCTGAAGAAAAAAATAAAACCGGGCATTAAAGACTCCCCAGCAACACCTCAGTCTATAACGCCCACAATTTATGCGTAACGACGTCGGTTAACAGTCTGAGAGTTTTCAAATGTTTATAATTTATGTATTTAGAAATATGTCAGTTGTCTAGTACCCATAACACAAGCTCTGCTTAGCTTGGGACTAGATAGCGTTATGTGATAGTTGTGGAATATTCTATTATTATTATATTACAGTCGTGATGTTATATTTCAAATTCATGATCACTTTTATTACGATAACAAAAATATGGTATAACATTTTGACAGTTTAGAGGTAAATCATTTCTTTTCTATTTTCAAAGAAAAATAAAATCATTTCTTTGCCGGATTTAATATATCATTAAAAACCATCCTTATGCAGGATTCAGAATGTTATTAAAAATGAAACACATTTCAGGGACCTCATATTCTTCATATTTTACAAAAAAGTATATATTGTGGTCTATTTCAAACATTCAAGGGCACTTGAGCCCTGGATGAGGCAATTACCATAATGAGAAATAAAATGTGAGGTTTTGTCTGAGATAATGTTGAACTAGAAATGACACTATATTATTTAATTTTAAGCAGCATGAAACGTAGCGGAACGAATGAACTACCGTGACCCTGCAACGCTTTACGTTGGTCATTGAAGGACACGGTGAATGAAATCAAGAACTATGCTAAGCTCTGCTACTGGTACACTTGTGCTATGGAATCCTAGTTCCATTGTACAATTAGATTGGTAGAGGAGTGGTGGCCCAGTGGTATCGGTACCGAATTACGAGTTGTAGATCGTGGGGTAATTTATTTCATCACCACTGCCCTTAAAACGGTCAAGGAAAACATCGTGAGGAAACCGGCATGTCTAAGAACCAAAAATTCGAAGACAACCAGCACTAGGCCCGCGTCTTGCTTTATGGCCCACACCCTCTTTGAGAGAGGTGGCCTGTGTACCAGCAGTGGGAACATTTACAGGCTGATGGTGATGTTCAATTTTCTACAAATTTTCCATGTGCCAGCAGTAAAAAACTATAATCACGCTTTAATATTAAAATACCTCTCTCAGTCACATCCATTAATCCACGATCTTTGTACACAATCTCGTTATTACACGGTGTGGTCGTAAATTTTTATAAATTTTGATATATAAAAACAAATTTTATGATATTTTTCGGTAATTTACGGTTGTCGATACCGTCTCGTCATTTACGGTTGGGTTTCGGTAAATTTTTAATTTACTGTTATAGGATAATAAGGGTTTTTTTACGATGATAATAATTGTGATTTATAATGTGTTATGGTGATTTTTGAGGCCGTAAATGTGGGGTTAATGTCCCATATAGTAAATGATTTTAAAGCAAAGTGATTAAAAAATGTTTACACAAAATGGCGTTGGCAACGCTAAATTACATTTTGATATGAAATTTTTTCAGTATGGATTTCTCAGTAGTAACCTGCACGCATGTAGCGTAGCATAACACCATAGATAGGCTTTTGTTGAAGGAAGAATACACAAAATCACTGAATGTAGAATTATTTCTAGCGTTCTAACTCCCTGACGATGTATAAAATGTACAGAAAAAAAATGTGTTTATTCTTAAACCCTCTTCGATTCATAAGTACTTAGTCAAATTGTATAGAAATTATTTTGTCTTTTCTCAACAGAATAGAGAAAAACTGGTCATGCTAAACGGGCAGGCGTCTGAATTTATGACTGATTAGCAATATTCTCGCTCTTAATACACGAAATCTAAACATAACTGGTGAAACGTCTGCTTATTATACGTCTGTTCCGTCTGACTCTTCGGTGATTACAGACGCAATGTCATGTATTTTAAGAGTGCTAATATAGACCAATGAACTCGTGAAGGCCACAAATATCTACCTACTGAAAACGCTTAGCTAAACATTGGTCGCCGGCGCGCTTTGGGATGGTATTTTTAAACTGATTTATAAAGATTTGTATAATACAGATTACAAACTATGAATAGTGAGGCGAGTTCGTTGCAGTTTATGAAGGAGATTGCAGGAGGACGGGAAGGGTTTCGTCTGAACTGGAAGGATGGAAGGAGTGAAGCCCTCCTTTGCCGAGTTGTGAGATAGGCTATAAAAATTAATAGATTTAAAAAATCTAAAAACCCACGTTTTTAAATGTCCTAAAAAGAAGAAAATAACCCTACGGGGCTGAGAGAGGGGCCACTCAAAACGTGGGGGCGTATATTATTTAAGGGATTATTTATGGGATATATTTACATCACGTGAGATCGTAGGTGTAACTTGCAAAGATACGCCCCCACGTTTTGAGTGGCCCCTCTCTCAGCCCCGTAGGGTTATTTTCTTCTTTTTAGGACATTTAAAAACGTGGGTTTTTAGATTTTTTAAATCTATTAATTATTTTATTATTTTTATCATTGTTCATCGGGTTTGAAGCTACCCTGAAAATTTCAGCCTGCTAGCTTATCGCCTCAAAGCCTGTCCGCCATCTTGGACGTCCGCCATATTGGATTAATAGCCTAGCCTAGCATAAGCCACATGACTATTTTTTTCGTATTCCTGACAGCAAGCCCTTTCATTTGATACCCATATCACGGGGGTGGATTTCAAACAGCCAGTCTACCATCTTGGACGTCCGCCATATTGGATTTAAGTCACGTGACTATTTTTTTCGTACTCCTGATAGCAAACCCTTTCATTTGATATCCATATCACAGGGGTGCATTTCAAATAGCCTGTCTGCCATCTTGGACGTCCGCCATATTGGATTTATGTCCCGTGACTATTTTTTTCGTATTCCTGACAGCAAACCCTTTCATTTGATACCCATATCATGGGGGTGGGGTTCAAACAGCCAGTCCGCCATCTTGGGGAGGCCGCCATATTGGATTTGTTATGACGTTTCTTAGCTAGTCATGTATTGTCATCAGAACTCAAAGCGTGTACAAAATTTCAGCATACTAGCTTATCGGGAAGTGCCTCAAAATTGAGTTGCAAAAGTCCAACCGGAACGACAAACAAACAAACAAACTTACAAACAAACAAACAAGAAAAGTGAGTGTATAAAAACGTGGGAAAATAAACCATGCTAGGTTATTCTTCCGTGGTTTAATCATCAAATGAGTCCTCCCACCCAAGACGGGACGGGAGGGGTTGTTAGACTTGTACTAACTAAAATCCATGGTGATCCTCCAATAGCTCTTTACGTTCCAGGGTCACGGTTACCTGATGAGACAGTCGTAGTTACCCCAATATGCTGAAAAATACTTTTTCTACGAAATAAGAATGTAAAGATGTGATCTTGGATTGAATACATAAAATATCTCATCTTTGCCACCATAGAGATATGGCGTGGAATTCAAAATGTATAGAAATCCGATGAAGCCACGATTGCCCCTCCATAACGCTAATATTGCGCACACAATTCTGTCAAAACAATATTACGAACAATTGCACACACGCGCCATCGATAACTCAGTCATTTAAATATAAACCTAATTCTTTACATTACAGCGTACTTTTTCCGTATAATTTACTCACACAAACAATTATCATTGTGTGTTGTCGCAACACGGGGGGCGGATACGACTCTCCCGCTCAAATACAACGGACGCACCGGACGCACCATGCGACATTAAGGCTTGGTGAGGTATCGTTATGTCAGTTTTACATTGATTGTCAAGTCACTCAGTAATGGACTGAGGTTGTAAAAGAGCAATGTATTTAATGCAAAAAACAATACAGTCGGAGTAATATAGGAAAACAAGAATAAAGTAGTACAAGTGATAACTGAGCGAAACGCTCAACACCTACGCCTAGCGGCTTCACCGATACGCCTCCTTGCCACTTCTCCTGTTTTTAATATTTCTGTGTTTGCCACGGTCTTAGGCATCAGTGTCAAAAACAGTATGTCACGTAAGATTCTCTACAGTTCAACAACTTTTATCTTTTCGTACATTTTCATTACGTATTCTTTTTTTTTTCTGAATCGCTGCCTTCTTGTTATGAATCGTGACTCTGTTTTATTAAAAAAAGCTATTTTAAGAATCTTTTTAAATAATAATAAACTGGTCTCGGGTGAGACAGTAGTATTACAAATAAATATAGAAAATTATTCATTAAGTAAAAGTATCAACTTATTTTTATAAAGTATTTTCCTACGATATTTTCCTTTTAATAATGCTAGTTATTACATAAACGAGAACCAAGGTTGACTATAAGCAAAAACGGCACAACCTCCTTCTATTTTGCAAACCGTATTACTTAATAGATTCGTAGATATTAAAAAAAGGTCGGAACATAAAAATACCACGGGAGTTGTCTCGTAAAACAAGAAATGAAGATGGCCGCGTTAGGCTGCCGCTCACGTATCTACTTTATCTGTGAGAACCGAGATTTACAGCCGTCGATCGCGACTTAACGTTCGTGTGGAGACGGCCTAAGTATGCACGTAGTATTGTAGCAATCAGTGGGACAAGTTGGCTATATTGTCAATTAAAAAAAATACATGTGGCATTCGGAGACTGCCGCGGAAAAGGTATTGCATAACATTTTTTACATTTTAAAAGAAAAAATCGCCTACCGCGTATATTAAACGAGAATATAATTTATTTAAAATTTTTGTGGTGCACTATTGTAATAAAGAACTGCTTTGTTGTAGGAGAATTTTATAAATACTTTTCATTGTGAAAACCCCTTTTGTAGCTGGCCGTTTAGAATCAGTAAGAAAAAGTAAATTGTCTTTATGACGGATATTTTACGATTGCCGAAGTCTCCCGAACTGAAACGACGTTGGACGATGCGTGGTGTCAGGTATTTTCCTTAGGTTTTTGGGAATAAGGTCGCCGCGCCCGCCGCGGGACCGAATTCCCAAAAACCGGGAGATACGGATACTTCACTTTGTTTAAGGAATGCGGGGACTAAGTTATAAAAATAAGGCTGAATCTGGCCCATCGGCGTGGCAACCTCAATGGCTAACGCGAGCACTTGGTTACGTCTCGACGTTATTTTTTGTTTTTTTTTTTATCGTTTTAAAATCACCAAATGAGTCCTCCCGCCCAGGGCAGGACGAATCAAGCAGGAGACAGAACAAAACAAGGCCAATAGGAACAAAGGGACATTACAACTGGGAGAAGCCCAGTTTCCTTGCACCACGGATAAAAATGACTACTAATATTAATGGGTCCTAAATTGTGAGCTAATTAGATAATTGATTAAACGCTTGAACGCACGGAAGTTTGTTCGAGTTTCCATAAGTTTCCTTGCTTTGTTCATGTCTCTTGCTTGATATGAAGGGAAGTGGAGAGCAGGACGAATGTCAGACTTTTACTGACTAAAATCCACGGTGTCCTTTAATAGCGTTCTTTACGTTCCGGAGCCACGGTTTCCTGATAGTCCCGCAACCCCGGCAGGCTTTAGCCATCTAAGGGAGCCCCGTCATGTTGCTGACAGCTCTTTGACGCGTCGTTCACTCGGGGCCAATAATACCCTTGTCTCCTATTTGACATTATAAGGTTAGTTCAATTGGGGTTGTGACAGGAAAAAATATTTAACAAACAAAACGTTTTACGAAAATTAATAATTTAAAAATTCCTGTTACTTTTTTCATTATTTGAGGAGCTTGTGGCTAAATAAATACAGCCGAACAGATCAACAAATTCGGTGGCAAAAAAGTCAATGAAATAAAAAACAAAGTCACCGACTTTCGAAAGAAAAGTTTTTTGTAGGTTATTAATATTTTATATACTTTTTTGTGGTTGTTTTTGATGTCGGTTACATTTTTTTAAAAAGTTTTTATGATACAATATTTCTTACTTTTGCTATAAAAAACAAAACCAACAAATAGACAAGTACTAAAACAAAAACTAACACTAAAAACGTTATCCTACTGTATAGTTCTCGCACTGTGTCAGACAGACACTCTTTTACTGTTACGCCATAAAATCGAATTAGAGTACAAGAGAGGTATAAAGTAGCGCGATTGTTTAGCAGGCTTCAAGGAAAGCCCCGTCTTATGTTTACTTGTGTACTTACAAGAAAATAGTGCGGCTTTTATGAGTACTTGACTAGTAAAAGTATCTAGTACCTACTACGAGTAACAGGTAAACGTAGCGTAGGGTGCCTCTAAGTCGACCTTCAGAGTGAGGCCAAACGAGCGTAATATTTGAGTTGTGAGTCGCAGAACTTCGGTCGCTTTCATACAAAACAAAAGACGACTCTTTCGCGACGCAAATTTTTTCAATGAAAGCGACCGAAATTCTGCGACTGAAATTCTGAAATTAGGTACGCTCGTTTGGCCTCACCCTAAGACTTTAAAAATGTGTCTAGATCTTTATTTGAAGCGTGAAAATTATCAAATGAGTTGTCCAGCCCTTGTTGAAGCGGAAAGGACAGTCAGCCTCTTGCTAACTAAATTACACCTTATTCCTTCAATTGCTCTTTGCGTTCCAGGGTCACGGTTATCCGTTTGGACAGTTCCGCGACCCCGGCAGGAGTTTGGCCATCTATGAGGCCCCGTCGGATTGCTGACAGCTTTCTGAGGCGCACAAGGAACACGATGCACCGTCGACTCGGGTATGGTGCATCGGACGGCGAGCTACCCATTACTCAAAGGTATCTAGGCCTGGAACGGGTCTTGAATAAATAATATAAGCTGGTTTCCAAGGTCGATCTTTGGATGGGTGATCATAGATTACACCACGTTGTAATTTTAGTGTTACGTCGATCGGATTGCGAGACCATTCTATAAGCTTCTCGAAAGTTCCACAAGGTTCTCGACAATTCTACTGAATCTTGGTCAGGAAGTTTCTAGAAAATTCTACCCTGTTCTAGATTTTCGAGATGGTTCTGGAATGTTCCAGAAGGTATGGGACTATGTCGAAGTCTATGGATGTTTCCAGAACATTCGACCACCTTCTAGAAACACCTAGTGGATCCGGCCGGGGTATAAAAAGGGCGCCGATCGGCGACCTGAGTCAGTCTGGTTTTGACTACGATCGAAACAACTCGAAGTGAACTGGAAGCGATCTCTAAGTGACTTTTACGCGTGATTAAGTGTGTGTATAAGTGTTTAAGTGTTGAGTAGTGTTAAGAGTTTGTTTTAATTAGTGATTCGTGTGTCAATAAAGTTAATTTGGTTTTAATTGGTGTTAATTAATTTATCCCGATACCCAGCCCATAAAATTAGTTTCAACTGCAATTTATTAGTCTTAATAATAAACATAGAGCGAATCTGAAGTTCAGTTTAAACTATACACGACCTGTAAACGAAACAATTATTACAAGATTCACATTCATGGTTTAAGTAACTGTCTCCTGGATTGCAGGCTCTGTATTTGTCCTGTGACAACATCCTATGTTTGCTAACAGCACCAACGTTGCTAACGGTAACAATATTGCTAACGGTACCTATTTGCCTGGCAAGTTTATACCAATATTGACGAAGCTGCAGGTTCAAGCAATAGGATCTATTAACAGTTTGAAAGCAGCTTTGTTCCATTGTTTTAAGGCTGATGCTAGCTTGGGATCATAACCAGCCTATAGGTAATGTTCACCGCCCACACCATCGGACATCGCGAGGCGACTTCCAACCACCGCTGGCGTGGACATGCGGACGGTGAGTAATGGGCGACTTGTCGTCCGATCATGGACCGTGCACGGGTCAACGGCACGTTGAGTTCTACGCGCGCTTCAAAGAGCTGTCAGCAATATGACATATTATAACATGTCTTGTCAGGTAACCGTAAAGGGCTCAAGAAGGACACCGTGAATTTTAATCAGTACAAGACTGATAGTTCAGCCCGTCCTGCCTTGGATGGGAGGACTCATTTGACGATTTTACCTCGTAAAAAAAATATTCAGGTGATTAATATACTTAATGCTACAATAAGCTTAGTAACCGAGTACCCCTCTCATGTTTTGCTAAATTGCTCTCCACTCTACTTAACCTCATACATCAGGCTAACCATTAAACACGTGTGTAGCTTATTTCTTGAGAAATTCAATACATAAACATTGTTTTTACTTTAAAAACTGGAAAGGTTCCACCATAGTCTGAAGTGAAGTGCCCTCTTTAAAAACGCTCGCTTTGAGCTGAAAGTTATTGTTTCCTAATAATGGATGTGTTCGCGACGAAGCGTCATCATTAAAAAACCTAAGTGTTGCACAGACCCTGCACATCAACCTACCTCGATCTGTCAAATTCTTGCAATAGATTTTCAACCTTATTTATCGATATTCGCTTGGCAGGTTTGACGGATTCGTGTGGGTTGGTCTGCTGGTGTCTGTACATAGTGATAAATAACTAAGTGAGTTATATAGTTATGTGAAAATAGTGTATATAAAGTGTCTAAATAGAACCTAGCAGTTAAGAATTCGTTGTAAACCGTAAGTACAGTGCATTTTGTAGCTTCAATTGAGTGGGTTTATAGTCATAATATAGTTTTGTTTTTGATGTATCCAGGTAGCCTAGATTGAGACCTAGGCCTGGACCTAACTTTTAGAGTCATAATCCTTTCGAAAACTCACTTATTTGACGTTGTAAGATGTCCTGTACGCAATTTATTCCGTTAATAAAGATTATTTTTTCTTGTCTTTCATTATTCAGGCCCTAGACTCCTGAAATATATAGATGTATCGATATAAATGTTAGATCGCGTTAGGCTGTTAGCCAGGCTACCTAACGTGACCTAAGTCCATGGGATTACTGCTAAAACTCCTGAGATAATGGCCTTTGAAAATGAAATTTTAATTAAAATTTAAATAACTTTTTCCTTTAACTCGCTTTAACTTTTCAGTCGTTTCAGTTACAGTCAAAGACATTATGTCAGGAGGTAGGTAATTTCATAAGGATTACAACGGTATGAAGCAACACGTAATCCATTGTTATTTAGATAAGAATATGCATTGTTAAATAGTCATAAGTTCGTAAAAATTGATAATAAATCAAGGAAGCGGTTTGCGGGCCTCGTTAAGGTAAAGTTCTGGGGTACGATAGTAACACGAAATTTTGGTCAAATCGTAGTCAACGGTACGGCACTATCTTCTCTCTCTCTCTCTCCTGAAGACTCAAGCAACCCGCTTCCTGAAAAGTTATGAAGAATTAGTCGTTTTATTTACTCCGTACCAAGAAACCTCGTTCTACAGTCCCTGCTACACAAGACTTCGGGTTACAGCAGATATACCTGGAACCTATAGGTGCAGGACGTCAACGCGCTCCGGGCAAGCCTCAACCATAGTGTCCGAGCGATCACGTCCGTCCGGCACATCTGCTGGTCCATCCGAGCCGGATATCTGCTGGTCCTGTCGACCCGGATATTTTGAAGATTCCTGAAACCTGAAGACTTATCGTCACAACCGAAATCAAGCATGCCGACTACACGATCCCAGGGGAAGGCGCCTGAAGCATTCACAGTGGAAATGGGAGAACCTAAAGCTGCAGTCATCCGTCACGACGTGCCTCCACGATCACCGTCCACCACCACCGAGGGCAACGAGCAGCGGCTGCCCCCCCCACGCCCGCGGGGGGGTGAAGATTTTTCTGCGCCTACCCACATTGAAGATTCTGCGCCTACCCACATTGAAGATTCTGCGCGTGCCTACACTGAAGAATTTTCTACGCGTTCTACGCCTACCCACATTGAAGATTATGAAAATTTCAATCTACCCACCACAGCCAGATCCAGGAAGGGAACCAGATTTGATGGAGCAGCCTCAGATAGAACGATGAAGCCGTCGAATAGCCGTGCCGTACCGATGACTACCCGGGGTGACGCCCGTAACGAACATAGCCTACCGCCGCCGTCGACTACGAATAGGACGACGCGGTCAACAAGAAAAATTTTGAAAGCACGTGAAGACTTATTGAAGATTAAGTTGGAACTTGCACAGTTAGCACTTCAGAGGGCCGAAGAAGAATCGGACAACGAATATTTAGAAGATAGAAATTCAAACGACGAGTACGTGCGTTCCTGGCTCGAGGAGGCACCCGAACCTGAGCCGCCGAGGGAGGACAACGTCGCCGAAGGGGATATAGCGAACAATAGGCGCCGCGAACCGGTGCCCCCGACTGCGAACATCGACAATATAGTGGACCTCCAGACGCAAGTACCCTCATCGAATTTAAAAGTGAAAGAAGTGAACAATCGCATCGAGTCAACACCGAAGCCGAAAGAAGAAGACACCAAGGGGAATATGGAGCTTCGTCCGTTTATAACGGAGCTCACGTCCGCTATAGCGTCGCTCGCCGACAAGAAGACAGAACAATGGACATCGAACAACCCTTCGGCGTCAAAGGTCATCATGACACTACCGAACTTCAGCGGGGCGCATACAGAATGGCTGTCATTTCGAGCCATTTACGAAACAACTCGAAGATATTTCAACGACGTCGAGAATACAGCGAGACTCAGAAGAAGCCTGCATGGACGAGCACTCGAGACAGTCAGCTCGGAGCTCATCGGGCACGCCAGACCTGATGACATCATGAAGGAGTTGGAACTACAGTTCGGCCGACCAGACTCAATAGCTCAAGCCGAAACAGAACGACTGCGAGGACTACCACGCTGCGGCGAAGCACCTAAAGACATCTGCATGTTCGCGAGCCGGGTCAGAAGCGGTGTCGTCACTCTGCGCGCACTGAAGAAAGAACATTACCTCATCAACGCAGAACTGGTGCGCGCACTCACCGAGAAGATGCCGAACTCCCTGCGCGTACAGTGGTACAGAATCTACACCGAAAAGTACCAATCGCTGCCAGACCTGTCACTCTTCAGCGACTTCGTCACCGAGCAAGCCCGGTTCTGCAGCGCCTTCGCTCCACCCGAGAACATCGCCGCCACCGACGCTCCCTCAACCAGGCGCGTCGCGCAGAGAACTCATACAGCTGTTGAGAAACCGGTAAACAAATGCCGGCTCTGTGACAAGGAGGGTCACTATTCGTCTGACTGCAAGAAGTTCAAAGAAGCCTCAAGCGACAAGAGATGGGAGCTAGCGAAGAAACATAGCCTGTGCTTCCGCTGCCTGAGAATTCGTCGTACCGGTCACACATGTCAAAAGAAGAGGTGTGACATCAAGGGGTGTACAGCCACGCACCATCAGCTTCTTCATTACGACAAGAAGCCTGCTGCAGAGGAAGTCGAGAAGCCCGCCGTCTCAACACAGAAGTCAGAGTCAAAAGAAACAGTGGCCAGTTCCCGAGCGACGTCGAGTCAAGCCTACTTGAAGATAGTACCGGTCCGGGTCATCGGACCGGCGGGAGAAGCCTCCACCTACGCACTCCTCGACGACGGGTCAACCGTCTCACTCATCGACGAAGACATCGCAAAGCAAATTGGGGCGGAGGGCCGCGTCGATCCGCTGAAGATAGGTGCGATCGGTAACACAACGATCGACACCCCTTGTTCAAGAAGAATCACCGTCACACTCGCAAGCCGGCTGCAGAATAGGGTGCCATTCAGAGCGCGCACCATACCTGAGCTTCATCTCACACCGCAGACAATCACCGAAGAAGATATCGCACACTGCGAGCACCTAGATGACCTCAAACAACAGCTGATCTACGACGCCGGCGCACCTAAGATTCTCATCGGCCAGGACAACTGGCACCTGCTGCTGGCCACCGAAATTCGAAGAGGACCCAAGCACCAGCCTATCGCGTCACTCACTCCGATGGGCTGGACTCTCCACGGCGCGCACACCAGAACACTGGGTCAGAAGGTGCACTATGTCAACAAACTCTCGACGACGGACGACGAAATCGAGCAACAGCTGCGTGAATTCTTCGCATTAGAATCATTAATCATCAATCCACGGCGCCCAGACTCTGATCCTGAGAAGAAGGCAGAAGACATACTGAATCGTCACACGAAACAATTAGAAGATGGCCACATAGAAACCGCTCTGCTGTGGAAAAATGAAAATATAGAAATGCCAGACAGCTACGGAACCGCAATGAAGAGGCTCATCTCAACAGAAAAGAAACTCGACAGCAATCCCACACTACGAGAAAAATATACAGAACAGATGGAGTCGCTTCTCAAGAAGGGATACGCTGAAAAAGCACCCAAGTCCAGCACACCGGGAAGAACCTGGTACCTACCCCACTTCGACGTCTACAACCCGATGAAGCCTGAGAAATTTCGAATAGTACACGACGCTGCCGCCAAGTCAAGAGGAATGTCACTCAACGACTATCTCCTTACGGGGCCAGACCTACTACAGTCGCTGCCGGGGGTCATGATGAGATTCCGCCGACACCGCATAGCTATCTCCGGAGACATAGCGGAGATGTTCATGCAAGTCAAAGTACGAAGAGAAGACAGAGACGCGCTTCGCTACCTGTGGCGAGGCGATAGACGTGAAGGGGCTCCGGACGAATATCGCATGACGTCCATCATATTCGGCGCAGCGAGCTCACCGTGCACCGCTATATTCGCGAAGAATTGGAACGCGAAGAGACACTACGTAGAGCACCCTGAGGCAGTCGAAGCAATCATAGAAAATCACTATATGGACGACTACCTCGATTGCTACAGGACAGTCGAAGAAGCAACGCGCATAGCAACAACAGTAAAAAACATACATCAACAGGCGCGTTTTGATATCAAGAAATGGGTGTCGAACAGCACAGAAGTCATAGAAAACATAGAACCGTCACAGGACCACACCGAAATTGTCAACATCGGCAACACAGAAAACATAGAGAAGATACTCGGCCTGATATGGAGACCGAGCACGGACGAGCTGGGTTTCAACCTTACCCTCGCTCGTCTACCGAGTGGCGTCCTAGAAAAGGCAGCGCCCACTAAAAGAGAGGCGCTAAAGATCGTCATGTCACTGTACGACCCGCTTGGCCTCGCTTCACCTGTCACAATTCGAGCCAAGCAAATTCTTCAAGAAGCATGGAGGCGAAGCATAGACTGGGATCAACAAATCGACGAAGACCTGGCGGCCCAATGGAGGAGCTGGATACTACAGCTCGAGAAGCTCAGGAACATCAACATACCCAGATGTTACCCGGGTTACAGTGACGCTGCAGTGCTTCAAGTGCACGTATTCACCGACGCTAGCGAGATGGCCTACGCAGCTGCAGTATACTGGCGAGCTACAGCACCGAGCGGCGAGACCTGCGTCAGCCTCGTCATGGCAAAGGCGAAGGTGGCACCACTCAAGCTGCATTCGATACCGCGCCTCGAGCTACAGGCCGCGGTCATGGGAACTCGCTTGGCCGCAGCTGTGATCCACGAGCACCGACTCAAGCCCGCTTCAACTACGTACTGGTCAGACAGTAAGACCGTACTCACCTGGATCAAAAGAGGGGCACGAGCGTACAAACCGTTCGTCGCTCACCGCATAGCTGCCATTGAAGAATACAGTAAAGTCGAGGACTGGCGATGGATACCCACGAAGCTAAACATCGCCGACGCAGCTACTCGTGACGTGCCGCACCACTTTGACTCAAAACATGAGTGGTATTGCGGCCCTAAGTTCCTGTATCAAGACCCAGCGACATGGCCGTCAGAGAAACCGCTAATCACAGAACAAACAGGAGAAGAAAGAACGCTCACCGCCGTCGAAGAAAATACCGCTAAGCCGCGGCTCTCAGAAGCAATACCCGACCCAGTACGATTTTCGAAGTGGGAGCGATTATTACGCGCGACGGCGTACGTTCTACGCTTCATATCTCTTTGCCGTGGACCTTCAGAGAAGACGTTCTACAAGAGAACACGAAAAAACACAGAAAAGGATCCAGATTGGAGAAATAAGAAAAGAGAAATATTAACGCCTGTCAAAAAGTTGTCTGCAACAACTCGTCAACGCTCTACTACAAGAATTATAATAGAATCTACATTTATTCGTCAGGCCGAAAACATACTCGTACGCGTCATTCAAGAAGAGGCGTTTTCAAAGGAAATAGCGGACCTACGAAGCAATAAACAGTTAAGTCAAGATAGCCGGCTACGTTCTCTGCAAATAGAAGTCGTGGACAACGTCATACGATTAAGAAGTCGGATAGCAGCCTCCTGTGACATAGACGAAACTGTCAAGCGACCGCCGATAATACACGGAGATCATCGCATTACACAGTTATACATCGACTGGACCCACCGCAACCTGCAGCACAGTGGGACGGAGCTAACAATCAACGAGATACGTCAACATTACTGGGTCATCAAACTGAGACCGAGCGTGAAGACAGTGATTGCACGCTGTTTGCCGTGTCGCATTCGGAAAGCGCGACCCAACGTGCCCTCCACAGGCGACCATCCGAGAACGCGCCTAGCTCATCATCAGAGGCCGTTCACATTCACCGGGCTCGACTACTTCGGTCCCCTGTCCGTCACCGTCGGTCGTCAGCATCAGAAGCGGTATGTGGCTCTGTTCACATGCCTCACGACAAGAGCCGTGCACCTTGAAATCGCCGCCAGCCTGAGCGCGGACTCCGCTATACTAGCGCTGCGCCGTTTCGCTGCTCGTCGAGGCTGCCCCACCGAGATCTACTCTGACAACGGGACCAACATGCACGGAGCTGACAAGGAGCTGCGGGACGCCTTCGCCGAGGAGGCCAGTCGACGGGGCATCGTGTGGCGCTTCATCACGCCGTCCGCGCCATTCATGGGGGGCGCCTGGGAGCGCCTCGTTCGCTGCGTGAAGTCCGCGCTGTACACTGTACTCACAGAGAAACACCCACAAGAAGAAGTGTTGTCCACACTGCTGTGTGAGGCAGAGTACACAGTAAACAGCCGGCCCCTGACACACGTCTCAGTCGATAGCGAAGACGACGAGTCAATAACGCCGAACCACTTCCTACTCGGTGGTTCAGCTAGACTACCATCACCCGGTGTGTTCACCGAGCACGACATAGACAATAAGAAGCTTTGGCGACGCTCACAGATACTCGCCGACATGTTTTGGCGTCGCTGGGTACGAGAATACCTGCCTGAACTTCAAAACCGGCGGGAGGCGCACGGACGGGGACCTATTCTGCAAGTCAACGACCCAGTCCTCATCGCAGACGGCCAGCTGCCTCGCAACACATGGCCGCGAGGCCGCGTTATCGCCGTGTTCCCCGGGGCCGACGGAGAAGTCCGGACAGCTGAGGTGCGCACTGCCGGCGGCACCCTAAAGCGTCCGGTGAAGAAGCTCGTCCCACTACCTAAGTAATCCAGAAGTCAAAGAGTCTGGGCGGCGGGCATCGCGGCGGAGGGCTGCACGGCAGCGGTCGTCGCTCACCGGGGTGATGCAGCGCCGCGCCGACGTCGCGCCGAGCCATCGCAGCGCTGCACGGCGGGAGAAATGTTCGCGACGAAGCGTCATCATTAAAAAACCTAAGTGTTGCACAGACCCTGCACATCAACCTACCTCGATCTGTCAAATTCTTGCAATAGATTTTCAACCTTATTTATCGATATTCGCTTGGCAGGTTTGACGGATTCGTGTGGGTTGGTCTGCTGGTGTCTGTACATAGTGATAAATAACTAAGTGAGTTATATAGTTATGTGAAAATAGTGTATATAAAGTGTCTAAATAGAACCTAGCAGTTAAGAATTCGTTGTAAACCGTAAGTACAGTGCATTTTGTAGCTTCAATTGAGTGGGTTTATAGTCATAATATAGTTTTGTTTTTGATGTATCCAGGTAGCCTAGATTGAGACCTAGGCCTGGACCTAACTTTTAGAGTCATAATCCTTTCGAAAACTCACTTATTTGACGTTGTAAGATGTCCTGTACGCAATTTATTCCGTTAATAAAGATTATTTTTTCTTGTCTTTCATTATTCAGGCCCTAGACTCCTGAAATATATAGATGTATCGATATAAATGTTAGATCGCGTTAGGCTGTTAGCCAGGCTACCTAACGTGACCTAAGTCCATGGGATTACTGCTAAAACTCCTGAGATAATGGCCTTTGAAAATGAAATTTTAATTTAAATTTAAATAACTTTTTCCTTTAACTCGCTTTAACTTTTCAGTCGTTTCAGTTACAGTCAAAGACATTATGTCAGGAGATAGGTAATTTCATAAGGATTACAACGGTATGAAGCAACACGTAATCCATTGTTATTTAGATAAGAATATGCATTGTTAAATAGTCATAAGTTCGTAAAAATTGATAATAAATCAAGGAAGCGGTTTGCGGGCCTCGTTAAGGTAAAGTTCTGGGGTACGATAGTAACACGAAATTTTGGTCAAATCGTAGTCAACGGTACGGCACTATCTTCTCTCTCTCTCTCTCCTGAAGACTCAAGCAACCCGCTTCCTGAAAAGTTATGAAGAATTAGTCGTTTTATTTACTCCGTACCAAGAAACCTCGTTCTACAGTCCCTGCTACACAAGACTTCGGGTTACAGCAGATATACCTGGAACCTATAGGTGCAGGACGTCAACGCGCTCCGGGCAAGCCTCAACCATAGTGTCCGAGCGATCACGTCCGTCCGGCACAGGATGTTAGTTGCGTTTACGGTAGTTTACGAATATAATAAATATTGGACACTAGCTCTGTTGCTTGTTTATACGACTTTTAGGTCTCAGTTCCTGATGTGGATTGCGTAAGTCGATCGCACATACGAATATACATTGTGTTATATATAGCACCGTGCTGCGACGCTAATGTCAGCGGTGCGTATTATGGTGCTTTTTCTTACTAAAATACGTGACCGACCAAACGCGACCGGTCATACGCGACCAAACATACGCGACGAATAATACGCGACGGACCATATGCGACCGATCATACGCGACCGATCATACGTGACCGACCCCTGTTTGACTATTTCAGCATGCGCAGCAAGACCAAATAATTCTACCAAGAATAGGAATCTTTCTTTAACAGAATGTTGAAAGATTAGGAATCTTTCAACATTCTGTTAATCTATCGTAAATTCTTTCTTAATGCAGATGTTTTGCGCCATCTGAGAGATATTGAAGCTTACATACACAAACAACCAGATCCCAAGCCTTTATGATACAATAGCAAATTAGGCGAAGCAGCCAACCTTGCCGTCAAAATTATCGTCTTATGAGTAACAACCTACAGTTGCAATTTTAATAGCTTATTGTAAATAATGAAACGACATTTTATGTACAGTATCGTCGGCCTAATTCGTTAACCTGCTAAGTCCATTTTTGGCAAAATTGACTTTTTGATGCAGTTCGAAAATTCAGCCTAATATCTACCGTAGCATTTAAGAAATAACAGCGATATCAGCCTAAAAAGGTGATAAATGCTATGCCCGAAAAACTGCTTTCTTATCACTAGCCAATCTCCATAACGCAAACCTGCTAAATCCTCTTAAGGCCTCAGTTTTGCACTGACAACGTTCCCAAACTCACGTGCCGTTTGGGAAAATTGATTATTTTATTTTATTGTTGTAATAATTAATTGATTGTGATACAGTAGCAGTAGTAAAACAATATTTAATAGCTGTCATTAATAATAATAAAATACTTAGGAGTACTACAAGACAGAGAACACATTATAATAACGTATATTAAAACTATTACTGATTGTTTATGAAGAGTTTAGCATTTTTTTTATCGTGGTAAAATCATCAAATGAGTCCTCCCACCCAAGGCAGGGCAGGAGGGACTGTCAGACTTGTACTGACTAAAATCTACCGTGTCCTTTAATAGCCTTTACATTCCGGGGTCACGGTATTCGTAAGTCTCGCGACCCCGGCAGGCTTTGGCCCTCTAAGGGGGGGCCAAAGCCGTCATTGTGCTGACACTCTTTGAGGCGCGCGTGGAACACAACGCGCCGTCGTCCCGGACATGGTCCATGGTCGGACAGCGAGTCGTTCATTACTCGGCGCCCGGATGCCCGCACCTACGGTGGCCGGAAATCGTCTTGCGACGTCCAACGCCGTAGGCGTCTACCACTGCGGCTGGGCTGTGAGGTAGACGCTGTCCTCTCTCCTACGCGTCCCGCCTCCTCCTTCGCTAGCATGACTGCTTCGCAAAAGGAGCCGACTGCTTCCCATTCCGTTTCGCTCCGCATTGCCTCGACCAATGTCGGGCGCGAGAGGTCGCCGCTTTCGCCGTCGTGAGGACACGGCGCGGCGGTGTTCTGCTCAAGCGGGGCAGTCCTGCACCGTATGCTCCACCGTGTCCTCCGGGCGATCCTCACAGTGGTGACACCCAGGCCTTTCTTCCTTCCCTATCCGACACAGGTACCTGCCGAAACTTCCGTGTCCGATGAGGACCTGCGTCAGGCAGTAGGTCAGGACGCCGTGACGCCTATCCAGCCACTCCTCAAGGAGGGGTCTTACCGCCGCGATTGCGGCGTACCCGGACCTCGGTTGCAACAGTCGCACCCTCCATACTGCCCTGAGATCGCGCCAGAGCTCTTCCCGCCGCGCTTCGAGAAGTCAAAGCAGTGGGGATTCGCCCCAGCAATGCGCCTCCAAGCGCCACTCATAGACGCGCTGGAGAGCCGTCGCCTCCAGATCCCAGGGCAGTAATCCGGCAAGGAGGTTGGCCGATTCGCCGGCAATCGTGCGGTATCCTCGGATCATCCGTATAGCCATGAACCTCTGGCAGGAGGCGTTTGGCCCGCTGAGACTGGGCAGGAGTCGGCCTGAGGGTGGCTGCTGCCAGGTTCAGCTTTGGGGCCAAATGCAGGAAGTGCTCCCTGAAGTTCCACCAGCTGTCGAGGACGAGTCCCAAGTACTTCATCGTTCTCCCGACGCCGATGCGAACCCCTCCCACCGATGAAGAGTTCAGCTTAGATATTTTAACCCTGTTTCCTATTAAAGAAGACTGATTGTTAAATTTTTAATAATAAATATTTTGATTACTGATTGAATTCGTTTAACTGCACAATTAAAATAATTATCTATAGGTACACCATTATTACCATTAATTTACCATACTAAATTTAATTTTAAAAAAACTGCTAAGTCCTCAACCAAATTGAAACTTAACTTCGAATAACTGCTTAATTATTGTTTTCCTCAATTTTGTAAAATGTGTTAAGGTTTTCTTAGATATTATGTTTTTAAAATATCAAGAAAAAATATATACACCAACGGGATTTTCAAAATTTTGATTGCTAAACTAATAAAGATATTATTCAGTTTTTTCTTCGTCCTGTAAACTTTGCAAAAACGTATTTAGCAGGTTAACGAATTAGGCCGACGGTATGTTATTCTATCATTACTTGAAAAATACTTTTATCTAATTTTATCGGAAGATTTATATTCAGATATAACGTATTAAAAGAAAATTGGTCTACCAACATGAGTTCGGCAGCTTTAAATGAAATGAAAAATATTTGAACTAGAAAATCGTTTATACTAAAAGATATAACTTTTCTACATTCGCATGAGTGTACACATTTACTCTTATTACTTTCTTCATAAAATGCTGGTCACGAAAAAAACATCAATTCAACGCTGAACAATTTCAACGAAACGAAACCTCGTGCCCTAAAAGTTCAAAGAGCAATCACACCCCAAACTACGCCATCGAAACCGCGTTTTAAAACTTACAAAAAACCTGAACACGAAACGGCGTACTCGAATGCGAAACGGCGTTTTGTTGGATAAAACGTAGAACGCGCGTTTCATTTCATTTGGTGCTCAAAATAACTGTTTACTTGCAAAGAGGCTTTTGAAAGTTTAAAAAATAACTTTCTGAGGCAATTTAGAGGTACGCGGCAACTCTAACTGGCAATTTGTGACACACGGACGGTTAAGATGGCGAGTTTTCTTTTAAAATGCAGGTGAATTAATGTTTTTAGTTGCCATTTGGGAGCAATGTAGGGTTATCTTGTTTTATTAAATACATAAGTTTTACTCTTATTATTCTTCCTTATTTCTGTAAAATATTATAAACGGAGTACTTTGTGAGAATCGCGAAATTGTGACCTGAGCAGCTTTTGTTGCTATGAGGGTCATCGCGGCGCTTGAACGCAAAGGGCATTTAAAGGAACAGACTTGTTTTTAGTCAGTCTAACATCTCCTTCCGCTACATCCATAGCAGGAGGACCAATTTAATGTTATTTAAAACAATAAAAAAAGCAATTTGCGAAAATGGATGTCTTTCACGCAAAAACTTGGCAAGAATTATAATATGAAACTTTCCAGTAATAAACAAAACCGCCATAGTATTTAAAGAAATCGATTAAAAAATTATTATACGGGTGAAACCACAGCTATTAAGTAGTTTTAAACTGCGACGCAACGGTTTGCAACGGTTTGTTTTGCGGTTTACTTACTTGTTAAGTGAAAAAAAAAATCTTTTAATATTTTTATCTTTATGATTGCCCAACATAATTCACTAAACGTAAGTATAAAAAATTAGCAGTTCCAACGTTACAGTTTTCAGAAAACTTCGTTTGATCAAAAGCTTTGTTTAATTAAAATAAACGGAAACAATCCATCAGAGTGCTGTAAGATATTTATTTTTGTGAATAAAATTGGAATGATTTCGAAATGAATTCGTTCTACATTTGCACGGCTTATGACTTTCTTTTTTTGTGTCGGTAAAATCATTCTCGCCCCGTAGAGTGGAGATAAATGCACTGTTCCTTCAGCTGTTTTTTGCGTTCTAGGCCATGGTAACTAGTTTACCAAGCCAACGTTTGTTTATCAGGTAATTAATTAGACGGCACGGTTGACACAGCGGCCGAGAGATTCAATCGTCCGCTGCATATCACGATTTAATGAGTTTGATTCCTGAACGTAACAAATATTTGTATGATCTGCATGTAAGTAGTTGTTCCGTTTCTAGTTGTTTGTGTGTGACCACATCATGGTTTGTGTGATGCAGGACAAACTGGACCAACGTGGACTAACGTTTTTTTAGAAAAATAGACAAAAAATGTTGGTCGAAATCAAATTTTAAATTGATATAAGTCATGCAGTTTTAAGACTGTATGCTGCCGCAGACGATACATTAATGACATAATCTTACTTTCACCATACGACGTAAAAGAGAATTATTAAAGGTTGTTATAATCGCATTTTGCTCACCAAACAGCATGACCGTGTGTCACTAATCGAGACAATTTCTGTACTTTAGTATGAGTAAAGTTCTCGAGTTAAACCCACAGGTCAAAGAGACTTCGTAGCGACTGAAAATCTTTGAAGAAATATGATTTAGGAAGTAGTACATGCTTTACGTTTTGGATATTTTACATTTTCTGAATATGACGTAGTTAATTTTTTTTAGCTTGGTAAAATCATCAAATGATTCCTCCCACCCCGGGCAGCGCGCGAGGGACTGTCAGACTTGTACTGACTAAAATCCACGGTGTCCTTCAATAGCCCTTTATGTTCCGGGGTCACGGTAATGAGATAAGTCCCGCGACTCCGGCAGGCTTTGGCCCTCTAGAGGGGAGGCCCGGCATCTTGCTGACGCTCTTTGAGGCGCGCGTGGAACACAACGCGCCGTCGACCCGGGCATGGTCGCGTGTATAGTTTTATTTAGAGGAAAGAATAGAATATCTTTTTCTTTGGATAGAAAATGTAGATACATATATGCAATATTTATAGGTATTATAGCATTGAAGGTGGAGCAACGACTTGCGAAAGGCAGACGGCAGAGACTGGATGAGGAAAGCTTAAGACTGGGCTCAGTGGCCACATTAGGATAGGCCTATGTCCAGCAGTGGACGAATACGGGCTGATGATGATGATGATGATAGCATTGAAAGGTTTTGTCGTGTAATTGGGTAAAGGGTTGAAATAGTACATGTCACTTATTTTTTAATGACACTAAAATCACAGCAGTCATTAAAGCCTTTGTCAAACAGACAGGCGAGGCGAATGCGATCCGAAGCGTTTTTATTTGTTATGTATGGAATTGTTTGAATCCAGTCACATTGAAAAACGAAAACGGTCCGATAGTCTATGTGTCTGGCTGCAAACAATTCCATACATTACTAATTAAAACGCTTCGGCGCGCATTCGTTTCGCCTGTCAGTTTGACAAACGCTTAAGTGCCGTACTCATTAATTAATTTAGTGTTGACAGGAATAGTATTCATAAGAGACTAGTAATAGCTAGGTAGCTTAAAATTTACGAAATATGAATGCAAATATTTCAACTTAGGTACATGCTCCAAATATGCAACATTAAATAGTAATAAGGTCTACAAATTGTAATTCACGTAGGTACTGTTGCCAGCGACTTCGCCCACAACATGAAATTGGGATATTTTTTTTATCTGAATTCGTTAAGTACTTATTGCGTGTAAGAGTAACAAGTAGTCTACAGTCCTCACAGACTTTCGCATTCATATTATTAGTTTAAAATTCTCAGTCAGTCTCAGTTTTCTATTTTATTTATACTTCTTTATCAGTCTTTTATTCTTTTAACTTGAGAACTTTTTTAACTTAAAACGATCAACCTAAATCGACAGCTAAAATTAAACAAAACGTGTTCAAATAATGTGAAAATAGTTTATTTTGGTAAATTAATTAGGTATGCAAATGACTTCAAAAATAGCCCTAACAAGTAACATGCAAATGCATATGCAAATATGCGTTTGCATATAGTCCGGTCACTGCATGAACTCACTATTATGAATAAGTTTCGTATTAATTTTCAAATTTATAGAACAGCGATTTTTACGGCGAGTACAGTAGTTAAAGTTGTTTAAAAATATTAAGCATCCCAAAGAAGGTTTAGTGCATACAAAAACCAAACTTTTATAAACGTAATATTACGTTCACTTATGAGGTATTCCCAAATAGTAAAAAAATATAAATCCAGATATGGCTCTACCTTGACCATTTTACCTGTGCATGTCTTGATTTAAATTTTTTTAGGTGATGAAAACATCATAAATTCTGGGAGATTCGTATAAAATACACCAAACTCCTTCAATTGCCCTTTACGATCCAGGGTCACGGTAACCTGTAACCTCGGTGGTAGGTAGGATTTCTATTTAAATTATTTTCTTATTTTTCCGTTTTAACATTGGATTGCACCAAAATACAAGATGAACACAAGATGACAGAGCGGTGGTGGCCCAGTGGTATCGGCCTCGACTTACGAGTTGGAGGTCGTGGGTTCGAACCCCGTCAGGCGCATTACTTTGTGTAATTTATTTCAACACCACTGCTCTCAAAACGGTGAAGGAAAACATCGTGAGGAAACCGGCATATCCTAGAACCAAAAATTTGAAGACATGTGACATCTACCAATCCGCACTGGGCCCGCGTGGTAGAATACGGCCCACTCCCTCTCACAGAGAGGAGGCCTGTGTCCCAGCAGTGGGAACATTTATAGGCTCATGATGATGATGATGATGACAAGATGAAAAATTCAAGAGAGGAAGAGAAAAGGAGAGCTCGGAGTTTCTCTGGTAGATAGAACTCGGAACGAAATCATTCGTCAAAGAACCAAAGTAATTGACATTGTGCGTAAAATAAGCATGCTGAAGTAGAAATGGGTCGACCACGTCTGTAGACGGACAGAGATATTAAGTAGATAGTATTGGCCGATGTTTTGAAGAATGTGGCTGGCAGCAGATGGATGCATAGTGCCCGGGACCAGAAGGGTTGGCGTTCTTGGGGGAGGCTTGCGTTCAGCAGTGGACGGCAATAGGCTAACATTATAACATTGGTGCTCTAAAACCATTGCTAAATAAAAACCGGCCAAGTGCGAAGTGGACTCGCCCATGAAGGGTTCCGTAGTAGCAAGCATAGATTAGGGATATAATTATATTGAGATTAGAAAGTAATATACACAAACAATAAAAATTACTTTGTTTTTCATAGTGTTTGTATGAATGGCAAAGTTATATTTGCGGTTTTTGAAAATGTACTATATCTCAAAAACTGCTAACTGTATCTCATCCAAACAAATTTTCCTTGGAAGTTTTTATTGAGGTTTACATTATAATGTTTTTTTTAGTTTTATCATTCTTTTATTTTAGAAGTTACAGGGGGGGGACACACATTTTACCACTTTGGAAGTGTCTCTCGCGCAAACTGTCAGTTTAGAAAAAAATATTTTATTAACCTCAATACCATTTTTAAAGACCTATCCATAGATACCCCACATGTATGGGTTTGGTGAAAAAAAAATTTTTGACTTTCAGTTCTAAGTATGGGGCACCCACAAAATTGGTTTTGTTTTTATTTTTGTGTGAAAATCCTAATGCGGTTCACATAATACATCTACTTACTAAGTTTCAACAGGATAGCTCTTATACTTTCGATGAAAAGTGGCTGTGACATACGGACGGACAGACAGACAGACATGACGAATTTATAAGGGTTCCGTTTTTGCCATTTGGCTACGGAACCCTAAAAAGCAAGACCCTCAAGCCCTCAATTAGGTACTTTAAAACTTTAATCGGAATTTAAAGTGATAGCTTTAAATGACATCTTTCATTAAAACGAACTTACTAATTAAGCCAATTTACCTCCAAAATATTCCCAAAGACTGCCACATTTGCTGGCAAGCTGCTCAAGCTACTCAAGCTATTATGAATATTGTTATGAGCTCGAAATTGCTTTAAAATGAAGCTGGATAGTCTAACGAAAGGCTTTTACGGTTCATTTGTTAGTTGAAAAGCAAGACTTCGTTAGACGGTGAATTTGCATAACAAAAATGTGAAATGCGGTTTTTTGTGGTGTGGTTGGTAGAGATTATGTTCATTTGAATTAGCTGAGGGTTTTTGAGTATAAGAAAATCAATTTCAATTTGTTGCATTTCAGTACTAATATAATAACAATAATAAATCATTTTACATATTTCGGACAACTACGAGATCCATAAATTGTTAGCGCCTAACAGGTTTGAAACTTAAAACACTATTATTAGTAACTTAACCTAAAGGTAAATTATAGAGAGGACCACCCATCCACTAAATGAAGAAGTACTAGGGTATAAGTCTTCACACATATTCCTTACTATGGAGGAGGAAGTATCTGCCGCCACTGTCTGCAGGATGCTATTGCGACTACCCCTTATTCTGCCCAGGAGCGACGCCGTTTTCTTGCGGATCATCATCGGCCTATAAATGTTCCCACTACTGGGACACAGGCCTCCTCTCTGAGAGAGGGAGTGGGCCATAATCCACCACGCGGGCCCAGTGCGGGTTGGTGGATGTCACATGTCTTCGAATTTTTTTTGGTTCTGGACATGCCGGCTTCCTCACGATGTTTTCCTTCACCGTTTTGAGAGCAGTGGTGATGAAATAAATTACATAAAGTAATGCGCCTGGCCGGATTCGAACCCACGACCTACAACTCGTAAGTCGGGGCCGATACCACTGGGCCACCACTGTTCTCTCTTCTTGCGGATGATGGCATGAAACCCATCAGTATGAGTTACCGCGAACATTTCAGACACACTGCAAAAACGAGGTAATCGCAACAGTATTCTAAAATTCAAAGCATTCTAATACTGAACACAAAAAAAATGACATCGGTTTGCAACATTTCGACGAATAAATGACCACAATTAATGTTTTGTTGCAGTTTTTGGGTTAAACACAATTGAAGCACTAATGCGCCCAGCGTAACTGCTTGATTTATACACCGGCACTTTTTTTGTACGTCGTAAAAACGTCAAATGAGTCCTCCCGGACACGGCGCGACGTGAGGGACTGTCATACTCGTACTGACTAAAATCCACGGTGTCCTTCAATAGCACTTCATGTTCTGGGGTGATGGTCACCTGATAAGAAAGTCCCGCGACCTCGGTAGGCTTTGGCCCTCGCGCGTGAAACAAGACGCGCCGTCAACCCGGGCGTGGTCCATGATCGGACGGCAAGTCACCCATTACTCGCCATCCACATGCCCGCGGGAATACACTTCAAAGTTATTATAAAATGACAATGTCAAAACTGTAATAATACTACATCTTGTTTGTGTTACCGTTCCGCTCCCCGCCCCGCCCACTCTGTGACCTAACCTAAATTACATTTAAAACGTTTCCAGTCAAAACATTAAGTTGATTTTCAACAGTAAACATACATTTAAATGTAGGTCAAAGATATCCGTTGAACGATATCATCACCTATTTGTACTTACTGGGAAAAGGCTAGGCAGATGATGATTCATTGATGATGATTGCCCGCGTGGTGGATTATGGCCCACTCCCTCTTACAGAGAGGAGGCCTGTGTCCCAGCATTGGGAACATTATAAGCTGATGATGATGATTCATTCCATTTCACTCATTTCACTCCATTCCCTTTATTTTTGCATAATTCCTATAACTTTTCACGAATATTCGAATACTTACTCGTGTATGTATGAGTAAAAGTTGATACAAAAATCTTAAAGGCCAATATTTTTATTAGACCGCCCCCACATCGGCAAGTAATCAATCAATCCATGTCGCCACACACTTCGATCATTATAAGCAAAGAAACAAAATATTGTACTTAGTCCTTTGTTACAAGAATCTTTCTTATTATTGATGGGAAATCCGTCCATACATACGAGGATTTATAAAAGTAAAAGTAATTCTGTCCATTGAAATCCATTGAAAACTGTGGTTTTGTTGTCATGTTGCATAATTATGTATGTTAAATAGATATTAAAAAAAAGAATTTATTATTTTTGTACCGTGGTCGTGTTAGACGGCCTAGAATATAGCTAAGGGCCTATGCACACCACGTTTTTCAAAAGCGCCGTCGACGCGCGTTTTAGAATCGCGCGTCGACGGCGCGCTTTTGTCAATTAGAGTGGTGTGCATTTAGGCTCTAATATAGTATCCTCCGCAAGGCAGGAACAAAAGATGGTCGTAAGGGCCCTCGGCGCCGCGGCGACTTTTTGTAGGGATGCTGTAGCGCGTTCATGCACATCGATACAGTCGCGATGCGGTCGCAAGCTGTAAGTCCTCCTCGCCCACATCGAATTTCTCAGTCGCGATGCAACGGGGATACTACCGCGCTTCAAACGTGCTTAGTTAACTCGTTCCCCACTAACGCGCCACCCTCCCTCCGTTTTCTCCCCGATGTCGTCTGACATGGTCGCGCGTTTGCATCGAAACAGACGTAATACTGCAGTGCGTTATAAGCGCGTTGGCATTGCTTCTGAAGCACGATGCAAATGCGACTAACTTGCGATAATATCTATGATGGCATTGGTTGAGGCTATGCTGCGGGGCGAGACGGAATGAGAAAAAGTCGCCTCGTTCTGCGAAGCAGTCATGCTAGCAAAGGTAGGAAGCGAGACGCGTGAGGGAGAGGACAGTCTCCACCGATCATGGATCATGTCCGTGACGGCGCGTCACATTCTACGCGCGCCTCAAATAGCTGATAGCGATCTGACCCCCCCCCCCGTCCCTTAGCCTGCCGGGTCGCGGGACTGTGTCATCATCAGGTAACCGGAACCCTGGAACGTAAAAGTATATCGAAGGATCACTGCAGATTTTAGTCAGTACGAGTCTGACAGTCCCTCCCGTACCGCCCTGGGCGGGAGGACCCATTTGATGATTATACCACGAAAAAAAAAAGTTACAACATATCAGGGAATAACTGAATATCTATTTGACCCAAATCTATTGGACAGCTCATTATTTTTTGACGTCGTCTGATGAGAAAGTTTGATGGTCTTAACCCTCTTTTAATGAAGTTGAAAAGCACTTTAGTGGTTGAATTTAATTTCCTGGACGATCTAATCAAGAAAAAAAGAATATTTTCTTGGCTCGAATCGTATTCGAATGCTTCTTTTCTTTCTTTTTAAATCATTGCTTCAAAGTAGGATAATTTCACCTGTAACGTGGGTGCGTATAGAAACATTTCAATAACTTTTACATAGATCCGAGCAACATTAGAAACCGTGGGGAACAGCTATCCCTTAGGCCGGAACCGCACAGGCCGGTGGCTTGCTTAGCGCCTAGAGCCTAGCGAGTCACGAACAATCGAAAATGTTCGTGAACGGCGCTTGACGACTAGCTAGGTGTCAAGCGCGCAATGCGGCCGTTCACGAACATTTTCGAACGTTCGTTATACTAAGGTGACTCGCTAGGCTCTAGGCACCAAGCAAGCCACCGTCCTGTGCGTTTCCGGCCTTATACAATTTCTTTCCATTTACTTAATGCTAACATAACATCACGCCTTTAAGCCCTAAAGAGATAGGCAGAGACATAGGTACCCTATTATACACCCCGCCACTTATGTTCGATGTATCAAGGGGGGTAACATATAGGTACCCCTTACTTACTCGACACTCCGTTGAGTGTTTTAACAAGTAACATAAAGAAATGTCCTTCTCTTATCAAAATTTCGGAAGCTTCCAGTCTTGGACGAAGGAGGGGTAATTTAGGGCAACGTTAATGTGTTCCGAGCCTTATCTGGGACATTATTTAATTTTGTACCAAGAGCTTTATAATGGCTTCGGTTTCGCGAGTCTAATTTCACGTTCAAGGACTTGAAGGCTGTTAAATTTTAGGGAAAAGCAGTACGGTAGGAGTTTAGTGAAATGATGAATGGATTTTTAACTGGGGTTCTTTCGGTAGTGATTTTTGACGATGGATGTAACTGTCTCAAAATCTAAAGATTATTTTTATCCTTCATTACCCATCATTTTTCCCATGTTTTTATACACTTACTTTTCTTGTTTGTTAAAAGAAACTTTGTCATTCTCCTGAAGTTTGTGTTTACTATAAGTAAAAAATCATGTTAAAAAATATGTTTCGTATATCAAAATCAAGTCAAAGTTACAGGCACTTTTGAATTGTCATAGACAAATAAAAGAATATAATTAAACATTAAAAAGTTATGGTGCTACAGTCCCAGTCACAAGACATAAAAACTGTGAAAGTACCGTAGATGCCCGTTCCAAGAAGTAGATCTCTATGGAGAAGAACGGGCAAGAAACTCCATGGACACTCTTTTTAGATCGCCAGAATTATTACAGAACCTTTGTTACATCATTCATTTTGAGGTGGTACATTATGTGAGAACGATGTAGCAAGTTTTTTAATTAAAAGTGTCCATAGTAACTATTAAAACAAAGACAATTCAAAAACAAAATGATCAATAATTATTAAAATATATGGGACGACGATATATTTTTTTGAATCCAAAACTTTTCTACCTCCACGGCATGATTACGTATTAAAGAATGAAAAAGATGCACTGACATTTGCACCAGAACCAACATGATAGAATCAGATAATGACTAAATTTAGAGTATTTAAAGTATCTACATGTTATGAGATCTGTATTGATCGCGTTACACGGTATTCAACACCTGCCAATCTCAATATTAAAAATTAATAGATTTAAAAAATCTAAAAACCCACGTTTTTTAAATGTCCTAAAAATAAGAAAATAACCCTACGGGGCTGAGAGAGGGGCCACTCAAAACCTGGGGGCGTATATTATTTAGGGGATTATTTATGGGATATATTTCCATGACGTGTATAGATCATGGGTGTAACTTACAAAGATACGCCCCCACGTTTTGAGTGGCCCCTCTCTCAGCCCCGTAGGGTTATTTTATTATTTTTAGGACATTTAAAAAACGTGGGTTTTTAGATTTTTTAAATCTATTAATTATTTTATTATTTTTATCATTGTTTATCGGGTTTGAAGCTACACTGAAAATTTCAGCCTGCTAGCTTATCGGGAAGTGCCTCAAAGCCAGTCCGCCATCTTGGACGTCCGCCATATTGGATTTAAGTCACATGACTATTTTTTTCGTATTCCTGACAGCAAACCCTTTCATTTGATACCCATATCATGGGAGTGGGTTTCAAACAGCTATTCCGCCATCTTGGGGAGGCCGCCATATTAGATTTATTATGACGTTTCTTAGCTAGTCATGTATTGTCATCAGAACTCAAAGCGTGTACAAAATTTCAGCCTGCTAGCTTATCGGGAAGTGCCTCAAAGCCAGTCCGCCATCTTGGACGTCCGCCATCTTGGACGTCCGCCATATTGGATTTAAGTCACAAGACTATTTTTTTCGTATTCCTGACAGCAAACCCTTTCATTTGATACCCATATCATGGGGGTGGGTTTCAAACAGCTATTCCGCCATCTTGGGGAGGCCGCCATATTGGATTTATTATGACGTTTCTTAGCTAGTCATGTATTGTTGACAGGCCTGTTGGTCTAGTGGTTAGTGACCCTGACAGCTATGCCGGAGGTCGTGGGTTCGATTCCCACCCAGGACAAATGTTTGTGTGATGAGCACGATCATTTGTTCTGTGTCTGGGTGTAATTTATCTATAATATGTATGTATTTAGAAATATATAAGTATGTTTATCAGTTGTCTAGTACCCATAACACAAGCTCTGCTTAGCTTGGGACTAGATGGCGTTGTGTGATAGTTGTGGAATATTATTATTATATTATTATTATTGTCATCAGAACTCAAAGCGTGTACAAAATTTCAGCCTGCTAGCTTATCGGGAAGTGCCTCAAAATTGAGTTGCAAAAGTCCAACCGGAACGACAAACAAACAAACAAACTAACAAACAAACAAGAAATGTGAGTGTATAAAAACGTGGGAATAAAAATAGAATACTGTCAGTTTTTGATCGCGTAGTTCAGAATACGAACTCATCACGTTTAGTTTCATTGCCGAATTCCTAAAACAGCCAACAATATTATGTTCCTCATATTTTATGAACCCGAAACATATTACCATAAAATTAGGCTCTTCCACAAAAGAAAAGGCCTTTCTTACATCCTCTCAGAACTACTATTAATATCACTTATATCCCCAAAAAACTCAACGATAAGGGGCGAACATATGACTTATGTGACTTGCCCATTGTCATCGCTACGTCCCTAACATTATTTATCTGTCCCTTACACCCCCTGGGGGTGAAAGTAGGGGGTGAAAAATACCTACCCCTTGAACAACCCCCTCTTCTCTTTTACAGTGCAGTTGGTGATAACAACCCTCGTGGGTCCAATTTAAGGATTGTGTCAAATGTTTTTAGGAGTTTCTGTAATTTTCATCATTGTTTTATGGGGAATGCAATGGTTATTTTTGTGGTTGGTCTAGTTGGTCTAATGGGAGCTGTTAAAGTGTGTTTATGTGGCACGGAAAACCCCATCCAGGGTTGTAGTTTTAAAAACATCACTGATCACCATTGCCTCACCTTATTGAGAAAGAATCTAGACTGATTTTAGGGACATTCGTTTTTTGCGGGGGATTTACAAAGGGATACATAAATTTTCCAGTCAATTATTTCAAGCATAGTTTATTAATATAATGTCATGGTGTGACTGATAGAATTTCTCAATGTCTTGGTACAGCTGTCTCTGTCTTTAATAAAAGATATATTAATAGCAAGGCAGCTGAGTTATTAAACATAATGTCTATCTATTATGTCAGTTCCTGGATATAATAAGCAGAATAAATAAGCAGTAAACGATGGTCGTCAACTAATAACACTGTGCAGAAAGTAATTATGAGGAATTTACCAGTAGGATAGCTGCACTATGCCGAATTATTGATATTACAAAATATTTATCAATAGGCATTTATGATAATTTGTTTCCAAACCCACATTTATTGTAGGTATGTAGTTATAGTTTATATATTATAGTTATAGTTAGAATAATAAAATTTATTAGTGTGTTTTTAGGGTGTGTGGTAAAATGTGTGTGTCCCCCCCCGTAACTTCTAAAATAAGAGAACGATAAAACTAAAAAAATATATAATGTAGACCTCAACAAAAACTTCCAAGTTTTTGAGATATAGTACATTTTCAAAAACCGCAAATATAACTTTGCCATTCATACAAACACTATGAAAAACAAAGTTATTTTTATTGTTTGTGTATATTACTTACTAATCTTAATAAAATTATATCCCTAATCTATGCTTGCTACTACGGAACCCTTCATGGGCGAGTCCAACTCGCACTTGGCCGGTTTTTTCTTTCATGTGGTGATTACTTTTAAGTACATTTTTGCACTGCTTTGAGTTTAAATGCATGTTTAATTTTTGTTTGTAGATTAATGTAAACAATTTATTATTGGTAGACCTGATAAATAAAACAAAACAATATCAATAGAACTTTGACTGCTCTTTCGTATTAAAAACATGGTAAATATCCTGTTTGAAGTTATAGTGATAATATTTACGTTATTTAACGAGCTAAATACACGAATAAAATTGTAATTAACAGAGTTTTAAAGCAGTAAAACATAAGAAAACAAAATTTTCGTAAAATATATCGAATATCTGACAAGATACTAAACACGAAATAAAAAAACAGTTTCACCCCTATTTCATCCCAACTTCACCCCTTTTACAAAAAAAAATCATCTATCGAAAATCTTATTCATCTTGAACAAACAACCAAATAGAGGGTAGAATAGAATAATAACAGCCATCCCTTACCCGGATAGATTCGGTTTCATCCGTTTTTATCCGGATAATCTTGAAAAATGCGTCTTGTATATGAGGTTACGCCGGATAATGTGCTGGCCCATGGGTGACATTGATTTTGTGTGAAGATTATTATTATGATGTATTTTCGGGGCTTGAGAATTTTTGCACATTATTTTTTGTATGTATTCTGGAAACTATTTTATAAGGGTCACTTCAGGGGTGATTTGCAAGATAAGGGGGTGCTTATTGCTTATCAAATTCTTACGGGGAGGAAGTTTATTTTTTCGTTGAAAATTATTTGTCAAATGAATTAGCAAAAAATTATTACAACATAGCGTAATAGGACTTCAAATATATTACCAAATTTTGTGTGTATTACCTTAATTTAATTCGTTTCTGGCAGATTAATGCAGAGGTATAACTCGATTCCGTACCTGTAAACAAAAATTGTTGAATGTTAGTAAAATTATTGGTAGTAATTAAGGGTATTTTAGTCTAAAGTTCTTTTATGAGGGCTACAATAGGTATCTAAAAATCATACTGTATTGTATTTTTGGATACTCATTTATGTATAGGCCCATTCAACTTCTTAGAAGAAATCGTTTACAATAATCGGCTGGCTTTTCTCTTGGTCAAAGAATCAGCATTGCCAGCCAACGTGGCAATGCTGCCAACATTCCACGCACTTTCCCCACATTCTAACTTCTTTATTTTCCTTTAAATATTTTATTTTTGTTTAATTCAAGTCCCTTTTTAATTGTACAATATCTTGTTTGTAATCTGCAAATTGATAACATCATACAAAAAAAGGCAATAGAAACCGGGTATTTATCAAAACCGAATATCATTCACATCCAAGCAACCTTACCGACATCCTCCCCTTAAATACGTTATTTCTAAAAATAATGTTGTTATAACAAACACAAATCTCCTGGAAACACAATAATAATGATGTTGATTATTTATTATAACAACAATATCAGAAATAGGTACACCAAGTAGATAAATATTTGTTCAGACGGAATAAGTAGATGTTTTCTGATGGGATTGTGACAATTGAAAAATTAAAAAGAATCGACCTTTTGTAAGAAAATTGGTTTTGTATAGCTTGATGTGTAGCCGTGTAGCCAAGCTTCGTAGCCAACAATACCTTTTGAAATTTTCCCATTGGATAACATAAATACAGGAATACTTTTTTACCACCGTCCAAAATTTTTCTAGGCATTAGGTATCAATCACTAACCCCATTTTTGAAAAAAAATCGATACGTAAAATTTTCAGATTATATCATTTTCTCATAAGAATTATCCTCACTGCGTGGTCACCAAGCTAAACGTTAATAATACTACACTTGCCGGCGCATGAAACGGGCAGATCGCACTCCGCTTACCTCCCGCCCCGCCCCGCTACTCCTGAGCGACACATCACAACGCGGTGTCCAGATTCATCAACTTTTAATAGATAACTTTGTAACGTGATATCTCAATATTTTTGTATTGAGTGATACAAAAAGAAAAAACACGTATTCAATGATTTTCGCCAAAGATTAATATATCAAAATTTGGATGGTGACTAAAAAATCATCCTGTATATGTATGTCGGTAATACTTTCATGTAACATAGAGAGTATTATCAAACAAAACCGCGCCACTGTGCATGTATGTACAAAGTGTGCAGTAAAACAGGCATAACAATAGGCTAGCATTCCTCTGCATGCATAGAATGGCGAATAGCTGCACTAATATTAATGTTTAGGCAGTATGAGTACACAGGAATTCTGTTGTTGATTTTGTTGCTTATAAATTCTAAATTGGCCAAAATATCTATATTATAATTGCTGTTCGTTAGTCTCGCTAAAACTCGAGAACGGCTGGACCGATTTGGCTAATTTTGGTCTTGAATTACTTCTGGAAGTCCAGGGAAGGTTTAAAAGGTGAGGCGGTACGAAGTTTGCCCGGTCAGCTAGTTTAATATATTTTATTGTAATATGATTTGGCCAAGAAAAGTATTTTTTGTGATCAAAGAAAAAAGTCATGTTCTCATAAACTATGCATTTCATTTTACATTTCAACATTCATAAATTATTATAGGTCAACGAACTGTACCTAACTGCTCGTTACTGCTGTGGCCGATGGGGCCGTAAAGTTCTCAAATGGAGACCACGCACCGGCAAGCGCAGCGTAGGACGTCCACCCACTAAGTGGACAGATGATCTTATGAAGGCCACAAGATGACGCTGGATGCAGGCCGCTTACAACCGGTCCAATTGGAAGTCTAAAGGGGCGGCCTATGTTCAGCAGTGGACGTTTTACGGCTGATATGATGATGATGATGAGCTGTAGCCTATAGGTTTTAATTATCGAAATTCATTAGGTATCATGCTGAAACAGTATCGCGCCCGTGAGACTAAATTGTGTCCGGTAAAGCACCGTAAAAACTGAACTATAAGTTGTAAATATTACTCGTGTCCAAACTTTATTGCATTTAGATACGTCGTAACCTACTTTTTGTATATCCCCCAGTTTACATAGATCTCTAGTTACGAAGATATTTTAATATTCGCTTTATATTTTGAGGGAGAGGAATAAAATATTAGGGGTCTTCATAAAATGGCTTAATCTTGAGGAATATTTATTTTTGATACTTTTATGTAACGGTTGATGTATCGGTTACCTATTAAGTTATTTATTTATGTAGGTACAAAATATTTTGTTTTGTAGGAGCTTGTAGCAAATTAAAACAGCATAATTACGTCGATCTTGGGCTTGAGGGCGGCGAGTAATAGGTAGCTCGCCGTCAGATCAAGAACCAGGATCGGTCAAAGTCGAACTGTCGTGGAACTTTCAGCGAACTAAGAGCCAAACTCCTGACGAGATCGTAGCCCTGTAAGGCAAAGGGCAACGGACAGAATAGGATGGACTTTTGGTCAGTAAAAGTCTGACAGTCCCTTCCACTGACAAATGCTTGCAATGACTGGACAGGTTCACTCAAATCTATGGGGTTCTTCAAAAGACCATCTCAGACAGGAACCTGCATGGTCCTTGTATAACCCGCCCCCTAGCCAAGTCGCAAACGATAATCGTAAACGCTCGGTACTCCGCAATAGATTTTCAACTTTATACCCTAGAGCCTAAAGTTGAAAATCTATTAAAGATTTCTGAGCGTTAGCGACTGGAACGAACGAAAACGCTATGAATGTTCAATAGATCTTCAACTTTATACACAAGTTCATAAAGTTGAAAATCTATTAAAGCCTACTCAGTGTGGGGTGCTAAGACAGGAAACCTCCACGTGCGCCCGTGGACTGGAGTTCCCTCTCGGATACGTCCGTGGGGAAGACCAGTTTTTCGGGCCGGTGCACCCTGGGGTGCGGGCAAAAAGTCTTCCTTAGGCACTGTGTGCCTAAGGGGTCTCTTTGCCCGTATGCGAATAGCCTGTCGGGTGGACGCTCCAACGCGTGTCCCTCTGATCAGCAGAGGGCACAGCGGCGGAGCGGGCTTGCGGACGGTGATTAATGGGTAGTTCGCCGTCCGACCAAGGACCAAGCCCGGGTCGGCGGCGCGTCGTGTCGTGTTTCGCGCGTGCCTTCGGGGAGTAGTCAGCAAACTGACGTGGCCCCTAATGGGGCCAAATGCCTGCTGGGGTCGCGGGTTTTTCTTAACCCAGGATACCGTGGCCCCGGAACGTAAAGGGCATCCGAAGGAACACGGGTGGATTTTAGTCAGTAAGAGTCTGACAGTCCCTTCCGCCCCACCCAGGGCGGGAGGCCTCATTTGATGATTTTACCACCTAAAAAAAAAAGCCTACTCAGTGTTTGCGTTAATCGTTTGTTACATGGCTACAGGCCCTGATCTTTCTAATGTTTGAACAGCTTCTTGAAACGTAGTCGTCTGGATACCAAAGTCGTAAAGTATCGGAGACTTGCCTCGCTTTGTGTGCGAAGGGGCTAACACAGAATATACTCATATGTACATCTTCCCCTAACCTTGAATCCAACATACATAGATAGTTCGTTAGTAACAAAATAAAGGACAACGATACATCAAGTCACGCGTGTGTCTGACGCGAAGCGATGCGAAAGATTAATCGCTTCGCTTGTGATGGGTGGTGTACCTTTGAAAGGGTTACGAGCATCTTTGAAGGTACTCGTATATGTTATGTTTGGCCTTGGAAGATCCCGAATATTTGTCGTGTTTATGAGCTTAAATCTTCTAGGTAAGCTCACTCTAACATTAGCTTTGGCTCTGTCACTTTTCTTCTTTAAAAAAAAGGTACCCCACTCTAGGAATTTTTTCTGTACCTTGGGTGCGTTTTCAAAATTTTAAACCCACATACACAAACAGTCAGATCTGGAACAACTACATGCTTGTAGATCGTACAAATATTTGTTCAGTACGGATGTTTTTACATTTTTCTTTTAAAATGGGTTTTCTCTGGGTCATTATCAAACCCAAAAGTGATAAGACGTAAGATGGAGCAAGCTCACCCAGAAGTTACTGTATGTAACTCTTTCGCATCTACGGAACATGTTCACTGCTTGATCAATTGTCTGACTCCGACAGGACGCAATCGGACGGTGAGACCTACCACGAAAAGTGGGATTCATCATCATCAGCCTATAAGTCCCCACTGCTTGGACACAGACCTTCTTTCTCAGAGATAGTGGGCCATAATCTACCACGCGGGCTCAGTGTGGATTGGTGGATGTCACATGTCTTCGAATTTTGGTTCTAGCAAGCCGGTTTCCTCACGACGATTTCCTTCACCGTTTTGAGAAAAACTGGGATTGTTCAGATATTTTATCCCGAATAATCTTACAATACAAACTCGTACTTGACCGGTTTTTAATAGAGCCCTAATTAAAATGAACATTACAATCTGTCGTTATCAATCAACTGTTATCTGTGTTTGGATCGCATTCAAATCATCTGATTAGTTAAATGGACGCGAGATGACTGAGCAATGAGCAGTGATTTATCTTGGCAATCACCTTTAGATATTAATCTATCTTTGCTTTGAAATATACATATAATTATGTGGTCAATAAGAAACACAAAAAAAAGATCAGAGATCTTCATCATTAGATAGACACTTTTCAGATTCTTTATGGTCCAATACAAAGTGTTTTATTTCTGATTGTGTTTAAAAAACAGCTTCTTTGCAAAGGAGTGTGGCAAGTGTGTTATGTGCTGGATTTCAACTGTATAAAATTGCGAAGTGGCTTGTCTCAACATTCTAGAAATTCCTTGGGATTTCCACCCGCCTTATCTTATGCATTTTAACACATAAACACACACTTTTAAAAGCTAGTTAAAGTGGTACAGACAAAGCCTACGATGGAGCGAGCTTACCCAGGAGAAGCCTGTTCACTCTAAGTTTGAAGAGATTCGGGTTGTATGCGTTCGGAAACACAGACGCAGGCAGAGAGTTCCACTCAACGACCATCTATATCTAGACTCCTAATCACAGGCGACCGATGTCTGTCACACAGAACACATTAGGCAAAAAAGTCTTAAGTTCGTATTAGTTTCGACCACTCTTGTGAGTCCCCTCGTCGCACTGACCTTGAGTTAGCCAATCAGAACGCAGTACCCCGTCCCCCTCGCTTACGTCGTACCTCAGCGACTTGGCAGAAAATTTTCGTTAGTGAGATCGTGAATGAGGCGTCTAGATATAAATGGTCGTTGGTTCCACTATTTGATCTGTGTCTTGAGAAATAATGAAGAAAGAAAACAGTTTTATTGATACTTAGGTACACACAACAATTACAAGAAAAAAAAACATTAAAAGAAAACTTACAACTAAACAATCCGTAGTACCACAAAACATCTGTGGAACACTTGTCTAAAAAAAGTGTAACTGCAAAACGACCCTTATATTAACGTCAAATGTGGTTTTGACGTTGACAGTTTTTAGGGTTCCGTAGCCAAATGGCAAAAACGGAACCCTTATAGATTCGTCATGTCGGTCTGTCTGTCTGTCTGTCTGTCCGTATGTCACAGCCACTTTTCTTCGAAAGTATAATAGCTATCCTGTTGAAACTTGGTAACTAGATGTATTATGTGAACCGCATTAGGATTTTCACACAAAAATAAAAGAAAAACTAATTTTGGGGGTATACTAAGAATTTAAACTCAATTTTTTTTTCCACCAAATCCATACGTGTGGGGTATCTATGGATAGGTCTTTAAAAATGATATTGAGGTTACTAATATAATTTTTTTCTAAAATGAACAGTTTGCGCGAGAGACACTTCTAAAGTGGTAAAATGTGTCCCCCCCCCTGTAACTTCTAAAATAAAAGAATGATAAAACTAAAAAAAATATATAATGTAGACCTCAACAAAAACTTCCAACGGAAATTGGTTTGGATGAGATACAGTTATGAGATATAGTCAATTTTCAAAAACCGCAAATATAACTTTGCCATTCATACAAACACTATGAAAAACTTACTAATCTCAATATAATTATATCCTAATATATGCTTGCTACTACGGAACCCTTAATGGGCGAGTCCAACTCGCACTTGGCCGGTTTTTTTACACTGCGCTCGTTCTAGAGTCTTATATTTAAACCAAGTAACTAAAACTCATATCCTATGAAAAGTCTCGCTGAACCACGTTTGAAAATCAGACATACCAAACCCTTTTACTTTGCTCGACTGCAAAAATATTCAACTTTTTGCTCCTCATTAAAACCCAAATGAGGTGCCGAGTTGATTCCTGTGAACTTCTGATTGCAAAGTTTAATCCTCGTTCAGACACACGCGATTAAACGCGCGCGATTTTGCATCTTAGATTACATTTAGGGTAGAAATTAGCTTGGTACTTTACCGCGGGCCGACATTTGCAATGGAGCCGCTATGCATCGCGACAGTCGTACCGCATTTTAAATGTTTTGCCAATCACGTGGCTGGCCATGGAGCAATGCTAGCGTGACGTGTCCTTGACGTGCTTACTTACTATGATATGTAGGTAAGTCTTTACACAAAACAGGCAACATCAGCGCTGTGGATGTCCCGCTAAAGAGTAAGTAGGCACGCCAAGAACACACGCTAGCGTCGCGCCACTACGAGATTGATGTTTGGCAAATTCTTTAGAGTAGAAATTAGCTTGGCACAAAGACGCGACGCGGCGCTTCGTTGTGTAGAGTTGCATGCTTTGTATTTCTGTAGGTTCAAAAAACGCCAGCGCGTTTAATCGCGTATGTCTACGCGAGGCTCTAAGCTCGGAACGCCAGAACTTGAATGATCACATTTAATTTTAGATATTACATAAGTTTTGGGGTGAATGTGCTTGCGGATTCTGCAATTTTGGTCTAAAGGTGCAGCCAGACTGTAGCCGAGGATTAAGGCTGATTTATTTTGATTACCACCGGTCGTGGTTAATTGCTATTTTAAGACGTGGATGTTAGGTACAATTCTGAAGACGACCTTATCATGGCAATTACTGCTGCGGAGTTGCACTTTGTATTTTTTTTTTATTTGAGGTGGATTTGCTAACTGTCTAGGTCTGTCTAGCCTGTAACTTTGAAGAGTTTCGTTTTGGATGCATGTTAAAATATTATGCGAGTTAAATATCTGCTTCAAAAAGTTACTAAACCGACCATGTCGTTCAATGATCGGTCAATCGTCGATCGTCCATATCATTAGGCATTAAACTGGTTATCTCCTCAATTCTCCTGATAATTATCTCTCAAGATCTTGGTTTATATGCAAAATAAAAAGTTCATAATAAATTACTGGCGACTAAAGTTACTACTCTCAGGTCACAAATCTGACCATACTGCATTAAGCAATTTGGGCACTTTTTGCCCACCCCGCTCATTTTCACCCCCAGCCAAGCTAAAATACGACCTATAATGACCACTGTTAGAACACCCTTCCGTCCAATGACCGGCGAATGTAAATTCTGCCCGGACAAAGTTACAACATTGTAGTCAAAGTTCAAAATTTATGCTAATCGAATACTTAATTGGTTTACTGCGAATTTCCGATATTTCTGATAGTGATCCCCTCTCAGAGAGAATTTAAACGGTTAACAATTTGGTATTTGTAGATAATTTATTTCGGTATACTTAGTATTTATGATAATACTTAGAATTGGCCAGACTTAAGCCTCGAGCAGACACACACGATTAATCGCGCGGGGCGACTTGTCGCGGTCCATTCGCAGTACATTTAGAGTGGAAATTAGCTTGGCTCGTTGTCGCAGTTAATCGCATGGGTCTGTTCGAGCCTTTATGCACAAATAAAAGTAGAGTGATATCAAATTAATGGCAGTTGCGAGTGTAGTACGATCGATCTCGCATATTATCTGTCTAGGAGCGTACAAGAACTATTTTTGCTTGATTTCATATCGCAAGTGCATGCAGCTTCATACAATTCCATATTATTTTACACTGCAGAATTCTGCGGAAACTATCCCACAAATAAAAAACGCAGTGAGAGCATAGCCTTAAACCTACAAAATGTTTCAACTAAGAACTGGATACTTTGCCGCCATATTTAGATGACAATAACTTTTAACAAAAACAAAAAAAAAGTGTGGCACTCGAGGACTGCCGCGGTAAAGCTATTGCATAGCATTTTTTATCAACTTATGCAAATATAATTATTTATTATATTTATTACTGTACTAATTAGGCTATGGTCAGCCACGTCAATCAAGTGAAACGTCAAGAAAAGTTTCCTCCCTCTCTCTATCCCTCTCTCTATCCGTCTCCCTCTCCCTCTCCCTCTCCGTCTCCCTCTCCCCTTGTTCAATAAAAGCATGCTTTCCTGCTAGTAATGAGCACGTCTGTTCATACGAGTACCTTTATGAGCCCGTCTGTGTCTACTGTGTATATTTTTTTGGTGCTGTAAATCAAAATATAAAACAATAGGATGGTCAAGGTGTCGTTCGACTGTTGCGCAGTTTGTAACGGTTTCAATCCCCTAAGGAACAAATATTTGTATGATCTACAATTACTTGTTTCGGGCCTAGGTGTTTCCTATATGTGAGTTTCAATGTTTGTAAACGCACCTACAATACAGGAGAAATTCGTAGTGTGGCACAACATTTAAACAAACGTGTTTCTAAAGTAATTGCCTTAGAAATACGCTACTTGTAGAATACTCTCTCATTAATAAATATTTACATAGCTTTATAAATTTTTAGGTAAAATTCAAATTCAAATTTGAAGGCTGATAGGCCTTTAAGTGTTTTCAACGGAATTCGGTGACAAATAATAATTTATGTTCCCAAGTTAACTCAATGAATACTTAATCATAGGATTACTTGCTAAGAACCTACCTTTGAACCTTTGAATAATTTTAATATTAATTACGAAGGCTTTTAAAATAATAAGTCATTACCGACGGGTGTTTATTTTCTAAGCTACAAATGTACAACATTATTTTTGTAAATAAAGGATTCGACTGAACATATAATGATCAGTCAAATCCTTGCAAAAAGTTTGTCGGACCCCCACATCAGTTGCGATTTCAGTCGTTCAGAAACATCTTCAAGACAGAAACTAAATTACAATGAACTTAAGCCAGAAAGCAGGAGTTAATGAATATTCTTAATAACAGTAAATATTGGAGCAACTGCGAGTAAAGACAGGAGCAAACAAAGGCTATCTTCTGGATAGTTAGTTTTTCAGTGTGGTACAAGGTGGGGAATGAAGCGATTTTATTACAATAGGCTTTTTCTCTAAAAAAAATAATTAGTCCGAAGATTGCATTACCAAAAAAATAAAGCGTTTTATTCTTTGACGAGGAGACAACAGTACGTCAATCGGGCTTTAAGGGTGGGTTCATATCTGACGGAACATCCGTCGCGGATCATCGGTCACGGAACGCCAGAACAGACAAATGTGTAGAAAAACACTTGGCCGTTCTTACTTGACGCACAAACGGATCATCCATTGATTGTGAACGGTCAATTGTTCTGGCGTTCCGCGACCGACATACGCGACGGATGTTCTGTCAGATATGAACCCACCCTAAAGACATCATGACGTCACGAGCTCTTCGAATGGTTTTTGATTTTAGTACTTCATTGTCTCAATGTCTCAATGGATGTCACTGTTTTTTTTTTGTTTTTTTTTTTTGAGATTCTGCAGTGGGCGTCTTCCGGCTGATGATGTACATCAGCCGGAAGACGCCCACTGCAGAATTCCAATCCAAGAAAAGAATCCCCGTAGAATACACACACACCTTCAAGGAAAATCCATCACTTGCATTCTTGGGTTACCTGTGACTCTCATGATGTCGTCGGTCCACCTACTGGGTGACTTTCTCAAGCTGCCTTTACCGGATCGCAGATGGAGAACTTGTCTTCTCCATCGGTCATCAGTTTTGCAAGTGGCCTACCCATTGCCAATTTGCCTTCAAGAGCGGTAACTTTAGTGCTTGTGAATTGTTTAGTTTTCAATTTTCGTCGTTCTCGTTTTTTACTACAGCAAATTATTAGTTTAAAGCAGGACTGCTGGCCATAGATCTTTCAATCACACGCCATTAAAATTGCTCCCTAGTAACAACTGTCATCTAGCTGTTAGCAACAATCTTGTGAAGATTGGTGTCGCCTCACCTAGCTCTGGGTGTCTTTGAAGTTTGCCGATTCACGGTCTTTATCCAGGAACATCTTATTACTTGTCATTCAGCTTGAAATTCAGCCTTTTTAGGGTTCCGTAGCCAAATGGCAAAAACGGAACCCTTATAGATTCGTCATGTCTGTCTGTCTGTCCGTCCGTATGTCACAGCCACTTTTCTTCGAAAGTATGAGAGCTATCCTATTGAAACTTGCTAATTAGATGTATTATGTGAACCGCATTAGGATTTTCACACAAAAATAAAAACAAAACAAATTTTGGGGGTACCCTCCATACTTGGAATTGAAACTCAAAAAAAAATTTTTCGCCTGACCCATACGTGTGGGGTATTTATGGATAGGTCTTGAAAAATGATATTGAGGTTACTAATATCATTTTTTTCTAAACTGAACAGTTTGCGCGAGAGACACTTCCAAAGTGGTAAAATGTGTGTCCCCCCCCCTGTATCTTCTAAAATAAGAGAATGATAAAACTAAAAGAAATATATAATGTAGACCTCAACAAAAACTTCCAACGAAAATTGGTTTAATAGAGATATAGTTAGTGAGATATAGTACATTTTCAAAAACCGCAAATATAAAGAGCACAGAAAAGGTGTGTTAGGGCTATATGTCGTATACAAAACATAGAAAGCTGTAAACCGTTTTTTAAAAGTCTTCGAATACCAACAATGCCCTGTCTATACATATTTGAGGTGGCTTTATTTGTAAAAAAAAACTTTCACTTGTTCGAGACACTAAAAAGCACACGGCATAAAAATAAGATACGTAATAGACAACACAAAAAAGCATTATTCTTCAAAAATTTTTTAGGCATGGCGCCGCAAATATACAACAAACTACCTAAAGCTCTATTAAACATTAATGACATTAATATATTTAAGACAGAACTGAATAAGTTCCTAATAAATAAGACTTACTATACAATACAAGAGTACCTAATGGATAAAAATATGTGAACGTTTAATTATTTAAGATTTTATATATTAATTTTGTTGACATTGAGGTGAACATTTTCTACGTCCGATTTTATTATTTGGTATAATGTTTTTATTGTTTCTGACTGTAATATTATTAACATACATTTTTTACTGTCATGTGACGCACTATATTTTTGCATGCCTTAATTGGTAGAACATAGTGAACTGCGCATTCACTCAACATCTTGTAATGTATTTATTTATACTGTGTTCAGCATTGAAGATTTGATTTGATTTGATTTGATAACTTTACTATTCATACAAACACTATGAAAAACAAAGTTATTTTTATTGTTTGTGTATGCTACTACGGAACCCTTCATGGGCGAGTCCAACTCGCACTTGGCCGGTTTTTATTTCATTAGGTGCGTCCCCATAGAGCGCGCAGCCTCGCGAGGCATTTTGCGTGCGAAGCAGCTCGGTTGGTGTGGACGTGTCTCGGGCGAGGCAAGCGACAGCGCTGCCACGGTTGAGCGATCGAGCGCCCGAGCCATACAGTGTCGGCTTTTGTTTTTCTTGCGTACATATTGTTTCGTGTCTCGGTCGAAAAACAATAGACGCGTCTACACAGAGTGAGCAGCCTCGCTTGTCAGTTTCCTCGCGCAACAAATGCCTCGCGAGGCTGCACAGTGCACACTCTGTGTGGACGCACCTATTCTATTTTTTTGACTGACAACTGAATTGATTAAATCTATTATTTTACTTTTTTCCGCTATTTTCTGTTCCAGAAGCAGTCAATATTACACCCTAGGGAGGTTTCATTTTTGTTTTATCTCTCTTTTATCCTCTTGGAGTATCATTTTGTATTAAGATTATGTCAAATATTGAAAATGTCTATAAACAGACAGTTGTTAAGACCCCTTCATAGCTTTGGATGCTGCGATTTACGTTTTTTATCTCTCGGAATAAAGGATTGTACAGATGCCAGCAGATCAACCTACCCGAACCTATCAAATTTTACCAATCAAATATTAACCTTCCGTTATTGATTAGTTGGTCGATATGCTGCGGCGTCTGTAATTTTAGTTTAGGCCTTTTCAAGACGCAGACATAGGTTCCTTGCGTGCTTTCGAGGATACTTTACCGCTTTTTTGTGCCCTTACTGTGAGTGTGCACTTTACGTCATTCTAGCCCACTAACAAAGATGAGACCTAAGATGGAGTGTGGTCACCACGATCTGAAACTCCTGCGCACCGACGGACCATATTAAAAACTAATTGGCGCCGTTATTCCTGGGTTATGAGTTCTTTTTTTAAATAGAGCAACTATGGGCCAGGTATGGAAAGATTAATATTAAAGGAACAAGCTGGGTTTAAGTAGTCAATGACAAGAGTCTGACACCACGTTCGCTGCAACCACAGTTGGAGAAGTATCTTTTTCTTCTTTTTTTAAAAAACATTGCCCCACACTAGGAATTTCTCCTGTGTCGTGCGTTTACAAACATATAAACTCACATACACAAACACCCAGACCCGGAATAACTACTTGTAGGTCACACACATATTTGTTCCGTGCGGGGACCGAACTCACGAAACGCTGCGCAGCAGTCGATCGCTCAACCACTGAGCCAACCGTGCCGTCAGTCATTAATTAATGGCTTTGATTAAAATAAAATAGCGGTAGATACCTATGTTACGTTCTTACGTTAAGTATTCAAACAGTGACTCTTATACGTACACAGACACATTTACTCGCACAAACAATCATTGTTATTACACGCCAACAAAGAAAGAGATAGAATAATGCACAAAGGTGGCGTACGACCAAGACGGAGCAGCACCGCTCTTCGTATTAGTTCGTTAGTAGTCGCCACTTTCGTTCGTTAGTACACGCCGACACACACACGGCGGCGCGGCCTTGTTTTAGCCAAACGTGTCGCACATTATCGCATTGTATGTTTCTATCCCGCTCTTTAAAATTGAAATATACACGCACGCACGTCTCAACCGAAATCTACTCGTATTGCGACTGAGGACTGTTAGGCCAATTTAGCCTAATTTATGCGGTCCATGCGCTATCGTGTAGTGACTCTACCGCTATTTTATTTTAATCAAAGATTAATGGTCTCCCAAAACCCAAAAAAAATTCATTCATCAATTCACTTCCCCGCTATATCCCATCCCTTGTACCACACCCCCATCCTACAGCTAGCCTAGCCCTCAGTTGTTTTCTAATTATACAAGTTACTCCACTTGGCTGCACACTTTTAAACTGCAGGCGCCTTCCGAAGCGCCTGGATGTACAAGTATCACTTCAAACTGGCATTTGTGTTTTAATTAAGTCTGGTTTTCAGTTCATGGTGTTTTTGTTTCTTCTGGGATCTTTATGATTGAGTATTTGAAAGCTTTTTCATGGTAGAGACTCTCGACACCAGACGGTGGCACAAGTTCACAGTCACAGTCGCCTTTGGGAACAACATAGGCATCTGATATGGCTTTTGACTTAGGTATACATACAGGGTGTTTGGCAGAACGTTGAACATACGCAAATGGTGGATAGGTGGGGTCATCTGCTACTTACTCAGCCCTAATTTATTAGGCCCTGGCCCACTGGATATTCAAAAAAATTTTTTTCTTTCTTCTTGTTTCACCACTTTCTTGACTTTAAAGTGTAATTTTTATCAAAAATTGGTAAAACAGGCATAATTTCAACAAAATATTGCCTGTTTTACCCATTTTTAATAACAAATACACTTTAAAGTTAAGAAAGTGGTGAAACAAAAAGAAAGAATTTTTTTTCTAAATATCCATTGGTCCAGGGCCAAATAAATTGGGACTGAGTAAGTAGCAGATGACCCCACCTATACACCATTTTCATATGTTCAACATTCTGCCAAACACCCTGTATATTTTTATGATAAAATCCAGGTTTCCTCAAGATATTTTCCGTTACCGATGTCAGTGATGTCCAAGATGGCGGCCCAGCAGGACGTGGGTTTAATCCCAGCCAGTATTACTACTCACAAGTCGGTAAAGGAAAACATAGTTAGGAACTCCTTATAATCGTTATAACTAAGAGCCAAAAAAACGAAGATATATTTTTTTAACCTTGCCCCACACTAGTAATTTCTTATTCTTTATTGTGCACAAAATTTACAATAAAAAACAAACTTAAAATTACATTCACAAAGGTGAGCTTATCTCTTTAAAGAGATCTCTTCCAGCCAACCTGTAAAACTGATTTGAGATGATGATACACGGGGACAAGCCAGTACACATATATTAATAATTAGTTACCTTTATGTCACCTGTATCGTACGGAAATCAGGCGTCACTGTGCCAGGATCATTGCTCCAGGTACATCACTTTCATTAGCGTGTTGAAATCATCAAATGAGTCTCCCCACCCAGGGCAGGGCAGGGCAGGAGGGACTGTCAGACTAGTACTGACTAAAATCCACGGTGTCCTTCAACAGCCCTTAATGTTCCGGAGTCACGGTAGATCGTTACTCCCGCGACCACGGCAGGCTTTGGCCCTCGAAGGGGGCCCCACAGGGCCACCACTAGAACTCCAACTTGGAATAATGCAGTTTATCAATTAAATGAGACACAGGTTTCAATACAAAGTATTCAGAATCCACAACATACAATGTGTACGTCCATTGCTGTCAGCGGTAATGTTTTGGAAATGCTCCTGCTTTTACTGCCGGTCATAAACCAAATCTGATGCGTTCTCTCGCAGATGTGCGCTTGGTGAATGTATGTTTTCAGATTAATATGGCTTTATGTTGAAAAGTTTGCTGAGGAATGGAATAAAATCGCCTTCTGACTTACTAAAAAATCCCCTTTTATGTGGTAATATCATGCAATGAGTCCTACCGCCCTAGTGGAAGAGACTGCCAGACTCGAACGGACTAGAAGTCACCGTGTTCCTTCAATTGCTCTTTACGTTCCAGGGTCACGGTTACCTGTTTAGACTGTCCCGCGACCCTGGCAGTCGCTTGCCCCTTCAGATTTCTGACAGCTTTAAGAGGAGCGCGTGGAAAACGACGCGCCGTCGACCCGGTCATGGTCCATGATCAGACGGCGAGTCACCTATTACACGCCGTACGCATGGCGCTTGCGATGGCCGAAAATCGTCTCGCGACGACCGATGCCGTAGGCGTCTTCCGCCCCCAGGCCAAAAGACCCGGCGAATTCAAAGTTGTGTTCTCAATAAAAATCTTAAGAGAACCATTATGTTATAAACTACAAAGTTGGCACAATTCTCGAATGCTAACGTTCTCCGTGTCAACGGATATGTTTCGGAAATAGCTTCGTTTTATATCCATCGTAAATGATATCCATTGCGTGTATCTGTTTTATTATGAACGTTCCAGAAACTCAGCATGGCGAGCAGTTCTTGTTAATCATTTATTTGTTTGACGGATTCAAAATCAAAATCAAAAGTCATTTATTCAAATTAGGCTGATTTATCAGCACTTTTTGAAGGTCAATTTTTTACATAAGACAGTCCCCCAAAGCGCCCCCCCCTTCGACACTTCCTAGTGTTTTGGCTGGGAAGAAGAAGTGGCGGAACAAACTCCCCAGCAACACATCTGTCTGTACGGTTAGAAGAACCTATTGCCAAGGTCTGGTTTATGTCAAGGAACTTGTTAATTTTGCAAGGTCTTAGTGATGTCTCATCTAACATGCGGGCGGCGAGTAGGAGGTGACTCACCCTTCGATCATGGACCATACCTGAGTCGACGGCGCGTCGAAGGCGAGTCTTCCTTCCCGGGATGGTAGGAGGGACTGTCAGACTTTGTACTGACTAAAATCCACGGTGATCCTTCAGTAGCCTTTTACGTTCCAGGGTCACGGTTATCTTATGAGACAGTCCCGCGACCCTGGAAGGCTTGGGCCCTTTAAAGGCTCGACCGCTACGTTTAACCATTAAGCACACCTTTGTTTATCCCTTCTGGAATTTTATGTTTGTCTCACAGGCTGCTGTGACTTTGAGTTGTTCGTGGGTTTGACCTAAATATTTATTTGTTTAGGAATTTCTTGGAAAATTGTTTTCACAGACTATTAGGTATTTGATTTCAACTCCTAATTTCAACCCTTTAGGTGATGAATCTTAACGTTTGGTTAGAATCTGTGGCTAAAATAGGCTACAAACTATGCCGACGGTTTAGCTGGCGGCAAAGTCATTCCTTTGTTCTGCGAATAGCCGCTAATACCGCCGGGAATGCCGCCCAGTGAGTCAACCACATCATGTGAGGGCTGTCCGTTGTCAGTCAGAGAATAAGGCTAAGTTCAGATGACCGCGCGGTACTTTTTAGTTTGATTGGTACGTACAAATCGTTTTGCCAATACTTCTATTGTACGCACAGCTAAGGAGTGGAATTCTCTACCGGGGTCTTCCTGACATCTATAACCTTGAAGTCTTCAAATCAAGAGTGAACAGGTTACTTCTAGGCAAGCGTGCTTCACCGTCGAACACTTTCGCTTACCATCAGGCGAATAATGGTGAAATGCGAAGCTATGGCTAAATAAAAAATAAAACTGTAGGTACCGCGTGGTCATTTGATCTTAGCCAAAAAGATTCTTACGGTGCATTCACACCGCCGGTAACATTCGTGGAGCAACAAAATGCAACACGGTAACATTCGGCAACATTCGGTAACTTTTGTGGCTCCTTGTTACTATTTGTTGATTGTTATTACTCATCAAACACCGCAGTAACATCCGACAACAAATGTTTCCGTGTTACTGTATGTCGAGTAACGTTGCTCGACAATCGGTAACATTGTTAGATAATGGGGGTAACATTGTTACCGAATGTTGAGCAACGTTACTCGACTTACAGTAACACGTCAACACTTAGTAACATTAAATAATATTTTGTTGGCTGATGTTACCGAGTAACATTTGGAAACGTTGAGTTACAAACGATATCGGCGGTGTGGATGCACCGTTAAAAATGTGAATATGGTAGGTATACATATACCTCAATTTCTGAGAGCAGTGGTGGCCCAATGGTACCGGCCACAACTTACGAGTTCAACCCAAATAGGCGCATTACTTTATGTTATTTATGCTCTCAAAACAGTGAAGGAAAACATCGTGAGGAAACCGGCATGTCCTAGAACCAAAATTTCAAAGACATTTGACCCAGCCGCACTGGGCCCGTGTGGTGGATTATGGCCCACTCCCTCTCATAGAGAGGCCTATGTCCCAGAAGTGGAAAAATTATAGACTGATGATGAACTCAATGTAACGTTAATCGTAAATTACAAATATCTATTGCGTATAGAAGTTTTATGCGCATAGTCTGCGGTGGTACAGTCAACAGCAAAAATAGATGATCAAAATCAGAAATTCAGTACCAATGAACGGACTTCGCGTCAGAACTGTGTGGCGTCGAAGTGATTCAAAAGTATGTGATTGTAATTTACGAAACATAATAATATACTACTAGTTCATCTACACAGTTCTGACGCGAACTCCGTTCATTAGTATTGAATTTCTAATTTTGATCATCAACTTTTGCTGTTGACTGTACGTGTTCTTGGTTTTAAAGTAAATATTATTACGTAGAAATGTCTGGTATAAATGTCTGTTATGTCGGATTATTGCCAAGGTCTGGTCTGAGTCAAGGAACTTGTTATTTGCAAGGCTGTCTAGTGATGACTGACGTGTTGCCAAGCGGAGACCGACATCGACAGTTGAAATCTATAGATAGAAAGACTGTTGAAATCTATAGATATACTCGTACTTATGGCACTCAGCAATTGTCGGGTCTGGCTGTTTTAGCCCGGGAACCAATAACTGATATACCTGACCAATTTCCTCTCAAGCAATGATTCGGTGCATCCACACCGCCGGTAACATTTGTAGCTCAACGTTTCCAAATGTTACTCGGTAACATCAGCCAACAAAATGTTTTTAATGTTACTAAGTGTTGACGTGTTACTATAAGTCGAGTAACGTTGCTCAACATTCAGTAACATCCGCCAACAAAATGTTATTTAATGTTACTAAGTGTTGACGTGGTACCTACTGTAAGTCGAGTAACGTTGCTCAACATTCGGTAACAATGTTACCCCCATTATCTAACAATGTTACCGATTGTCGAGCAACGTTACTCGATTTACAGCAGCACGGCAACACTTAGTAACTTTTTGTTGTCGGATGTTACTGCGGTGTGGATGCACGCGTAAGTAACAATCAACAAATAGTAACAAGGAGCCACAAAAGTTACCGAATGTTACCGTGTTGCCTTTTGTTGCTCCACAAATGTTACCGGCGGTGGGGATGCACCGATTAGTTGACTACATGAGGCAGTCGTATCATAAAGATTTGTGGAAGTCAGATGCGGTTCCATTGGGTAAGCTTCAATTTATACCAGTTTTCAGTTGGGAGGGAATGACTGACAAAATATTTTTTTTTACGTCTTTGAAAGTCTATCGCTTCTTATCCCACCAACGGAACCGCAACTGACTTCCACGAATCTTTATGATACGAGTCCCTCATGTAGATACTCTTCTAATCATGGATTGAAAGGAAATCACCGACGTAATTTTGACATGGCTCCCTAACCATTTGTATATTTGGATTTAAATGTTTGTAAATACACCCACGATACGTTTTGTTTTACTCCAAAATTATGTTGTGTTACTCTAGGTTATAAACTATCTGTGTACAAAATTTCATCCAAATCCGTTCAGTTGTTTTTGCTTGTAAGAGTAACAAACATACATACACAAACATTCGCATTTATAATATTTGCAATTGATCAATGTTTCTCGAAAATTTAAGGCAAAGTAGAGTTTCGAAGATGCTAAAGTTTGAATGTTCGTTGCTCAAACACTTCACAACCGTTAAATGGATACCGATACTGCTTATCCCGGTATTATACGCTTCTGTGGGATCATTACAAGCGGGTAAAGCCGCTAGCAGCAGCTAGCTAGCATGACTGATAAGCTAATGTTTGACAGTCGATTAAGCACAGTTTCACACGTATTCCACCTCATCACCATAAGCTTGTCACTAACGTGCATTGATGAAGCAGATGCTGAATTAGGTATATTTTTTCAAATCGGTTGGTAAGCGACGGAGATATGCCCGAACAAACATAAAAAAAATATGTATAAACATCCGAATTGAGAACTTCCTCCTTTTGGAAGCCGGTTAAAAAGAAAACATGGCGAACGAGGCTTTTTGGGGATTTGGGAGACTGTCAGACTTGTAGTGACTGAAAGTCATACTCTTTTCATATTTTTTAACCGACTTCAAAAAAAGGAGGAGGTTCTCAATTCGTCGGAATCTTTTTTTTTTTTTTATGTATGTTCCCCGATTTCTCGAAGACGCCTGGACCGATTTGGAAAATTTTTCTTTTGTTTGAAAGGGTATACTTTCCAATTGGTCCCATGATCATCAGGTCAGGATCTGATGATGGAGTCCCAGGGAAATCGAGGGCAACCTTCAAATTTTATAGGCACATAGTACCATTTTCATATATTTTCTAAAGCTGTTCAAGTATTTGCATCTGATAATCATCATCTCAGGTGGATGAGCTGATGATGGAAGGTACAACTCCTCAACGGCTTGGAGTAGGCATCGACTGATTTAGTTTGTGTTCGCATATCTCTTGAACTACAAGTCCGATTTAAGTATTTCTTTTTTTGTTGTACTAAGTATTGTTCAACTTACGGAATACTGCAAGTTTCATCAAAATCGGTTCAGAAGTTTCTGAAATAGGGAATTTTATTAGCTTATTGTGCACTTGAGAGAGAATGATTTATTTGACAAGAATTTGAGTTGAATATTTAAACTAAAAAGAGTAAAATAAAAAACTTTTTCAAAAAAAATGTAACCGCCTTCAAAAACAACCACAAAAAAGGGTAAAATAACATACAAAATAACTTTTCTTTCAGAAGTCGGTGGCAAAAAAACAATGAAATGAAAAAAAACAAAGGCACCGACTTCTGAAAGAAAAGTTATTTTGTAGGTTATTTTACCCTTTTTTGTGGTTGTTTTTGAAGGCGGTTACATTTTTTTTGAAAAAGTTTTTTTAAACGCAATAACGCCTGCGTCGCGTCTTCGCAAAGATATTTTTATAATAGATATAGATAAGAAACTTTGCTTTGTGAGTAGTGGTTGGTTAAGGCGTCTGGAGTACCTATCTAGAAGACGCAGGTTCGAGCCCTGCTCGCAACTGAATTTTTCGTTTCTTTAAAAAAAGTCATACTCTTGCCTCGGTTCCTCTTTTTGTGTTCAGTTTGTGGCCAGTCCAGGTCTAGGAGGCGCAGCTAGCAGCTAGGAGCGCAACTGCACGTGGAACACGACGTACTATAGACTAAGGCCTGGTCCTTCATCAGATGGCTAGCTACCCATTACCCGTCCGCAAGCCCACGCTAATACCTACGACTCATCATCCCGGAAATACATTTCACGTAGTTTTTTGTAACTACAGTGCATTTTAGGTATATGTACCCACCCTATCCAGTCAGTCTTATTGTATCGCTGATGTGGAATATTACCCTACCATCATTTGCGTAGCCTTTTCCTTTTGTATACTATATTTTACATGAAGGGACTGCGTATCTGACATTCACAACTCAGTCACTGGATACTACAATATCCTTTGGTAAGATTGGTTTTCAGACTTTCGACCTTCTGATTAACAGTAACGATTGACTTTCAAACATCTACAAATGACAGCAGGAATCAACGGCTTTACATTATTTCCGAGAAACGGAGGAAATTCGTGATGACAGATAATAGATAACTCGGCAAGCATGGCTTAATCTGGAAGATGGGCAAAAATGTTACAACTATTCATTCAAGAATCTGCCACCATCCAATCTATACTACAGAAACGTGCCGACATTCATCCAAATAATATTATTGGGATGAGACGCAGCTCAGATCGAGCGCCTTGACCGGCGTGCGCGCATCTTGCCAAGTAGGCGAGGTCGCGACCACTGCACGGTTACGATCGAAATGACAGGGAATTTAATACTTTAACACTGTATGTTTTTCATTTTAAATTAAAGGCTGGATCGTTATTGGGTTTTTTATTTTAGCGTGGTAAAATCAAATGAATCCTCCCACACAGGGCAGGGCAGGAGGGACTGTCAGTCTTGTACTGACTAAAATTGGGTATCTTTCAATAGCCCTTCACATTCCGGGGTCACGGTAGCTTGTTAGTTCCACGATCCCGGCAGACTTTGGCCCTCTAAGGGGGCCCCGTCTTTGTGCTGACAGCTCTTAAAGGCGCGCGTGGAACACGACGCGACGCACTGTCGACCCGTCCACGGTCCATGATCGAACAGCGTGTCGCCCATTACTCACCGGCCGCACGCCCTCATCGTAATTGGCTAGCCATATTATTGGAAATAATCTAGACTGTCATAATCATCACTGACAACGGTGAGTGAAAACTACAAAATATACTACCTAGATCTTATTGATTAGAGTGCTGTGATCTGTGTGGACACAGATCGCGCAGCAAACTGAAAAGCGAGGCTGCTTGCTATGTGTGGACTCGTCTATTGTTTTTCGTCCCACGAAACAATATAAGCGAGCAAAACAAAAGCCGACACTGGATGGCTCGGGCGCTCGGTCACTCGGCCGCGGCAGCGCGCTCGCTTGCCTTGGCCGAGACACGTCCACACCAACCGATCTGCTTCGCGCAGCAGAAGCCTCGCGAGGCTGCGCGCTCTATGTGGATGCACCTAACGGTTTTTAAAAAGCTACAATAATATTTTTGCATGACTTCTCAATCATCATTAGAGCTAATTATAATATGTCTTTAAAACTTTTTGTAAAGAACATTATGTAATAATACGGCTCAAGAATCCCAGAGACGGGGCAGCACAAATATATTTATTAAATAACTGGTAATTTATAATACATAATTGGAAAATTATGCTAATAAGAAGAGTAATACTGGCATTCATCCCAAAACTGAGCTATCCACCAAAAATGTAGCCAACATTAAAATTTATAGAAATACAAATTGTCATCCGTTACCCCAAATATATTCCACGATCATATTTCATTTGAAAATCAATGAACTCACATTTATACCTGATGAATTATGGAAGAAAAATATATATTAGCTTCAGCCAAGTTTATTTTGACAAATATTCCGATATAAGGGGAACATTAGTCGGTGGGATGGGATCGGAACATTTATCAAACTTACCCCTGTAGGGGGTGAAAGTGGATGGCGATAGAGATTTTGGAAAGGGACTAGGGTTTAAAGAGATTTGTTTTGCCATTTTGTATACCTTTTTGTGAAGCATTACAAACGGCATTTAAAAAGAAAAACATGTAACGTTTATCGATTCTAAATTCAAATATGGTAGTTTACCAAATGGTGCCTTTGTACCTACTTCGTAGAATAAAGTCCTTCAAGGTGTGATTTCATTTTTATTCAGAGTACTAAGTAACATGACTTTCGGTAGTTAAAATTGGTACAAGCATAGTTAACCCAATCCTTCTAGGGGATTATTTAATAAAATACTTTTATTTTGATTTTTAGATCTTTGTGCTTATCATTAAAACAAACACATTTTACAACAGGATCAAACATGAAACTAAAAAAATAAGGCTGTCCTGTTTGTGTTAACATAACTTGTCAAAATTTAGGAAACGCACATCACTATAGAAGTTGCTCATAGTATAATGTATAAAGTAAACAAAAACAGAGATTGTACAATTTTGAAAACGTCCCATCAATTCTAAGCTGCCCAGTTCAAATAAAGCGATCTCTATTGCCATCACGACACGTAACAAATCCCACGCCCCACAAGCGATCTGTCTTACAACTCGACATTTCACTTCCCTAACCTATCTTTTTCTTTTCTTTTTCTCGAAAGATATTATTGACTTTGGATCCAGTAGAGGTCGCAATGAAGCCACTTAATAAAAATACTTTTATCTTATTTATTTCGGCCTCCCAAAGCTGGGGTCAGAGAGAATTCGTAAAAAACTTATTTCGAAGTTACTCCATAGTTTTATTAAGAATAGTTTGATCGAATTTTTGGGTTGATTTGGTTTGAAAAACTTGTGATGGTTTGTATAAGGGTTCGGTTCATATTTTGATTATTTTATGTAGGAAAAAAGAAAACTTACTTGCTTGAATGATTCTGTTTTCTTGATTTTGTGTTGCTAACTTTTTGGGTTGTCCATTTGCAGCTCCGGTCCTCGTTTTTGTATTAGTTACGCCCGAAATTAGTTCTAGTTTATTTATGAAGTCATAGTGATTGGTTTGTGAGCTTTTTGTCTTCACAATGTTTTTTCTTTAACCGACTTCAAAAAAAAAGTAGGTTCTCAGTTCAACCTGTATGTATGTATGTATGTTTGTCCGCGATTATCTCGCGTTTGGCTGAACCGATTTTGATGCGGTTTTCAGGAAAGTGTTCATTACATTTTGGAGAAGGTTTTTGTATATAACACTAATGGATATCCCGTGACGTTGCCCGCATAGATCCGTTTTTGTTGCTTACTAGGATTGTTGATTTTCAAAGACGCCTATTAATATGAAGATTTTTGTTGAATATCTAAACTAAAAAGGGAAAAATAAAATACTTTTTGAAAAAAAGGGAATCGACTTCAAAACCAAACACAAAAAAGTGTAAAATAAGTTTTCTTTCGGAAGTCGGTGGCCATAGTCAATGAAATAAAAAAAAACAAAGCCACCGCTTCCGAAAGAAAAGTTATTTTACACTTTTTTTGTGTTTGGTTTTGAAGTCGGTGCCCTTTTTTTCAAAAAGTTTTTTATTTACAGTTTTAAAACCAGTTGAAACGGTGAAAGAAAAAAGTTAGCTGGGTTCGAACACACGATCTTAAACTCGTAAGTCGGGGCTATTACCACTGGACTGCGAGGTACTCGTATTGCCCTATCATCAAATGAGTAGTAAGATAAAATCGTATTTATAGCTATTTCCTAGACGACTAGAGACTCAGACGTCCTGAATAGCGTAGTGGCGCTTAACATTCCACTGTAAAGGTCGCCGGTTCAATCCATTCATAGAGACCTGACTCACAATTTATTTAGAGTTTTGATCACTATTTGTATGAGATAACAAACCATACCTTACCTTCAGAGCAATGGTGGTCCAATGGTATCGAAGCCGACTTACGAGTTGTAGGTTGTGGGTTCGAACCCAGAAATTGGCATTACTTTGTGTAATTTATTTCATCACCAGTACTCTTAAAACGGTACTTAAAGGAAAACATCGTGAGGAAACCGGGATGTCCTAGACCAGGGGTCACCAAATGGCGGGCCGCGTTCCGCATGCGGACCGCCGACCTATTTTGTGCGGACCGCGAGAACACAGTGACTTGCACTACAGAGTAAGATCTTTATGATAAACTAGCAAACCCGGCGAACTCCGTTTCGCCACCAGAAAGCTTCGTTTTATGTAACATTTCGTTTGGTGATTAAAAGAAGAAGAATTTTTTTCCCTGAACTTTTTTTTTGCTATAAACCTCACGGAGCCCGAGACCTTTCCAACGAATGCAAAACCGTGGAAATCGGTTCGTGCGTTCTGGAGTTATAGCGTCAGGAAGGAAAACCCGACTTATTTTTATTATATAGTAGATTTCCAGAAAGTTTCTGAATTTAATATCAAAAACGCAATAAAACATGACACAGAAATTTCTTATGGAAATTTGAAAAAATACCTTTGTTATAATTGTATAATTTCGTTATTACAATAGGCTATTTGACTAAAAAAATCTAATTAGTCCGTCAGTTAGATTATCAAATATTATTTGACCCGTATTTTTTCTTTTTTTACGCAAACCAAAATTGACGGAGATATGATGCTTTTAAAATTGCCAATACGTCACAATTCAGTACATTTTTTACTGAATTATGACGTCACGAGCCTCCACTCTCGAGTCTTGATGTGTTATATCTTGGTAAATATTCATTGATTTTACATAAGAAAAAATATGTGTCCTTTATTTTTCAAAACTCTAAATAACGGACTAATTAGTCAAATAGCCTATTGTTTAACATTTTTTGTTCTTTACAAAATGTTCTGCGGATCGCGATGCTCATTTCATGTTCTTAAAACGGACCCCGAACGAAACTAATTGGTGACCCCTGTCCTAGACCCAAAAACTTGAAGACATGACCAACCCGCACTGTTTCCACATTGATCTTTGAGGCACGGCGGAAACTCACTATGGTCACCCATCCACAGACCAAACTCGGCAAGCGCGGATTAACCTGGAAACTCTGCCTGTGCGGTTATAATTATTTAGCCACGAGCTCCTCATGTTTTTGTTATCTTATTCAAAATCAAAATAAAACATCTAATGATTAGGATACAACTGAAAGGAAACATGACAAAGGCTCTTTTCATCAGTTCAGTTGTAAGATGTCATATTAAGAAATTTTTTCCTTGTCTCATTTTTGTTGTTAGGGAAAATAATAATGTTTTTTCTTCTAAGAGAACAGGTTTTTTATTATTCTTTATACGGTTTCCAGGATAATATTTTCCTCAATAACATAATTATTAAACATACTTACTAGTAGTTTTCCGCTGTTTTATATAATATAAGGCTGTGTCCCTAGTAGGCAAACTGTTAGCAACCGACTGAGTGATCCGCAAATATGTGGCGAGACTGAAATTTGAGTTAGCTGCAAACTCAGATCACTTTTCGTGCGTCGCAAGCAAACTGTTATGAGTTAGCCGCTAATTTAGATCGACCGCATGAACGCGTTAGCGGCAAACGGACTTAGGGCTCCCACACATAAACACGATACGAAGTCGCGTCGTGAAAATCTACGACACGACGTCGTAACGTGTCGATGCACGATACGACGTTGTGACTCACGATGCAATCCTGCAACTGCGCAGGATTGCATCGTGAGTTATTCGAAATTCAACGATGACGGATGGTATTGAAGTCGATCATTTAATTACCTTAGTCGAGCAGCGTCCTGTATTATGGAACAGAATGCGTCTAGAGCGGTCCGTTTTTCAGAATGAACTAAAACACCACCCCACTGTAAAGATGCTCGTCGTAGATTTCTACGACGCGACGTCGTATCGTGAAACGACGCCGCATCGTTGTACGACGCGACGTCGTATCGTGTTTATGTGTGGGGGCCCTCACTACAACCATATCGCCGTTCGTATCGTGTTGCCATTATTTTTTAGTTCGTATCCCTAACTTACGTAATATGTAGCGCCGAGCTTAGAGAGTACGTTATAAAGTAAAGAAACTCCAAGCATAGCCCACTCCATAGGGCACACTACCATCTGTTGATTTATATTATATCAAACTATTTCTGAACCGCAAAATCTTGTAGAAATCGTCCAAAATGTTCTCACAAGCCGTCCTCATGCGGTAGACAGCCGACTTCGTCATTATTCACTAGAATTAATGACCTATGGGTCTGCGTGCCATTCAGCAGGACCTCACATAATACGTGCGAAAGGGCTCTGTTTACAGAGAGGGCTATTTTCAATGGATCCCGTTTTCAGGGTTCCGTAATGTTTGGTTAAAAACGGGAGGGTATTAGTCAGGATAGATACCTACGTTGGCTGTATCTTTAAAGTGTGATATCTGGCAACGGTTAGACTCAATTTGTGTGTCTTTGACAAAATAATATTTTTGTCTATTTCTTTTTACCCGACTGCGCGACGCAAAGGAGGGTAATGTGTTTATCAGTCTATGTATGTATATGTATGTTTGCTTCTATGTGGCGTTCTAGAGACCAAATGCGTAGGCCGATTTTGATAATTCTTACGTCAATCGATTCGTCTTAACCTTGCGAGTGTCACTAAACACATGACAGTAATTGACCACAGCGACAACCAGACAATGACTCACAGTCTGGGCCCATTCAAGTTTTACCAATCAAATCTTCCCAAGGGGCCCCGACTTCTGGAGGTACCTGTGTCTAGTCTGGTTGACTGGTGACTTATGTAGTTATTTAGTATTACTTAACATAATTCTAAACTACTGGGCTTGTTTCTTTCTTTTTAGTTTTTATTGAAGTTAATTTATACATGTTTTTTTTTAAATTAGTTTTTACGCAGTCGGGTTTTTTGTTTTTCTTTAAAATATTTTTTAGCAATCCAATCGCTTTGCCACTACGCCAACCGTTCATAAACAACCGTTCATAAAAAATGAATGAAATGCGTTTTCAGACCATTACTGTGTCAGTAACCTAGTTAATGTGAGTTCTACTGCAGATTATGCGGTCCTTGGGCCGATTCCTATTAAGTGGATTTTGTATCACGTAATGTTTAGTAGCTGTCTAAAATCTGAATTATTGCCTGGTATATGACTGCAATGAAAATTTCACTTGAACTGAAGGATATGAGTAGATCGTCTTTTAAAAAAATATATCGTATAAAAATTGTGCTGTTATTTTGAAACGATCACAACCGGTTTAAAAAAGAGGAGATTATTTTACATTCGGCATTTTTTTCATTCCGAACACATTAGCCGTGGTACGGGACCTATATCAGTACGTAAGATTTGTACTTAGCTGATTTTTTTCAAGACCTCTATGAATAAGTTAGAGGGTAGTTTTGTGGGTTTGATTAAGAAAGAAAGAAGGAAAAGGGGTTGAGTCCTGGACAGGGGTGTGAAAGTCAGGGTTAAGAGCATTTGTAAATATATCATGGCTTTTCGAAAGAAGGTTGAATTGCATAAGTAACCTCTTCTAGATTCAATAGAACCTATGCTCGGCATACGTCGGTATCATGTTAAAATCATTAAATGGGTCCTGCCCTCCAGGGCGGGAAGGGAGGGACTGTCAGACTCGTACTGACTAAAATCCACGGTGATCCTCCAATGGCTCTTTACGTTCCAGGGTCCCGGTTACCAGGTCCTATAGCCAAACGGCAAGCGACAATCGGTAACGTTCAGCAGTCGATAATATATTTTCAACTTTATACCCCATTGCATAAAGTTGAAAATCTATTAAAGATTACAGATCGTTTTTGTTTGTTTCGTTCGCTATCGCTCAGCAGTCTTTACTAGATTTTTAACTTTATGCGATGGGGTATAAAGTTGAAAATGTATTAGCGACTGCTGAACGTTAACGATTGTCGCTTGCCGTTTGGCTACAGGCCCAGTTGAGACAGTTTCGCGACTACAGTAAGTATATAATAATACATAGGATAGTTTTATCTCTCTCTACATTACGTTTCTGTCGGATAATTTTCTACATAAACGCAGATAAAGCCCCTGTCAACAACTAGTATTAGATATATCTACTAGCTTTGTAATTGGGTTTCCGATATCCTGATCGATCATCCTCACATGAGCCTTTAATTTAGTATAGCTACTTGGCGTATGCCTAGCATATTACGTATCTAAATTGATATTAGCCTCATCATTCATGTCTAATTTACTAGTTTATAGAAATAGAGTAATAAAAGCCTCTTTCTATTCCTAAATAATTACTTAGAATAAAGAATATTTGTTTACTCAAAAGCACAATGTTCATGTTTGAATAATTATTAATACTATTTATATATAGAAGTAAAAGTGTTAGAGCGTATAATGTTATTTTTTTGTGTTATTATGATTCATAATATACCTACATAAATATGCTAGGCAGCTTACAAAACAATAATTAAGTATCTAAAATACGATGAAATTCGACAATCAGGCTGTCCACAAAATTAGACAGATAATTAAATGCCAATCACATTAAAAACCAGCCCAGTACGAGTCGGACTCATGTTTGAATGGTTCTGTACCAATATCTATAAAAACGGCAAAACAATTGTGCACCCATTTCATTCTTATTTTTAGTACTTATTTGTTGTTACAGCAAAAACAGAAATATATCTCAACTGTGAAAATTTCAACTGTCTATTTATCATGGTTCAAGAGACATACTAGCCTGGTGACAAATGGACAGACAGACAAACAGACGGACGGATGAACAGACAGTTCGTTTGGACCTCATTAGATGATAATAAGTAATGGAGTCCCGTTTTACCCTTTGGTTGCGGAACCCTAAAAAGATTCAAAAAGTAGGTACCTATGCTATTTCTGCCTGTCGGGGTCGCGGGACTAACGAATTACCGTGACCCCGGAACGTAAAGGGCTATTGAAGGACACCGTGGATTTTAGTCAGTACGAGTCTGACAGTCCCTCCCGCTCTGCCCTGGGTAGGAGGACTCATTAGATGATTTTACTACGAAAAAAAAAGTATGCTATTCCTCTGGCGTATGTTTACTATGAAACTTGTACGGAAGAAATCAAACTCAAGTTTTTCCTTTAAAAGTTGACCAGAGTATGTAAGAAAATAATGAAGCAATGTTTACTCGTTATGAGAGCGGCAAACAACGGCATAAGATTGTGAGACTAAAAAGTTTTAATTGCAGCACGAAGATTGCATCATATCCATATTCATCAGCAGAAAGGTATCAAGCTAGGATTTATTATATTTCGGTCACGTATTGGGACCTCTTTGGGGTCGTAGAACTGTCCTGGAAACTGTGACCCTGGAACTTAAAAGGCAATTGAAGAAACACAGTGGAGGTTTTCTCCCGGTAACAAAGAAAAGATTAATATTTTATGTTTTTGTACAGGTATAGAAAACTAGTAAAACCGACTTCGTCGTAACGTGACTGCTAAAACTTCACGCGAACGTACGACAAAGGCAAATATGCGGCAAATTGTATGCAACTTGAACAAACCTGTTGCAAGTACGGAACTGTAGATTGTGTTTTTATTTTTCGATTCAAGCAACTTGTTCACCAATGGTACGTCCTTAATTCTAACTAATACTGCAAATGCGAAAGTAAGTTTGTTTGTACTTTACACGCGCAATCCACTGAACCGAAAATCCTGAAATTTTGCATTTATCTTTTCAGGTGTACAGGGACGGACATAGCGTACCTTTCATCCCGAAATGACTATCGATCCCGAAAAAAAAAACAAAAATAAATAATGGTAGATGGTGCCATTATGTACGACCTAAATTGAGTGTCTAATTCTAAAATTAATGCGAGTGAAGCCACGATCCAGCTAGTACAATATAATATTAAAAACTAATACAGACACAATCTACACAACCCATCTTTACAAAAAACAATGTAAACTTCGCTATATAGATAGGAGGTGCTCGTATTTTGCTTTACCCCTGTTTTCAGATTCAATCGGACCAGACCTCCACATACGTTTAAGGGTCAAGGCTGTACCGATACAAAACATTCATAGGGACGACCCCTTTAACACTCCTGGGAAAACACACATACTCGTAGATGGGAAATGAATGAAGTAACACAAAGGAATGGGAATTCACAGTGTATGGTTTTAAATGTTTGATTGGACAGCAGTAAATGATTATATTAATAATTAATCAGTAGGTATTATAAATTAAATTTAATATTTCACACAATTATATTGACCTAAACATATTATATTGAGGCACGGAGAGCAGTGGTGGCCCAGTGGTATCGACCTCGACTTACGAGTTGTAGGTCGTGGGTTCGAACCCCGTCAGGCGCATTACTTTGTGTAATTTATTTCAACACCACTGCTCTCAATACGGTGAAGGAAAACATCGTGAGGAAACCGGCATGTCCTAGAACCAAAAATTCGAAGACATGTGACATCTACCAATCCGCACTGGGCCCGCGTGGTAGATTACGGCCCACTCCCTCTCACAGAGAGGAGGCCTGTGTCCCAGCAGTCGGAACATTTTTAGGCTGATGATGATGATGACGGAGGAAACTCGCTATGACAGGTAGTCGCCCCTCCACACAACAACCTCGGCAAGCGCGGCTTTACCTGGAAGATCGATCTGTGTGGCTGTAATTATTTAGCCACGAGTTTCGAGGTTTTTCACACAAATGATAATAAAAAAGTTATACATACCTTAACACGGATAAATATCAAACAAAATTCACTTAAAAAAACAGTTACCTAATCTCCTCATCCACAAAAATTAAGAGACCATCCACCTAAAGAAAGTATAAAAGATGAATAAATTACAAAAGAAATATTATAAGCCGACGACTTCTTAACTGGTACTTGAAGTCAAAATATGGGGTATAAAACCTCTTTGACTGTCAGTCCTCCATTTGTAAAAGGTCGTTATGAGTATTGTTATAATGATCATAATGGCTTGGCAGTAAATGAGTGGTATTTTAGTTAAATAAGCTTTGGTAGATTGTTATTCTGAAGAATCATTTTGTGTGTTACAAGGAAGTTGTTCTTCCACGGTAAAATAAGTGGAGACTTTGGTTAGAAAAGCTGCTAAAATGTTCTATTATGTTAGTCATAAACTTATCATAATAATACGGCATTTGAAAAGAAGTTATAAAATATCAATAAACCAGTTTCTACCGCGACTTCGTTTACGGGAAATGTTGTTATTGTAAGTATATACTACATCTTTTTACCAGTGGAGTTTAAGCCTCATGTGATTAACTGTAAGCTAAAATGATCTATAATATATTTGCCCGACCTGGGAGCTAAACCAGGACCTTGTATTTAACATTGAGAAACACGACAATAAAGTTCATATGTTGAAATTCTAAAGGAACCTGTGCGAAACCGCGGGCAGAAGCTTGTATGATAAACAATAACTTGTGTAGTAGTACACAAACCAGAATCAACTAGGATGATGGATTTGAACGCTATAGAAATTATTATTTGTTAGTAATAAGCAATCAATAAGCCCTGAAATTAGCTGTATTTTCAATACATATTATGGTCCGCCATTTGTTGGCTCAAAATCATTTGCCCGTATTAATACAAGCTAATGATTACGAAGCACGTTTTCATTTTATCCACATTTATAGAGAAAACTAGTTATTGCTATCGGCTTCGGTTGCATTAATTTATAAACTAAATAAAAACGGTTTAATGCTACGATTCGAACCAGCGGTCATAGGCGTAAAGCCTCCTGCAGACACACGCGATTAATCGCGCGGGGCGACATGTCGCGGTCCATTCGCAGTATTTTTAGAGTGGAAATTACCTTGCCTCGTTGTCGCAGCGCGATTAATCGCGTGTGTCTGCAGGAGGCTTAACTCCACATTTTACATAATTATATCACTATAAGCTATTCAGAAGGTAGAAGCCACATCATTATCATCATCAGCTGATAATGTTCCAACTGCTGGGACACAGGCCTCTTTTCTGCGAGAAGGAGTGGGCCATAATCCAGCACGCGGGCCCAGTGCGAGTTTGCAGATGTCACATGTCTTCGAATTTTTAGTCCTAGAACATGTTGGTTTTGTTACGATGTTTTCCTTCACTCGTAAGTCGAGGCCCGATACCACTGGGCCAAGAGGAGTTAAATCTCCAAAACATATTTCAGTAACGTGTATTGATGAGATCGACTGCAATAGTTCTATAAGCACTCGCGGAGCTTTGTTACGATAATCCAAAAATATCTCGTCTGTCAAATCACGGTCTATTCCAGATGTTTGTCTAGACCAACATTCCGGTACCAGACCTTCACCCAAAAAGCATAATATTTATTATTTTACGTCTGTCTGTGGACCGTCAATTAAAGAAGTTTATTTTGGCACCAACAGCTGTTATGTCTTTTGAAGATATTTTTATAATACTGGCGAAAAAAAAGTAAAGATTCACTCCCTTTTTTTAGCGTGGTAAAATCATCAAATGAGTCCTCCCACTCAGGACAGGGCGGGAGGGACTGTCAGACTTGTACTGACTAAAATCCACGGTGTCCTTCATTAGCCATTTACGTTCCAGGGTCACGGTAATGGAATAAGTCCCGCGACCCCGGCAGGCTTTGGCCCTCTAGAGGGGGGGGCCCATCATCTTGCTGACGCTCTTTGAGGCGCGCGTGGAACACAACGCGCCGTCGACCCGGGCATGGTCCATGGTCGAGGGCGAGGTTGCCCATACTCGCCGCCCGCATGCCCGCGCATGGATTCACTTACTTGGAAATGATCCGGAATAGCTCCTTAAATAATGGCGTGATTTAAATGAATTTGGTATCAATTTAAAGTTAACATATAAACCTTTAAAACGGTATAGTTTTTATTATTCTTAACTAATTATTAAGTAGTCAAGATCGCGCGGAATCGAAATAAGTGATTCTTCGTAGTGAGTGCTCGCGAATGTATTCAGCATTTTTCCCTCGGCAACTGATTTATTTGAATCATTTCTATTGTCTACGTTTATTTTTAAGAGTGATGTGTTATTTAATTGGTTTATTTTTAAATATTTTTAGTAGGTACGTGTTTTAACCATGCGATTTTCAATTCTTGGCGTTTAACCGAGAGTTGTGAACGGAACAGAAAATGATAGACCGGAAATTTAAAATAGCCAACGTTATATTTTTAATTTAAATATCAGAGGGATCCTTGTTCATCTGTGAAATTAAGTAAAAAAATTCATTATGGGTTTTAAGCTAGTAAATCAGAAAATTCAAACAGTATGGCATCTTAAAAATCGTACGTACTAAAAATACACAAATTGGAGTCAAGGTTCATTCACCTTTCCGAACACCCACAGACATTACACAAAGATGGATTTTCTACTACATAAGACATCATAATCTTATATGCAAAAAATATTCACATTTTTCTCCGCGAAAATTAGGAAATATCACATAATCTTCATACCACAGTCATTCAACTGTAATTTCGATGATATAAGACCCTTTTTGGCAATAAAAACCAGTGTTTTACGCTTTTCTTATCACCCTTGGGAGGGAGGAAAATTCCCGTTTTTGGAGGAATGCTATTGGATGTCATATCTTTAGGTTTGCGTATTGGAAAATACGAAGTGAGAATACGAAGTGAGAGGAATTCTGGATTTGGCAATGTATTTTATGCTTGGACATCGATTTTACGTGTTTTTGTCTTAACCTTGAAGGAATTACCGTAAAAACAAGAATAAAAATGGTTCTCTATCTAATCGTTGGCCTCGTACCTACCTACCAAGAGTAACTTCAATGATGTTTGTTATAAATCACACATGCAGCCACGTGGAGCAGCTGACCTGGTCTTCCTCGACCTGATCTGGCCTTTACAAAGACATAGATCAAGCCTTATCAGTAAATAAGTAATTTTCCTCGCCCACCAATATTAAAAATAACATAATAAAACGACAGTGATATAAATAAATCGAAAATAATTGATTTACACTTTTATTTGGGCAGAGTTTTCCCTTACAATTATTGTTATAAACTGAACAACCAAAATCATCGCTCCTGGCTTTTATATAACTCACTGGCTGGCGGCTACCCCACCCCCCGACTCAACATTTGGCGGGGATGGCTCACGTGGTAGGGAAGTGACGTAGCGGCTTGGCGTGGCGAGCTTGACAGCCGGCTTGACATGTCGGGCTTGACAGCCGGCTTGGCTTGACATGTCGGGCTTGACAGTCGGCTTGGCTTGGCTTGGCATGGCTTGGCTTGGCATGGCTTGGCTTGGCATGGCTTGGCTTGGCATGGCTTGGCATGGCATGGCTTGGCATGGCTTGGCTTGGCATGGCTTGGCTTGTCATGGCTTGGCTTGGCATGGCTTGGCATGGCTTGGCATGGCTTGGCTTGGCATGGCTTGGCATGGCTTGGCATGGCTTGGCATGGCTTGGCATGGCTTGGCATGGCTTGGCATGGCTTGGCATGGCTTGGCATGGCTTGGCATGGCTTGGCATGGCTTGGCATGGCTTGGCATGGCTTGGCATGGCTTGGCATGGCTTGGCATAGCTTGGCTTGCTAGCGACATCTGGCGTTACAATCGGCCATCCTGTAACAATTGCTCCCGCAATGGGAACAACAAAACAGTGATTACAAGTCAGCTCAGAACAAATGGCATATCGAGGAAATGAACTATTATCTAGCTCTCAAGGAGATCTACGAGATCTTCGTTTTGATTTTGATTGTTTATCTACACTACTGGCGCTATGGGATATAGAAGCAACGCTACGATATGGTCATAATAAATCAGCGGATACTAGGCCTGTAAACTTCTTGTATCCTCTAAGACATTTTATACTTCTTATTTTATGGCTATCCTAAATCATTAGGTAATGGATAACATATGGGCCAGAATATAGATCATCTAACTTATAATTTAACCTTATGGCAGCAAGGAGTCTGAGCCTGGCAACAAAGCACGTAATCGCCCTTTTTGTAAATCGTACTATTTTTACGCCTTTTATCACAGTTACGTTTCATTTCTTGCTAGCTGTTCTAACTCGATTGGTAGCCCTATCGCGTCTAGATTGCACTGACCCCGAACCTGACCAGGGATGGAGACATCACATACAGATCTACCTACACGAGCAAATATTAACTCGTATAACTTATAGCCAGTTGTATCATTAACAGTATTATTAATACCCCATATATGACATTTGGAAAACTATTGTTCCAACTAAGAGAGGCCTCGCCAGGTTCCGTGACTCTCAACGCATCGAGAATTGTGCAATTAGTGCGTTATACCTGCCCATTAGACCTAGGCCACGCAATAGCTGTTAACATGTGTCTAACTGTTTTTCTGTTGAGAACTTTTTAAAGTATCTACTCGTAAAGACCTTACCATGATCGGAAACTACGTGATCTGGGAAACTGAATAAACTAGAAATGCGTTTTAAAACTCTAACGGTCTAATCACAAAAACTGAATAAATCTTAGTTTAAACCTGGACTATCGAGTTCACGCTTATCTGCAGAACCATGGTTTAAATTTCTCCGTATTAAAAAACGATTAAAGGTGAACCTTAGTACCGTCATTTGAACCATTGTCTAAACAATGAAATCTACAATATTTAAATCCATTTTGGCTGAAATTAACATAAAAACAACAACACAATGAAAAAGTTACTATAAGAAACTTTGACACACCTTTGACAGCTACGACTGTATACCATGGTTTATCACAAAACCACGATTTTTAATAACGTTTGTGTAAATGTAAACCGTAGTTTTACGAGATAATTTAACCTGGGTTTTTAGTTAAACCCTTTTTTTTTTGTAATAAGAAGGTAATTGTCTCTACAGAATTGACAATACGTGTAGGCTCAAAAGCAACGAATTTAGAGAAAGAATGCACAATGTAAACACGACGTCACGTATTTCCTTATGAATTGGGTCATTTTTGGAAACTAGAAATCATTTTTTTTTTTTAAGAAGTTCTGAGCATAATTTTAATCCTATAATGTAATGGCCAATATGGTCATGATGCATTTGTAATATTTTCTACGTGCGAAATTTGGCATAACTAATCGGGTATCGTAAAGCGTTTTACGAGACAGCCTACCGTCAATTATATTATTTACAATATCACTATCTGTGCACCCGCTTTACAATAAATCAATAATACTTTGCACTTCACGAAACCAATAGTTTACTTCTAAACGGAACACATTAACGGCATCTATCGGATTCCTGCTCAAGGCATCGATATGCTTTATGCGCTCACCCGGTCTATAGTCAACAGTAATTTCATAGTCTTGAATTAAAAGTCACCAGACGGCAATGCGTGATCACGTTAGTCATTGTATAGCGAACTGCACTACAATCCGTAGTTACACGGACATTTTTACTCAACACATACACGAAAACTTCGTAATACGCTGTGAAAAACACTTTCTTCCCGACTCGTAACGCAACTAAAATACAAGACAGGGCTCAAACTACCGTCTATCCGTATTTGTAAATAAAAGAATACCTGCTCTGGGTAACTTGCATGCATTCGTGTGAATTTCCAACTACATAAGATCATATATCGCTATCACCGGTTTATCACATTTTTTTTTTCTATACCATACCCACATATTATTTTTATTATTTTTGTTTTTGCTAGTTCGGTAAGCGGATGAGCCATTATTGCAAAATTATGGAAGAACTTCCTAAAGTCACTACATAGTCCAATAAACTGACGCACTTTGTGTATGTTATTCGGAACGGGAAATTGAGACACGGCTGCGAACTTAAATTCGCCCGGTTCAATGCCATGAACATGATAATTCTTAAACTAAGTAAGAAATCCTGTTTTGTAGAAATGAACATTTGCCCACATATACCTATTTAATTTAAAATTCTGCGTTTGACCCCGACCATTTGACGACATTATTGGAGTTATTTTTATATAATGATTTACTTTAAAATTACTTAACTATCTATGAACTTGAACTTAAGCGCATAAAAACTGAGGGAGCGCTATATGTATCTTTAGGATGGATGCTGAGTTTATGGATACCGTTGGACTAGAATAAGACTGGTGAAGTAGTTCTTACCAGTTATTTTAGTTTACTTATCGATAATAGCTAATGGATATCTATCGCGGATAATTAATGCATTTAGGGCTCTGTAATCGACACATAGGCAACTATTTCCGTTCTTCCTCATAACTAAACAATAGGAGAAGCATACTCCGATTCGGGTTCTTTTATATACCTGCTTCTAATGGCTCATTAATTTTGACTCGTAACAATCTCTTGTTTGTGATGTGCTAATCTATAAGGCCTACGTGTACTTAATGCGAATTTGGACTAAATCTGTACATTCCAACTTCCCAACTCCTTAGTATAGCTAGAAAAGCAGTTTTATACCGAGATAATAAACTAATTAATTGATTACAATCAGATATGCTTATCGGGCCTACCCTAGTTTTGTCAAGGTCTATACCCCACCAATGGCATATTATGATTATCGACACACGAGGCACTCAATTATAAAACACATTTGGCTAATGGCATTTTGCAAATATTGGCATGGCATAACTGACCTGGTTATTTATGCACGATTCCTGGCAGCTTTCGGCGAAGTAGGACGAATCCTTACTTCTATGTGATGTCCTTGGATCCGCTATGACGACTTTGAGGTAGCATTCATTTCCACAGAGAAGCGTTGCTGGTAGCGAGAAGAATACTTCTTGAAACTCGATCAAACGAACGGAATTAACGATGCGGCACGGTGTTTTTTTTCGATGGATGAGGGTAGGGACTTCGTGTTCCAGATCATTGAATGATTTTTCAACTTCTTGTGCAAGGAGACTTTTCAATATTTTCCTTGCGGGTGGTGTGCATTGCCTTTCTTCGTTTTTATTTTCAGATATCTGGCTTACCAAAGCAGAATCTTCGTCCTCCAGACAAGACGACCGTTGAGGTTATTGTGTAGCAGAGCGTCGTTTCATCGTAGGTTTTTTTTTATCACACTTCTGAGTAAAACGACAGTGATATAAATAAATCGAAAATAATTGATTTACACTTTTATTTGGGCAGAGTTTTCCCTTACAATTATTGTTATAAACTGAACAACCAAAATCATCGCTCCTGGCTTTTATATAACTCACTGGCTGGCGGCTACCCCACCCCCCGACTCAACATTTGGCGGGGATGGCTCACGTGGTAGGGAAGTGACGTAGCGGCTTGGCGTGGCGAGCTTGACAGCCGGCTTGACATGTCGGGCTTGACAGCCGGCTTGGCTTGACATGTCGGGCTTGACAGTCGGCTTGGCTTGGCTTGGCATGGCTTGGCTTGGCATGGCTTGGCTTGGCATGGCTTGGCTTGGCATGGCTTGGCATGGCATGGCATGGCTTGGCATGGCTTGGCTTGGCATGGCTTGGCTTGTCATGGCTTGGCTTGGCATGGCTTGGCATGGCTTGGCATGGCTTGGCATGGCTTGGCATGGCTTGGCATGGCTTGGCATGGCTTGGCATGGCTTGGCATGGCTTGGCATGGCTTGGCATAGCTTGGCTTGCTAGCGACATCTGGCGTTACAATAAAATTCATGTTTAAAAAAATATTTAACACCTGAAACACTAAACCGCGATAAGCTCCACAAAATGGCGATCATAAATAATTCGACAAAATGGCCGCCAACATGGCGGGTGCTAATGGCACGTGATTTGTCACGTGACGGATAAAAGGACATCGGATCATGCTCATAATATTTTAGTTTGGAGAAAAATGATGAAAATGAGTTAAGGAGAAAATAATGTGAGTGCCGTATAACTAATATTGGAAATCCGACTATTCTTTCAAGGATTCGTAGCGTGATTTTATTTTATGGAATACTAGCCATTGCTCGCGACTTCGTTCGCCCCATATTATCTATGCTCGAGATGTATTGCGGTGCGATTAAATCGTATCCTCTCGTTTATGCCTTCCAAGGGGGCTGTCTAAACAGGTAAACATGACACTGGGACGTATAAAAAACTTTTTGAAAAAAGGGAACCGACTTCAAAACCAAACACAAAAAAACTTTAAAATAACTTTTCTTTCGGAAGTCAGTGGCTTTGTTTTTTATTTCATTGACTATGGCTACCGACTTCCGAAAGAAAAGTTATTTTACAGTTTTTTTGTGTTTGGTTTTGAAGTGGGTTCCCTTTTTTTCAAAAGGGTTTTTAAACGACTTTTTTGAAGTCGGTTGAAAAGGCTTTTAAAGGAACATTGTGGATTTTAGTAAGTCTGGCAGTTTCCTCCACTCCACCCAAAGCGGGTAATGTCACTAGCAGCACGTTTGGTGTATTGGTTGAGAGATAAACTGCTGCACTACGTGTCAATCAAAGTTTCGATTCCCGCACGTAACAAATATTTGTATGAGTAATAGTAGTTGCTTCGGGTCTTGGTGTTTGTGTATGTGAAATTCAATGTTCTGGAGGAGTTATTTGATGGAGTCATTTGATCCAATCAAAAAACAAAAATTCAGGGTTTCTTCCAAGATTTATTTGATATCTATCTATCTATTAATTATTACATTTATAAAAATCGGTTGCTGTTCGTTCTAGGAACTCTTGGGACTGACTTCACAACATAACAGGGATCTGGAGTTGATCTGATGATGGTGACGCCATCATGTTATCTTCTCCACATCTCTGCTATATAGTAATGTCCTCAGAACTACATAATGTTAACTTTATTTCAACAGAATCGGTTCACAAATGAAAATTCTGTAGAAAAAAATTGACAATTAATTCCTTTTTTCAACCGTTGAGGGCCGATTTTAGTTTTGAAATTTAAATGCAACCAACTTTGAGATACACGAGATACACTCTTTCCAACAAAAAAAGAATTTTTGAAATCGGACCACGTTAGGAAAAGTTATGCGCGGTCATACATAAAAAATATATAATTATATACATATCGAATTGAGAACCTCCTCCTTTTTTTCGTCGGTTTAAAATTTAGTCATGCGAAATTATTTCTACCTGTCAAATATTTGGTGTACGTCCAGTCATTCACAAATCAATTAAATTTAAAAGTCGTTTATTTATCCATTCTGAAGCAGTACGAAGTTTTACGAGTACAATCATACCACCAATTGCTAACATGAGAAGCATTTTTCTGCGCCAATAAGCACGTAAAACATCTGTGAGTAATGGTAGGCACGTGACTGTACGAAAATATAATAATGCAACCAGTAGCTGCCTGTTTACGATGTAGGTCGGGAAGTATAGTGGTTTTGGTTGTATCGATATTTTTATTAATAAAAATATTTGGGCTAATTTTTCCGTTGCCTGATTTTGTTAGAACAAAAGAAAATGAAGTGGGTATGTGTTTTTAACCGACTTCAAAAAGGAGGAGGTTCTCAATTCGGTCGGTATGTTTTTTTTTTTTTTTTTTTTTTTTTTTTTATGTATGTACACCGATTACTCCGAGGTTTCTGGTCCGATTAGTGTAATTCTTTTTTCGTTCGATGCAGTATACTTTCCCATTGGTCCCATAAATGTAAATGAATTTCATCCAATTTGGTTCAGTACTTTTTATTTTATGAGCATTTTTATTGATGGATGATGTGATGATCTTTACTTTTTTGAGTGTTTGTTACGCGATTACTCCGCTAATTGTGGACCGATTTTCAAAATTCTTTTTTTGTTGTACGAGGAATAGTTCACTTTAGGGAACACTGCAAGTTTCATCAAAATCGGTTCAGCAGTTTTTGATAGGGAATTTTATTAGCTTATTGTGTACATGAGCGATGTTAATACCGGTGCTAAGGATTACCAAATTCTAGTGCACATGTAAGAAATGATGTATTTGACAAGAATTTTGGGTTGAATATTTAAACTAAAAAGAGTAAAATAAAAAACTTTTTTCAAAAAAAATTTAACCGCCTTCAAAAACAACCACAAAAAAGGGTAAAATAACCTACAAAATAACTTTTCTTTCGGAAGTCGGTGGCATAAAAGACAACGAAATAAAAAAACAAAGCCACCGACTTCCGAAAGAAAAGTTATTTTGTAGGTTATTTTACCCTTTTTTGTGGTTGTTTTTGAACGCGGTTAAATTTTTTTTGAAAAAAGTTTTTTTCTTTATTGAGTAATGTTTAATAGTTTTCTATCAATACTTTTGTGATTACTGTCATTCCACCAATTCACACTAAAGCTATTGTCAAACTGACAGACGAACCGAATCCGTGGCGTAGCGTTTTTGTTTGTAATGTATGGAATTGTTTGAAGCCTGTCACATAGACTATCGGATCATTTTCGCTTTTTTATATGACAAGATTCGGTTCGGTTCGCTATCGCCTGTCTATTTGACAAAGGCCTAAGCGCTTGCAATCACTCTTCATATTATGCACAGCAAAGAAGAGAACTCACTATCAGCGTCCGTGTTCATATCGCAACCTCTTTTTGGGCCACCTCAGTGATGTAATCAAAACATATTGGGCCTGAGGCCTGTGAGGTTCCCAGAGGAGGCATAGATTACAAGACTATTATCTACTATTACTGGTGACTATTACCCCTTTTTGTTTGATTTTGTTAGCTGTATTTTGTTGGGCATGCGGGCGGCGAGTAATGGGCAACTCGCCGCCCGATCATGGACCATGCCCGGGTCGACGGCGCGTTGTGTTCCACGCGCGCCTCAAAGAGTATCAGCAAGATGACGGGGCCCCCCTCTAGAGGGCCAAAGCCTGCCGCGCCGGGGTCGCGGGACTTTTACCGTTACCGTGACCCTGGAACGTAAAGGGCTAATTAAGGACACCGTGGATTTTAGGCAGTACAAGCCTAACAGTATGGATGGGAGGACTCATTTGATGATTTGCCCACGTTAAAAAAAAAAACTGTATTTTGTTATGATTTTGTTAGCTGTAAGTCCTCCATGAAATTAATGAATAAGTAAAGATCACACTCGGCTTCAAGTATGTAGCAGTATTTTGGCTAATTCGAAGTAAATAAGTCTAGTCATACAACCAAACACAGCTCAAACCACACAGGTCATTAACCTTACAACGCTAGAAGCTTGAACGTAATATAAAGCTAGTTCACACTGGCGTATGTTTGGCATTCAACCGCGCATTCGTCGCCAAATAAGTTCTGAGTACTGACGGGACGCCAAAATGTATGCAACAATTTTTTTTTTGGATGAATTGTTGACAGCGTTATGATTAAAGACGGAAATTAACTGAGCTAGTTTCAAACCATTCTGTTTTAACCGTATTCCTCTTACAAAGGTCGAGGTGGTTTAAAGCCATTCTGTTCTGTCTCAATTCTTGTTATATAGGTATGGCTAACTTATCAACAGGTTGCAACACCATCCGCTCCAAGAGTAACTACAGGAACTAATTTAAAAAAAAAACGACGGGTTGCACTCCGGGAGTGCCGGTAGAAGTGAAAACTTTTTTATTACTGTGTTATATTTTGAAACTGGAGTGGTACAAATATGAAATTAACGAATTTCGTTACATCTTTTTAGTGGCGCACAGGTGTCAAATCACAAATGTTTTCATATATGCTCGATAGATGGCGTTGCACGACTAAAATTCAAGCTATCGTTTGCCTCTTCGTCTCACGAATTTTCATTCTACGTGGTTCACGCTAAGAGTGATAGATGGCGCTTATTTAAATTACGTCTTACGCTTTTTCGATCAGGGTCACGTGAACCTGACGCGACTTTTAAATTTTTTACCCATTACAAAAAAGTGTACAAGCCGTTAAAGAAGCTTTCACTTCAAAAAAATGCAAAATATCCTCAAAATACAGTCAGAAATCTGTACCTTAAGGTGCTGATAGACTTTAGCATTTACTTGTAACAGAACATCGAGCATTCGCCTTTTTTAAGAACTGAACTACGGACAGAGCCAAGCATAGAGCCCAACTCTATAAACATTTTCACGATCTTTCTAGCGAACGCTCCAGTCGATGTCTTTAAAAATGTTTCTTCATGAAGATGTCAAACTTAACAGTCGGCTCAGCAGAAAGCTCGCCAGAACGCCCGTTAGGCGCGGGCCACATAGAAAAGACGTAAGACGGGGACGCGTCTCGGACGGGCGAAAATGTATGAGGGTCGCGCCCGCGACGCGTCTCTTCTGTGTGTTTCACGTCGCGACGCTTCTATACATTTTGTATGAAAGAGACGCCGAAGAGACATATGTCTCCGCTCCGTCTGCGTCTTATGTCTTTTCTATGTGGTCCGCGCCTTAAAATGCTCTCTAAAATGCTCACGTTTGTTTTTCTATAATGTAAATATAATGTAAATTCACAACAATGCTCATTACAAGTGAATGCTCTTGCTCAAGTTTATCATCACCTTTTAATAAGTGACAAAACTGAATACAGTACACCTACACAACATTTCATTAAGAACATTCTACTCGTACCTACATATCTTTGCATATGAAACATTTTAAGTTAGTTATCTCCGAAGTGCCTTAGAGCAACAAGAACCTTTATGAGCAGTACCTAGGTACAGTCAGCTTAAAAATAATATTGTTTGATGAAAAATATTACAAAATGCAATATTTTTATTTTTTTAAAACGTTGATCCACACTAAGATCGTCTCCTGTATCGTGGATGTGTTAACAAACATTCAAACTCACATGACACAAATATCCAGACCTGAAACAATTACTTGAAGAACACAAAAAAGGCTACAATTCAAATGCTCGTCAAAAATTTAAAATGGGTAAATTCTCAACAAATCTAAAACTCGCTTTTGCAAGATTTCAGGCACACCTCGAAGTTCGGTTTGGTTAGATTCCTTTAAGCCCTGCCAAAAGAAATAGAAGCCCCGCGAAGCGGGGCTTCGTTGACCATGCTTAGGTCTTTTTTATTATTACAGAAAATAGGTTAATTTCTACAATACTTTATGATACAAAATTTGGTGAAACCAATCTGGCAGGTACTCTGATTTTTTGTTTTTAAAATTGGTACTTTTCTAGTAGGCGTTACACAATTAGCAGTAACTCGCAAGTCTAACAAGCAGCAATTCAGTAAAACTCTCAGCTACTACGCCAAAAATTGTAGAAAGCAAACTCTTCGTCATTATCAACATCTTTACAAGGTTGACCGTACCTAGTTTACTTAAATACACTAAGTAAACTCCAGAGCGTGGGTGAAAGACTGTATGTACAGGACTAGAAGTAAATTGTTCAACCACTGAGAATTCATAACAGTAAGAATTAAGGTGAATAAATGTAAGGTCACAATACTGAGAGTAATGTTATGGTGCGATTCCACCAAAATATACGGCAAATTTAGTTCGCCCAAATTTTGTGCAGAACTTGACAACTGCGCGTACTAAGTTGGTATCGCGTTTAGCCTCTGTGTCCACCGGTAAGGCTGTGCGTAACTTTTGTTCGCACACATTTTTGCCTGACCATTTTCACTGAACTGAGTTTAGCAATGTGCGCTCACAAAAGTATTCAGAAGTGCGCGAATATTTTCAGAATGTTAACACAATTTGTTTAAGTAAGTCAAACAGGTGGCTTACCATGACAAGACAGTGTGCGACACACATGTTCGCACTGGTGGGGTGGCCTGCCATGACGTCTTTAGGCTTCTGCCTCGAATCTTGCGGGCAGCGGGGCGGCAGCGGCGGCGGCGCGGCAGCAGCGCGGCCGTCGCAGACCCGTTCTCGAAACTAGCGGGCAGATCGCGCGTCACTATAGCCGCGTAGTGTTGTTTTCGTGATTGTGTCGTCGAGATATTTGTTTTTATTCTTGTACGAAATGTCTGAACAATGGCAGCGACATCTTTTTGATTCAAATTTATTCGTAACGCTCGATTTATTGTGGGCAAACACAACACAAAATACAACGGCAAATACAACGCAGGCGCGCGGGCGGTCACCGCTTGACTAGTACACCGCTCGCTGCCCGCTCCCGCCCTGCTGCCGCGCCGCTGTTTTCGAGGGTCGGTCCATTTGATTATAGGCATAACATCGTGCCGCTCCCGCGCCGCCGCCGCCGCCGCCCCACTGTCCGCAAGATTCGAGACAGCGGCCTTAAACTGGGAGTAATTCCAGTGTAGAAAAGAGACAGAGCTATACAATGCACACTGTACAAGCTATGCCGTCTAGCGCCACGTCGTTCCCACACTGGAATTCCTTTTGCTGTAAGACGTCATGGTAGATTACCTGAGTGTCGCACAATGTTGCACTCCAGTGGAATCGCATCTTTAGATCAAAGCTAGTGAAGACTTGAAGTTACTCTTCTTCTTACATGTACGTTACCTTTGAGAGTAGCTTATCCAACGGTACCGTCAGAGAGAAGTTATTTTACACAGTAAAACTTTCCGTACAAATTGGCAAGCTACCAGGCTTAGACTTTGGTTCTATCTGAAATGTTTTAGTTTGGACTGTATTTTTATTATAACATTTTGTAGAAGTTTTCAATATTTTTATACGCATTTACGAGTAATATTATATGTGATCTAAACGGTTTTATGTCATTACACTAATTGTATTTAAAAATGAAATAGCAATAGGTTCGTTTAACCAATAAATACCGTGTCTAAAATCATTCTTTTTTAGGAGACAAAAACATTTGTAGAGTAGCAAAACCACCTGTATTTTTTAGAAACTTCAACAACACCTGATTAAAGGTGAAAATTTAAATACAACCTAACCAAAACCCACTTACTCCTAAGCGTTACCCCAAAAAACTTTCTAACCGCGGCGTGTACAACACAGTGTGTGATAAAATCTTTAATTTCGACAGCAAACAGTCGCGCACATAACTGTTGATTATGCTAAACAATGCCGTGGAAACGTCGCGTATTTACATGCTTGTTATTCGGGTAGGGTGCCAGTTTGAGTGGGGGTTTTATTGTACTTTTTCTTGAGTAAATATTAAGACTTTTGTGGGAGTTCGCGAGAATATTCCAAGAGTTTTTTTTTATTACTTGAGATGTTTCCATCGCTCTTTCTAAACCATTGCAAATCGAAATTGATGCTTTTACTACATTCCTAATATTTTTATCATATTTACCCACCTTTTGAACCTTCCCTGCACTTTTAAAAATAATTCAAAATTAAATTTAGCCAAATCAGACCATCTGTTCTCGAGTTTTAGCGAGACTTACGAACAGTAATAGATTTTTATAATCTATTTATAGCCAAATACAGATTGAGACATGATTCTGGACCCCCCCCCCGTGTTGGAATTTTTCATCGGTTATTTCCTATTTTTATGTTTTTAGAGAATGTAATAGAGATGAACTAGGGCAACACCAGCTCCCGCCAATATGACAGGAGCTGTCAGCTGTCACCACGAGACGGAAGAGGCATTTGGTTTTCCCCATACATGTTAAGAAATCTAAAAGTAATAAAACACATAATATTATTTAATCGTCGTTTATTTATAACATCCAAACAATACAGAGAATTCATACTTTGCCAGTTTTTTTTCTATTAATCGTTCTTTTTAACCAATTTCATAAAAAGAGAAAGTTCTTAATTCGGTTTATTCTTTTTTTTTCTCGCTCGCACTCACACCACACACACAACAACATCAGAGTCACAAAGAGATGTTTATCTTTGATACGTAACATACCAATTAACCACGAGTTTGGACGCGCTTATTTTGAGCTTAATAACAACAAAAGAAGGACCTTTTCTGTTATGTTTAGAAATTAAAGTTTGTAATCAAGTCTGACAGGCCTGTTGGTCTAGTGGTTAGTGACCCTGACTGCTATGCCGGAGGTCGTGGGTTCGATTCCCACCCAGAACAAATATTTGTGTGATGAGCATGATAATTTTTTCTGTGTCTGGGTGTAATTTATCTATAATATTCATGTATTTAGAAATAATTATATTATTATAAGTATGTTTATCAGTTGTCTAGTACCCATAACACAAGCTCTGCTTAGCTTGGGACTAGATGGCGTTGTGTGATAGTTGTGGAATATTATTTATTATATTATTAAGTCAAGAGAGGTCATTCTCAGTGTGGTCTATGGGCCTCATTCTCACTAAGATAGCCCATCGAGCTATGAAGAGGCCATCCTCGGAGCCTCTCAGCATGATCGACTCAGAAATGAAGAGATTCGTGGACGAACCAAACTTTCCGACACAACAGCGAATTAGCAAATTGAATGGGCTGTGGGCAGGTCACATAGCACGCAGAACTAGTAGCCGATAGGGCCGTAAGGTTCTCGAATGGAGACCACGCAAGCGCAGCGTAGGACGTCCACCTATGCGGACCACAGAGTTGCGCCGTATGTAACAAGCCGCTTCCAGCCGGTCTTGTTGGAAATCTATGGAGGAAGCTTATGTTCAGCAGTAGACGTGTTACGATTGATATGATGATAAGGATGAAGAGGTCATTCTACTAAGTCACGTCTGTCTCTCTCTCTCTTTCTTTACCTTATTTAAACAACTTCATCTCTTTCAATCTCACAATAACTTAAATATGTTTAAAATTTACTTATTAGACATAGACTGACGCATATAGCTTAATTTTGCGCCATTTGGGGTAGGCTTTAATAAAGAATGTGGTACCCTTCCCAAAACGGGGATAAACGCGTGTTGTAAACAACAACAAAACCCGTCACGCTTGGTGGAATGTAATGCAAGTGGTACCCGGTCAAGACCGGGTACCACTTGCTTATGTCAAGAAGCTCGTCTGCGTCCCTAAGCTATGTTACTTCGTAGCACTGCTTACTACGTCGTAGCTTAATTTGCTACGCTGAACACTACTTGCTACGCCGTTGCACCTTTTACTACGCCGTAAATTAACTTGCTACGCCGTAGCACAAACTAACTACGCCGTAGTAAATCATGCTACGAAATAGTACACTGTTACTAGGAACTTTTATTATGGTGTTTACCTGTTCATACGTTTCAAGTTTATTTAATTTACAAAATAATTATTTAGAGCAATATTTTCCGTACAGTTTAAAGCAATTTATAATGGAAATATGTTTTATAATCCTATAAAAGGGTCCTCTAGAATCCGGGTACGAACCTCCGTAAATACTTTACAAAAGTACTTGTTTCATGTTTTATTTTATATAAAATATAAAATTAATCACAGCTTTACAGAAAAGGTGAGTCTGTGAAAATATATACTCAAAGGTTTTACCGAATAATCAGTATTAAGTGCTTAACGCTTAAATATTTATTAGTGAAACCTAATATTTTTGATGAAAACAATAACTTTTACGACTACTATAATGTATACTAGCTATTGCCTGCGGCTTCGCTCGCTTCTACCTGTACGTACGCCTGTAATCATTTCTAGAATCCTAACTATCTCTGTACCAAAATTCACGATATTTAGAATAGAATAGAATAGTTCTTTATTTACACGGAAAGTAGGTACAGGTTTCAGATGTTAAGCTCAACATTTTCCATATACTAACTACCTTAACTAAGGCATGCAAACAGTTTTCAAGCTACAGTTTAAAAAACAAAAAGACTGTCTCAATAAATATTTCTAACACATTAAATCCAATCTTAATACAATTTTACCATGTCAAGATGAAATTCACTAAATAGAAAGAAGAAAGAAAGAAAGTCTTCCAAGTGAAAGCGGAAGGGGTGCTAAGACAGGAAAGCTCCACGTGCGCCCGTGGACTGGGGACCTCGCACCCTGGGATGCGGGCAAAAACTCTTCCTTAGGCACTGTGTGCCTAAGGGGTCTCTTTGCCTCCAACGCGTGTCCCTCTGAATAGCAGAGGGCACAGCGGCGGAGCGGGCTTGCGGACGGTGAGTAATGGGTAAGCTCGCTGTTCGACCAAGGACCAAGCCCGGGTCGGTGGCGCGTCGTGTTTCACGCGTCACCGACGGGGCCCCTTATGGGGCCAAATGCCTGCTGGGGTCGCGGATTTTTCTTAATCCAGGATACCGTGGCCACGGAACGTAAAGGGCATCCGAAGGAACACGGGTGGATTTTAGTCAGTAAGAGTCTGACAGTCCCTTCCGCCCCACCCAGGGCGGGAGGATTCATTTGATGATTTTACCACGCAAAAAAAAAAGTGAAAGCAGAACATACAGCGCAGGTTCGGTTTATTCCGCGTTCAACCCCCAATAATTTCTACCCTCTTCCGCGTTCGACCCCTAAACGTTTCCACATTCAACCCCTGAGGGTTGAATGTGGAATTTTATTTTTGAATGTATTTGATTCCACGTTCAACCCCCATTGGACAGTGAAGCAGAAAAGAATTTCGCGTTTTTATTTCTTACCGACTTCAAACAAAGGAGGAGGTTCTCAATTCGGATGTTTGTATTTTTTTATGTTTGTTCGCGCATAACTCGGTCGATCAAATCTAGTGATTTGATCAAATCCCTAAATCAGTTCAGTGAAACGACAAAAATTTCTTTTCTGTGGTATTTTAAAACTAAACTAAATCTAGTAAAATGTTAGAAAACGTCGACGGAGCACCGCTTCGCGGTGCTCCTACTTCTGGGTGGTTTAAAAAAAAATAACCACGAAGAGGATGGTGGGGTCTGGAAGACCCCCCATCCCCTTCTAACCTAACCTGTCCGAGTCGGGGTGCCCCCAGTCGTTTCTACGACATTTTTTATTTCTCAGTGCCCCGTTTCGTACACACGGGGCACCCCGACTCGGACAGGTTAGGTTAGAAGGGGATGGCGGGGTCTTCCAGACCCCGCCATCCTCTTCGTGGTTATTTTTTTTTAAACCACCCAGAAGTAGGAGCACCGCGAAGCGGTGCTCCGTCGACATTAATTTTATTCAGCAACCGGCAGCGCCGGCAATCTATTCAGTAACCGGCGCCGCGCTGGCAGCGGAGGCACTCCCAAAATATTAATAATAAAGAAAATAAATGGCTAAACACTTTTGCTTTCACTATTACTTGAATGTCATTTTAAGTGACATAAGAAGTAGGGGTTGAATCTGGACAAAGAAAAGATTACCAATGTACTGAGTTCCACGTTCAACCCTCAGGGGTTGAATGTGGAAACGTTTAGGGGTCGAACGCGGAAGAGGGTAGAAATTATTGGGGGTTGAACGCGGAATAAACCGCAGGTTCGATCCACACACAGAACAAATATGTGTTTGATCTACAAGTAGTTGTTTTGGGTCTGGGTGTTTGTTTATGTGAGTTTATATGTTTATAAACGCACCTACGACACTGGAGAAATTCCTAGTGTGGGGCAAAGTTTTTAAACAGAAAAAAAAAGTAAATCACGAAAACAACCAAATTCAATTATATTGACCTGTATTTTCTCTCGTATAATAAATAATCGTAATGTGTACATAATCCGGTAAGCCAGGGGTCACTTGTACGAGTGTGGTTAGTCCCAAACATTACACATATTATTTTAAAAGCTTTGAGGTTTTCCGCTACTAAATGGTACTTACGTTAGATTTATAAACATTTCTCCGGAAATTAGATTTTTTATGTTTTAAGGATTTATGTAATTAGGGTTGTGGGACTTTAAAGTTAATCGTGGCCCTGTAACGTAAAAGACAACTAAAGGAACGGGCTCCACCCAGGGCTAGAGAACTCATTTGATGATTTTACAACCCGTAGGGCAAGGGTGTTCCGCGAGGGACGCTTACGGCATCAGACGTCGCGAGGCGATTTTCGGCCACCGTAGGCGCGGACATGCGGACGGCGAGTAATGGGCGACTCACCGTCCGAACATAGACTATGCCCGGGTCGACGGCGCGCATCAATCTGACGAGGCCTTAGAGGGCCAAAGCCTGCTGGGGTCGTGAGACTGTCTTATCAGGTAACCGTGGCCCCGGTATGTAAAAGGCGAATTGAAGGACATCGTGGATTTTAGTCAGTACAAGTCTGACAGCCCCTCCTGTCTTGCTGGGTGAGAGAACTCATGGGATGATTTCACTTAAATGAAAATTGTTAAAAAAAAACCTGAAGACGATTTTAAAATATCTATTCAACGACACCCCACTTGACATAGTTCATCGACTTTATTTTTTTTTCATTTTGACAATATGGCGTTTGGTTGTCGCCGTGGTGAATTTTGATTACTGTCATGTCTTTGGTGACACTCGCAAGGTTAAGACGAATCGATTGACGTAAGAATTATCAAAATCGGCCAACGCATTTGGTCTCTACAACGCCACTAGAAACAAACATACATACATACATAGACTGATAAACACATTACCCTCCTTTGCGTCGCGCAGTCGGGTAAAAAAGGGCCATGGCGTTGATTTGAGTAATGTGTAATTTTCCATCCGATCAAAAACTAGGCACAATTTATTATGATCACGTAAAGTTATACAGAGCCGACAAATGATTATTCAATATTTTTTTTTACCAAAATAATACATTTTAATAAAATATCAATTTTAAAACAAATTGTTACAAAAACGTTTCAGCTTACATTTGAATGATTTCCATTTAAAACAAAGGAAAAAATACTGAAAGTTATTTTACAGCACAACTGTTCAATCAATCAACTTGGAACAACACAAGCTGGGTTTTATCGTAGCTTAATTTATTTAATTGCGATCCATTTAAGTTATACTTTGCTTAATAATTTTCGGTTATTTTTTTAAATTTAAGATTAGAAAGAGTTGTGGTGACCCAGTAGTAACTACTTTTTTTTATCATAATAAAATCATCAAATGAGTCGTCCCACCCTCTGTCAGACTCGTACTGACTAAAATCCACGGTGTCCTTTAATATCCCTTTACGTTCCAGGGTCACGGTAATTGGATAAGTCCCGTGACCCCGGCAAACTTTGGCCCTCTAAAGGGGGGCCCCGTCATTATGCTGACACTCTTTGAGGCGCGCGTGGAACACAACGCGCCGTCGACCCCAGTGGTACCTACTTTGTTGTAAGCGGCAGGCGGCACGAATAAGACAAAAGTTACTTTGTAAGTGCGCGAATTCGCTACGGGCGTCACGTTGTGGCGTTTTTCAAACATTTCTATTGATTTGATCTGACTGGTCAAGCAATGAAATTAAACTGCTCCAGAAGTCGGTATCAACTGCTCCTTTGTAGTCTCAGCCTGAACAATTCAATACTTACTGCTTCAAGTAGTGTATGATTTTGTAAATTATTGGAAAATGATGATGACTATTGAGGTATAATGGGAGATTATCTGGAGTGCGCCGTGGAAACTAATAGAGTTGTTATGATAACTATGTTTTATGGAACTATGTCTTTTAAATTTATTATTTTACCCTTTTTACCGTCTTGAAAATCTACAATACAATTAAGCAAAAACGGATCCATGCGAGCAACGTCACTGGATTCATTATTGTTATACACTTTTATGCAGAATCTGATGAACACTTTTTTGAAAACCGCATCAAAATCGGTTCAGCCAAACGCGACACGCGGTCAAATATGCAGGTCAAACTGGGAACCTAATTTTTTTGAAGTCGGTTTAAAATATAATGTAGGTAAGTAAACTGTAAACGATCCCCTCAATTTCGGAAGTCAGTTAAAAATATTAGTTCACCAGGCTCGAGACTCCTCCAGAATTTAAATTCAGGACATAACTCTCAAAAGTACTTACGTTAATGAGTCTGTACCTGAGGCACTTTGCTTACCTGGAAAAAAAAGAAAAATAAAGTCGTTAGATATTTTTGTTGTTCCGAGAAAATTATCTGTAATGTCAGTAGATCACAATAAATGTTTACTGAGAAAATTTTACTTGTAACTAATATTGCAAAATGCGAAATGTTTGTGAGAATGAATTAATGTTTTTTTTTACAAAAACGACTTTACAGATTTGAATTAAAATTGGTACACAAATAGATTATAACCTGGTTTAACACTTAGGATACTTTTTAACCTACCATTACTTTACTGTAGGATAATTTTAGAACTTCACGCGTGCATCGCCTCGGGCATAAGCTTAAAGGCCAACCCTTGAGTTACTGGAAGCGTCAACAACTAGTATTAACTTCTCTTCTTCTCTTTGAAGAGGCTGTTTTTACTAGTTAATTAAAATTGTTCTCTTAGTTTTTATGATAACAATATTGATTAGTAAGACAAAGATTTTAAATGAAACCTACATAATCAACTTTTCTTTTAAAAAAGTTAAAAACTATCCTCATCTACAAAATAATTAGTTAAACATTATAAACGTAATATTTAACAAAAAAGCTACTTCAAATATTTAAACAGACTAACAGTCTGGCCTAAGTATTTGTTTTAACAACAAAAAAAAACTTATTAAATGATAACAAAGTTTGCCGCTATATACAGGCGGAAATTTTTAGAGCCATGAAGCAAAAAGGCTGCAAAAGGTACACTTTTCAAGAATGTGTTTCAAAAAATATTGTAAAGCTGATGAGTTTGTTTGTTTTGCTTAAACTGGCTCAGGAATTACTGGTTGGAACTAAAAAAAAACCTTGTGTTGGATAGTCCATTTATCGAGGAAAGTTATAGGCTAGGACAGGGGTTCCCAAACTGTGCGTCGCGACGCCCTGGTGCGTCGCAGAAAGTTCAGAGGGGCGTCGTGAGACGCGAGGGTCGACCATTCTCCGGATTGATATTGCGTGGAATCAAGATTCTATATGTATAAAATATCCACCGGAACGAAGAGGATAGTCTCATTGATCTCTTTTGCAGCTACAAACCCAGATTCACGTGCTCTGATTTCGTGGAGTTTGGAACCAGGTTGTTTTATTATTCACCTGGTATCAACTAGCTAGGGCATCGCGAAAAAATTCTAAAACTCTATATGTGTGCCGCGAGCTGAAAAAGTTTGGGAACCCCTGGGTTAGGATATAAAACCTTACGCTACGATTAATTGGAGCTGAGCAGCAGGGGTGAAAGCAGCGGAACAGCTAGCTATAGGAGTTTAAATGTTATAATACTGTAAATGTTTCCTTGACCCTCGTAGTATGTGGTATTTTTTTTAAATGGGATAAACCCACCACACTATTCCCAAACCACTGCAACTCCTGAAAGCCAGAATCAACTGTGTCCCGGAGAATGTATTTACCTGTCTTGGATCCTGCAACGAAATTAATCAGAAAAGAATAGTGGAGGAGTAGGAAAAATATGTTTCCACTTCCCTCCATGCAAGCAGGAGACAGAACAAAACAAAGCCAAAAGGCACAAAGGAACATTACAACTGGGAGAAGCCCAGTTGCCTTGCACCACTGGTAAAAATGTCTACTAATTGGGTCCTAAACTGTGAACTGTTTGTTATATTTGATTCCTGCTGTTATATTTGAGTAGTATGTGGTAGATGTCACCAGGGCCAGCTGGGCTTGCGACCTGTCAAAGTCCGATGCCAAAAAGGTTTTTATTGTGTTCCGTCGCCGTCGGTGCACAAGAGTTCCTGTTCCATCTGAATCTGGGTGTGTTTGTGTAATGAGTTTCTGTGTTTAAAACGCACCCACGTTAGAGGAAAAATACCAAGAGTGGGCCCAAGATAAGTTAAAAAAAGAGGCCATGAGCACAGTTAGTACAGTGGCTGAGTGATTGGACTGGTGCAGGTTTGATTCCCACACGGAGCTAATATTCGTATGATTTATAAGTAGTTGTTCTGTGCCTGGGCGTTTGTCTTTGTAAACACACCCAAATAACCTTAGCCTTCTGTCCATTCATTTTCACAGTAAACTGTCGAGCAAGATAAGCTGGCTCTCGGTAATTATAACAACAGGGCCGGACTCGGTAGGCGTGAACTGCCAGACTGACTGGCTACTTTGCCACCGGGATTATAGCAGGTTTTTATTTCAAATCCCACTCGAGTGCGAAAATGACAGGAAAACATCGTAAACGTACCGTCTGTTTATTTTGTTTCTCTCTGGAATTGGATTTTTAAAACTGTTTTTGTGTGATGTTTTAAATTAATGGTTTTAAGGCCTGAACTTCGTTACGTTATGAATTTAGAATTAATGTTTTATGAATATTTTCACGAGTGTTACCTCCTACATGTACCAGATTACGTGAAAAGTAATACTGCAAAAGAGCACCGCAAATTTAAAATTGTTTTTTTTATTCAACCCAGACTACGGAACAGGACCAAGGCGGTGAGGAGCTCGACGCTAATTAATTACAACCGCACAGGCCGATCTTTCGGGTTAAGCCGCGCTTGCCGAGGTTGGTCTGTGGATGGGTGACCATCTGTCATAACGAGTTTCCTCCGTGCCTCGGAAGCGTTGGTCGCGGCTGTCATTTGTAGATCTTTGACAGTCGTTACTGTTAGTCAGAAGCTCTAAAGTCTGACAACCAGTCTTAACATGGGGTATCGTATTACCACTTGTCCGGTTTTACACTATTTCGCCTGATTGTAATGTGGTCGACGGTGAAGTATAGAAATTGCCTTGAAATAAACTATTCACTCTTGACTTAAAGATCTCAAAATTGTAGCTAAATAGGTACGTGTTGTAACTGACGATACGGTCCAAAAGTCGTGATTAGTAGTTTATTGCATTCCTTAAAATGGGTGATATTAGACCTAATTTTCAACAATTTTAATCCCGACAATACAGGGTGTAATTAGAAACATCACAAAGCCGTTAACTACGCATACTGTACATCTAACTAAGTAGCTTTACGCTAAAATTATCGCTGGGAACCGACTTTTATTTTTAGGTATCAAAAAAAAATTAATAATTTTATTGCGCGCAATGTAAAGCAAACAGGTTTCGTGTCGTTATGTGCGTAGGCGGGCCGGCTTGACGCTCACAACGCGCCTATGCTGGAACGCGCTGTGATAAGAACGTATCGACGTGCATGCGTAATTTTTTTAGAAAAATCGAAAATTCAGGTAATGTTTGTTTGGAAAAAAGTTTTGTAATAATACTTAGAATTCGATTTCGTAAAAAAAAGTTTTAAAAAAATGCAACTTTGAACTTCAATATCTCGAGAACCCTTAGAGTCCCAGGTACGATCCAAAGGAAAAAAATGATCCAAATAATGGGTAGAATACGTGGCTTTCGGCTTCGTTAAGTGTCTTCTTACACCCTGTATAGTGGAGGTAAGCCCAAGATGGGTAGCCCGCCTTGGGCTTACCTTCCCTACGGTCCAAACTCACTTCTTTTGGAAATATCACATTATATTATTTTTTTTCGAAAAATTCACTCTCCATAAACTTCTTATTGCGAGAAGATAACGACGCTCACCACTTTGAATTAAATCATTTCTGATAGCATAAATGAACGACTGAATTCACAAATCATCCTGGGAACAGTGTATAAGACGGGGACGCGAGGTATGATGGGAAATCACACACTTACCTAAGGCAAATGTAACACAATACTAACGTAGCGCAAGCGCCAGCAGGACGCCATTTGTTAATGGCTGCTTGCAAATGACGTCCTGATGGCGCTTGCGCTACGTTAGGGTTGTGTTCAGTATGCCTTAAGAGTGTATGTCCCCATTATACCTCGCGTCCCCGTCTTATACACTGTTCCCCTATAGAACTACCTACCTATTCAACCTAACGTATTAACTAGCTACTCAAAGACCCTCACATTATTTGACTGAAACCACACTAAGTAGCAATGTATCCCTAGTTCAGTGGTTTAGCGGTTTACCTTTCATCCCTTAATCCTTAATCAAGATGTAGTGTTATTACAACCACAAATTGTTATTGGGACTTAGTATAATTGGTTAATTAGTTTGGTATGTCAAGATACTATGCTTTTCTAAGTACGGAATGACCGTGGCGCCATATTTTGACCTGTTTTAGGTGATAAAATAATTTTAACGTCTATATTAATTTTATTAGTTGAAGATTTTGATTGGTTTAACGCTTCGATCAATAATAGCTCTAGATTAAGGATCACGAACAAAAAAGAGTTGCAAAAGTGGCCACAATTGCACAGACGTAAACATCTACATTTCTTAGAAAAATGTTCAATAGTATGAACAACCTCAATTTATTATAAACCTTAACACTCAAAAATAAAGTTTAATTACCATTGCAAAATGTGTTTATTTAAGTTCTTTCATCCGACAAAGGTTGAACGTTCACAATTTAAAAATGTTTCTTGAAGATAAAATGTCATCAATACAAAAGTAGTCATTCTAAAATGATACTTAAATTCTTAACAATAAGGATTCGAAATACCGTCACAAAACCGTTTGTGGCGGTATTTTTCGGGCCGTTTTTGAAGCGTTCATCGGGAATCTAGTACTATTATTGATCGAAGGTTTAACGCGCTAATCAGTTCTGGGTTATGACGGTTTCCTCACGATATTTTCCACCTTCCATTAACCGCTTTTGAGAGTGGTGATGAAATAAATTACACAAACGAATGCGCCTACCTAGGTTCGAACTCACGACCAATTAAACTCATCGTTGTTTATTCAAAAAGTAACAAAAAAAAAAACGTGTGGCACTCGGTGACTTCCGCGGTAAAGCTATTGCATAGCATTTTTTATCAACTTATGCAATTATAATTATTTATTTATTATACCTATTTATTACTGTACTAATTAGGCTATGGTCAGCCACGTCAATCAAGTGAAACGTCAAGAAACGTTCTCCTCCTCCTCCTCCTCCTCCCTCTCCCTCAATAAAATTGCCCCTTGCTCAATAAAAGCATGCTTTCGTGCTAGTAATGAGCACGTCTGTCCGTACCTTTATGATTGCCGAAGTCTCCCTAACTGAAACGACGTTAGACGATGCGTGCTGTCAGATGTGGTCAGGTTTTTTCGTTACGTTTTTCGCGCGCGCCGAGCTCAGAGCCTGCGATAAAAGCTATGCAATAGCTTAAAAAATGTAGGTATTCGAAATGCTTCTCTGTACACTAACAATGAGACAGCTTCAAACATACAATCTTTTTGTTCCTACCCGCGTATTCACGACTTAAAATTTGCAAACTACCCTCGAAAACGGAATGCTGGCTAAAATGTCACTTTTGTATGTAATTAATAATTAGTTTCTATGAAAATGTGGGTAGTAACACATGTTTGTGTTTGTTCAGTTTTGAATTTAGATGTGGAAGTTGAGGTTTCGTGTTGCAACTGAATGTTTGTTTTATTTTTGGTTTAATGAAAATTGTGGAGTTGTTTTTAGATAGTTTTGATATTTTGATGAGTCGTTCGTAAAATTGTTCACTGGTAGTACAATGCACATAAGTGCAAGAGGTAAAGTGAATGACTACTGAACTGCTTGACGCAGATTTGGTTCCCGCAAGAAACAAATAATAATATTCCACAAATGTTTGTATGACCTCCGTAAGTGGGAACACCCAATTACTCCTAAATATTTTATTCCGAATTTCGGTATTCCGATTTTCAAAACTCCGAATATCATAATACCTAAAAATTACAATATCTATTATTAAGAATCACGAAATTTATTTAACCGAAAGTCGTATATCCGATTTCTTAGTTTTCCGATTTTCACATATTCGAAAAGTTTAATGCTCGATGAGTTCTCATTCCGAAAAACGAAATTCCGATTTTCAATATTCCGAATAAACTGATTTTTTCGGAATATTGAAAATCGGAATTTCGATTGTGTTAGGTTACTTTAAACCTTGCTCACAGAAATAGGAGCCCCGCAAAGCGGGGCTCCGTCGATCTACCTTAGTGGTAATCAACAAATTGATCAAGGATGTAAGAGCGAGCGAAGCGAGCTCGGGATTGGGAACACCCCGACTCGGACAGGTTAGGTTCGAGTTAGGTTAAGCAAACGGAAATAGGAGCCCCGCAAAGCGGGGTTCCGTTGAACCACCTTAGTGGTAATATAACTCAGGAATTCAGGATGCGATAGCGAGCAAATTGTGTCTTGGGGCACCCCGACTCTGACAGCTTTCGTTCTTCTCACAGGGATTTTTTGTAATATTATGAATGAAAATACGTAACTCAAAAATAAATTATTTTAATTACTCAAAAAAAAATATATAAAAGAAATTATTATCATTGAAAAGAAAATATTCTTATTCAAAAGAAATTCTTTTATTGAAAATTTAAGAGGCATTTTGACAAGGCGTTTTAAAAGCATACTTTTCTCTGATAAGCGATTAAATTTTCGGAATTCTAGTTATTCGGAATTTTAATAATCGGAATTTTAACCATCGGAATTCGTGTTTTTGATGTTTCGGAAAATTATTAATTCGGAATTTTTGATATTCGGTCTATTGAAACTCGGTATTTTGAAAATAGTAATTATAAATGTTAGGAATATTGAAATTTCGGAATTATGAAAATAGGAATAATGATCAATCGGAGTTGTTATATTAGGAAATTTGAACCATGTGGAATTATGAAAATCGGTATTTTGAAATTCGTATTTATGAATTTCGGAATAAAGTTTTTCGTATTATCGTAGTGTACCCCCTCCAAGTATTTGTTCTATATTGTTTTGGGTGTTTGTGTATGAGAGTATAAATATTTGTAAACACACTCAAGATACAGGAGTTATTCTTAGGAACAAAGATTTGTAAAAAATTATAGCTGTTTTTTGAGGTTGATCTTTGATAGTTTTCATAATTTTCTTGAAGTTAATTCTCGGCAAACGTACTTCACAGTCAACTAAATCTTTGCTTACCATTAGGCGAGATAATTTCGCTTAAAAACCATCTGGAAAACATTAATTATTCATCCTGCACTCTCAATTTCTTTGGCCGTAAATCAGTTGTATCTTAGCCAACTTAATTAAGTGCCTAATAAAAATACTAATTAGTACTTCTTACGCTTACTTAGTACTGAAAAACCAGCTCAAAAACCACAGGGAATTAACTAAATTAACCATTTAGAGAAACAAGATGGATGAACTACCAAAAGTAGGTAGCAAAGAATTTTAACGAAAAAAAAAAACGTATTTCCCTTGTGAGAGCAGTGGTGGCCCAGTGGTATTGGCCTCGACTTACGAGGTGTAAGTCATGGGTTCGAACCCAGTCAGGCGCATTACTTTGTGTAATTTATTTCAACACCACTGCTCTCAAAACGGTGAAGGAAAACATCGTGAGGAAACCGGCATGTCCTAGAACCAAAAATTCGCAGACATGTGACATCTACCAATCCGCACTGGGCCCGCGTGGTAGATTACGGCCCACTCCCTCTCACAGAGAGGAGGCCTGTGTCCCAGCAGTGGGAACATTTTAAGGCTGATGATGATGATGATTTCCCTTGTCGGCAATTTCTCTTGAGGAACGGGATAAATGCTTGGCGGACGCTGATTACCTACTTCATCTTAAATATTTACAGCCTTTTTATAACTGGCTATCAAGTTATTACTAGTATCGGTTAAGGAAAAGCCGAGAAAATCGAACTTGTAGACGATGTGCTCCGTATATTGTAGCACAGTATTTTTTTTTAATTTGGTAGTTTATCTAACATTTTTGCGGCATTTATAAACACTTCAACTCCACATACAAACAACCAGTAATATATTATTATTAAATCATGCAAAAAAAAAAAACGCTTCTTTTATGGACAAGGAGTTTGGTATTGTGTTGTTTTTACTATGATTCTATTTAATATTGAAATACTAGTAATTTATTTTTTATTATTTATCGTTATATCAATACACACTATGTGTAATAGTCATATCAAGTGAAAATCATACAAATCAAGTGTCCTCTACCTATAACAGTTCAAAATATACAACCAGGACCGAAGCCTCAACAGCAGTCCAATTTCATACGTTTACGGAACCCTAACTACGAACCGTAGCTACCTACAAGTTAATAAAAATGTTTTGTTTAGACAGAATATTCCGTTTAAGCTTCCATTAATTTAAATTCCCAACATGTCATCTTTTTCATAGACAATAAAAGAAAGAACGAAAAAAAAAAGTAAAAATTGTTGTGTGTCTCACGGCTGCGAGAAATAGGCCCAGTTCAGCAAAATGTCGAGCAGCTAGTGCTGGTTTTCAACTGGACCTGTAATAGTGATGTGACGATGTAAACGTTTGAACGATAAGTGTTGAGAACGACCACTTGGGGAATATACAAGGCTTACCAGGGTCGCGGGACTCTTTTAACAGGTAACCGTGACCCTGGAACATAAAGGGCTGTTAGAGAAACACTGTGGATTTTGGTCAGTACGTGTCTGACAGTTTCTTCCGCTCCACCCAGGTTGAGATAACATTTGATGAAAAAAAGGTCCACATTTATTAGATTGGAAAATCCCATTCTAATTTTCAAATTGTTAAAAAATATGGTGAACCCATCAGCAAAATATCTTTTCACCTATATTGCCCGTTACATCTAAAAATGCTACTTACAAAAACCCCATAACTATAGAATTAGTTACTGACACAAAACCCATGTTTTACAACACCCAATATTACCAGAGTATTTCCGAACAACTTAAGGCGCTTACAGACGGCCGATTGGAAAGCCACAAAAGTGGAAATTGAAATTAAAAACAACTCATTTTTTTTTCTTTCTTTATTTTCTTTCAAATGCGAAACGTATATTTACAAAATTAATTTACTTTCAACGAGAGTTGAAAACTTTTCATGAAATGATAAAAAAAAATTGTTAAATGATAAAATTGATAAATGATATTTATTCAGTAAATTGGTTTGGCAAACTCTTTTACACGTCAAAAAGACACTATTTTACACTAGATGAGTCCGGTGTTTCGTACCTGACTACTCTGAGAAGAAACATCCGAAACAAACTCAGAGGTCTCAGTCTCTTTTAAAGTCCAGTTAAATTAATCAATGAAAATTTTACGTTTGTTTAATTCAATAATGACTGATGATTATTATGTGTTGAACTGAAGTTTCGTATATGAAGAGTTTTGTATTTAAAACAACAATCTTTTAGGTTTTTTTATACCACCGAAGTGAAGCTTGTTGGAAGTCGTTGTCGCAGAAACACAAAGTGTTTTCACAGCTATTGTTAGACTCTGAGGACGCGAGACGACGTTTTGAAAGCTTAATTTTAATTTCTGAACAGCTTAATTTCTTTTAATAGTTGCAAGAAAAAGAAACTGATGATTACAAAGCCATACATTTTCGGTTGGACAATATATCGCTCAATAGATGTAGACCAACACTTTATTTTTTTTCTTTCAATTAAACGAATTGGTTGTAAGAAAAAAATACTGATGATTGCAAAACCATAATTTTTGGTTAAATAAGAAATCGCACTGAACTTTATAGACGTCGACCAATTTTTTCTCTTCAATCTAACTCATCGCTAAACTAGACCAACCAATTGCCCGTCTGCACTCACCCTTACAAATCGCCGGATTTTTTCCCTCGTCATCAACAACATTTCCCCAGGCATGTTACAACTTCGTACGTTCCGCAGCGGATATGTATTTGTTTCCTTTACCGTACATCGTTTCTTGTACAATATTTATAGATATTACAAGGTAAATGCGGGGAGGAACAGATAAAAGGTTATGGTTTATTATGTAACAGGGAGTTATGTACTAACTAGCTTCCGCCCGCGACTCCGTCCGCGCGGATGTCGGTCTTCGCGTGGATGGTTTATTTCTCCATTTTGAGTAACTCTGACAATGACATCTTATATATATCTATTGGACCCAAATACGGCTAAGCCTATAATAATTAAGGAGATCTATTGAGCTACTGCTGTTGAGCTCGCGTTCTGTAGTAAGTATTTTTTTCATAGTAATTCCGACCTTGTATTTACAAATAACTGATCGGTTTCATCGAAATCGAACCGTTAGTTTTCACGTGATGCCTGCACATACAGACAGACAGACAGACAAAAAATTTTTTAATCACATATTTGGGTTTGGTATCGATCCAGCAACACCCCCCGCTATTTATTTTTTCAATATTTTCAATGTACAGAATTGACCCTTTTACAGATTTATTATATGTATACTAGATAGGTGGCTTCGGAAGGTACTCGTATTGCATCGTCACTTTGGATTTTAGAAGTTTTGAAGACGTAAATGTCTACATATATGTGAAAGATACTAAGCTATTATGCGAAAGACTCTTGGGCAAGTTATTTTATAAAATGACAAGTCAAAATAAATATAAAAATAACGACTTCTAAAATAAATTAAGATGAATGCTTCAGGGTAGCCCGCGAAATTCAAATTTTCTTACGTTTTTTGCAATTTGCAAGCCAGTGCTAGGTTGTGTGTTGATTAAAATATTATTCGCGGCTGTAAGACGTATGTAGTTACAGAATTATAATCAACAAAATCATCAATACAACGCTCTAAGTTCATAAAGCTGCAGGAATGACTTTTTATGTTATTTTTTTGTTCCTACGCCTTTATGAACTTGGAGGGTTGTATTGGTGATTTTGATGATAATAATTTGTAACTACATACGTCTTACAGCCGCGAATAATATTTTAATCAACATACAACTTAGCACTGGCCTGCAAATTGCAAAATACGCAAGAAATTTTGAATTATTATTAAGGCCTGTTGGTCTAGTGGTTAGTGACCCTGACTATTATGCCGGAGGTCGTGGGTTCGATTCCCACCCAGGACAAATGTTTGTGTGATGAGCACGATCATTTATTTGTTCTGTGTCTGGGTGTAATTTATCTATAATATGTATGTATTTAGAAATACATATATAAGTATGTTTATCAGTTGTCTAGTACCCATAACACAAGCTCTGCTTAGCTTGGGACTAGATGGCGTTGTGTGATAGTTGTGGAATATTATTATTATTATTAATTTTGCGGGCTGGTTGGAGCATTCCCCTTAAATAAAAAGTTTTAAACCCAAGACCCAGTCTTGGGTCGTGGGACTGTCTCATCAGGTAACCGTGACCGTATTAAAATTTATATCACTGTCTACCAGTACTTAGTGGCCAGAGGGAAAATATTAAATCTTCCCACTATCCGCCCCTGGGTGGACAGAGGGAATATTTTTATAAAAAGTTTTGCGAATTGGGGATAGACATCGGGAAACATCGCTTAAAAGTAAAGATGAATTTCAATTCTAGTATGGGTTGGTGAGTTAGGTTCATGAGTAAGGAACCTTACTTAAATTAAGAAAGTTTGAAGTACACGAACCCTTTTCATTCTCGCTGTGATACCTGTAACGCTAAAAGCTGACAAACAAACAAACTTGCTACTTTGTCGCAGAGTACTAGGTTATCTAGTTATGTGGGTACATGTGGTTTAATACAACAAACTTATTACATAGGCTGGATGTCGAAACACTTGAAAATGTCTAAAGTTCTAACCTCCCAAATATAATTTATCTGCTTAAAAATATTTTCAAAGCTAGTGAACAGGCTTCTTCTGGGTAAGCTCGCTCCATCGTCGAACTTGTCTTTGTCACCCCTGACCTAAGTCAAGAGCAAACCCATCGTAGATAAAAAAGGATTATTATTTTTCGATATACTACATACACCTTCATGTATAAACTTACGTTTTAGTCCATAAATATAGGTAGCCAGACATTAGTATCAATCTTTTTAAAAAAGGGAAAATAAACAATATTAATTAAAATAAAAAGTATTAAACCTAAATAAAACTGATTAAATTTTTACACATGATCGCCCAGCAGTACCTAATAGAACCTGATTTTATTCGCCGTTTGAATAGTAGTCACGAAATATTTTAATAATGCACAAAGTAATGCAAACGCCAGGAGGGGACGCCCTAGAAAGACATACACTGACCTTATTGGTGAAGTGCTTCAGAAAGGTCGTGTGTGTAGTACTAGCAATCGGCGTGCGTGTATGACCAGATGTATGAATGTGGATGAGGAGAAGGAGTATGTAAGCATCGTAGCAGGTGGCGCTCTGTAGTTTCTGCCTACCCCCATGGGAAGAAGGCGTGAGTTTATGTATGTCATCATCATCATCAGCAGCCTATAAATGTTCCCACTGCTGGAACACAGGCCTCCTCTCTGTGAGAGGGAGTGGGCCGTAATCTACCACGCGGGCCCAGTACGGATTGGTAGATATCACTTGTCTTCGAATTTTTGGTTCTTTATAGGACATGCCGGTTTCCTAACGATGTTTTCCTTCACCGTTTGGAGAGCAGTGGTGATGAAATAAATTACACAAAGTAATGCGCCTGATGGGGTTCGAGCCCACGACCTACAACTCGTAAGTCGAGGCCGATACCACTGGGCCACCACTGCTCTCATTATGTACGTATGTTTGCACAAAGAATGCAACTGCTTGGGTTCAAAACCGACGGCAAACATTAACTTGTGAATCGGGGTCGTTACCAGTGCGATGGGCCATCACTGATACTCAATAGACAATAATTATTTGATCTAAATTCCTAGCATTGATTTAACAAATGTTTGCGGACAATCCGTAAACAGGAGAGCCAAGGGATGAACACAAACGGTAGCAACTGATGCATTAATAATTCTCACTACGGCAGCCATAATTATCTATTAATCTCTAAAGCTGTGTAAACCAGCTTATGGACTATGTAATTTAGGTGAATTCTAAATTCTGAAGAAAATGGAAGTATTTTGTAAAATTGTATTTCAAAATCTGTAAGAAACACTGTCCAAAATTTATTTCTGGGAACTTCATTAGTGAACAAGGTAACGGTGGCGGTAAAAGGTGTGAACTAGGGTTACAGCGGGAATGTCTGTGTTGCGTTGTTTCAAGAGGTCATTGCGGTCCTGAAACGCAAAGGGTAAACAAAGAAACAAGGTGCTTGATTCTGACAGTCTGTTTCGCTCCATACGGAGAACACATTTAATTCTAAAATCTATATTATATGACTGTATAAAAGAAAGTCGTGTTAGTTACACTATTTATAACTCAAGAACGGCTGAACTGATTTGGCTGAAAATTGGTGCGGAGGTAGCTAAGAACCAAGAGAAACATATAGGATACTTTTTACGTTTTTTTTTTTTTATCCCGTTTCCTTGGGATGTGACATAAAACGTGGTATAATAAAACGCAACTGACATGGAATGACAGCAAAATGAAAAATGTATCAATCAAAACATCAATTGACCGGTCGATGTGTTTGTATTGAGTTTCTAAGCTTATTATGCCGATATTATCATAATTATCAATGCGATGCCGCCACCAAGACGATCAAATTTGTATCCTGTTTCCGTGAGACGTGACATAAAACGTAGTAACATGATCACGAAGAAGGTGTTGGTGCCGAAATTGAATAAGGGATCTGAACAAAAAGTACTAGGAAAACATGAAGAATAATTATGTTCATGCCGCCCAGCGCCCACCGGTTTCACCATTCGGCGAATACTGAATACCCAAAAAATGTACTAGAACAGCATAAATTCAATACAACCATAGGTACGACGAAGAAACGCCAGGGTGTCGCCACTGCGAGGATCGCCCGGAGGACACGGTGGAGCATACGGTGCAGGACTACCCCGCTGTCGGCAAAGCACCGCCGTGTCCTCACGGCGGCGATAGGCGGAGACCTCTCGCGCCCGGCATTGGTCGAGGTCATGCTGCGGGGCGAGACGGAGTGGGAAGCGGTCGCCTCCTTCTGCGAAGCAGTCATGCTATGGAAGGAGGAGGCGCACCGCGTGAGGGAGAGGTCAGTGTCCTCCCTCCACCCCAGCCGCAGTGGTACTACATACTACACTACACTACAGCCTGCGGTGACGGGTGACGGACGCCGCCAGACGATCTCCAGCCACCGTAGACTCGGGCATGAGGGCGGCGAGTAATGGGTCTCTGTCCGACCTTGGACCATGCCCGGGTCGACGGCGCGTTGTGTTCCACGCGCGCCTCAAAGAGTGTCAGCATTATGACCCTTTAGAAGGCCAAAGCCTGCCGGGGTCACGGGACTTACGATTTACCGTGACCCCGAAACGGAAAGGGCTATTGAAGGACACCGTGGATTTTAGTCAGTACAAGTCTGACAGTCCTTCCCGCTCTGCCCTGGGTGGGAGGACTCACATGATGATTTTACCTCGCTAAAAAAAATTCAGTTGTGTTTAGCCACCAACTTTCCAATTGAATTAAAACTCCTTGGATATGGCTTACCACCGCACAATTTACGATTCATGAAGATTGGCTTCGTAGTCATCATGCTTCGAAACATAAACCAACCAAAGCTGTGCAACAGAACGCGTTTGGTGGTAAGAAAATTGATGAACAATGTGATTTACGCGACGATACTCAAAGAAAAATTCGAAGGTGAGGAAGTTCTCATTTCTAGGATCCCAAACGATATGCCGTTTGAGTTTAAACGACCTCAAATTCCGATCCGTCTTGCATTCGCCATGACCACTAACAAATCACAAGGCCAATGCTTGAAAGTTTACTGGAAGTACCTCCACGCGGTGAAGGCGGTAAGACTTTAGGACTGATTTTCGATGAGGATTATTGGACATCAGACGTTTCAGATCTTCGATTTTGATGACTCCGTTGCCGCTGGCATTAAGCAACAGGAACCGCGTACGAAGTCGCGGGCAGAAGCTAGTACATTATAAAAAAGTTGAAAATGTTCAATGTAACGCACTCAAAACATTGTGCGTTGAATAGTACAGTGACCAAAGAGGTATTTAAAGTAAAAATAAAGAATAGAAACAAGTCCAAGAGATGGCGCGGGGCCACGTTCACGTAAAACGTTCAATCGAGAGAATAGAAGATTCAGCTTCTGAGTGTGAGTTGCCTAATTGGTAAGACGTCTGGAGTAAATATCCAGAACAGGCGGGTTTAAATCTCACTCTCAAAAATAAATAATATTTACGATGCGCGTCTCATGCATTAATGTCATCATCATCATCTCAGCCATAGGACGTCCACTGCTGAACATAGGCCTACCCTTTAAATCTCCACATTAATGCGTTTAAAAATCATTAATTTATAGTTAAAATATGGCCGATATCAGAAAGTCTATTATAGCAAAAAACATCTCGTTTTTTATCAGTTGAAGAGTTATAATCTCTATTGTCTTTGTATGAAGAGTCAGCCACTGCACTCTAAGACTCACGCACTCACTATCGGGGACCATAAATATATTTACCAACATTACCGTTTATCGAATGCAATTTCCCTAGCAAATCGGGACGTATCTCACGACACACTGAGATTTATCCATACGTCCCCGAGACGTATGGTGGCCATACGTCCGTTAGACGTATCGTGGCTATCTAGGAGTATCAGGAAATGGTAGTATGTTACTTGAAAGTGCCTGTCTTTTTGGTCGGAGGTTGGTAGTTCGACATGAAAATAGATTAGATAAGGAAGTGATAATGAAAATAGAGATTTTTGTCAGAAAAGTAAATATTTAGGAAAAGTTTTTTTTTGTAGGTATCATTAATTTTATTGGAACTTAGAAAAAAAAGCTGTGTATGCACAAAGTAAAGCCTCCTGCAGACACACGCGATTAATCGCGCTGCGACAAAGAGCCAAGCTAATTTCCACTCTAAAAATACTGCGAATGGACCGCGACATGTCGCCACGCGCGATTAATCGCGTGTGTCAGCAGGAGGCTTTATGCAACTGCTTTTTTTATCGTGGTAAAATCATCAAATGAGTCCACCCAGGACAGGGCGGGAGGGACTGTCAGACTGACTGACTAAAATCCACGGTGTCCTTCAATAGCCTTTTATGTTCCGGGGTCACAGTAATGAGATAAGCCCCGCGACCCCGGTAGGCTTCGGCCCTATACCTACTATGCTAGGATGGATAGAAGCCTGCCGTGGTCACGGGACTGTCCCATATTCAGGTAACCCTGACCCTGGAACGTATCTGATTCTTCAATTGCAAGGGCTATTGAGATTGCACCCGTGCGGAACCGGTACTAGTAGCTAGTTAAATTATAAAAAGAAATTATATTAATGTTTGAAATGAATATTAAGGCGCGGACTGACTACGATTACTACGTCACCACTATGGAGCGTCAATAAGATTGAAAATTGAAAATGACATTTGTGTTGAAATGTGACGTAAACTGCGAATGGGCATTTATTTATTGCTTTTCTTTAGATTATTTAAAATATAGACATAAAATTAAATAATGGTTTGGTTAAAGATTAAAAAAAAATGGAACACCTACTAAATTCTTAAAAAAAAAACTGTTGTTTTCGCTGGAAATACAGAGATCTTCGACGTCAAAGTTTATTTTTGTGCTACAACTTCCCAATTTTTTATTGGGAATATCAAACTATTATTTATTATTCTGTTCGGTTTAAATTCTTCTTTATACCCTTCTCTGTTCACTGTATTTTTCGCGTTACTTATTTTTATTACATTACGTCATACTCGACGTTCTAAGAAACCAATTTTTGGAAATATTGAGATAACACCGCACCTGGACTGATTTGCAAAACTTTCCTCTTATAAAAAGCTACATAATCAGTGAATAACATAGGCTCTATTTTATATCCTTATTGAATATGTGCGAAGCCATTGCGGATCGCTATGTATAAAGCTTCTATTAACTGGATCAACTCCCAGCTCTTGATACGTATATTGTATGAAGCTTATTAAAGCTCAGTCTAGTTTCAAACTAGTCCAACTTACTTTACGTAACATATAGGTTAGTCAAGCAATACTCGCTCTTAATATACACTCGCGCTCCTTAAATAATGGCGTGAATTTAATGAATTTGGTATCAAAATAAAGTTAACAGTTGCATTTTTAACCTTTTAACCGCCAACGTCGGATATATCCGACAATTTTCGGGCCGATTTCGCCAGAGTCGAATATATCCGACTAAAATACCGCAACTCATTTAATGTGCTTTGAGTATTGTACATCCGTCTTTGTTGTAGGAATTTGTTTTTCGATCATTTTTTTTACAGTGCCTGGCGCTGGGGGCACGACAATAAATTTATATGAAGTCGGGTGGTTAAAAGGTTAAAATAGTACCATTTTTATTAAAGTGAAACTTTTATTTCATCGTTGAGACGATTACTGTTTTTTTTTTACTTGATTGACTTTTTCGTTTGTGTGTTGCATGTCGCGTGACGTCGGCCGCGGAGTATTAGGGATAAAGTGAAAGGCGCTCGGCCCATAATTCGCATCAGCTGTGAAAAAGTTTCACTTTTACCGTGGTTTCATAAAATTACACAATCCTTTTTTTATTTTTTACCAATACACGGTTTATAAAGTAGTCGTGATCGCGCGGGATCGGAGTAAGACAGTGATTCCATACTTCTTTTGCTCGCTATTATACTGCCAGTTTTTAAAATAATTCTCAATTTATTTATGTATTTTAATCAGCTTCGAAGCCGATTCAAAAGGAGGAAGTTCTCAATTCGTTTCTTTTATGTTTGTTCACCGATTTCTCAAAGATTCCTGGACCAATGGGGAAGGCCGGTCAAAGCTAATTGTAGATGGCGCCACCATAGGTAAGTCCTAATCCGACCAATGAGGTAGTACTATTTTGAAGTACCTATAAGATTTGAGCCAATGACGATGCTTGGAACAATTAGCCATTAGTTCCCCAGTTGCCATCCCCATTGGAAAATTCTTTTTTTGTTTGAAAGGGTGGGTATACTAATCTATAGATATTTTCATGATCATCAACCGCAATTGCTGCTATCTTATTTTTTCTGCCCGTACCGCTACTAAAGGTCAAATAAAAATAATAAAAAAAAACTTTTCTCACAGAAGTTGCTGGCAAAAAGTCAACTAAATAATAACAAAGTCACTGACTTCCAAAAAGTAAAGTTATTTTTCAATGTTTTGTTTGGTAGGTTAAAAAATTAAAATCGAAAATAGAGTGCCCGTGGCAAATGATAGGAAAACACAAAATGAATGATTTTATGTTTAAATTCTCCTTATTTCCTTAATCAAACACCCTTTATATGAAACCAAAGAAATTACTTCTGTAATATTAAATTATTACCACATTACGTTTATTACCGTGGATATTTAGCGCCTGATATTCGCAATACATCAAATCCTGTTTAATATAAAGGATTTAATGAGCGCAAATTGATATATTATGTGTGCGCGCACCCGTGGGACTCAAATGGTCTAAGTCATAAGCGGAGCGATTTTCTATTAAAAATATTTGTAGAAACCAATGATGACATAGTCAAAGACTAACCATTTACTTCAATTCAAACAAGCATTTTTAGACGTCACATTAATTTCAAAAGTAGATGAAATAGGATTGATTTTAAAAATAATGCAGAGCAATTGACACAGTGACTGAACGATTGATTGCTAGACTGCCTTTCTTTGCTATACTGTGTGTCGCAGATTAGTTAGGTCTGGCTGTTTGTCTTCTAACTTAAATGTTTGCAATAGCACACACGACACCGGAGAAAATAAAGAAAAAAATACTGTGCTAGCGTTCGGGGCACTTATCCCGTTAACAGCAACGTGGATGATTTTTTTGACGCTCTTTGTTAGTTATTTCAATCTCTTTATTCATTTAAACACTTATTGCCTATATTTTTAAATCTTTTTACAAAAACATAAAAACAAACAACTAAAAGTTTTAAAAATAGCAGTCCACCAGCATCGGGAACAGGATCCGGGCTACCGGTGGTTAGGGCTCCTGAGAAAGGATTCTCATTAATTATTATTATTAGGTTAGTTAATTAAGTATTTAAATAATCATCTTCCTATGTATTAAAAAAAATATATGAAAAATCATTTCTTTTTTTGGGCAGTCGCATAAAAAGCAAAATTTATAATTAGAAGCTTGCAACTTATTCACAGATGAAAAATCTGACAGCATTATCGCTACTTTTCGCAACTTGCGCCACACCGCAAAGTTCCGTCTGCAACAGAAATTGAATTTCGCGCCCCGGAAGAAACAGCACGTAATTGTAATAAGCAGAGTAATTAATATTATCGAAATAATTGCAAGAGCTGGCATTTATCATCATTAGCTCCTTTGGCATTCATTAACTTGTTTTTTAATGAAAAATATCCTATCCTACTAATATTATAAATGCGAAAGTTTGTGAGGATGGATGTATGTTTGTTACTCTTTCACGCAAAAACTACTGAACGGATTTTGATGAAATTTGGCACAGAGGTAGATTATAGTCTGGAATAACACATAGGATACTTTTTATCCCTGGAATATGTTCCCTTGGGATAATTTTCGACATTCACGCGACCGGAGCCGCGGACAGAAGCTCACTATAACATATACAGGAATGACGTCTTAGCAAGAGTTGGTCAACCTGATGAGCACTTTCTGTTGACGTATACAAATTGAAGATCTGGAACACCTGATGTGGAACTCCAAGAGCCCAGCTACACAATAACATATACAGGAATGACGTCTTAGCAAGAGTTGGTCAACCTGATGAGCACTTTCTGTTGACGTATACAAATTGAAGATCTGGAACACCTGATGTCGAACTCCAAGAGCGCAGCTACACTATAACATATACAGAAATGCCGTCTTAGCAAGAGTTGGTCAACCTGATGAGCACTTTCTGTTGTCGTATACAAATTGAAGATCTGGAACACCTGATGTGGAACTCCAAGAGCCCAGCTACACTATAACATATACAGGAATGACGTCTTAGCAAGAGTTGGTCAACCTGATGAGCACTTTCTGTTGACGTATACAAATTGAAGATCTGGAACACCTGATGTAGAACTCCAAAAGTCCAGCTACACTATAACATATACAGGAATGACGTCTTAGCAAGAATTGGTCAACCTGATGAGCACTTTCTGTTGACGTATACAAATTGAAGATCTGGAACACCTGATGTGGAACTCCAAGAGCCCAGCTACACTATAACGTATACAGGAATGACGTCTTAGCAAGAGTTGGTCAACCTGATGAGCACTTTCTGTTGACGTATACAAATTGAAGATCTGGAACACCTGATGTGGAACTCCAAGAGCCCAGCTACACTATAACATATACAGGAATGACGTCTTAGCAAGAGTTGGTCAAGCTGATGAGCACTTTCTGTTGACGTATACAAATTGAAGATCTGGAACACCTGATGTGGAACTCCAAGAGCCCAGCTACACTATAAGATATAAAGGAATGACTTCTTAGCAACAGTTGTTCAGTCTGATGACCACTCTCTGTTGATGTTTAAATATTGAAGATCTAGAACACCTGATGTGGAACTCCAAGAGCCCAGCTACACTATAACATATACAGGAATGACGTCTTAGCAAGAGTTGGTCAACCTGATGAGCACTTTCTGTTGACGTATACAAATTGAAGATCTGGAACACCTGATGTGGAACTCCAAGAGCCCAGCTACACTATAAGATATACAGGAATGACGTCTTAGCAAGAGTTGTTCAACCTGATAAGCACTCTCTGTTGCCGTATAAAAGTTGAAGATCTGGAACACCTGATGTAGAACACAAAGAGCCCAACTACACCATAACATAATTTATAGGAATGACGTCTTAGCAAAGTTGTTCAGCCTGATAAGCACTCTCTGTTGACGTATAAAACTGAAGATCTGGAGCACCTGATGTAGAACACCAAGAGCCCAGCTACACCATAACATAATATATTATATAGGAATGACGTCTTAGCAAAGTAGTTCAGCCTGATGAGCACTCTATGTGATAGAACTATACTAGCACCAAGAAATGAGACAGTTGCGAAAAACAATAAAATTATCTTGGACCAAGTAACCAGCGATACAACAACCTACAACTCCATCGACACAGTCATGTCATCTGAAGACTGTACGAGCTACCCCGTGGAGTTTCTTAACTCTTTGGAGCTATCCGGGGTGCCATCACATAAGCTCGAATTAAAAGTCGGTATACCTGTTTTGTTAATGCGCAACTTGGACGCCCCGAGACTATGTAATGGAGATATGGATAATAGATTGCGAGTGGTTGAACTAGGCAGGCATATTGTTAAGGCCACAATTTTAACTGGAGAAGCTATAGGTGAAAATGTTCTTATTCCACGCATCCCAATAATACCCAATAACTTACCCTTCAATTTCAAACGTTTACAGTTCCCACTTAAAGTTGCCTTTTCTATGACTATTAATAAATCGCAAGGGCAAACTTTGAAGGTAGCGGGGATACATTTAGGCACGCCCTGTTTTTCCCATGGGCAGCTATACGTAGCTTGCTCACGTGTATCTAAATCACAAAATCTACATATTTACGCTGAACAAAAAAAAATCAAATACCTAACATAGTATACAGGAGTATATTGCAGTAAAAACACAGATTAATTAACACAGGTGTTCACCTATTCCAATTACATACCACTGTATAATTCTTTACTTATTATAAAATCTATTAAAAAAAATCGCATCAAAATCCGTTGCGTAGTTTTAAAAATTTAAGCATACATAGGGACAAAGAAAGCTACTTTGTTTTATACTATGTAGTGAATAAATGCAAGTAACATTGGTCCGACCTGTTTATTAGTAGTGTTTAGTAATCCTTTTGTGTTGAATAGGATAATCTCAAGCCCGGGGAAGGACATAGGGCTACTTTTTATAAATACACCATACAGGTAAAGATTGATGAAGAAACCACTGGACTTAGCATTTTGAAATTTGCAGAGTTCTGTTATAGCTTAAAATAATGAGCACTTAGAAAGGAATTCAGATAATTCCACCCTCAAGAGATTCCCTCTAAATATTAGGTATAGGAGTTCAAAGATTGTATGGAAACTAATTTTGAAGTTAGAAATCTGGGATGTACGATGTGAAGTTAACTTAAAAAAATATAAGTATTTATTTAAAAAAAAATGTCACGTAACTAAATGTGGCAGACCAAATTCTACGCGAGCGAAGCCGCGGGCAAAAGCTAGTGTTTAATAATTACCCTCTCCTAGGGTAAATGCATAATTACCCCATTATTTGTGTTTTGTTAAAATGTTACTCTTTGGTTTAATAGTCATAAGCTTTTGTGCTGAGTGTAGGATCTTGAGATTTTTCCCTGGGTCAGGCAAAGTATTTTTGGGTTTTTCAGTAGTTGGGATGTTGTAATTACATACATAAATTATATCTGGAAATCTCTCAATCGATTGCGAACCCAGGTTGGCCGCTGTAAAAATAATCTGTTCAAATGGGGTATACTAGACTCATCCCAAACACAATGCCAGTGCGGAGCCTCTGTACAGGAATTGTCTCACCTCCTTTCGTGCCCATCCTGCCCAACCACCTGCACCTTCCAGGATTTGAACGAGGCAAATGACAGAGCTGTGCGGGTTGCTAAGTATTGGTTGGATGCAATTTGAGTACATCGACACGCAAAGAAGAAGAAGAATTATAAAAGTTCCTATAGTGCAAAAGTCAATAATAATAATTAATAAATTATAAGTTTCAGTTTAAAATAATAGTTTTTCAGTTTATAATTTTGGAAAGGATGTTAAGTGGGATACTTTTAATCCCAGTATGACTTTCCCGTGGGATAATTCATGCGAGAAGCACCGCGGTCATAAGCTAATAAAGCTGGAAAAGTAAAAACTCAGTCCAGTTTTGAATAGGAAATCTAAATGCGAAAGTTTGGATAGCTCGATGTTTCTTACTCAATCACGTCAGAACGGCTGAACCGATCTTGATGAAGCCTCTGGCATCAGCTAGTGCAGGGGTTCCCAAACTATACGTCGCGACGCCCTGGTGCTTCGTAGAGAGTACAGAGGGGCGTCGTGAGACGCGAGGGTCGACCATTCTCCGGATTGATATTGCGTGGAACCAAGATTCTACAATATTAATTTTTGTTTATGCGAAACCCGATACACCTGTCTAGTAAAGAATCTGTGTACAAAATTTTAAAACCGTATCATAAAAAATCACAAAGTCATAAGCCTGTATATTACCTGGTTGTCCGTTCAAAAACATGCTCATTTCGTAGTAGACCCGCGTAAACCGCGTCTCCTGTGTTATACACTCGTGATAATAGTTTGGCAATAGGTACCTAACCGTACGGTGATTGTATTGTAATTAACTGGTAATAAAATTTAATTAAGATATTTTTGAAAAAAATTAACATGCTGTAAAAAATTATTGGAATCGAATCAGTTACTGATTCTGAACAAACTATATTCAGGTTTCGCATATACTAAAAATAATATTTTATATATTATGTATAAAATATCGACCAAAAAGAAG